>OZ024835.1:8448267-9145157 GCA_964016985.1 Anodontia alba | reverse complement strand
TTCAAATAAATAGAAATTTTCACCTCCAAAAACTGAAAATTTTCGAATGAAAAATTTTGATATTTTTCATATTTCTGCTCAAAAACATAGATTGTGGGTACTCGTTAGAACCGCCTCAGCGAGGCGGTTCTAACGAGTACCCACAATCTATGCTTTTACCTGAAATAGGAAAAATAATTTATACCCCTCTAAACCCCAGTTTTACTATATAAAAGTGGGGTTTAAGGGGGTCAAAATATATATAGGTATGTTTTCGTGATGAAGGGTGTGTACTGTTTGCCTTTCATCCAGCAATGGTATAGACAAATCAGCAGGTACCATAAACTAGTTCAAATGGTAAGAGGTCAGGTGTCCGAATGCTTAGGACTAATTAGCCTTGCCCAAGGCTTAGAAATACACATATATATTTTTTCTGGCTAACTGAGCTCTGTGGTTAGTCTATAGATAATATGGTCTGGATTTCAGAGACAACCACATAAGAAAAGTTCACCCATAGACTAGCTAAACAGTGAATCAAAAAGTAGAATATAAATGAAAAAAAAAAAAAAAATAAAAATAAAAATAAAAAATAAAATAAAAATAAATAAACAAAAAAATGACAAATATACTTATATATATATTGGCCTAGTAGGTAGGTTAAGGACTAATCTTTGGGGCTAATACAGTATTGAGCTTTGAAGAGTCTGGAATAGCGTTTAACCTTTCTCTCTGGGCAAATGCAGCAGACGACAAATTGATGATATTTTTCTTATATATCCAAGAAAGCGGCATTTGACAGTTCATGCAAATTGTCTTCAGGAGACAATTTGCATGAAAAGTCTAATCCTGTTTTGGAAAAATAAAATGTCTCAATATGTCGTCTGCTGAAAATTTTGCTCAGCATCCTGATAGTTAAATACATTAGCAGCAACGCCGAACATTTCCTCAGACGTACGTGCCCTTCGAAGACTCAGATCAGCATTGTCATCCGCGGATTCTGATCAGTTTTCGCTGTCCGCCAAAAACTTTGGATCCTCGGCAATCACAAGAGCGCCAAGCGAAAGCTGATCAGGCTGTACGCATGCGCAGGCTGATCTGAATCCGCTAGGCGCACGTCCAACACTTTTTCACGCGTTGAGACCCTGACTACCTGTAGACAAGTAGATATGATGGTAAAGGTTATACAAACAACACAAAATATGATTTTCCAGTTCAGTACTTCAACACGTGCCTTTAAAGCGCGTATCACAACTACAGCAGATGACACACTGAAATTTTTATTTTTCATGTGAATCGTCTGGAAATATCAAGTCCTATTTTCTCTGAAAAAACAAAACAGCATCAACAACAACAAAAACAAACACAAAAAACAAACAAACAACACATTCCATGTTAAAATGTCGTCTGCTGCAAATATACATACTAATAGATTATTCGTCTTAAGAGAAAGTGCACTTATCACATTGTGGCCTATATTCCCAACATTTAGCATGAAATATCCCGCATGTAGATGATCTACATGCATGCAAATGTGATAAGTCAGTTATACTATGGTTCTGCGCATGTACGTGCGATAAAGCACTCGCTCTCGCTCGTGCATTATCGAATTGTGCATGCGCACGACCCTTGGTATAACTAAGACTAATCCAATAGTCAGACATGGTTTGTGCTAAGCAAAATAGTAAAATGGTGGCAGACGACATTTTTTTAATACTTTATCAAAGAAACATCTTGACATTTCATGTGAATCGTCTGTCTAATTCACATGAAATGTTAAGCCTTATTTTCTCTGAAATAAATTTATAAATAGATAAAATCGGAATGTCGTCTGCTCTAATTGTAATAAGCACTTTAACCTTTACCACTCTCCTGGCTAATTCAGCAGACGACAAAAGGATAATTTTTTTCTTATTTTTCCCAGAATACAAGATTGAACATCTCATGCAAATGGTTTCCATTGGAGACCATTTGCATGAAATGTCAAATCCTATTTACTGGAAAAATAATAAAAAAAAAAAAAAATGATACAAAATGTCGTCTGCTGAAAATTTTACCTAGAGTGTTAATGCATTAAGGGTTGAGATCCGGCTCCCGAGAAAAAAAAAGCTCCTGAGAAAAAAGGTCATTTTGTGCATGCAATTCTCCTTACAACTTTAGCATGTTAAGACGCTGTACAAAAACAACAACAAAAAAAACAACAACAAAAAAACAACAACAAAAAAAAAAACAACATGCCCTAATGCGAATCACCTGCCCAGTCGCCTGTTAATGGTGTCGTGACCGTACATTACCACGCTCTGCATGGGCAAACGACACATTAATATTTCATGATATTTTTCTTATTATTTTTTTCTTCAGTAGTGGTAGTAAATAGTAATTGATGTTTTATATGAATTGTGTCCTAAAGAGACATTTTCCATGAAGTCTCAAATCCTTTTTCCTGGAGAAAAAAAATCAAAATGCAGTCTGCTGAAAAATTTACCCAGCACGCTAAGCGTTAAACAGTTTACCTCTCGTGATCCATCTCTATGGAGTTCATTTAACCCTTAAAGCGCCAATCAATACTGCAACAGATGACAATTTATTTTTTTTTTTTCAGAGAAAACAGGTCCCGGCATTTCATTTCAATCGCCAGGCAGACGATTCACATAAAATGTCAAGACATTTTTTCTGAAATAATCAGATAAAACAAATAAAAGTAGAATGTTGTGTGCTACAAAATTTGCTTGGCGATTCAAAGGTTTAGATTTACTATTGGTTTATATTAATAATCACTGGGGCATTCTGCACATCGACCCCTAGAACCCCAAGAAAAAAAAAATAAATAAAACAGGTCTATTACTGATAAGAGACTGAACACATCAAAATCTAGACTGGCTCCAGTCTCCAGTGACTATTTTTTTTCCATAAAATCCTGTACGATACACAGTTTTATAGACCCCAAAGCGGGGACATCCGTGTACTGTGAACACTTTTCTATTATTATTTTATTATTATTTTTTTTTTGGTATATTTTACAGGCTTTCAAACGGAGCTCTTGTCATTTGTCATTGCATGCAAATATTCAATCTTGTTTCAATATGGATGCAAATTAAACTGGCTATCTTGTCTATACAAACCTGTGTAGGACAACAACATGAACATGCAGTTTCACGTTTTCAAATCTGGTGAGCTTTGAAACCCCTGGGCCTTCTGATGCCCAGGCCACCAGCGCGTACAGCGCTTTGATTCAAAATATGTCTATGAAATTTACTAAAAATCAATGTATCAGGAGAATGTATCCGTTTGTTGACATTTGGATGTCTCGTAAGTCATGGCCGGAAGCTCGCATAAAGATTTTGAGTGTATAACCAGCGGTTACCCCTTACGAGATTACCAGGTGTGAATACTATTCAAGAGATCTTATGTCGAAATTTCAAGATTATAAGTCGAAATTTCAAGATATTAAGTCGAAATTTCGAGTAATTAAGTCGAAATTTCGAGTTATTAAGTCGAAATTTCGAGTTATTAAGTCGAAATATCAAGATACTAAGTCGAAATTTCGAGTTACTAAGTCGAAATTTCGAGTTATTAAGTCGAAATTTCGACTAATTATGTCGAAGTTTCGAGTTACTATGTCTCGTAAGTCATGGCCGGAAGCTCGCATAAAGATTTTGAGTGTATAACCAGCGGTTACCCCTTACGAGATTACCAGGTGTGAATACTATTCAAGAGATCTTATGTCGAAATTTCAAGATTATAAGTCGAAATTTCAAGATATTAAGTCGAAATTTCGAGTTATTCAGTCGAAACTTCGAGTTATTAAGTCGAAATTTCAAGATATTAAGTCGAAATTTCGAGTTACAAAGTGAATTTCGAGTTATTAAGTCGAAATTTCGACTAATTATGTCGAAATTTCGAGTTACTAAGTCGAAATTACGAGTTACTAAGTCGAAATTTCGAGATAATAAGTCGAAATTTCAAGATATTAAGTCGAAATTTCGAGTTATTAAGTCGAAATTTCGACATATTATGTCGAAATTTCAAGATAGTAAGTCCGAATTTCAAGATACTTATCAACAGAAATAAAAGTATATGTGGCCCTAATGCTCTTTCGTATATAGAGGCTGGTCACTAGAGAGAATATCTTAGTGGATTATCAAACAGGATTATGAGAAAAAATATTTAGTAACTGGAGACTGGAGCCAGTCTAAATGCCAAGCAGCTTAGATCCAGATGAGACGGCTCATTATGAGCCGTCTCATCTGGGACGAGTTGCATAAGGCGAGCGTTACAGAGCGCTTTGTAGCGCTTCGCAATGCAACGGTACGTTACCAAAAAGCGCTTCGTAGCGCTTTGTAACTGTGTTCGGAGCTGACCCACTATCTGAAACAGGGGTGAGTTGCATAAGGAAAGCGCTTTCATGTAGCGCTCTGTAGCGATTTGTCCTTGCTATGCAACGGTCCGCTTGTTTGGAGCGCTTTTTAAAATGTCTGCCAAAATGACACGATTTTCAAACTATGAATTTCTCGTAAAAAAAACTTGCTTCAGCGATTGGTTTTGTGTTCTATGGTCATTTCTGCACAATGCACATCGTCTAAGGACAATAAAATAAATAAGAAACATTTCATTTCTTAAAACGGACATTGACTACGTCGGGCGCCGCTATTTTGTTTTGTCTCGTTGCTATGCAACAGTCTGTTTCAGATAGCGAGTCAGCTCCGAACACAGTTACAAAGCGCTACGAAGCGCTTTTTGGTAACGTACCGTTGCATTGCGAAGCGCTACAAAGCGCTCTGTAACGCTCGCCTTATGCAACTCGTCCCAGACTGTTGCATAGCAACAAAACAAAATGGCGGCGCCCGACGTAGTCAGTGTCCGTTTTAAGAGATGAAATGTTTCTTATTTATTTTATTGTCCATAGACGACGTGCATTGTGCAGAAAGGACCATAGAACACAAAACCAATCGTTGAAGCAAGTTTTTTTACGAGAAATTCCTTGTTTGAAAATCGTGTCATTTTGGCAGACATTTTAAAAAGGGCTCCAAACAAACAGACCGTTGCATAGCAAGGACAAATCGCTATAGAGCGCTACATGAAAGCGCTTTCCTTATGCAACTAAACCCTGGATCTATGCTGTTTGCAAAAACCTTTTTTATCGCCTATGACAGTGAAAGAGTTAAAAGCTTCTCGGCGAGGCGCTTGTAATGGGTACACACAACATGTGTTTTCTATGAGTAATAAGAAAAAATATATCAATACACTTTAGCTGGAAAAAGAGCTACGGGAAGGTGTTGCGGTTTCAACGGCAAATTTTCCATTAACCTTTACCACCCTCTAATTCTGCTAATTCAGCAGACGAAAAATTGATGACATTTTTCTTACTTTTCCCAGAAAACACGATTCAACATTTCATGCAAATTGTCCCTCCACTGAAGACAATTTGCATGAAATGCCAACCCCCCCCCCGCCCCACCCCCCCTCCCCCTTTTTTTAAAGCAAGAAAAATATTTCAAAGTGTCGTCTGCTGAAAAATTTTAATCAGAGTACTAAGCGTTAAAAGGGACTGGGTACACTCGATGGATATTCCGCCATTTTTACAAGGGAAACAACTCAGATGACTTCCTTTTATTTTAGTGCGCACCTAGTCGCTATTGAAAAGATACTTATTCTAAAAACAATTTGTTTCCACGAGGAGCAAAGTTTTTTTTTTTCTTTTTAAGTATATAGACCCCTTTTCAGAAGGGAAGAGAAAACAAATTTAAAAGACTCTAAATATTTTGTCTTGTAATGTACTAAAATAGTACGTCACTTACGACTTAGGTCAAATGCATATCTATCGAAACTGAAGAAGTGAAATACCCTTGAAGACGGCACTGGTAATTTAGCCCTTGAAGTGCTAATCTCATTTGCAGCAGATGACATGTTTAAATTCATTTTTTAGTCTATTTTTTTCAGAGACAATACCATCTGACATTTCATGTGAATCGTTTGCCTGACAGACGATTCACATGAAATGACATGCCTTATTTTCTGGGAATAACGATAATAACAACAATAATAATAATAATGATAATTATTATCATGATAATAATAACAATAATAGTAAGAAGAAGAAGAAGAAGAAGAAGAAGATGAAGCAGAAGAAGAAGAAGAAGAATGTCTTTAATTAAAAAACAAAATGTCTCATCACGAAAACATACCTATATAATTTTAATCCCCTTAAACCCCACTTTTATATAGTAAAACTGGGGTTTACATGGGTATACATTATTTTTCTTATTTCTGCTCAAAAACATAGATTTTGGATACTCGTTAGAACCGCCTCGGCAAGGCGGTTCTAACCGATTCCACAATCTATGTTTTGAGCAAATATATGAAAAAAATATCAGATTTTTTACCCGAAAACATTCAGTTTTTGGTGGTGAAATTTTGAATAGGCGTGTTTTCGTAATGACTACAATTTTGCATATAGCGCTTTAATGGTAAATATCTTAAAGTCAAGTTCTTACTCATCGTTAGATGAAAATGCTTGAAATATTGTTAAAATAAAAGTAATTAAAACACACACACACACACACACACACACACACACACACACACACACACACACACACACACACACACACACACACACACACACACACAAAAATACAAGAGGCCGATGGGCCACGATTCGCTCACCTGATATCCAACTTCTTCCAGTATTTTCACAGCAACTAGGACACAAATTTGACCATGCCATAAAAAAGGTAAACAGTCATCCTAGTATCACCATTTGAACAAATTTAGTAGAATATGAGTACCTGATGCTGTACACCAAGATTCAACCTCAGAGCTTTCTTAGTTCTGGAGAAGAAGATTTTAAGTGTTTTACCATATATGGGTATGGCAAGGCACTTGTTCAGTGGTGCGGAACCATTTGAAGAAATTGTCAACATCCTTTCGATAGAAGGACCCATGTGAAATCTATTTAGTTAAAACTGTTAAAGCTGTTTCAGAGAAGAAGGCATTTAAAGATTTCACAATTTTATACATGTATAAAGCCCAAGGGAAAGGGAAGATAGCCCCTAAAATTTTGACTGTACCTAAACAGTTTACTATCTTAATCAGAAGTTGTAAGTTTCAGCCATTAGTTTTTTTTTTATTATCCATTGAGAAAATGATTTTTCAACATTTTCCCCATACAAATGTATGGGGGTGCAAATTTGACCATGCAGTAAATAGGTCAAAGGTCAACCTAAGACCATCATCTGAACAAAATTGGTAGACATTGAGTCCCCGATGCTTTATACCAAGATTCAGCCTCAAAGCTTTCTTCGTTCTGGAGAAGAAGATATTGTTACGAGCCAAGCGTAACGAGAAAGAAATGAAAGTGAAACTAGCAACAAGTTTTAAATTATTAACAATATTTATTCCACAAAAAAAATAAGACAAGATTCAAAACAAAAGAATGTAAGTAGACTGTACCTTTCAAGTTTATGTCACAAAGTCCCTCTGAAATAATCCATGAGAATTTATAAAACAAATCCTTTGAATATCAGTTTCTGATCCCACAATTTAATGTTCCTGAATTCAGAATTTAAGTCCAGAATGAATAAAATAGTAAAGTAATCCAGTATAGAATAATTTCCAGTGAAAGTATACAAAGATGCCCAGATGAAAATCTTTTCTCCTTATATAATACCAAAGAAGGTTCTAGAAAAAGAATTTACTACAAGCATCTCTTATTTTCCATTTCCAATCAAGAAACTTCTAAATCTTCCATGACATTCCAAAAACAACTCAGTCCAGAATCTAGGACGTAAACATCATGTTATTGTAAACATGTTGTTCTAGAAAGTTATTTTTGGAAACATAGTAAATAAAGCTATTAATGGAAACATAGTAAACATGATGCTTAAGATAAATGAACACCCTATATATAACAATATTTTAAGTGTTTTACCATATATTGGCATGGCGGCCATTTTGTTTAATGGAGCAGAGCCATTTGAAAAAATTCTCAATACACTTTCAACAGAAAGCCTCATGCAAAATCTGGTGAAAATTGCTAAAACGATCTCAGAGAGAAAGACATTTAAAAACAAGTTGGCAGCTGTGGTGGCCTCTATTGCTTCAATGTAAGTTTCAACTCAAATCGCCCAGTGGTTCGGGAGAATAAGTCAAAAATCGATTTTCAAGACGGTGGCTGCGGTGGCCATTTTGGATTTCCAATCAACACGATATTAACTATTTTTATATCTACTGATCGGCCTCTTGCACCATCATAAGTTTCGACGTAATTTGCAGAGTGGTTTGCGAGGAGATATCGAAAACAGGTTTTCAAGATGACCGCTGTGGCAGCCATTTTGGATTTCCAGTTGGCATCATTTTAGTTATTTTGGGTCTGCTACAATGTAAGTTTCAACTCAAATCACTCAACGGTTTGGGAGGAGAAGTCAAAATTTGGTTTTCAGGATGTCGGCTATGGCGGCCGTTTCGGATTTTCAATCGGCATGATTTTAGCTATTAAAATTTCCATCTCCACGCCTACCTGTTGCTACATCCTAAGTTTCAACTTAATTCGTCTTGTGATTTGCGAGAAAATATTGCTAACAGATTTTTTGTTTTAAGATGGCAACTGTGGCGGCCATCTTGGATTTCCGATCGACAGTATTTTAGCTTATTTCCATCTTGAAGTCTTCCTGTCCCTACACAGCAAGTTTCGGCTCAAATCGACCAAAGGTTGACAAGGTTTAGGAAGAGATGTCCAAAATTGATTTTCAAGATGTCGGCTGTGGCGGCCATCTTGGATTTTCGATCGGTTCAGTTTTAGCTATGTTGTGTCTACTAGGCGCCCTGGTGCTCTTCACCAAGTTTCAACTCAATTGGATCATAGTCTTTAGAGGAGATGTCTAAAATATGAATTCTCAACATTTCCCATATAAATGTATAAGACCCATACAAATGCATGGGGAAGCAAATTTGACCTTGCCGTAAAAAGGTCAAATGTCAACGTCGTACCATCTTTTTAGCAATTTTAGTAGACGTCCCTTCCAGGATGATTTGTGCAAATAGTAGGCCCTAAGGCTAACTTGGATCTAGAGAAGAAGATTTTTAAAGGTTTTTACCATATATGGGCATGGCAGCCATCGCAACCATTTTAGCAGTCTTTCGTTCCCCTGCCCCAAGGAGGCTCCACATGAAATTTGAGCAACACTGACCCAGCGGCTTCAGAGCAGTTGTTTGAAATTCTCGACATTTTCCCATATAAATGTATGGGGCCCATACAAATGCATAGAGAAGCATAATTAACCTTGCCGTAAAAAGGTCAAATGTCAAGCATAATTAACCTTGTCGTTAAAAGGTAAAATGTCAATGAACGACTATCATTTTAGCAACCTTGGTAGACCTCCTGTCCCCGATGATTTGTGCAAAGATTCAGCCCCAATGCATCTTCAGTTCTGGAGAAGAAGATTTGTAAAGGATTTTACCATATATGGGCGTGGCGGCCATCTTGGTCAACGGACCGTAACCATTTTAGCAGTTTTCGTTCCCCCACCTTAAGGAGGCTCCATATGAAATTTGAGCAAAATTGGCTCAGCGGCTTCAGAGGAGAAGTCGTTTGACAATGTTAACGGACACACGGACGTACGAACGCACGGACAGACGGACAAAAAGTGATCACTATAGTTCATCCTGAGCATAGCTTAGGTGAGCTAAAAAAAAGAATGTCGTCAGCTGCAATATTGCTACAGTATTTTAAGGATAAAAGTCAAGTTCTTCCACATCATTTGATGAAAATGGTTGTTATGTTGCGATAAGAGGAAAGGAAATACTTGACATTGTCTGATAAACCTTTGGACAGCTAACCCTTGAAAGACGGAAATTAATCCAAATCCTGCTGAACTCAGATATGATCTGCCTTTGCAAACTGTGTAGATCCAGATCAGTAGTCTTCTGAAGAAAAACAGTGTAGATCCAGATCAGTTGACTTGAAGAAGCCAACTGATCTGGATCTATATTTTTTTTGTCATTAAGTATATGAATTTGTATCAACAATTTGGATCAAGTAATTTGATTGGCTGAAAATTAGAAGTGGGGTTGACCGAAAATTAGAAGTGGGCGTGGCATCTTAATTAATTCAGCATGACAAGGGTTAATAAGTTACATTATGAGAAAAGGGATATGTTTGCAACGAAAGTCCAGATCAGCCTGTGCATTCTTGTAAAAAGTAAATAGAGATAGAGACTCCCCAGAATTGCTATGGGAATTCTAAATACTGAAGCTTGGCTGCCAGGACTTTCAACTTTAAAACATACATCGCCATTTGTAAAGCAGATTTAGCATGCACTTCTATTTAGCATTTTCAATGTACTGTGTCCCTTAAACATGAAGAAATTGACACTCTGGTAGAAATTCTGGTAAAATGTGAAATTTAAACTTCAGCTGAATTTCCAGACAGAAATGACTTCAGACTTCCTATTTTTGAATGTTATATATATATATATATATATATATATATATATATATATATATATATATATATATATATATATATACAGAAAATGCCTATATTCAAGGCATACACACCTTTCATATACAAGACGCCAGATGAGGATTTAATTAATCACGAAATTGATAATATTAAACAGAACTACATTACGGCGTCTTATCAGGATCTGCTCTATTTACTACTCATCCAGCCATTTAAACACATCAAGTATTTGATGAGTAACGTGGGAAAAGGCCATTATGCCATACTGAACAGCGAAGGTCCTGATGAACGTGCGCATTCTTACAATCTGAGCTAGACATTCTCTGTTCGTCGACATTCGCGCAGGCTGATCATGGCCTGCGTTGTCCGCAAATTGCATAAGGACCCTTTTCGTGCGTTGCGCATCATATATTAAAATGGAGATATTCATTTTAGGTCAAGTATAGTAAGCAGACAAGGAGTTTATGTGTCCCAGTGTTAACCCATTGTAGACTAAATGAACTCACCCACACTGTATATTTCAATTTTAGGAAGGTCAGGCTATGAGATTTAGATATTCCTAGAGAAAAATGGCTAAACTATTTGCAAACAGTGAAGACCCTGATTGCACTGTTTGCCAATTACCTTTTAGGGGTCTCCCGACTACGAGTACATTGGGTTAATGGATACATACGGAAGGCAAAAAATTAAATCGGTTGAATTTACTGCTCATATGCTCATACGCACAAAGACCTATGAACAAATAAATGACAACAGACAGCCCGCACGCACGCACGCACGCACGCACACAAACGCGCTCATACACACACGCACTCACAGAGCTAACGTAACAACTTTGTCTTCACTTTTGAAAGCAGATTCAGTTATAAGCATATTTAACCATTCGCGAAAAGTCAACTACAACTTGACTCCGAGCACCTGTAAATCAGCGGCCAAGTTTACTAAATGCCTATCAAATAGAGAAGCTATAATAATTTCCTAAATTACTTAACTTTGCCCTGTGACCTTGACCCTATGTTCAGGGCACCGAAACACTTATCAAACAATCTTGAGAAACAATCTTGGGAATAAGGACTCTATTTGCAAATGTTTGAAGTAAATTTATACAATAACTTCGAAATGCCGGCTAGGACAAAAGCATTAAACCTTTTTTTTCCCACGTAGCTATCAAACGTATTCTGTGACCTTGACCTTAAGGCACCATTTGTAGTCCCGGTCCCTACGCGGGCGCGGAATAGCGGGGTTTTAACTTTTCAGTTTTTAAAGCCCTGCTGAACGCCATGCACTGCGGGAACATTTATAGTAAAATCCCTGCTAAAAGCCCCTCTATCCCGGGGCCAGTTTTTTTTTTTTTTTTGTTTTTGTTTTTGTTTCCTCCAAGAGTTAGGAATACACTTGAACTTTTTTTCTCATGTTCTTAACAAATCTTACATGTGACCTTGCAGTATAGATGAATGTGCCCAAGTATTGGTTAACTGCTAAGTGGACGAAGCCTGTCCAGGAAACGGGTGTGGATGGGTAAATTGACCGACTCAACATGACCTTAATAGTGATGACTAGGCCGTTAAAATTCCAAACCAAAAAATATGTGACGTTGAACTTCTGGCCGAGATACTGAGACCCTTATAATCAAAGCACTGACAGCACTGGTGGGTCGAATGGTCCTGAACTTAACCCTTAAAGCGCCAAGAAAAACAGCATCTGAAAATGTCGTCTGTTTGTGTCGTCGGCTGAATATTCTTGCAAATTTTTCAACCCTATTTTTGCATACCGGCAAACAGTGTTGACCCAGACTGCTCCGAGCAGTCTGATCTGGGTCCACACTGTTTGCAAAAATGACTTTTAAAATCACAAGCAGATGACAAAGCAGACGACAATTGTTGTGATTGGCGCTTTAAGGGTTAAAACTGTTTCATTTAACCCTTAACTTCCTATTATGTAAACAAACAGTGCAGATCCTGATCAGACGCAGCATTCTGATCTGGGTCTGCACAGTCTGCCAGTGTCCCAATACAGGTTTTACAGATAACCCTCTTTACACGGCACTCTGACGTCAAAGCGACAAGAATAACGCGGCTGTAAATAACCGTACGAACGCGCGGTTTGATTTCAGCTGTCAATAATTATCACGTGGACAACAATCTTAAGGAAATTTTGGTGTATGTATACTTTTGCTCGATTGTAAACAATCGACCCAAAAATATTCCACATATAGAAAAAGCTATACAGAAGGTTTGAAATGTATTACATCTAAAGTTTCAAGGGGAAAAACTGTCGACCACCACAGTTACGTCTCGCCTTTTGCCTTTTTTTTATTATTAAAAGGCGAGACAAAACCAGGAAATCAGCGGAGGCGCAGTGTCGGGTGATGTAACCATCTTAACGCTAAGCATGCTCGGTAAACATTTCAGCAGACGATATTTTAAAATATTTTTCTTACTTTACCCAGAAAATAGGTCTGACATTAAATGCAAATGATCTCCTTAGGAGACAATTTGCATGAAATGTCAACGCCTATATTCTGGGAAACATAAGAAAATGATATTTTAAAATGTCGTCTGTTGAAATGTTCACAGAAATGTCCCAAAGAGTAGTAACGGCCCTGACTGTGTTTAAAAAATACTTGGAAAAGCGCGTACCCCAAAAAAATATTTACCACAAACAGGAAGTATTTATATCGACAATGAAAAAGCTATGTGTTTTAACAAAATATTAAATCCCCAATTTTGTATCCTTTGGCGAACCCGGAAAATAAAAAGTCGTACGATATAGTAAGAAACCATAAATAACCTAAATAGTCAGACACCATTATCACTGCTGACGATTTTTATCATGCCACCGCAGATAGCCACATCCATACAAATACCGGTTAACTTAATAGGCCAAATGCCTTTAAAATATGCTGGTAAAATCAGCATAAAATGTTTGTCTAACCGTTACCTTCACTTTCATTGGTTGTCTGTCGGTTCTGCGGAGGGGTCAGTTCATGGCACAGTAAATCATGGACCATGTGCTGATGTATCTAAAACTGCGGCGAAAACAGCAGTTCAGAACCTGGTCAGCTTGCTCTTTTTGATCTGTTCCACATTTTGAAGTAAAATATAACAACCGTATTAAGGGGAGTGAATACACAACCAAGGGAGATAACTGTCAAAAGTGCTTTGCCTCCCTTTCAAAGAGGTCTACTGTAAAAAAGAACAAATTTGCTCCTGTTGGGAGCAAATTCTTTCTCTTTTAGAGTAGACCCCTAATGCAAACAGGAAGTCACAAAAGCTGTCTGCCTCTTCACACAATGACGGAAAATATACCAAATGTATCCAGTCCCCTTAAAAATGGGAAAATGGGGTTACAGCCCACCAAACACACACCATCGTAACAGAATCGTTTTGACGTCGTCATGAGAGCGTGGGAACGACCTTGTTAGTGTATGTATACTGAGGAGACTTCTCACGCACTCATGGTTTTCAGTGTTCGTGGCTAACCAAAATGCTATAATTGATATCCTGTAATCTTAACAAAATCTACGCAAATATATCAAAATGTTGTCATATCATCACGAAAACATGCCTATATAATTTTGACCCCTTAAACCCCACTTTTATACAGTAAAAACTGGGGTTTAGAGGGGTATACATTATTTTCCTTATTTCTGCTCAAAAGCATAGATTATGAGTACTCGTTAGAACCGCCTCGTCGAGGCGGTTCTAGCGAGTACTCACAATCTATGTTTTGTTCTGAAATATGAAAAATATCAGAGTTTTTTTATCTGAAAATTTTCATTTTTTGGTAGTAAAATTTTCAGTATAATAAATAGGCATGTTTTCGTAATGTTAAAATCTATGTAATTATATTAAAATCTATGTGATCATAAAGATTATTATTATTATATTAAATCCTATATGTAATCATGTTAAAATTATGTAATTATATTAAAATCTATGTGGTTAGATCCCTCCTTACAGATTCTTCCATCGTGTTGCTAAGCAACATTGCAGCAAATTACTTTTTAACTTTTTTTCTTATTATTTTTCAAACAAAAAATAAGACTTGACATTTTAACAAATGAATCATATGAAATGTCAAATCTTATCTTGCCTGAGCAAATACCCAGAAAAAATCAAAATGTCGTCTGCTGCAGTAACGTTTTAAAGGTTGAAAAGGGGAACAAAGCCAAATTTTCATCGTTTCATCAAGAATATAATAGACCGACTCCGTCCAAGTCGAGTTCTACGGAGTACAGTCTATGCAAGTTTAAAGGAGACTCCGTCAGTGACAAAGTGGGGTAGGGATGGCGTTAGGGGAGGCGGGGTAGAGCGAAGAAGGAAATTAAAACAATGAGCTCTCTGACTTGTAATGAAGCCTTTCCTCCATTATAGGTCAATGTCATTTTTACTAGTTTTTTTTTCTTTTCATATTTATGCATAAAAAGCAAACTTGAATCCTTTCCTCACCCACCCACCCCTGTCCATCGTTGTAATATTCTACCAAATTAGCTTCAAACTACTTCAAAGGTTTTGGGGGAGATGTCTAAAAGTATTGACGGACGCATGGCGGTACGGAGTGCTCACTACAGCTCATCTTGAGCTTCGCTTAACCCATTTTATACTGAATAGACTCCCCCACACTATATATTGGAAGAGTCCAATTTCACTTTTAGGTATGTCAGGCTATGAAATTTAGATATTCCTAGAGAAAAATGACTAAACTATTTGCAAACAGTGGAGACCCTGATCAGACGCCGCGTTCTGTGGCGTCTGATCTGGGTCTGCACTGTTTGCCAATTACCATTTTACTGGTATCCCGACTACAATGGGTTAAGTGACCTAAAGCCGGGCTCCACAGCATTGTTGGTAACGCGCCTGACTGCAAATACAGTGGGCCATCTGCTGGACTATCGAACTTTCGTGGAGATTGATCATGAAACATTTTCTAGTCATTCATTTCCTTCCGCTGATGCAGTTGTCAGTTACTGGCAAAAGTATATGCACAGAGTACCCTGCGGGCAAATGACGTTTATATAACGTCCTATATATCAACGTTGATGTCTTAACGTTGCGTACTCGCGGGGTACAGGTTAACGGTTTAGAAGCCGAGAGTTACCCTGCTCTGGAAAAGTGTGAGTAGGTTAACTAACCAGCCCAACAATAAAACTTAACAGTACTGACTGGGCCATCAAACTACAAACAAAAAGTAACTTAACCCTTATCTGCTGAATAATTTAATTAGCCACACCCATTTCTGATTATCAGCCAATCAGATTACTTCATATACTGTTTTCATTAGAATTCACACTGAATGACAAACAGTGTAGATCCTGATCAGATGGCTTCTTCCGAAGCCATCTGATCTGGATCTACACTGTTTGCAAAGGTAGGGGTTGTCGTGAACAGCAGGATAAGGGCTAAAGTATTTGAGTATGTTTGAAGTGATGATAGAAAAATGCACATACTCTCAAAATTTTATGGTTCAAGGACATTTTCGAGTTGCTGTCTATATTAACATTTAACGTACCGTATTAATCTCAAGTATAGAGACAGACAGGGAGGCCTGAGCAAACAGTGTAGACCCAGATCAGACGCCGCGGACGCGGCGTCTGATCAGGGTCTACACTGTTTGCCACTCAACGAGCAGATATTTAGCAACATCAACAAGCAGTAAAATGGACTTGATCAAATTTTGAGAAAAGTAAGGCAAGGAGTAAGATGTCCTAATATCTAAGGTTAATATGGTAATCGGTGTAGTGGAAATAGTGCATTGACGTTTAATTTATGGCACATACTTGAGCCATAACGTGAAAAAAAGGTACCTTTCTGACATGTGCGCCCAACGAATACCCAAATCTGCCTGCGCATCTACACAGTCTGATCAGAGTCGTCTTTGGCCGAGTGAAGAAACTTTGCATCCTTGGCTATCCAAAATGCGCCCAGTGAAGATTCTGACCAGACTCCAGACTGAGCAGGCTGATCTGAATCTTCGCTAGGGGCACGTTTCCGAAGGTACGTTTTCTGAGGTTGCGACACACTTAATAATATGTAGGCTATAAAATGTGTTGTAAAATGGAAAAATATATAACTTATCCTGTGATGGCAGACGATTGTAAACAATTGGTCGTGATACACATGGAAATTTAGCCCCCATTTTTTCGTCGCACCTGCTTTAGCATGGGCGATCGATTTAGGCGTGAAAGTTTCTGTCCTTTCGTACGTTCGTCCGTCCGTCCGTTCGTTCGTCAATCCGTCAACATTTACCCTGGGTGTCTTGTGAGCGCAACCCCTCTTACAGTTGTGTACCGATCGTTTTGAAACTTTCCATGAGTTTTCTTCATGGTATGAGGACAGAGGAGGTGCACATTGTAAACTTAGTCAATTTTCACCTACAATATATAGACAGTGGGTACCTCTTGTGAGCGCAACTGCTCTTACAGTTTTGTACCGATCTTTATGAAACGTTGCATATATGTTTTCTTCATGGTATGAGGATGTGTATGTGATTTGGATATAATTGTTAGATCATTATTTTTCACCTTTTCCACATTGTGAACTTAGTCTTTATTCACCCTCAATATATAGACATTGCATGGGTAGACTGCTCCTCATGACCTCGTAGAACCATTTTTACGATAGTAATTTGTCGAACTGTGAAGCAGTCTAGTGCATGGGTACCTCATTAGCACAACTCCTCATACAATTTTATACCAATCTTTTTGAAACTTTGCACACGTTTTTTCCCCATAGTCTGCAGATGTGCATGTATGTGGTTTGGATATATTTTTTTAATTTATTTTTGTCAATTTTTCCACATGAACTTTGTTATTTTCTTACCTCAGATTTTACGAAAGAGTATAGACTGTGGGTACCTTTTGAGCGTATTAAACCTCTCATACCCCATATAAGAAAGCGTAACTTCTCATGCATCATATAAGAATATACATGTGTTTTCGATGAAATTCATATATTTTATTTATTTCTTCTACCTGAAATAAATATTACTTTTTTTTTGTGGGGGGATGGGCGGGGGGGGGGGGGGGGGGGTTGGGAGGGGGGCAACATCAACTCGATCTATATTGTACTTGGGAGACAGATTTTGTGACTTGCTGCATGTTTGCTTACCTGCACACCAAGCCGCTTCTGAAAAGGGGTTTCATTTACTCTTTAAAAGGGAAGAATTTGCTCCTAAGTTTTCTACGAGAGTAGACCCCTTTTCAGAAGGGAGCAACAATAACTTTGACAGCGTTACCTCCCTTGAAAGTGTATGATGGAGATGATGATGTTTTGGTGTTTTACGTCCTTTTCAACATTATTCAAGACATATCGAGACGATGTGATGATAATGAAAGACTGTGCAGTGAAGCAATGTACAGTCATGACTTAATGTGTATCAGTTTCTTTTTTCAGAAGGAACAAAAACAACTTTGACAGCCTTACCTCCCTTGAAAATGTATCATTCAGTCCTTTATTTTACCCTTGTCCTGCTAAATCCGGATATGTCCTACCTTTGCAAACAGTGTAGATCCAGATCAGTTGGCTTCTGCCAACTGATCTGGATCTGCACTGTTTGCCATTCAGTATTTGAATTTGTATCAACAACCTGGATCAATTTATCTGATTGGCTGATAATTAGAAGTGGGCGTGGCATCAGTTTATTCAGCAGGACAAGGGTTAAATGAAAATAGTCTTGTCTATGCTCCATAATATGTACTCATTAGGAGAATACTTTTTTTTAGAGTAGACCCCTGTTTGGAAGGGAGAAAAACTTAAATGAATGCTCCAAGTGATGTAACAAGACATCAAGAATATTTTCAGTCAACCAGAATATCAAAGGTACCCTAAATACCTTAATACATTCAACCCGCTTTACACCAACACCCGATACTGCGACACAATTCGTTATAACGATAATTTGCGGCACGAAACCTTCGCTAAAGAGGTGTCAATGGAGCAAGAATATTGTTTTTAATACTAAAAGAAACATGTTTTGGATATTATGTTAGAATCGCATCACTGATGCGAGTCTAACAAATATCCAAAACATGTGTTCTGTGGGGAAACAAGAATAAGAGAAGGACTTTCTTTCATATCATTCTGCTCATAAAAGATTGTTTACAACAGCAAACTCATTTTATTGGCAACATCTTTGGGAACAAATGCTGTGAGAGCGGGGTGGTGTGGGGCGGGATGGGTTGAGTAAAGGTTAAAATTACACTTTTTATAAACACAGTCATGCAGCATATCAAATCAAAGAGTGTGTATGATATATCGATTTATGCAAACTGTCTGATTTGTATAGAGCCGCATGACCATATTTAGAAAAAGTGTAATTTTAACCTATACCTAACCTATACCCATCCCACCCCAACCCACCAAAGCACTCCAGTCCAAACCTTTAAGCAAATACTCAGTCTACTCTTCATAGTATTCTATTTGATATGCCATATCCCAACTAGCATTCTGTATAAATCTATAGCGGGCCCTAATCGGCTCGTCAGCTACCCTGACGGGCCAATAACGGCCCGCTATAGATTTATGTAGAATGCCTACTGGGCATGACCATGCTTCAAAAAAAAAAAAAAAAATGTAATTTTGACCCTCGCAACCTCTGGCACAGCCCTACCCGCACTGGCAGCCCTACCCACTCCAAGGCAAAATATTTAGTGATACTCGTTCTCCTTGTCATGTTTTTGGGTTGATATTATGTTTATAAAAAAAAGGTTAATTTTGACACGCTCATCCCCTCTGGCCCCGCCCCAGGGGTCGGAGAAAAGTTTTAATATGCCCATGCTGCACATATATACCCTAAACACATCCCAAGTGAGGGCTGTTGTTTTTCTTTAGTTGAGCCGAAGGCTCAGGATGAACTATTGTGATAACTCCCTGTCCGTCGCCCGTCGTTCATCTTCCGTACGCCTGTCAACACCTTTGAACGACTTCTCTAAAAACCCCTCGGCTAATTTTCTTCAAACTTCATATGGAGCCTTCTGTTAAAGGGAAATTGAAAATTTGTACAAATGGTCACGGTCCTTTAAGTAAGACGGCCGTCATGCCCATATATGGCAAAAACACTTAAAAATCTTCTTCTCCACAACCAAGAAAGTTTTGAGGCTGACTCTTAGTATATAGCATCAGGGATTTAAGGTCTGCCAAATTTGTTCAAATGATGATCCTAGCTTAACCTTTGACCTTTTTACGGCAAGGTCAAATTTGCGTCCCTATGCATTTGTATGGGGAAAATATTGAAAAATCATTTTCTCAAAACGTGTTAAAGACTTATGGCTGAAGCTTACAATGCATGGTCAAAGTAGCAAACCCTTTCAGTAACAATCAAAATTTTGTCCCCCCGGGGTTATCTGCCCTTACCCCTGGACTATATACATGTATAAAATCGCGTAATCATTAAACGCCACCTTCTCTGAAACCGCTCGACCAATTTTCAACTGTTGAAGGGATATTATCTATTCAAACCGTTCTGCAACATTGATCAAGATAGCCGCCATGCCCATATATGGTAAAAACACCTAAAATAATCTTCTAAAGAACCAAGAAAGCTTTGGGGCCGAATCTTGGTGGACTCAGGGCCTACCAAGTTTGTTCAAATTATGACACTGGGTACACCTTTGGCCTTTTTACGGCAAGGTCAAATTTGCGTCCCTATGCATTTGTATGGGGGAAAATATTGATAAATCATTTTCTCAAAATGTATTTAAGACTAATGGCTGAACCTTACAATGCATGATCAAAGTAGCAAATCCTTTGTTACAATCAAACTTTTGTCCCTCGGGGTTATCTGCCCTTGCCTCTGGTCTATATGCATGTATAAAATCGTGCAATCTTTAGATGTCATTTTCTCTTACCAATGATTCACCAGATTTCACAGGGGTTCACTGTCGAACAGTGTCAATTTGTTCAAACGGTTCTGCACTATTGAACAAGATGGCCACCATGCCATATCTTAAAAAATCTTCTTCTTTAGAACCAAGAAAGCTTTGAGGTTGAATCTTGGAATATAGCATCGAGGATGCAAGATCTACCAAGTTTTTATTCAAATGATGATCTCAGGATGACATTTGACCTTTTACGGCACAGTCACGGTTCCGTCCTAGTTGCTGTGGCAATACTGCAAGAATGTTGCATGGCATCTGTAGATCTGCAATAGCTGCTTTACTCAGATGAGCGAATCATGACCCATGGGCCTCGTGTCTAATTATTCTTCATGATTAGACTCTGTCAAACCGAGTCAGCTATTTTCTGTTTTTGATTTGTTCTGTAATTCCAAAGGATACCAAGTTTAGAATACTTTGTAGTTCTAGTGGTCTAGGAGGAGACTGGCGCATGGCGGGCGGTATCACATGAATCCCGACTTCTTCCAAAACGTGCGGGGATAATCTTGCTTCAAGATCATTAGTACAGTCATTATTCACAGTAAGGCAATAAAGGGACATTTACGGGATATTTAAAGGGTGAGTTTACTTTATAACCAGTTCTATCAACTCATTGATTGTATCATTCATTCCAAATAGAAGTATTGGATAAAGGAAAAGCACTATATATATGACAAATCTATGGGATTATTTAACTCTCATCCATTGTGCTACGTGTAGTTACCTATGCTATAAAATATCGCATTTACTGTATTGAAACAAAGAAACAATCTATACGATAAAAATACAAATGCGATAAATAAACGTCAAAAAGATTGCCTTTGGAAACAAAGAACACACTACAGATTAGAAAATGGGAGTATCGGTTTTATTGAGACTCTTCATTGGCAGGAAAGAAGTTTGCAACACTGTTTACGCCGTCTAGAGTATACATGCAATGGGCCCAATGACCGCAAAGGAAATGAAACTGCACTATGGTGAAGTACGGGGAAACGTTCTACCCTCGTGGGGGTGGGGGGGGGGGGGGCGGGGTGGGGGGGGGGGGGGCGGGGTAACTTCCTATATATGACATAGTATAGATGTGCGTGCCGAATGGCCCCGCTTTTCAGCGCTGCCAGGTATATGATTTGCCCCCTTTTTCAACAAAAAGTATATGACTGACCCTATTTACTTTTCTGACATCCTGGTAAATGCGTATGTTTTTTCGCTCAGAGATTTGTCGAGGCTGCTTGTTCTCTTGGTATTCAATGAGTTGACTGCTATATTTGTCTAACTACCAGCAATAAATGGGTATCAAAGTCAAAAGGCAGTATATGAATGCGTCAACATTTTGGACGATCAAGTATATGAATGGGTCTGTTTTTTCAAAGGCCAGGTATATGAATGGGGTAGGTTTCGAAATACTGGCTCGCACACCCGTACCACATTTATCCCCAAATTACCCCCCCCCCCCCCCCCCGCCGAGGTTGTACCGCCGCCACATGGCACTAACGCCAGCTGCAGTGTAGTAAAATAAACGTCAAAAAGATTGTCTTCGGAAACAAAGAAAACACTACAACCTTAGATGGTATCAGGCTTGCAACCGGTAGCTGAAACCTGCTCTTAATTCTTATTAAGGGCGAGTTGTGGCGCCAGTTAAACCAGGTTTAAACTCCCAGTTCCGACAACTGTGCTGTTGGCCGTTCCTAAAAATATAAATTTTGAGAAACTAAGGAAAACTCACAATCACCGAACGCAATCCTCCCAACGAACATGCTGAATAAGGTTAATCGACTGACACGAAACGACATCACAAAACAACACACCAACGAAAATGAGCAGGCGCACGACAAAACCTACAATTAGACTGATGCGATCAGTGAAGACTCAGATCAGCCTGTGCACTTGCCTTCCACAGACTCCAGACTATCCAAAGAGAGATAAATGAGAATCCTGGCCATACACGGTGGATGTACACATTACGAAAACATGCCTATTCAAATATACTGAAAACTTTACCACCAAAAAATGAAAATTTTCAGATAAAAAATTTTGATATTTTCTTCTTTTTGCTCAAAACATAGATTGTAGGTACTCGTTAAAACCGCCTCGACGAGGCGGTTCTAAGGAGTACCCACAATCTATATTTTGAACAGAAATAAGAAAACTAATGTATACCCCTGTAAACCCCAGTTTTACTATATAAATGGGGGTTTAAGGGGATCAAAATTAATAGACATGTTTTCGTGATGAGACTGGTCTGTTTTGGTGGTTACACAGACAGGTCTTATTGTAGGGTTTCTCGTGCGCTGGCTCAAATAGAACAAACAAAACGAAGAGGAACTACAACGGAATTACCTCCTTTCAATGGTCAACAGTAAAACTGTTGAGGCTTCACCCTTACCTTGCTGAATAAATTAAGATGCCACGCCCACTTCTAAAATCCAGCCAATCAGATTACTTGATTCGGTTTTTTTTTATATAGAAATTCACATATTTAATGACAAACAGTGCAGATTCAGATCAGGTGGCTTCTGAAGAAGCCAACTGATCTGGATCTACACTGTTTGCTAAGACAGGGTATGTCGTATTCAGCAAAAGAAGGATTAAGCCTCATCCTTAATCCGGATAAGTTCCAGTAACATATAACCGTTTCATCAGTGGATCAACATAATAAGCATATAATACTAAGATGAAACACACAAAGTTAAAGTCAGGACATTTTTTCTTGTTTTTTTTTTTTTTTTTTTTTTTTTTTTTTGTAGAATTAATAGTTATTCATCCAGTTATGGGCCCTTTTGAGCTTACAATCGCATAGAAAACATATTAGTTAATACTCAGTAAGCATTCTTTATAAATCTATAGCTGGCCGTTATCGGCCCGTCAGGGTAGCTGACGGGCCGATAACGGCCCGCTATAGATTTATAAAGAATGCTAGCTGGATAGGATTCATACATTAAAACATAAAAAAAGTAAAGCGAAAAACAATTAATCAAACGTTTCATTAGGGTCTGGATATTGGGATCTGGAATTCTCTAAACAGTAAAAATTTAGACAATTATTCTCTTTTTTTACAATTTTGACTTATTCATTAGAAAATTCAATTATTCAATGCTTTAATGGCATATATGTCTTTTCCCTGTATTAAGGCATCATCAAACTAATGCAGGGGAATGGGGGAGGAGCAGGCAATGGTAATGGTCTATGTTTTTTTGTTTTTTTTTTGGAAACTTGAGGGTTCACGGCATGCATTCCCCTGACAAGCGGGGCCCGGGGTTCTCCCCCAGGAAAATGTTTGGATATCTAGAATGTCGGAGACGGAGAAGCCATCTAACGCAATGATACACATTAATTAAACTCTTGAATTAGTTTCTGTATGATTCAAAGGATAAGTCACTAACTTTGTGCATTTAAACATGGGTCTCCACTTAAAACAGCTTTTTTGCTTGACATAGATCACAGATAACGTCACAGATTTTCTATTTTGTCCGATCATTACAGAGAAATTTAATTTGGCGATCACAGATAACATGCCATATGGCTGTTACAGGTGGCCAGACTTATTTTCTGCTTTTGTACAAGTAAAAATTAAAAAAACATCCAGTTAGATACCTGTCACAGAAGAAAAAAATCTTACCCAACTACTTCATAATCCCTTTTTTCACTTTGTCTTTGAAATAAAGATGAAAATCTTAAAGATTGTTTTAAATGGTGCTGGTGGGGACGAGTCAGTGAGGCTTTGCACTTACACCCCACCCCACTCACATCTAGAAGTGCATTTTCACAGTTCTCTCCAGCTATCTATTCTTTAGAACTTGTCCCTCGCTGGTGGTGGGAGGTGCATGTTTTTGTAAACTGAGGATAAAATTCATGTATACCTTTTTGAAGTGTGTGGGGGATTGGTTCCAACTGAGGATTCATGTATGTGCTTGTCAAGGGGTGGGGGTGGGGTTCGGGTTCTCCTCCGGAAAATTTTGAATTTCTAGAATGCAGGAGAAGCTTTTTAGGCTTATTCTTTATATTCTTATTTCTATTTAATCAGTTTCCTCTATTTTTTCTGCTATTCTTTAAAATTTTCAGATTATTCTTTATATCTTAAGCTTCATTTTAGTCTGTTTTCTCTAATCAGTATTTTTTTTCACTAATTTTTCTCTAATCAGTATAAAAACGGACATTTTTTCTTTAATCAATAAATCTCATCCACACCCTCTTTCATGTTGATATGAAATATGGAGATGACTATGATTCATAATTGGCATATTACACATAATACAAAATGGTCTGAGACATAATCTTATTGATACAAAATAGCATTACTCATATGTAAAACAGAATAGAATATGATAGTTTTATTTCAGAATTCCAGAAGGCTTTAAAGCCCAGGAGGATACGATATAATAAAACATACACGATGGCACATCATTATGAGACTAATTAAAAACTCTCTCTCTCTCTCTCTCTCTCTCTCTCTCTCTCTCTCTCTCTCTGTCGTCCATTTTTTTCGTCTTTAAATAACTTTTCACAGAAAATTTGTTTCCAAAACATTATCAAAGAAATGTTTTAACTATTAGTTTGGAGACATGGACAGACAGGCAAGCGATTAGGTCTATCCAAACCTGCATGCCATTATGTCAGTCCATGTATTGCATGCCAATAGAATATGCCATTATTTCTATATACAATTTTTTCCCAAATCACTATTCAAGGATTGTTTTAAACCATCAGTTTGAAAACATGGACTGACTGGCAAGCGAGCATGCCGTTATGTAGGCCCATGTGCCACATGCTAATAGAATGTCATTACGAAAACATGCCTATTCAAATATACTGAAAATTTTACCACCCAAAAATGAAAATTTTCAGATAAAAAATTCTCATATTTTTCACATTTCTGCTCAAAACATAGATTGTGGGTACCCGTTAGAACCGCCTCGACGAGGCGGTTCTAACGAGTACCCGTTAGAACCGCCTAGACGAGGAGGTTCTAACGAGTACCCACAATCTATGTTTTTGAGCAGAAATATGAAAAATAATGTATACCCCTGTAAACCCCAGTTTTACTATACAAAAGTGGGGTTTAAGGGGGTCAAAATTATATAGGCATGTTTTCGTGATGGTCATTATTGTATATAAATTGTTGTACTTTGCTTATTTCTTTATTTTCCTTTTAACATTGTGTATTTTTAAGCAAATAAGCATTGATACATCACATCTACATATAAAACCACATTAAAATATTTTTCATACCGATATATAATAATACAAATAGTTACAAAAAAGATACTTAGCTGGTATCCCTTACATTGTCTGTCCTTCTCTAGGCCTTGTCGAAACAAAAGTGCAAGACACTTGTTGATTGGATAGAGAATGGTATTATGTCAGTTCATGAGTACCTCTGATCTGTGTTTAAACGCTTGATAATCAAAGATACTGAGTTTGCGTAAATAATTCACATCAGTTGAGTTAATCAAATTTAAAAAAATAATATGCATACTTGGCCTTTTACAGTAATATTCAGGTATATATTTCTTTCTTAGCTCTGTATACATGCTACATTTAATGGCAAAATTGTATTCGTTGTCCGAAATCCCGCAAACTGAACATTTTCTTCCGTCAAGAAATTTACTAATTGGTTTGACCCACCTACCAGAATTTCTAACCTATGCAAAAAAATGTTTAATTTACTAAAAGCCTGGATATATTTCTGAATGTTTATTGTGTCTAAATGTAGCTGGAGGAGAAATATGGCAAAAGAATTATAAAAAAGAAAATGCACGTGAAGAACTCCCTAATCTTTCCTGCCAGTTTTGTATGAAAATTCTCAGTTCGGTAAGTCTTTGCTTAAAAACTGAAACAAATGTATTAATATATCCAACATCCTGATTTAGCCACACTTGAGTAAATACCTTAAGACATTAACAAATGACGCACAAGAGAGCCCAGATAACTTTGTTTGTGGATAATTCGAGATCACTTAGCATTATGTTATATACCAATTTAATGCATTTATTTTTCCGGTGCTGTCAAGATTTTAAACCAATATTTTATCATTATAGCATACCTTTTAGACATGTAATTTGTTCTTCCAAGTTCTCCATATACAGTCATTTTGTATCGACAGTTTAACACCCAAAGGCTTTTTTTTATTGCAAAATTGCATATGAACTCTTTCGATTGCATTAGCTTGAAAAAAAAAATCCCCAAACTTCACAGGAATAATTAAGAATCGGAGTTATTAGCTTATCAAAAAGATCTAGCTTATGTTTAATCGAAATAAAAGTAATTTGTACAGATAACTCTTTGATTTAAATATTACTTTCTGCGCATGTCCTGCAAATATAGTTAGCGCTTCAGAAGAAGACCCACCAACAGTAAATACTATCCTTAAATATTCAAAGCGTTTCACGATTCCCAAAGGTAGCCCGTCATATTTAAATTACAAGTTCCTCGGTAGTATGCCGCTTTTCCTAAAACAATAACTTTTGTCTTCGAAATATTTATAGACAACTTTTGCAATATTCGGTCATTACATTTAAACCACTTTAACTCCTCGACAGTATATGAAAAAAAATGGCCATAAAGTCTGAGGCCCAACCCGCCTGCATGCAACCAAAGAGGGAAGCAAAGTGATTGCAGCCTGTCGTATTACATTTATGTTGTACCCAATCTTTACTTTTTGTATGTGTGTGTGTGTGTGTGTGTGTGTGTGTGTGTGTGTGTGTGTGTGTGTGTGTGTGTGTGTGTGTGTGTGTGTGTGTGTCTATCCGATTCTACCACTGTTTAGTAACATAAATGCTTTTAAATAGTTTCCAATAGTATCTCCTTGTTTTTACTTTAATGGCATTGAACTGATGCACCGCAGAAATAGAGCTGTTAAAACTAAATAAAAACAATTATCATTTCAAAAGAATGTTCTAACACCAATGTTTACAATACTCACAAAAGTACCGAAAATTTTGACTGCCCCCCCCCCCCCGCCCAAAAGTCAGTTTTGAAAGTCCCCCCCCCCCCCCTGCGACCACAAAAAACCCTGCAAATGACGAATACCCCCAACCTGCACCCCCCCCCCACACACACACAAAAATACCCACTTTTTCCAAACCCCACCCCAACCCCCAAAATAGTAAAATTAAAAAATCATAAACCCCAAAAGTAACACCTAGTACACTCCCCACCGCCCCCCCCCCCCCCCCCCCCCCACACACACACACACACACCCCAGGGTGCACTATATTCTGACAGATACTCCAAACACCTCTAAAAGAAGATTACGTGGAGTGCATGATTTTGTAACATCATCATCCCTATCCATGATGCTAACAGAACATGGCCTGAACCAGAAAATTTCCGAAGCAACGAGGCTCTAACCCGGGATCTCTAGCACCACCACGCTCCTTTTATTCTATTCTATTCTGTTTGTTCCGCCTGATGCAAAACGCTTGCAATCGATAATCGTTTTAGTGAAATTGATCGATGTGGATTTTTTTTGGCCGAATAAGAGGTATTCACTCTATTTACTTTAATTTACTGCACAAAAAATATAGCCCGTCTTTGTCAAAATTGTTATACACTTCGATTAATGCTGTAGACAACAGTCGAGTGTCAAAATGTGTAGGATTGTGACTGGGTGGTAGGCTACTGGTAAGGTACTCCCATACATGAGAGTTCTGCGTTCCAGATGTTCATATTTTACATTTATATGCTGTTCTTTATGTTTTTATTATTCTTCGGAACGCGAACATCTATAAACAGCAATTATCAATAAATGGGTGCATGCTTACATCTAACTTGTTGGTCTACTGGTAAGGGTCTGCGGTACTTACAGCAGGTGTGAGTGGGGAGTTCTTCTGTTTCTGTCCTGGGTATGACGTAAAACTGCATCCAGCTGTGACACTCAACATGAGTGTGGGAATGTGAGGCTGCCCTCTATCACAGTTGCCTCCCCACCTTCAGGGTAATGAGGCTGCCACAATCTGGGTGGCAGAGCTAAGCAGCAATCATCTACAGACTGATGGCTTGGTGTTCTAGCTATTGTGGTTTGGCGGACGATCCTTTCTTTATAAGGACAACGGCAAAGCACACTGCCCGAGTGCGGGAACGGGGCGCATACTCAGATGCCGTAAAAGAACTGAGTTGGGATGTCAGCTAGGACAGGCAATCCCGTAAAAAACAATCGTTCCAAAAATTTTACATAGCAAGAAGAAAAATAGGTTCAGAGTTAGGCGGTGCCAACAGACATTCTGTTGGTAACGTCTCCGGCTTGGCCTCCTGTCAGGTGTGGGAGGCAGAGTCGGGCCATTGTGACGAATCCAGCAAGCACCTGAGGAAATTCAGGGTGGGAACACTCAATGTGAACACCCTGAGAGGAAGAGTTTGCGAGGTGGTGGAAACACTATCCCGCAGGAAAGTGGATGTCTGCTGCATTCAGGAGACCAGATACCGTGGTGGCAGCTGCCACACAATCAAGGGCAAGGACACCAGGTACAAGCTCAACTGGTCAGGAAATGACAAAGGCACTGCTGGTGTAGGAGTGTTTGTGGCAGAAGAGTGGATAAAGTTTTTGAGGTTCAGAGAGTCTCCGACAGAATTATTTTAGTGAAACTCATAGTCGGCCAGCATGTGGTTACCTTTCTGTCTGTGTATGCCCCACAGAGTGGTCTAAGTGATGAGGTTAAGGACCTGTTCTTTGATCAGTTGCGTGCTGTGACTGCCAGAATCCCAGCATCAGAATTTCTGATCCCATGTGGAGATTGGAACGGCCATGTTGGCTGTGCAGGCACTGGATACAGGGAAGTGCATGGTGGGATGGGGTATGGCAGGCTGGAACCAGATGTTGAGGGTGAGAGAATCCTAGAGTACGCCCTAGCATTTGACCTGCTTCTTGTGAACACATGTTTCAAGAAACGTGACTGCCATCACATCACATACAAGTCTGGAAACATAGCCACACAGATAGACTTCATCCTTTTCCGTAGGACCATGCGCAAACTTGTCACAGATGTAAAAGTGATCCCTGGTGAGGAAGTAACTCTGCAACATCAGCTTCTTGTATGTGACATGAGGATTGATGTGCCTCCAAAATCCAAGCGCAAGTTCACCCCTCGCCTCAAAGTTTGGAAGCTTAAAGACCCTCAGACAAGCAATCATTTCCAGGAGGTCTTCAACTTGCATATGAGCACATCTGCCGGTGTAGCTGATGGGGCCACTGAGGATATCTGGAACAACATCAAGACTGGACTGCTCAAGACAACTGAGGAGGTATGTGGCACAACTCGGCCACACCGTTGGCATCGTGAAACCAGGTGGTGGAACTAACACGTGGAAAAGGCCATTGCTGCCAAGCAGACAGCTTTCAAGGCCTGGAAGGCTGGTAAAGGCACTAGGGCATCATACGATGCAGCCAAACGAAATGCCAGACATGGTGCACCATGCTCGTCAAGAAGCCGACAAGAAGGTCTATGAGAATATTGACCCCAAGTCTTCAGAAGTCTACCGCCTTGCTAACCAGTTTAGAAGAGAGAACACTGATGTTGTTGGTGACAAACCTGTGAAGAATGATGCAGGAGAGATGTCAATGAGCGAAGACTCAAAGCAGAAGGCCTGGCTGGAGCACTATCAAAGGCTTCTCAATGTTGAGTTTGACTGGGACCCAGACCAACTGTCATATCAATCACCAGTGGAAGGCCCACCCATCCCAATCACCATTGATATGGTTAAGAAGGCTATCTCGCAGACGAAGGCAGGCAAAGCACCGGGCCCATCAGGCATAGTGGTGGAGATGATAAGAGCGGCCGGTGACATGGGCGCCTCCATGATCCATGACCTCACAGTTGCAATCATTCGTGATGGCAAGGTACCCTCTGACTGGGAGCAGAGTTTCTTTGTCTGCCTCTACAAGGGAAAAGGGGACGCATTGGAAAGGGGCAACTACCGCGGTCTCAAGCTGACAGAGCAGGTTATGAAAATCCTGGAGAGGATTGTGGACGGCCTCATCAGACAGTTGGTGTCAACTGACGATTCCCAGTTTGGCTTCGTCCCAGGCAGAGGCACTACAGACGCAATCTTTGTTGTCAGGCAGCTGCAAGAGAAGTATCTAGCTGCCAATAAAAGACTCTACATGGCTTTCGTAGACCTGGAGAAGGCGTTTGATCGAGTGCCTGGGAAGGTCATCTGGTGGGCGCTGAGAAAACTTGGTGTGGAGGAGTGGATTGTGCGACTGGTGCAGGGGATGTATGCAAATGCACGGAGCCGTGTGCGTGTTGGTGAGGGGTACAGTGAAGAGTTTGAAGTGAAGGTTGGTGTTCACCAAGGATCAGTACTCAGCCCACTGCTCTTCATCATTGTGCTTGAAGCCTTATCACGAGAGTTCTGCTCTGGGGTCCCCTGGGAGGACCTCTATGCCGATGACCTTGTTATCATCACTGAATCGCTTGAGGAATGTGTCAGGAGGCTCTTGACTTGGAAAGAAGCAATGGAGAAGAAAGGACTGAGAGTAAATGCAGGAAAGACAAAGATCATGATCTGCGGTACAGGACTGGACCTCCTGCAGAGTTAAGGCGAGTTTCCATGCGCTGTCTGTCGCACTGGAGTGGGCAGCAACAGCTTCTTCTGCAATGGCTGCAAGCACTGGGTGCACAAGAAATGCAGTGGGCTCAAGCGCTTGAAAAAAGACCCTGACTATAGATGTACACGGTGCCAGGTAACTGCACGCCCCTTGGATGGCAGACCACAGAAGGAAGTCCAGGTCGGACCTGACAAGCTTGAGGTGGTAGCTTCCTTTTGCTACCTAGGAGACATGCTCTCAGCAGCAGGTGGCTGTGAACTTTCAACCACAACACGTGTGAAAACTGCCTGGAAGAAGTTCAAGGATCTGCTACCAGTCCTCTCTTCACGCCACCTCTCTTTCAAAACACGTGGCCATGTGTACAGCTCTTGTGTGCGGAGTGCAATGCTCCATGCCAGCGAGACTTGGCCATTGACAAAGCCAAACCTCCAGCGTCTGCAGCGAAATGACAGGGCAATGATCAGACAGATCTGCAATGTCAGGCCGCAAGACATTGTCACCACCAGGTCCAATGATCTACTTGTGCGGCTTGGCATTGAGGATCTGGACCTCATTCTGAAGGAGAGAAGACTTCGATGGTACGGACATGTGGAACGCTCCAGTGGTGCAATCAAGACAGCCTCTGACATACAGGTTGATGAAAAGCGTGGGCCTGGGAGGCCCAAAATGACATGGAAGCAGCTGACAGAGAGGGATTGCAGAGAGTGGAAGCTCTCGGCTATCAACCCTCATGATAGACGTACCTGGAGATCTGGTGTGAGATCTGCTATGCGTGCAGCAAGCCAGCTATCTGGAAGGGGGCCCACTGATGTGGATGTTGCCCCTGTACCTGCACGTTAATAAAAAATCCGATTATATATTTTATATATATATATATATATATATATATATATATATATATATATATATATATATATATATATATATATATCTGCACTGCCATTTGCTTTTGCCGTCATCTTCTATACCTCTTTTTCCTGGTATCTTTCTTTTCCTTTTCTCTGACTACTGACATGTTCTAGCGGGTATTCAAAGCAGGTGAGTGCTTCTAGCCAACTGTCTCTTTTCTCTCATTCTCTGGGAGACAACACAAATGACCCACAAGGGTTGACATGTTAACACTTGTCCTGCCGAATAAATTAATAAGCCATGCCTACCTCTAATTTTTAGCCAATCAGATGACTTGATCTGGATTGTTGCTATTAACTCACATACAATGGCAAACAGTGCAGGTCCAGATCAGTTGGCTTCTTCAGAAGCCAACTGATCTGGATCTACGCTGTTAGCAAAGGCAGGATATATCCAGGTTCATTATGAGAAGGGTTAAACAAGAACTAAAACAAACAAACAAAGCTGTTTAATTACTCGTTCAAAAGAAAAGTATGAAAAGTGTACTTGCCAGATTTATATAGATGGGCAAATCAACCTGGTTCTGCTGAACCCAGATATGCCTTGTCTTTGCAAACAGTGTAAATCGAGAAGTTGGCATCTGATATCCACTGTTAGTCATGAAGTATATGACTTTTTATCAGCAGCCTAGATCAAGTAATCTGATAGGCTGAAAAATTAAAATGGGTTTAACATCTTAATTTATTCAGCCTGGCAAGGGATTGAACAGCCAAAAAAACCCCCCCAAAAAACAAAAAAAAAAACAACAAAAAAAACAAACAAATAAAATGCTTGGTTTTCTCTGAAGGAATCTTCCCGTAGACAGAAGTGAGACCAAGGCTGTAACTTATAAATAAAACACTTGTTTGATTAAACCATGTACTGTGCTTCAAGTGTGGGCCATATAAAGTCACTGGCAAAAGAAAAAAATAGAGATGGTTCAGAGACATGCTGCCAGATATACAACAAACTGCTACCATAATACAAGTAGTGTGACAGATATGTTGCAAGAGCTGGATTGGGAATCCCTAGAATCAAGAAGAACAAAGATTGAACTGACCCTGCTTTTCAAATTTGTCAATGATCTAGTGGATATACCAGCCTCTACCTATCTCACACCAGCAAATACCCAAACCAGAACTTTTCACACTAAGAAACTTATGCAGATCGCATCTAAATATGATGCCTTCAAATACATACAGTTTCTTTCCGCGAACCATACCTGTGTGGAGTTCTTTGCCAGCCACTGTAGCCAAGGCCCCTGACTTGGTAACCATCAAGCAGCAGCTTTCCATGCTTATATTTTAAGCTAGATAGAGGGCAGTCTGAAAGTGGGATCAGAGGGTCTTTGGAGCTGTGAGAGTTGGGCGACCATACCTAGGGGCGGTTACTGCAGCGGTATTGGTCTGATTACCCAGTGATGATTCTGAAAAACCAGATGGCAAACTTTAAACTTTTTTCTGCCTTTCTGTCACCTGTTTTTCTGCCTTTCTTACTTTTCCCTCCTTCCCTTTTCTACCACCACAGAGACATAGTAATCAAATGTGATTGTGGTCTCTAGAAGAACAGATACAGCTAAATCCTTTAATGCTGTGCATTAATCTGAACATTGGGCTGGGTGGCCTCTTGGTTAGCACTTCGACTTGCAAGTGGAAGATTGTGGGTTCCAAATCATGATCTAAGTCAAGTCTAAGAAAAGTTTTAGACCATTAGTAGACGGCTCATACTTGATGTGTCCTAGGTTGAGTATAGTGGACGGGGTGGTGCTCGGTGACAGACAGCAGCACCATGTGCATGGGTGATCTCATAATCATATCATAATCAGATTTTTGATTAACGTGCAGGTACAGGAGCAATATCCACATCAGTGGGCCCCCTTCCAGATAGCTGGCTTGCTGCACACATGGCAGATCTCACACCAGATCTCCAGGTACGTCTATCATGAGGGTTGATAGCCGAGAGCTTCCACTCTCTTCAGTCCCTCTCTGTCAGCTGCTTCCATGTCATTTTGGGCCTCCCAGGCCCACGCTTTCCATCAACCTGTATGTCAAAGGCTGTCTTGACTGCACCATTGGAGCGTTCCACATGTCCATACCATCGAAGTCTTCTCTCCTTCAGAATGAGGTCCAGATCCTCAATGCCAAGCCGCACAAGTAGCTTATTGGACCTGGTGGTGACAGTGTCTTGCGGCTTGACATTGCAGATCTGTCTGATTATTGCCCTGTCATTTCGCAGCAGACGCTGGAGGTTCGGCTTTGTCAATGGCCAAGTCTCGCTAGCATGTAGCATTGTGCTCCGCACACAAGAACTGTACACACGGCCACATGTTTTGAAAGAGAGGTGGCGTGAAGAGAGGACTGGTAGCAGATCCTTGAACTTCTTCAAGGCGGTTTTCACACGTGTTGTGGTTGAAAGTTCACAGCCACCTGCTGCTGAGAGCATGTCTCCTAGGTAGCAAAAGGAAGCTACCACCTCAAGCTTGTCAGGTCCGACTTGGACTTCCTTCTGTGGTCTGCCATCCAAGGGGCGTGCAGTTCCCTAGCACCATGTACATCTGTAGTCAGGGTCCTTTTTCAAGCGCTTGAGCCCACTGCATTTCTTGTGCACCCAGTGCTTGCAGCCATTGCTGTTGCTGCCCACCAGTGTGACAGACAGCGCATGGAAACTCGTCTGAACTCTGCAGGAGGTCCAGTCACGTACCGCAGATCATGATCTTTGTATTTCCTGCATTTACTCTCAGTCCTTTCTTCTCCATTGCTTCTTTCCAAGTCAAGGGCCTCCTGACACATTCCTCAAGCGATTCAGCAATGATAACAAGGTCATCGGCATAGAGGTCCTCCCAGGGGACCCCAGAGCAGAACTCACATGATAAGGCTTCAAGCACAATGATGAAGAGCAGCGGGCTGAGTACTGATCCTTGGAGAACACCAACCTTCACTTCAAACTCATCACTGTACCCCTCACCAACATGGACACGGCTCCGCGCATTTTCATACATCCCCTGCACCAGTCGCACAATCCGCTCCTCCACACCAAGTTTTCTCTGCACCCACCGGATGACCTTCCGAGACACTCGATCAAATGCCTTCTCCAGATCTACGAAAGCCACGTAGAGTCTCTTATTGGCAGCTAGATACTTCTCTTGCAGCTGCCTGACAACAAAGATTGCGTCTGTAGTGCCTCTGCCTGGGACGAAGCCAAACTGGGAATCGTCGATTGACGCCAACTGTCTGATGAGGCCGTCCACAGTCCTCTCGAGGATTTTCATAACCTGCTCTGTCAGCTTGAGACCGCGGTAGTTGCCCCTTTCCAATGCGTCCCCTTTTCCCTTGTAGAGGCAGACAATGAAACTCTGCTCCCAGTCAGAAGGTACCTTGCCATCACGAATGATTGCAAATGCGAGGTCACGGATCATGGAGGCTCCCATGTCACCGGGGGCTTGTATCATCTCCATCACTATGCCTGATGGGCCCGGTGCTTTGCCAGCCTTCATCTGTGAGATAACCTTCTTAACCATATCAGTGGTGATTGGGATGGGCGGGCCTTCCACTGGTGGTAGATATGACAGGTAGTCTGGGTCCCAGTCAAACTCAACGTTGAGAAGCCTTTGGTAATGCTCTAGCCAGGCCTTCTGCTTTGAGTCCTGGCTCATTGACATCTCTCCTGCGTCATTCTTCACAGGTTTGTCACCAACAACATTAGTGTTCTCTCTTCTAAACTGGTTAGCAAGGCGGTAGACTTCTGAAGACTTGGGGTCAATATTCTCGTAGACCTTCTTGTCGGCTTCTTGACGAGCATGGTGCACTGCATGTCTGGGATTTTGTTTGGCTGCATCATATGATGCCCTAGTGCCTTTACCAGCCTTCCAGGCCTTGAAAGCTGTCCGCTTGGCAGCAATGGCCTTTTCCACGTGTTCATTCCACCACCAGGTTTCACAGTGCCAACAGTGTGGCCGAGTTGTGCCAGATACCTCCTCAGTTGTCTTGAGCAGTCCAGTCTTGATGATGTTCCAGGTATCCTCAGTGGCCCCATCAGCTACACCTGCAGATGTGCTCACTTGCAAGTTGAAGACCTCCTGGAAATGATTGCTTGTCTGAGGGTCTTTAAGCTTCCAAACTTTGAGGCGAGGGGTGAGCTTGCGCTTGGATTTTGGAGGCACATCAATCCTCATGTCACATGCAAGAAGCTGATGTTGCAGAGCTACTTCCTCACCAGGGATCATATTTACATCTGTGACAAGTTTGCACATGGTCCTACGGAAAAGGATGAAGTCTATCTGCATGGCTATGTTCCAAGACTTGTATGTGATGAGATGGCTGTCACGTTTCTTGAAACATGTGTTCCCAAGAAGCAGGTCAAATGCTAGGGCGTACTCTAGGATTCTCTTACCCTCAACATCTGGTTTTGGCCTGCCATACCCCATCCCACCATGCACTTCCCTGTAGCCAGTGCCTGCACGGCCAACATGGCCATTCCAATCTCCACATGGTATCAGAAATTCTGATGCTGGGATCCTGGCAGTTACAGCACACAGCTGATCAAAGAACAGGTCCTTAACCTCATCACTTAGACCACTCCGTGATCTGTGAAAGCAAGGCTGTACAAATGTATGTACTTGACAAATTGGCTGATGCCTCTGGTGCCTGGAAGCATTAAAAATAGGCATGACAATGTAATCTGTACAATGTTATGACATCACTAGATATCATCTGTAGCATGGCAGATCCTGACAAGTTTCCCCACTGATGCAGGCATATTTTTGGATAAGTAATTAAGTATCTTGCACAAGTATCCTTGAGGAAGGTCTTGATAGGAGATGATGTTAGTGGGGAAGGGATGGGGAGGGAATAGATTAGAAGGGGTTGGGTTTGCAGCCTTTTCATAAAGAGGAGGCAGGAGGCTAAATTGCCTTCTACTCTCCCACCATGGCATGGTCTTTTACTTTTCAGCCTTTATAAATGATCTTTTGCAAAATCTCTATAGCATCTGCCCTCTACTTACAGACTTTAACCTCCTACTTCAAAACTTAATGAAAAGGCTGGGTTTGGATTTATCTACTGGTAATCAGTATTTCTTTAAAATATTGGCCTTTAAATTGTCACCTTTTTTTTCCCCCAGTCTTCTGGACATTTGTGGGCTGTTTTTCTTTATATAATTGTTCACCCTGATCAGTTTTCTTTACTGTTTTTTTTATACTCCGCCACATGATAGTGGTGGGGTATTATGATATCACATAAAAAGTCGTTGGATGTCTGTGTATCTGTCTGTCTGTTGTACATCCATCCATCCGTATTTTCATTTTCTGGACGATAACTTGAGTAAATATCAATGGTTTTTCACCAAACTTGGTGTGTGCATTGATATCGTGGAGATCTGGTATGGGATTGTTAATGGGCAAGTTTCGTCAATTTTTGACAGTTATCTGCCAGTGACAGGTCAGTATTTTCATTTCCAGATGATAACTTTAGTAAATGTCAATGGATTTTCACTAAACTTGGTGTGTATTGATATTGTGGAGATTTGCTTTGGGATTATTGATGGGCAAATTTCGTCAGTTTTTGACAGAGTTATCTGCCCGCGATACATCCATATTTTCATTCCTGGGCAATAATTTTAGTAAATATCAGTGGATTTTCCCCAAACTTGATATGTGCATTGATATTGTGGATATCTGCTTTGGAATTGCTAATGGGCAAATTTCTTCCATTTTTGACAGAGTAATCTGCCTGCAGTATATCAGTATTTTATTTTCAGGACAATAACTTGAGTAAATCTCAATGGATTTTCACCAAATTGGATGTGTGCATTGATATTGTGGAGATCTGCTTTAGGATGTAGCAGTATCACAAGAAAAGAAAAAAAAAAACCTGTAGAATTTTATTTTAACCCCAAACCACTTAAAATCTGCCAAATCTCTTAAATTCCTTCTCAGACCTTCTCAGACCTTTGTTTCTGATGCTAGTATTGCATGTTATAATAAATATAAAGCAAAATTAAAATAAATATCACTTTTCATGGTTTTGTTGTTGATCAAACACTGAATAAATAATACATTGATGGAAACAGAGGATTTATCAAGGAGTATTAAGTGGTCATAGTGGGATAATTTTCTCCAGTTCTGGACAAAAATATGTTGTGGATACTCACTAGATGTGCCTCATTGAGGCACTTTTAATGTGTATGCACAACATATTTTTTTATGAAGAAATAAGAAAAATTGTCCCAGAATTATCATCAGATACTCCTTAATAAGTCATCTGGTTTTCATGTGTGGTATTTATTCAATGTTTAATCAACAGCAAAAACATAACTTTGGTATTTATACTCAGCAGGTCAAAATGCAGATGAAAAGCTCATGATTTAATATTCTCTATCAAGATTATTGCAAGGACATAAAACGGTATAAAATTCAGTGCATGTTTTTTTTTTATTATTATTATTATTATTTTCTTTTATTCTTTTTTTCTTTGTATACAGCAACTCCCAGTTTTAAACAATGTCATAGAATTGGCTGTAATTTGATAATATATATACTGTATATTTTAAAAAACAACAACAAAAGGCTCACTGATTAACCCTTATCCTGCTATTCACGACAACCCCTACCTTTGCAAACAGTGTAGATCCAGATCAGATGGCTTCTTTCTGAAGAAGCCATCTGATCAGGATTTACACTGTTTGTCATTCAGTTTGTGAATTTGAACGAAAACATTATATGATGTAATCTGATTGGCTGATAGTCAGAAATGGGTGTGGCTAATTAAATTATTCAGCAGGATAAGGGTTAAGTCTTTAAAGAGCAAATTTGACTTTTGTGCCTCCATCATCAGCAAGACTGGTAGCAAAATAGTGTACTGATAAGACTGCCAGGGCGTTTTAGAAAATATGATGTCAGAGCACAACCTGGAAATTCCTCCAGAGTCTGGCCCAGATTAAAAATTTTTGGGCTCAGCAATCAACGTTTTGCATGCACGACCGGATATTTTCATGTGCCGCAAGAGAAAGATTAATTATGCAAATTATTAATCAACTCAACACACTTGACAAATACACAAAGTGATCTAACAGCCATCAAAAGAGTGTCACAACGTGACACTGGCTGTCAATAAAACGCTGACAAGCAGATAGTGGGACGTCCTTTACGCTCATTAACACAGGTAGCAACTTTCGGATAAATAGGCAGGGCAAACATAACACCACTCGATTAAAGTGGACAGGGTTTTTGACAGTTTTGAACATCTTGGTATCGATTTTGGTCATACAAAAAAATTCTGGAAGTCCGCTGTACATCTATGAAGTTCAGTTTGGACAAGCTTTCAAGTAGTCCTACTTTTTCTTACTTGTCCTATTTTTTTATGCAGTTTCTGTTTTTTTTCTTACATTTTTCAGAAATACTCCTACTTCTACTTTTTTGCTTGGATCAAAAACAAAGCCCCTGAATAAATAAAACATTAAAAGTTATTAACATATGCTTCAGTCTATTTGTAGAATGAATTGTTATATGTTTATTGTTAAATGGACTGATAGCTCTGACAGAAACTGTTGACATGTTGCTGTTGACCGCTTATATATGCCAGGAACTGTTCACTGCAGAGTCTGATGCAAAGTTAGCTGTTTGGTGTTGACACATTATAAGTGAGATGACAAACATTTTAACATTGGTCAGCTATTAGTTGTGGTTATTGTTGTCACTCTAGAACTTCTTTTGTCAGTGATATGCAAACTGATAGAAATAATGAGTGAACAGAAATGACAGACTGTATGTTGGTAACCATAATGTATGTGCACATGCAATATTTTTGTAATCCCGTATGTTATGGGCTGCCAGAGCTGGAGGCTTGCAGCTTAGTAAATTATTTGTTGTATTTGTGTGTTTGTTTTTGTTCAAGATTCAACTCTGAAAGATTTTAAATTGCTTTCTGTATTGGATTGACTTCAGTGATCTGATTTTCACAGGAAGTCGGCTTTAGTGGTGTGATTTTCACGGACATTTCAAAGTGCATTCTAATCATTTTGTACACTCAAACACAGTGCAACCCCAATTTAAGAGGTACAAGTTGTAGTCATCTGACACAATCAATATTTTCAGCATATAATATCAAGCGCTCTGGCTACTTATCTTTTTAACTGAGCTACATGTAGGCACTGATTTGAATATGGTTGAGGTTGCACAAAACTGCAGCGATCAACTAGAGTCTTTTTTGCTGAGCATGTAGGAATTTGTCGCAGCAGTTCCATGATGCCTTAACCTGGCTAGTTTGTAGCCGATGCTTCTTCCAAATGTAAATGTTCATTTATGTGTCAATTTATACATGTTTATATTTTAGCACTTGATATTTGTTTTCCATAAAATGTATGCTGTTTTTTGTCCCCTGCCTTTTCGAAAAGTGAGGGGACATAGTATTCAGCTTTCCTTAGTTCTGTAACTCTATAATTCCTCCCTCTGAAACTAGGTACCTCATGGATGCAGCACCTAACCCAGCAGGCACATGACGTAAATACAACTTCGCCTCAACATCAATACAACGTCATGATGTTGCATCGATGTTGAGCCGACGTTGTATAAACATCATGTGCCCGCTGGGAAAGTTGGGGATGGATCCTTTTGAAACATTACAGGTGTTTTTGTCACAGTCTAAAGACATGCATGTACTTTTTATACCTGGCCACACAATAATGGCGTGGTATTATGGTTTCACGTTGGACGTCCGTGTGTCTGTCCGTCATACGTCCGTCTGCCCGTTTTTCGTTTCCGGATGATAACTTGAATAAACATCAATGAATTTTCACCAACTTGGTATGTGCATTGATATTGTGGATATCTGGTTTGGGATTGCTAATAAGTAAATTTTGTCAAATTTTTACGGAGTTATCTGCCCGAGACATGCCCATATTTTCGATTCCGGACAATAACTTTCAAGAGTAAATAACAAGGGATTTCAACCAAACTTGCTGTATGCATTGACATTGAGGAGATCTGGTATGGGATTGTTAATGGGCAAATTTCATCAAATTTTTACGGAGTTATCTGCCCGAGACACGCCCATATTTTCATTTCCGGACAATAACTTGAATAAATAACAAGGGATTTTAACCAAACTTGCTATATATATTGACATTAAGGAGATCAGGTTTGGAATTGCTAATGGGCAAATTTCGTCAAATTTTTATGGTTATCTGCCCGAGACACACCCATATTTTCGTTTCAGAACAATAACTTGAGTAAATAACGAGGGATTTTAACCAAACTTGCTATATGCATTGACATTAAGGAGATCTCTTTTGGAATTGCTAATGGGGAAATTTCATCAAATTTTTATGGAGTTATCTGCCCGAGACACACCCATATTTTCGTTTCCGGACAATAACTTGAGTAAATAACAAGGGATTTTAACCAAACTTGCAATATGCATTGACATTAAGGAGATCTCTTTTGGAATTGCTAATGGGCAAATTTCATCAAATTTTTATTGAGTTATCTGCCCGAGACACACCCATATTTTCGTTTCCGGACAATAACTTGAGTAAATAACAAGGGATTTTAACCAAACTTGCTATATGCATTGACATTAAGGAGATCTCTTTTGGAATTGCTAATGGGCAAATTTCATCAAATTTTTATGGAGTTATCTGCCCAAGACATGCCCATATTTTCGTTTCCGGATGATAAAAGGGATTTTAACCAAACTTGCTATATGCATTGACATTAAAGAGATCTCTTTTGGAATTGCTAATGGGCAAATTTCGTCAAATTTTTACGGAGTTATCTTCCCGAGATACGCCCTTATTTTCGTTTCTGGATGATAACTTGAGTAAATATTTAATAAGGCCTTTTTTAACCAAACTTGCTATATGCATTGATATTTTATAAGATCTGGTTTAGGATTGTAATCTGCCCATTGATATTATCAAGATCTGGTTTAGGATTGTTATCTGTCCCTCCGTCATTTTCTTTCCAGACATTTTCGCAACGATAACTTTAATACATAAACAAATAATTGCTATGGCGGGGTATTATGCTTGTGGTGCTTTTATTGTGTATTCCTGAACCTATTTTGGTCCCTTTTTTCTGTGTTTTGAACTCAGTCATTTTTCGAGTTCAAACAGTATAAATAGTGGGTATCTTGTGGTCACAACTCCTCCTGCAGTTGTGAAATGTCCTTTTCGAATCTTTTTTAATTTTTGCAGGTGTTTGTCATGGTCTCAAGATATGCATGTGCTTTTGGTATTTTCCTGAAATTATTTTTGTTAGTTTTTCTGTGTTTTGATTTAGTCATATTTCAAGCTTGAATAGTATAGATAGTCGGTACATTGTATATGCAACTCCTCTTACAGTTGTCGGTGGAGCTTTTTGAAACTTTGCAAGCATTTTCTACATGGTCTGAAAATGTGCCTATCCTTTGGCCATAAACCTTAGATTAATTTTTTCTCTATTTTATGTTGAACTTTAATAGCCATTGTTTGCCACAATAGTATGTATAGAGTGGGATCTTGTGTGCCCAACTCCTCCTACACTGAAAAATATTTTTGAAATTTTGTAGGCATTTAACAAGATTTAAAGATTTTTAGATGGTTTAGACATAAAACTCATCAGTATTTGTTACTTTTTCCACATTGTAAATGTAGTCATTTTTGCTTCAATAGTACGTGTATATGTAGAGTGAGTGTCTCCTATAAGTTTGTGACCGGTCTTCTTGAAACTTTGCATGCATTTTCTGCATGGTCTGAAAATGTGCATATTGTTTGGCCACAATCCTCAGATTAATGTTTTTCACTCTGTAACTTAGACAACTTTTGACTTGGTCATTTTTGGAGGATTTGTAATAGGCGGTGTTATTGAAGTTCATTTACAGTGCCTATACTTTAAAACTGTGAGTAACTGATACCAAGTTCACACCAACGGCGCTTTGATGGCGCTTTAAAGCAGCGTGCAAAGCGGCACCAAAGCGCAACAAAGCTTGATTGAAGCGTCAGGGTCGCAATAGATCGCGGGAAAGCTTGGAGTGAAGTGGGACACTCGGCAAGAGCGCCAAAAATTTTTAAACTGTTTTAAAATTTTGGGCGCTCTGTCACGAATTGATTAAAGCGCCGAGAGCGTATCAAAGCTTAACAAAGCGTGACAAAGCTCAGCAAAGCTTGACTCAAAGCGTAGGAAAGCTTGACAGAGCTTGGTTCAAAGCGGGAACCCCAGTCTTCACGGTTTGTCACCACTTGACACGCTTCGTTAAGATGTCTCAAGATTTGCTACGATCCGGCATGAAGATCTTACACGAGGTCAGACGCTTTGATCAAGGATTGACACGCTTTGTTAGGCTTTGTTACGCTTGGCAAGCTTCCTCACGCTCTCTTACGCTCTTTCACGCTCTCCTACAATACCCACGCTTTGTCTCCATCCCTATAAATAGCGCTGCGACTTGACCTCTCATTGCATTGTTTCGGAAGTATCTTGAACGTGAGAAAGTACTAAATAATGATGGGACCCAAGAGAGGTAGAGGTGCAGCAAAGAAGAGCCAGAGAAGGACAGGCAGAGGCCAGTTGGAAAGGCCGAGGTCTCCAACAAACATCATGTCTTCTTCAGATAGATCATGCTCTGGTACATCTGGAACTTCTGGATCTTGTTCTTCTGCCATCTTGTTCTGGAGTCAAAGATGCAATGATGTTGTGGATGTTGTGGATCTGCTGCATCTTTAAATAGGCTCTGGATCAAAAGCGGCATGAAATCGGCGATCTCGACAATTTCCAATGCGTAACAGAGCTTAACATAGCGTAACAATGCACAGCAGAGCGTGATAATCGTATCAGAGCCTGATTTAAAGCGTCATAATCGCATCAAATCGTAATAAAGCTTATCAAAGCGTGATTTCAAGAGTAACAAAGCCTGATCAAAGCGGGATCAAAGCGTGAGAAACCGTACCAAGTCGGGAAATAATTCGTCCCCCAAAGCGGCAACCAATTCGTATTACAGCGTATCAGACCTTATCAGAGCGTAACATTACTTAGGAGATCCTGATATTTCTGGAAAAGTATACAAAAATGACGGCGCTTTGCTCGCCGATTTAAAGCGCGGCATTCGGCGTTGGTGTGAACAAAACTTGAGAGATTTGGTGCTAAGTTCATGTTCGTTAGCTCCTACGTTTGATTGTCATCGGATTCCTACTTTATTCCTACTTTTGTCCTACTTTAATATACAGTACAGCTCGAGTGTTTTTTTTTTCAAAATTTCGTAGGGTCTTTTTCACATTATCCAATCACTGACGACCATGTGGTTTATATCCTAGAGGGATATCTTGATTGTTTATTACCTAGCCAAAACACGTGGTTGTTTTGAAATGCTTCAACAAAGATGTCACAAGCTAGCATTCTGAATAGCTTCTTCAGTTCAAACTTAACGGAGAAAGGGGCGCAAAAGCGCAAATCTTCGGATTTTACTGAAGGCCCCTCTGCCAGCAAATCACTAAAATTCTTAGGTTCTAATGAAGATGTTCAACAATCAGTCCTAAAGACAAAATGAAAAGGTCGGTCATAAAATGTTGTCTTCCTGGTACTATACAATGCATTGAATTACCTCAGAATATGTGTATATTTGCAGAATATAGGCTTTTGTTGATAATGACTTCAGATCAGACCCGGACCATTGGAGATTAATGTGTCTGCCTCCGAGGCATTATTCGTGTTTTTTTTTTCTGGGACAATGCTCGCTGATCTGGAAATAAACGTCTCTATAAGATAACAGAAGCGCACCTTTAAGTACCCAGGTACAAGGTAAGAAATAAACAAACAGAAGTCCCTTATTATTTTTTTCTTGTTTTATTCATTAATTCTTTTTTCGTTTTTTTTTTTGTTTTTTTTTGTTTTTAATCTCTAAGTAGAAATATTTCTGTATTTATTCAGCGGCAAATCAGCCGAATGATGCATAAGCAAAATAAAGGTTCTGATTTCCTCCCCATGCAAACCCGGAAAATACAGAGCTGTCAATCATTCTGACATCACTGATCTTTCATTGCGAGCTCGCCAGGATAAACTTTTGCCTACTGCGGAGTTCTACAGGTAAGTGGGTGGTTTTGTGGAGGGAACTCGGCGGAAACGGGGTGGGCGAAAAATCTATTGCTGGGGTAGGGGGAGGGGGGAATTGGAGTGGGGTATCAGGAGGATCCATGGTGGGCTAAAAAAAATCAAACCCACTGGTTCAGGGGAGGGGGGGTGGGGGGGGGGGGGCGGGGTGGTGGTATTTTGTAAAAACACTCGAGCTGTACTGTATTTGAGGCTCCTGCTTCTCTCCTACTTTTTCACCAAGAGTCACTTGAAAGCTTTTGGATGTACGGAGGCAATTTCAGGATGTTTTCATAAAGAAATAAGAAAATTATTATGTGGATATTCCCTCTTATCTGGAACTATAATTATTAAATGACAATTGTAATTTCATAGCATCATTGATTGTCTATAATTTATCATTGTATGAAATATGATCTGTCTTTGGACATATTGGACACAGATGTTTATCATCAAACCTGATTTATGTAGAATATGTATCAGTTTAAGCCCAGACTTTGTCCAACTGGGCATCCTGGTTAAATAAAGTCATTATAGTCTTGCAAGAATCTGGACTGTTTACTCATGTCGGCCAAAGAGAAATTTCAGACAAAGAACTAGACATGACACCTAGCTAATGGGCTTGGCTTCTGCATTGAAAGATTGATTTAAAGGAAAGTCCTGAGAGACCTTTTTCTCATGATGATGATCACATACTCAGAATATCATATTCAACCTAATTACCGCACATACACATATAAGTGCACAGTCAAGCAACATGTAAGTGCACAGTCAAGAAATTGGTAGTCTTCAGGTTACAGCCATGTACTTTTATCTGCTTCTTTATAAAAGCATATGTTGATGGTACTTATTTAAATTGCCTTAACACATCAAGGCAATTCAAATGAGTACCAACAGCATATGTTTTTATAGACTTATCGAGGCTATTCGAATGAGTATCCACAACATATGCATAGCTCAAGATAAGAGGTAGTATCAGGAAAATATTTTTCTTATTTCTCCTTGAAAACATATGTTGTGTGTACTCATTAGAAGTGCCTTGGTGAGGCACTTCTAATAAGTACCCATAACATACATTTTTCTGGAGAAATAAGAAAAAAGTCAACAATTTTTGGTTGACAAAAGTGCCTTATCTGGAGCTATGCATATGCTGTATAAGAAAAATCAGAAAAAAAAATACAACTTAAGCATCATTAGATAAGCTTCTCATGATGTTCTCTGCTGATCTTTCCTAAAAAGTATGACCCTATTAGGTGAATGTTTTTCAAGTTTTTAATAGTAATTTAGAGAAAAAAAAATGCACAGTGCAGTAATTAGATCGAATACTTTAAGTCCTAAACCGATTACATGGAAGTTAGCAGCATAGTCACAATGCCATGCATCTTTCTTAATTTCCTACCAGTATGCATGTTTTTCATCTTTTTACAATATCTTTTTACACCAGTTAGATCACAACTCTAGCCTCAGTCAAGGTCTGTAACTCTGTTTAAAATTAGCAATATTAGCCCATTTTTTTTTATCCCAGCCTAGTTCTAGTCTATATATGTACATGTATCTAGTCAATATCAATGTGTACATTAAATTGGATCAAAATATATCAATTTGCTATCAAGATAATAAGCAAAAAGTTTGACTAGTCAACTAAAAAAATCTGTCTTATCATCAGTCACATGAGGTAAATGTGACTGATAATCAATTATAATTGATCGTTGGGGCAATTCTAAGGACAAGTATGGCACGAAGTTGAAGATGTCCCAGTATTTAGGAGAAATTAGAAAAATATGAGCATACATTTATTTAGGCTGAAACAAAAAATAAAAAAGCCAGGCTCCATAGGGCAGTCTGTAGTGCAGCTGATTGCAGATCCAGAGGTCACACGTTTGATTCCCAGCTTAGCCATATAACTTTCATGGAGATTGATCATGGATTCATTTCTTCAGTCATTCTCCTTCTTCTGTTAATTCCAGAAGGTGTCTATAACTGGCAAAATTATGTGTAGAAAGTACTGGCCTCGGTGGCTCAGTTGGATGCGCCGTCCGACTGAAGACCAGGAGGTCGCGGGTTCAACCCCCACCGAGGTCGGCAACATTCTTTCGTGGAGATTGATCGTGAAATATTTTCTACGGTCATTCTCTCCCTTCTGCTGATTCAAGAAGAGCAGTTGTCAGTTTCTGGCGAAAGAATGTACACAGTACTGGTTAACCGCTTAGAGGACTAAGCCTGCCCAGTAAACGTGTGGTTAGGTAAACTGACCGTGCTCGACATGACACCATTGGGTTGACTGGGCCGTAGAACCTTAACACAAACAAAACAAACTGCTTAGAGGACAAAACCTGCCAAGGAAAAAGTGTGAGTAGGTTAACTGATAGGCTCAACATGGCTCAAAAAGCGTTGGCTGGGCCATAAAACTCCAAATAAAAAAAAATGATAAAAATGCCTTATCTAAAGCTATGTAAGCATTAGTGGTTAACCTTTACCACTCTCTTGGCTAATTCAGCAGATGACATATTGGAGAGTTTTTCTTATTTTTTCCATAAAACAGGATTTGACATTTCATGCAAATTATCTCCATTGGAGACAATTTGCATGAAATGCCAAATCCTGTTTTCTGGAAAAGATAAGAAAAGTATTTCAAATCATCTTCTGAAAATTTTATCCAGATTGCTAAGCATTAAATCAATACATACATTCATAGAGAGTTCATTCTCACATCATTTTGCCGGCTGATCAATATTTAACACTGCAACCACATTTTATTGTTATATTGATTTTCCCTACTGTTCAGTGTTATCTGGCTTTCCTCACAACACAGAAATTTGGTCTTTTCATGGTAAAATTGATCACTTTCAGATGAAAGATTGAACTGGAGGACACAATAGCGACAAATCAGACATTGCAAAGAAAGCGGCTAAGCACTGGTTTGCGTCTTAAGTCTTTGTAGTTAAAGAGTTCAAGTTTGGGAACTAGAGCCTGATGAAGAAAGGAAAAGTTTATGACTATTTTAGCACTAAGCATGCTACCATTGCTGGGTAATAGTTTCAGCAGATGACATTTCTTATTTTTTTCCCAGAAAACAGGCTTTGACATTTCATGCAAATTGTCTCCTACGGAGACAATATGCATGAAATGTCAAAGCCTGTTTTCTGAAAAAAAAAAGAAGAAAAAATATCAGTTTGTCATCTGCTGAATTTGCCTATAGAATAATGAAGGTTAACATTCAGGGAAAAGTCAGAAGAAATTTTTTTTTTTTTGTTTTTTTTTTGCACTGAAACATATGTTGTGGGTATAAACTGAAATTGCCTCTATGAGGCATTTTTGTTGATCAGCCAAGTACCCACAAAATAGGTGCAAAAAAAATCTTATTATCTGGCTCTAGTGATTCATTCATGACAAATATTAATCAGTGTAAAAATTTCATAGGAAGAAGAACAAAGTTTGAACAGTGAAGCTGTAATTGGAGATATGCCAAGATGACATTGTTTACTTGAGACGTTTGCCAGCACGTGACAATCTGGAATTCACTTGGATTTTATGCTAAATCTAAAACTAACAGTACTGTCAGTAAAAGGTAAGTTCTTCATAGTTCCTGATAAAAGATATATCCACAAACTAATTTACATACTACTCCACGAAAACAAATGTTGTGGATCCTCATTAGAAGTGCCTCAGTGAGGCACTTCTAATGAGGATCCACAACGTGTTTTCATGGAGAAATAAGAAAAATATCTGTACTGCTCGGCTAAAAAGCACCTTATGGTTCGGCCAGCCTTGGTTGCTCAGTTGGATGCACATTCGACTGGTGATCTGGAGGTTAAGGGTTCGACCCCTGCCGGGTCTGCAACATTCTTTTGTGGAGACTGATCATGAAATATTTTCTACAGTCGTTCTCTCCCTTCCGCTGATTCAAGAAAGGCAGTTGTCAGTTTCTGGCAAAAGAATGTGCACAGTACTGGTTAAATGCTTAGAGGACTAAGCCTGCCCAGTAAATGTGTGGTTATATCTATAGGTAAACTGACCGCACTCGACATAACCTCGTTGGGTTGACTGGGCTGTAAAACATCAACTCAAACAAATCTTCTGGTTCTTGTGTACCACTTTATTAACAGGATGGGATAAAATGAATGAACTATATTTACCCTAAATACATAGCTCCAGACAAGGCACTTTTTTTCAACCAAAAAGTGTTAACCCTTGTCCTGCTGAATAAATTTAGATGCCACACCCACTTCTAATTTTCAGCCAATCAGATTACTTGATCCAGGTTGTTCATGCAAATTTAAATTCTGAATGGCAAACAGTGCAGATCCAGATCAGCTGACTTCTTCAGAAGCCAACTGATCTGGGTCTACACTGTTTGCAGAGGCAGGACATATCCGGGGTTCAGCAGGACAAGGGTTAATATTTTGCTGATTTCTTCATGAAAATGTATTTTGTGGGTACTCATTAAAAGTGTCTCGCTTCTTATCTGGAGCTATGTATATCTGTACTGCTCGGCTAAAAAGCACCTTATGGTTCGGCCAGCCTTGGTTGCTCAGTTGGATGCACATTTGACTGGTGATCTGGAGGTTAAGGGTTCGACCCCTGCCGGGTCTGCAACATTCTTTTGTGGAGACTGATCATGAAATATTTTCTACAGTCGTTCTCTCCCTTCCGCTGATTCAAGAAAGGCAGTTGTCAGTTTCTGGCAAAAGAATGTGCACAGTACTGGTTAAATGCTTAGAGGACTAAGCCTGCCCAGTAAATGTGTGGTTATATCTATTGGTAAACTGACCGCACTCGACATAACCTCGTTGGGTTGACTGGGCTGTAAAACATCAACTTAAACAAATCTTCTGGTTCTTGTGTACCACTTTATTAAAACAGGATGGGATAAAATGAATGAACTATATTTACCCTAAATACATAGCTCCAGACAAGGCACTTTTTTTCAACCAAAAAGTGTTAACCCTTGTCCTGCTGAATAAATTTAGATGCCACATCCACTTCTAATTTTCAGCCAATCAGATTACTTGATCCAGGTTGTTCATGCAAATTTAAATTCTGAATGGCAAACAGTGCAGATCCAGATCAGCTGGCCTCTTCAGAAGCCATCTGATCTGGGTCTACACTGTTTGCAGAGGCAGGACATATCCGGGGTTCAGCAGGACAAGGGTTAATATTTTGCTGATTTCTTCACAAAAATATATATTTTGTGGGTACTCATTAAAAGTGTCTCGCTTCTTATCTGGAGCTATATATGTATTTAGACATAATAATTCTGTTTTGACGTGATGTTACGTCTATATCTGTGTATATGTGTCTGTCATGTTCATAACCAGAATCTAACAAATTCAAATTTACATTGTCATTTACCTCTGCGTTTTTCTTGGAGGTCAGAACTTTGGTATCTTTTATGCCAGGAAGTTGAAATTCGGTATGCTATTTGCCCAGACCTAAACCTTCAACTCTGTGCTAGCGTTGCCCTTGGGTCTTGCCCTTAGGTGGGGCTAGGGGTATAACAGATCAGAAGGAGCATTTGGAAAGTTGTTGAAATTAATTCATCCAGATGTTGCCATATGGGCAAAGAACAAAATGCGGGGGCATTTGTGTACTTTGGACACATGCCTAGTTTTTTGCTCGTTTTTTTTTTTTTTTTTTTTTTTTGGTAAGTGGTAAAAAGAGCTGACACTATATATATCATTGCATCGGTAAATCACAATTTTTCAACGGCAATAGTCATTGCTTGGATTGCTCTTCACAATACTTAACTTTCTCAATAAAATCAGGATGCAGTTAATCCCAAGAAAGTAGCTACATGTAGGTCATAGGCGGTCTTCACAGAAGAAATAGTGCCTTACTGTCCGAGTGAAATCAGCCTGTGCATCAAAATTGTTGAATTCTGCATATTATTTCTTGGCTGTGCATACTAAATCAAGCAAATTTGCACTAATCATCTCTGTCCAGGTTAGAATCTAGGCACATCTTTTGTGGATGATGCATTTGCAACACATACACAGGTACACATGCAGGCACGCACGCAGGCACACCCATACACACAGTTAATGGGAATCTAAATTTCATTTGGTTCATATTTAATGTCATTTTACGTTAACCCTTGTCCTGCTGGACCCGGATATACCCTGCCTTTGCAAACAGTGTAGATCCAGATCAGTTGGCTTCTGAAGAAGCCAACTGATCTGGATCTGCACTGTTTCCATTACGTATGTGAATTTATAGCATTACTGTGGAGCAAGTAATCGGATTGGCTGAAAATTAAAAGTAGGTGTGGCATCTTAATTTATTCAGCAGGACAAGGGTTAACATAGCCTGCTGATCAATGCAGATACATCTTATAACATATCTGACAAAGAAATACCCAGACTAGCCAGCACAGTCTGGTCAGTTTCTTTGCTCTCCCCCAACACAATACGGCCAATATCAGTCTACACGAAATCTGTAGGACAGCTGGACATGTCAGACAAAAAACTGTTTCAGTCTGGCAAAAATTGTAAGAATTTCAAGAACATTCTAATAATTTGTCTGACTGGCGTCATATAGTTTTCGTGTACTCTGCAATTGTAGGATGCAAACATTATAGTGGACAGTAAAGATCATATACAAAATGATTTAAATTTTCTACTAAGGCATGTATTCTTTTCCCAGTTGTTCTGTCAGTGTTCACTGTCCAAGTCTCACAAACTTGCAGAAAAGTAACTGTGACATTGTAAAAGTTACTGTGACATGGTAAAAATGACTGTGACATGGTAAAAATGACTGTAACATGGTAAAAATGACTCTGACGTGGTAAAAGTGACTGTGACATGGTAAAAATGACTGTGACATAAAAAAATCATCAATCTTATCTTGGAGGCAAGTCTGATTTTCTTGGCTTTTCATGTATTCACATGTACAGTCAACCCTCTTTACACTGACACTCGATACAATGACAAAATTTGTTATAATGACAAGTTGACTGTCACGAAAACCTTCGCTCAAGAGGTGACATTTAATGAGAAGTTATGCGATAATATTGCATTAAAACTTCAAGCAACATATGTTTTGGATATATTTGTTAGAATTGCCTCACTGAGGCAATTCTAACAAATATCCAAAACTTATGTTCTATGAGGAAATAAGAATAAAACAAGGCCTTTCTTACATATCATTCTGTCTATTAAGGATTGTTTACAACAGCAAATTCATTATAATGGCAACATCTTTGGGAACAAATGCTGTCGATGTATCGAGGGTGCTGCTGTTGATATCAGCCTCTGCCTCTTCAGCTGTTTGTATTAGTTTTGGTCTTTTGATAGTTGTTTAGAGACAATCACATCATCTCTTCTACTATCTCTTCTTTCTCTTTTCTCCCTTTCTCTGGGAGACGACACAAAATGACCCACAAGGGTTGACGTGTCGTTAAACCCCAACACAATCAGTCAATGTCCCTTAGCTCAAGATAATGTGCTTTACTCATCAGAAAAATACCGACACTTTTTTTATTTCTCCACAAAAACACACGCTGTGGGTATTCATTATAAGCGACTTACCAGATCTGCTGGGTCTGCATTGTTTGCCACTCAATCAAGGACAAGTATAGAAAGGAATTGAGGTGTAACAATATTCAGGTAAATATGGTACATAGAAAAATGTTGCTAAAAAATGAATCATAGTCCACCAAATGGTACATTTTCATATATGTAATCATAGCTAAAGATAAGAGGGGGTATCCACATAATATTTTTCTTATTTCTCCATGAACACATATTTTGTGGGTACTCATTAGAAGTGCCTCGGTGAGGTGCTTCTAATGAGTATCCACAGTATATGTTTTCATGGAGAAATATCAGCATTTTTCGGATGAAAAAGCGCCGTATCTGTTGCTATGGTGTAATGTGTGAAAAGGGTCCTTATGCACTTTGCATAAATGCAGGCCCAGATCAGCCTGCGCATAAGCACAGGCTGATCAGACCCTCCATTGTCCACTTACAGAATCAATGCATAGCAACAGATAAGGCACTTTTTTCATCCGAAAAATGCTGATATCTTTGTTATTTCACCACGAAATCATATGTTGTTGGTACTCATTAGAAGCGCCTCACTGAGGCACTTCTAATGAGTACCCACAACCTATGTTTTCGTGACGAAATAAGAATAATATAATGTGGATACCCCCTCTTATCTGTAGCTATGTCAATGGATACAGTAGTAACTATATGTTTACAAACAGAAACTGCTCAGATCAGACTGCATGGATGTACATGCTGATCTGGACTTGTTGTCTGCAAATTTGTATAAGAGCCCTTTTTCGTGCGTTGCTATGTAAACATATATCCAAAATATTCTGAAGGGGTATCAGGTAAAAGATTTTTAGATTTCTCATGAAAACGTATGTTGTGGGTACTTATTAGAAGCATCATCATCATCCTCATCATCATCAGATATTTCAGTAACATGCAGTGGGCCCCTTTCCAGGTAGCTGGCTTGCTGCATGCATGGAAGCTCTCACACCAGATCACCTCACTTTTCTCATTTCTCGATGAAAACATATGTTGTGGGTACTTATTTTATAGTGGACATCTTCAAATTTGAGAACACTTATAGTAAGGAGTTAAGGTGTCTGAATATTAAGGTATATTTACCCTAAGTATTTACATACCTGAACTCCTTACAATACTTGTTCTAAAATTTGAACAAGTACACTTTACTATCTGATGTTGTATCTAAAATTTGCTGGATGAGTAGCAAACAGTGCATTTTGCGGCATCTCATCTGGGTCTACACTGTTTGCTCAGGCCTGTCTGTCCCCATACATATGGTAAATGTTATTTATGCATTGTGTGCGTAAACACTTTCTGAAAAAGATCGTTAAAACTGCATAAAATTTCTTTAATGATTTTTGAAGAAGCTAGGAAACATCTGCAATCAGTGTCTTTCATTTCTACATGCAACAGTGGATGTTAGAAGTCTGCTGATTATGCCCCCAACTTTGAAGAAGTTAGAGGGGCATATTGCTTCTGGGACATTCGTGTGTCAGTGCGTGCGTGCATGCGTTCGTTATGCTTTTTATACCCTGCCACAGGATGGTGGCGGGATATTATGGTTTCACGTTGGATGTCCATGTGTCCATCCATAAGTCTGTCAGTCGTACATCCGTCCGTCAGTCTGTCCGTCCGTCTGTCCGTATTTCGTTTCCGGATGATAACTTGAGTAAACGTCAATGGATTTTCATCAAATTTGGTATATGCATTGATTTTGTAGAGATCTGGTTTGGGATTGCTAATTGGCAAATTTTGTCAAATTTTGACGGAGTTATCTGCCCGAGACAAGCCCATATTTTCATTTTCAGATGATAACTTGAGTAAATGTCAATGGATTTTCACCACACTTGTTATTGATATATTGGAAATCTGGTTTGGAATTGCTAATGGGCAAATTTCGTCAAATTTTGACGGAGTTTTCTGCCAGAGACATGCCCATATTTTTGTTTCTGGACGATAACGAGTAAATGTCAAGGGATTTTAACCAAACTTGGTACATGCATTGATATGAAGGAGATCTGTTTTGGGATTGCTAATGGGCAAATTTTGCCAATGTTTGACAGAGTTATCTGCCCACGACACAATTATGGCGGGGTATTATAGTTTAACATTTTTATTTATGCATAGCATAACTTCTGACCATGCATGCTAGGGTTTTGAAATTTCATATAACGATTTGCCCTTTTTCTGAGTTATGGCCCTTTGGAAAACTATGGATGAAATCTTGGTAGCAAAATATCTCAAAAATTATTGAAGCTAGAGCCATAAAACCTGGTGAATAGATTGGCAGTGATAAGTAGATGACCTTATTAACTTTTGAATAAATTCTGAAAAATACTTCATGAGTTTTGGCCCTTTGTAACTTTGGGCATTTTTACATTACATGCTTTTTGATACACAGCATCACTTTGGACCGTGCATGCTAGGGTTTTGAAATTTGATATATGGATTCCTCATGAATAAGTAGTTTATAGATATTTTTTTCTCGTTAGGATTTTGCCCCTTTCCTGAGTTATAGCCCTTTGAAAAAATATGGATGAAATCTTATCAGCAAAATATCTCCAAAACCATTCAAGATAGAGCCCTGAAACCCGATGAATGGATTGGTAGTGATGAGTAGATGACCTGATTAACTTTTAGATAAATTTAGAAAAATGCTTTATGAGTTATGGCCCTTTATAATTTTGGGCATTTTACATTGCATGCTTTTTTGATGCTTTTGAAATGTGTATGCTATGGTTTTAAAATTTCATATATGGATTCCATATGAAAAAACATTTTTTTTTCTCATCAGGATTATGCCCCTTTTCTGAGTTACAGCCCTTTGAAAAAATATGGATGAAATCTTGTTAGCAAAATATCTCAAAAACTTTTGAAGCTAGAGCCTTGAAACCTAGTGAATAGATAAGTAGTAATGAGTAGATGACCTGCTTAATTTTTTAAATAAATGGTTTAGATGGTTTAGGAGGAGATAGCATGACGTACAGATGGACGGAGGACAGTTGCACGGAAAAATAATGTTCAGCCCTGGTTTAGGAGGAATCGTGACAGACAGATGAACAGACAACTGTAGCACAGAAAAATAATGTTGCTGTCTCACACCCTTACCCTGAGGGAAAGAGATGTAGCATGTTCGGTTGAATTCTGCCCATTGATTTAGGAGGAGATAGTATGACGGACAGATGGATGGACGACAGATGCACAAACTGACGCACAGAAAAAAAAACTGTTGCTATCGTACACCCTAACCATGAGGGGAAGTGATGTAGCGAGCTTGGTTGAATTAGGATAGGTTAAGGAGGAGATAGTGTTACAGACAAATGGGCAGACGACATACGGGCGGATGGATGGAGGGGTTTACTATATCCCCATCGCTTTTTTAAAAAAAGGGTGGGGATAATGAGAGTATTTGTGTTTGTGGTGAGGTTTTATGGCCCAGTCAGCCTAATGGAATCATGTGGAGCATGGTCAGTTTATCTAACCACACTTTTACTGGACAGGCTTAGTCCTCTAAGTGGTAAACCAGTATTGTGCACATTCTTTACAACTGCCCTTCTTGAATCAGTGGAAGGGAGAGAAATGAAAGTAGGCAAAATTGGACAAACTGTAGGCAAAATGAGAGTTTGCAAACTGTTAATTTGATAAGATACATTTTCGCATTGATGAGCTTATATAATATTTTGTAACATATGTCCTTTGGGATGAATCACCGTCAATATTTGATTAAAGATAACTCAGTTATTTATGTTATGGTACGATCGGACAACAGCTGTAGATATATGGTTTATTTACTCTAATTATTCTGTGATTACATAAGAAACTAGCTTTTAAAATGCATACTCTCCCAAGTTCTAAGAGAGAGTATCAGTAAAATATTTTCTTTCTTATTAGGATAATCTTTTTGTAATGTTAACATCCTTGAAGTACTAATCACAGCTGCAACAGAGGACATTCTGATTTTTTTTTTTTCAGAAAAAAGAGTGCTTGCACTAGCTAACTGTCAAAATCAGGAAGTCCCAGGACTTCCTAGCTCCGATATCTGGTAGTCCTGGTGATCAAATTTTTTCACTCACTTTCAGAAATTCAACCTCAATATTCTTAAACTCTCATTTATACCACCATTCTTAATCTAAATAACACATAAATTCATTCTAAATTTTTGTTATAAATGACTAAATATCTTTAAAAGTTGGGAGTCCCAGACTTCCTGGCATTGATTTTTGGAAATCCCAGGGCAATTTTTGAGAGTCTCTGACTCCCAGACTTCCCTTAATGCAAGCACTGAAAAAAGAAAACTAGGCATTTCATGTGAATTGTCTGCAGCCAAGCAGACAATTCACATGAAATGTCTAGTCTTATTTTCTTTGAAAAATAATTTAAAAAATAAGTAAAATGTCATCTATTACAGTTTTGCTTAGTGCATTGACGATTAAAATTAAATCCTTTGTTCTACTGTGCAGGATAATTGGGGTTTTGTTTGTTTGTGATGAGGTTTTACGGCCCAGTCAACCCAATGGGGTCATGTCGAGCATGGTCAGTTTACCTAACCACAAGTTTACTGGGCATTATTGGAGTTTTAAATAGAAAATAAATAATAAAAAAAAATGATTAATGTTTTAATCGTTTGAAATTTATGTTGTTTTGTCTCAAAAAGAATGTCATAAATTTGTCTTATGTTTTCTCCTATAAATCTTCCAGAAATAAAACCTTTTTGATCTTCATGTATCAGTTTATGTAGTACAGTTTTAAGGCGTGCAGCAATAACAGAGGAAGCTAATTTATCGATTACATTAAGAAGGGAAATAGGTCGCCAATTCTTCAGATAGAAGGGTGATTTATTTGGTTTTGGTAAGCAGGTGATTATACCTTGTTTTTGAGTTATTGATAATGAGCCAGTTCTATAACCATAATTTAATGAGTTTAATATGAAAAATTTCAGATCAGTCCAAAAAAATTTAAAAAATTCTGCAGTAAATCCATCATTTCCAGGTGTTTTTAAATTTTTCATATTTTTCAATGCCTCTGCAAGCTCTGAATATTTAATATCTCCTTCCAATAATTCAGCTTCATTATTCTGTTTATTATGAATTTTTGAGATGTATTTCTCATTCTGATATTTTCTTTTCAGGTAGGTAATAAAATTTTCCACCCTAATGCTATTTGCCAAAAACTTTGTTTTGTAGATAAAGTACTTACCTAATAGCAGTATGTAGTTAAGTAGTTCATTATTTTCTTGTTTAGAAAAAATAACATTCTTTATGGTTAAATGAAGTATAACATTAGCTTGAATTCTTAACCAATTCTTCATAGCCAACCAAAATTCTTTCACCTTATTACAGTTGAAAAGCACATGTATTATTGTTTCAGTTTCCAGGCTGCAAAAAGTGCATCTGTCATTGTCTACTTTATTTATTTTGTGAAGAAAAGATTTTTTAACTAGTATATGGTTATTTACTTTAAACTGAAACTCTTGTAATTTTACTTCTTTGATATTTTTAATTGTATCATTATAACTATTCCATTCTTCCTGTGTAATATTTCCTAATATATTAACCCACTTTTGAGATGGTGGACTTGAATCCTGGTTTCCAACAATAATATTATATAATGTTCTACTACCTTTTTTGTCTTTACATAATAATTTAAGATAACAATTTCGAGCAACATTTTGTTTCCTGTTCTTACATACAAAATTATTTTGGTTGATTTTAGTTTTCCAGTACGTAGGCAACTTTCTTAAGATTGATTGATAGTCTAAAAAAGTCCCATGTATACCATAATTTTCTTTCAGTTCATCAAATTGATAAAAATTTCCATCTCCATTAAGTAAGTCTATTACATTTCTACCAGGTTTGATACTTTCTATTGATTTTCAACAAGCATTTGATTCCGTTTCATGGAAATTTATACACAAAACACTCAAATACTTTAATTTTGGACCATCCTTTCAACGGTGGATCAAATTATTTCAGACTGGTTCTGAGTCATGTATATTACAAAACGGTCATATGTCAGAGTTTTTTGGACTACAAAGAGGCTGTAGACAAGGAGACCCTATCTCCCCATACATTTTTCTCCTATGTGCAGAGGTATTAAGCCAAATGATCAGAAAAGACAATCTTATCAAAGGGATAATAATAGAAAATAAAGAATTCAAATTGAGTCAATATGCTGATGACACTCAAATATTCTTAGACGGATCAGAAATATCGCTAAAAAAAACTTTAGATAAATTAAAATTATTTTATTCAATGTCTGGTTTAAAAATAAATGTTGAAAAAACAAGAGCAATATGGATTGGATCAATGAATAGATCAAATCGTAAGTTATGCTTGGAATATAATTTAGACTGGAATCAAGAACCTTTTAAAATCCTAGGAGTGACTTTTACTCCAGAGGTTTTTGACCTATGGGATCAAAATGCAACTGATGTCCTTAAAAAAGTGGAAAATATTATCAAGTCTTGGTCAAGAAGAAAAATTACATTGCCTGGAAAGATAACTGTTATTAAATCATTAGCCATATCAAAATTTGTTCATTTATTTCTGGCTCTACCCAACCCACCAGGAAATTTAGTACAAAGCCTAAATAAATTATTTTATAAATTCCTGTGGAATTCTGGGCCTGACAAGATAAAAAGAAAAAATTATAATTAAAGATATAACACAAGGGGGTTTAAGAATGATTCAAATAGACAGTTTTGTTACAGCATTAAAAGTTACATGGCTAAGGCGACTAATTTCACAACCCAGTTGCACATGGAGCAGTCTTTCATACATAAATATGGATAGTCTTTTTACTAAAGGAAATAATTATGCAGGCATAAAGGCAAATGAGCTAATAAACCCATTTTGGAAAGATTTACTAATAAGTTGGAATAACTTTTGCAAAGCAGTCAGAATCGAGACACTTGAAGATATTTTATATTGCCCAATATGGTTTAACTCAAATATGAATGGGGGACAAAATTTATATTTTAAAGAATGGCATGATAAAGGTATTAAAAATGTGATAGTCATTAGAATAAATTTCAAGCCAAATGGTCACTTTTAAGTCACATAATGGAAGGTACAACTGATACGCCATAGCCAGAAAAAACAAAACAAAAAAAACAAAACAAAAAAAAACAAAAAAAAGACAACAATATTTTTCCACAAACATCATCTTGAAAAAAGGCAGTTGCAGGAACTATTAAACCATTAAACTTAATAAAGATGTAGCCGATACCCAAACTCTTAAACTTAATATCTTTTGTAGCCATAAGCCATACAGCCCTATGTTTATGTTCAGGTAAGCAGACAAGTAATGCAGAGCAGATTAGAATGTTTATGTCTTCATCAAGTTCGGTTAGTATAGTATAATCAACTGCATGTATATATATGAACATGATCCTTTTTCAAATCACAAAGACAGTTTTGATAACTCATGGTTCCTATATCAAAATAAGCAGAAAGTATAAACAGTTTTTGTGGTTGCGAAGAGGGACTATAGCCAATGAAAAGTTGTTTCATATACAAAAGCAGACATTATTAATTAAAAGAGTCTCCTTGTATATGAATACTGAAATATTATTGTACTCTGACAGACAAAACAATAGTTCATATAGCTTAAGAAGGATGAGAGATAGAATGAAAGCTTATCAATATATCAGTATCTATTATGTATATGTATTACATGCATAAATTAATAAAATAAAGATGTGGAAAAAAAAAAAAAAAAAAAGAAAAAAAAAAAAAAAATGTTTTAATCGTTTAACTTTTCTGCTACAATTTTACTTAGTGTTTTAATGGTTATTTTTTTTTTAATTTTTGCTGCAACTTTGCTTAGTGCTTTAATGGCTAAAATTGAATCCTTTGTACACTACTGTGCATGATGTCTGTGATTTTGAATAGTAAATAAATAAATACTTAGTGGGACAGAGAAATTCTCATGATGGGATGTTTTCATGCCCCCGCCTGTCAAATGCAGAAGTGGGGCATATGGCGTTTTGTCATGATGTTAGGCCAGTCATGTTAGTAACCAGAATCTAACAAATGTTTAAGTTTACTTTCAAATTTACATTGACATTTACATTCACATTTCTCTTGGAGGTCCTAACTTGGGTACCTTTTATGCTAGAAAGTAGAAATTTGGTACGCTACTTACCCAGACCTCAAACCTTCAACCCTGAGCTAGAGTTGCCCCTAGGTCATGCCTTGGGAGGGGCTAGGGGTCAACATGTATAACAGATCAGATTGAGCATTTGGAAAAGAGTTGTTGAAATTATGCATTCAGATGTTGTTGCCAAATGGGCAAAGAGCAAAGGATGGGGGCATATGTGTACTTTGGACATATGTCTTATTTGTTCTATTAACCCTTGTCCTGCTGAACCCAGATATACCCTGTTTTGCAAACAGTGTAGCTGAAGAAGCCAACTGATCTGGATCTGCACTGTTTGCCATCAAGTATGCAAATTTATAACAACAATCTGGATCAAGTCACCTGATTGGCTGAAAATTAAAAGTGGGTGTGGCATCTTAATTTATTCAGCAGGACAAGGGTTAACAAAACTGAGCTTTATCTGGATCTGTGGCATAAGATATTTCTTCCCAAAGATTAGCTAGCGTATTATTGTTGGTGACATAAAGATCTGTTCATAATCCTTAGAGGCTGTAGAATATTGGATAGCATTTCCTCGGAGAATGTTCTGTTATTGACATTTTACCAATAGATACATTTGGCTACAGTCTTCGCAGCAGCCATCTTCGTTGTCATAGTTACAGTGACATGTTTCTAGGACTTGATTATAGGACTGTGTGCTATTATGGAATTGTGGGGGTGGCTGAGGTAGCAGTTAGATTGGATTTCTGGAATTTCTCAGTGAAACATATGGTAAACATATTTAGAATTTCATGGTAGTTGAACTTTATGTGAATCATAAAATTTGTCTTGATTTCGATTCTTCATTTGATCAATTTCTTCCTTTCTTATTGTTTCTTAATTTTTTTTGTTTGTTTTGTTTTGTTGGTTTTCTATTCTTTTTAGAAGTGTCAATATAAATTTGATTGATTACAAAGTATTAACCTTTGCCATGCTGAATAAATTAAGATGCCATCCCCATTTCTAATTGTCATTCAATCAGATTACTTGATCCAGGTTATTGGTACAAACTCACATACTAAATGACAAAAAGTGCAGATGCAGATCAGTTGGCTTCTGAAGAAGCCAACTGATCTGGATCTACACTGTTTGCAAGGGCAGGGCATATGCAGGTTCAGCAGGGCCAGGGTTAATTCAACTTAGCCTGACGAATTAATTTTTACCACTTTCTGGGCAGATTCAACAAATGACCCCATGTCATAGCAGTCAGTAACGTGTCTAACTGCAGATCCAGAGGTCGCAAGTTCGATTCCTGTCCCGGCCCCATAACTTTCATGGAGTTTGATCATGAAATAATTTCTGTGGTCCTTCTCCCCCTTCTGTTGATTCAAAAAAGGCATTAATGTCAGTAACTGGCAGAAGTACAGTCGAACCTCAATGGCTCGAACATCTTTGGGAACGTGGTAAACTGTTCGAGACATGGGTAGTTCGAGCCACTGAGGGTTAATCACGGTGTCAGGTAGGGAAGCAAATAGCGATAACGTAGGGAAATCTTTTCGATTTTCTGCACAATACATGTAATTGTATGTTGAGTGTACTCATTAGAATTGCCTTGATGGGGCAATTCTAATGAGTATACACAACATACAATTTCATGATAAATAAGAAAATTTCATAAAATATTTGTTTTCTTGAACTATCAGAAACATTTTGTAGGGACTCAAAAATGAGTTTGAATTAGCCATGGTTAACGAGCCATCGATGTTCGAGCTATTGAGGTTCAACTGTATGTGCACATGTACTGGTTAACTGCTTAGAAGACTAAGAAAAGTGTAAAAAGTTTAATTGATTGACTGGGCAGTTAAAAACTCAAACTCAAACTAAATAATTATTACAACTCCATTTTACTTCTAGACAATTTCCAGAATTGTTGGCTGAATGTCAAACATTGCAGACTAATCAGACTTCTCCTTTTGATCTGGGTCTGCCCTGGTTTTGCTCTCAGGTTGGTTGATTGGTTTTGAGTTTAACAGCCCAGTCAACACTATTAAGGTCATGTTGACCTGGTCAGTTTACCTAACCATATTTTTCCTAGACAGGCTTAGTCCTGTAAGCAGTTAAACAGTACTTCTGCCCTTCTTGAATCAGCGGAAGGGAGAGAATGGCCATAGAAAATGTTTCATGATCAACCTTCACCAAAGAATGTTGCTGGACCCGGCGGGGATAAAAACCGCGACCTGATCACCAGTCGGAGGCACATCTGACTGAGCCACTGAGAGCACAGGTATATCTGTCTTAACCCTAGTCCTGCTGAACCCGGATATACCCTGCCTTTGCAAACAGTGTAGATCCAGATCAGTTGGCTTCTGAAGAAGCCAACTGATCTGGATCTGCACTGTTTGCCATTAAGTATGTGAATTTATAGCAACAATCCAGATCAAGTAATCTGATTGGCTGAGAATTAGAAGTGGACATGGCATCTTCATTTATTCAGCATGACAAGGGTTAATATTATGGTTAAAATATGGAACATGTCCCATGTTCTTTTTCTAACTTTAGTGTTTACTTTAAAGTGCTAATCATAACTGCAGCAGATGACATTATGATTTTGGTATTATTCTGAGAAAATCAGGCTTGATATTTCAGCAGCAGACAATTCACATGAAGTGCTAAGTTGTTGTCTCTGAAAAATAATTTAAAAAATTTAGAATGTTGTCTCCTACAATTTTTTTAACCCTTGTCATGCTGAATAAATTAAGATGCCACACCCACTTCTAATTGTTGGCCAATCAGATTCCTTGATCCAGATTGTTGATATAAATTTACAAACAGAATGGCAAACAATGCAGATCCAGATCAATTCAGAAGCCAGCTGATCTGGATCTATACTGTTTGCAAAGGTAGAGTATATAATGGGGTTCAGCAGGACAAGGGTTAAGCACTTAAAGGGTTTAATGGCCTAACAAAAATAATGACATTGAAAAGTGTACCCAACAATCTTCTCTGTAGAATTCCTAATAGTGTGGAAATTTATTTATATAAGGACTCTAACCTTCAGCACTCTTTGGGCAAATTCAGCGGACATTTTTAAAATACTTTGTTTTTGCAGAAAATAGAGTTGAATGAACATTTCATGCAAACTGTCTCCTCAGAAGATAGTTTGCATGAAATGTCAAAACTCATTTTGTGCAAAAAAGAAAAAAAAAAAAAAAAAACAGAAAAGTTTTTCAAAAATTCTACCCAGCATTCTAAGGGTTAATGGCTGTGTTATTATGACACCCTCCTATAATTAGAATCTACAAAACTGATATACATGATTTGTATTTTTATTTTGTTGTCTGATTTTGGCAGTGCGAATTTGTTTGACCTTCACATAAAGAATTACTTTCATCTATATTTGGTATGAAAATTTTCTGTATTTTTGTCTTTCATTTGTGTTTTGTAGACTGGCTAATGTACAATGCTTTTACAGACTTGTGAGCGTTCAGCACTCTGGGTAATATAAATTTCAGCAGACGACAATTTTGAAACATTTTTCTTATTTTTTCCAGAAAAACAGGTTTTAATACTTCATGCAAACTGTCTCATTAGGGAACAATTTGCTTGAAATGTCAAATCCTGTTTTCTTGAAAATAAGAAAAATATTTCAGTATGTCGTCTGCTGAAAATTTTACCCAGAGTGCAATAAGCATAAATGAACAATTAGCTGTAATTTGAAATGTTATTTCATGTACATACCATATTTTTGCTAAGAATATGAACAGATATGTCTGAGCAAACAGTTAAGACCCAGATCAGGGTCTGCACTGTTTGCCACGTGTCCAGCAGTTTTAGCCATATCAATAGGTTGTAAATAGATTTCTTTAATTTTTTAGGGCAAGTAGAGTAATTGGTATGGGTGTCTGAATATTTAGGGTAAATATGAAACATATGAACCTTTGAGTTGAGATTTACGGCCTAGTCAACCTGGTTAAGGTCATGCCGAGCTGGTCAGTTGATGTATGCGCACTTTTCCTCAAATTTCCTGGGCAAGCTTTGTCCAGTGCTTAACCAGTACATTGTATACATACTTTCACAGGTAACTGAAAATTTGCCTTCTTTAACCCTGGTCCTGCTGAACCCGAATATAGCCAAGTTCTACTTACGGATGGTCAGGTGGTTTTTCTCGGGGTTCTCCGGTTTTCACCCACCTTTGATGAACGATCAGCTTTATATAAGTGAAATATTCTTGAAAGGGACGTAAAACCTAAATAAAAAAACAAAAAACAAACAAACAAACAAAAAAACCTGGATATGTCCTACCTTTGCAAACAGAGTAGATCCAGATCAGTTAGCTTTTGAAGAAGAAGCCAGTTGTTCTGGCTCTGCACTGTTTGCCATTTGGAATGTGAATTCATATCAGCAATCTGAATCTGATTGGCTGATAATTAGAAATGGATTTGGCATCTTAATTTATTCAGCATGACAAGGGGGAGACTGACCATAGAAATGCTTTTATGATCAATCTCATATTTTGTGGCCAATGTGGGATTCAAACTTTACCACCCTCTGGGCTAATTCAGCAGATGACAAATTGATGCTATTTTTCTCAATGTCAAAGCATGTTTTCTGGGAAAAATAAGAAAAGTACACCACAACCTCTTTATAGCACTATTGTTGGGGTCCATAGCATAAACCGTGTTAGTTAAGCAACCATGTTATATCCAAACAAAAATGTATAGATTATATTGAAAAATGACCATTTATGGTCATTTTTCAATATAATCTATACATTTTTGGGATCCATTTTTGAACCATGTTATATCCAAAACCGTGTTATAACGAACCATGTTATAAAGAGGCTGTAGTGTATTTTAGTATTTTGTCTGCTTAAAATGTTAACGAGAGTGTTAAGTGAATAATAAGGGCCTGATGTCCGTCTTTGTTATCCTCATGTGCTTGAAGGCACCTTTTCACTTGAGAAGTCCCCATATTATCCCATTGTAGACAGAATAGACTCTCCCACACTATATATTAGAAGAGTCCAACTTCAATTTTAGGTATGTGCGGCTATGAGATTTACATATTCCTAGAGAAAAATGGCTAAACTATTAGCAAACAGTGGAGACCCTGATCAGATGCCAGAAGCATGTTCTGCAGCATCTCATTTGGGTCTGCACTGTTTGCCAATTACCCTTTTATGGGTCTCCCGACTACAGTGGGTTATATTACTTGGTATAATGGGTAAAAATTGCAACAGATGACGGTTTGAAATATTTTCCTAAGGAAACAATTTGTTTGAAATGTTGAATCCTATTTTCTGGAAAAAAGACAACTATTGTCAATTGTTGTCAGTTGAATTTGCCTATAGCATGCTAAGTGATGTTTGAGTTTGATGCTGGGATAATTACTGAGTTATAGTATGTATCTACTCTAAATAGTCAGATCGGGTAACTGCTTACCACACTTGTCTTAAAATTTGAACAAGTGCAATTTATGTCAATGTATTAACAAATTGCTGGATTTGTTTCAAACAGTGTAGTGTCTACACTGTTTTGCTAAGGTCTGTCTGCACAGTTTTCAGGGTAAATAAGTTAGGCTGTACTGTTTAACCCATTGTATACTGAATAGACTCTCCCACACTATATATATTGGAAGAGTCCAGTTTCAATTTTAGGTACATCTGGCTATGAGATTTACATACTCCTAGAGAAAAATGGCCACTGGTAAACTATTTGCAAACAGTAGAGACCCTGATAAGATGCCACATTCTGCGGCATCTGATCTGGGTCTGCACTGTTTGCCAGTTACCCTTTTAGGGGTCTCCCGACTACAATGGGTTAAATGAGCATTGTCTTACTTCTGTATTAAACCTAAGTATGACACAGCTCACTGATAAGGTTGTTTTTTTTTTTCCCAACTATTAGCTATATGAATTAGAATTTTTTTAGGCAGCACTATTTGTCATTTTGTCATTTTCTGTTGTTTTAGTCATACTGTATTCAACCTAATTACTGCACTGTGCTGTTAGGATTTTCAAAATTACTAGAAAAAAAAAAACTATAGTAAAAATCCACATAGTAAGTGCACACTTAAAGAAGCTCAACAGAGCACTTCATAAGGGGTGTATTTAACCCTGGTCCTGCTGAACCTGGATATGCCCTGTCTTTGCAAACAGTTTTGATCCAGATCAGTTGGCATCTGAAGAAGCCAACTGATCTGGATCTACTCTGTTTGTCATTAAGTATGTAAATTTGTATCAATAATCTGGATCAAATAATCTGATTGGCCGAAAATTACAAGTGGGCGTGGCATCTTAAATTATTCAGCATGACAAGGGTTAATTAATGATGATATTTATTTCTGATTTTCATTTTAAAGGCATACATTGTGGGACATATTTGAATTGCCTGTACTTATGAGTAAATACAACACATGCAGAGTTGAGGCAATTAAAATGAATACCCTCTACATAATTTTTTTTTTTTTTAAAAGTTGATAACAGAACATGGGCTTTATGAAGAAGTAGATAATAATCTAAAGGCTAAAAATTGCTTGACTGTGCGCTTAGTAGGTAGACTACGGTTTTCTTCTGGTAAAATAAGTATTTGAGCAGGCAGGCCTGAACAAACAGTGTAGACCCAGATCATATGCCCTTTTCTGTGGCATCTGATCTGGAGCTACACTGTTTACCATTCACCAGTAGTCTATAGACATGTCAGTAGGTAGTAAAATGGACTTGTTGTCATTTTAGGACAAGTATGGTAAGGATTTAAGTTGTCCCAATATTTAAGGTAAATATGGTAAGTTGATTGATTCACACATCAGAAAACAAATTTCATCTTCTTTTTTTGAAACAAGCTGTTACAATATGACCCTCAACGTCAGAAATCGTACCTTTGGACATATGCGCCCATTGAAGATTCAGATCAGACTGGGCATCTGCAGTGGGCACATTTTGGATAGTAGAGAGTGCAAAGTTTCCTTATCTGAATAATGAAGACCTGGTCAGACTGTACAGATGTGCAGACTGATTTGAGCCTTTGTTGGGTGCAAAAGTCTGAAGGTACATGTACATTTTCTCAAGTTGCATCTCATATAATGCTGAGTAAATTTCATAGGTCTAGATAAGAGTGGGTATCAGGTAAATAGTTTTCTTATTTCTCAATGAAAACATATGTTGTGGGTACTCATTAGAAGCACCTCCATGAGGCACTTCTAATGAGTACCCACAACATATATTTTTGTCGAGAAATAAGAAAAATATAGATACTTTTTTGTTGAAAAAAGCCCCTTATCAAGAGCTATGGTAATAATTTAGCACTAGGTATACATACATATTTCAATTTGTTTTTCTGGTAAAAAAAAAAAAAAAAAAAAAAAATTGAAATATGCATTTTCAAAGCTATGCAAGTGCATTTCAGTTGTATAGTCTTTTCAACAACAAGTGCATTTTAGTATGGATTATAAAGTAAGAAAACATATTCCTTGGAATCTGATGTGTCAGTAAAACCGGGTTCCACTTAGCCAATGTTAGAAGGTGAACAACATTGTTGCCATATCTAGGAAACAGAGAATCCAATTTCATTCTGGTAAAAAGATCTTGCTGAATGGGAAACAGTGCAGGCTCTGATCAAACTGCTCTTATTTCGTCACCTGAGCGCAAAAAGTCAGTAACTCCTTATATATTTTAATGGAAGTTACTGACTTTTTGCGCTCAGTAGACGATTTGCAGCCTTTATAGACTTATCTGTATAAAATGGGCAGTTTACAGCAAACTTGAATGCCTTTTAAAAAATGCTCTCTGATTTTTTTTTCTTCAGTATATAGTCACCATTTTATGACATAATCACCCTGCTGAGCCTGTCATTTTAACTTCATAATACATTAACCTATAGATAATGTGCTATTCTATTCTGTTTTCACACCTTCCACAGAAAAAACGACCTTTCAGTCGTTAATTAAAGTCTTAAACCAGAAGGTCCCTTAGGCAGTTACCTGTGTGACGTAACTCTTCCCGCTCAATTGACCACGTGTCAGTTTCTTTTCTGTGGACAAAGAAATTCAACAAGGATTATTTACCTGTGATAGAAATTTGGATTATTTCTTTCCTCACGGATAAATTTATGTATCCTTGTGTTTCTTTTGTTTATTTATCACTCCTTTCACTTTCTGTGTTATTATTTAAAATTTTCAATTTTCGATTTCATGTATTTTTGACTGGTCTTTTTCCACATGGGTTTTGGCGACTCTCGCTATTCGGCACAACGCTCGTGCGCGATCGGTTCGATAGTCGTGTTTATATATGCAGAATATTTTTGTTCTTTTCGTTCCAGGTTATTCAGCAATTACGATATGTTTTTCCTGGACTTTTGTTTGCAGAGATCTTCAGTTGGCTAAAGATTCTCATGGTGGAGAAGCTGATTGTAAAGAACTTGTCAACCCTTGATGGGTTATAAGACAATTCTTTACTGATGGGAGCCCCATCCCATATGGCTATACTGCCGGGGTAAGACCCATCAAGGTGGCATCTTTGGGTACTTAGTATCCTATAAAGTCTAAGTCCACCAGTCACCAGTCATCCAGTCACCAGTCACCAGTCACCAGTCACCAGTCAACCAGGCACCAATCAATCAGCTTCACCAGTCACCAGTCAATCAGGTGCCAGTCAACCAGGCACCAGTCACCAGTCATCCAGGTGCCAGTCAACCAGGCACCAGTCACCAGTCACCAGTCACCCAGTCACCCAGTCACCAGTCACCAGTCACCCAGTCACCAGTCACCAGTCACCGATCAACCAGGCACCAGTCAACTAGTCTCCAGTCAATAATTTAATTATTTTCTGGAAAGACTTAGTTTCTGACATATTTCACCGGACAAAATAGTCACGTATACTAACTTCCGGTCATTATGTCTAATTATTAAAAAAAAATTTTTCACTGGGCAAAGTATCAGTAATATTTCTGATACTTATACCCGGTCATATTATTATATTATTTCTGATTTTTCACCAGGCAAACTTTTACAGAAAGTGTCTGGTCAATTTTTGCCTAATAATTAATTATCTTCGGGAAAAAGTTTCGAATACTTGTGCCCGCTCAGTTTTCATATATAATCTCCCTTTTTCATCGGACTAGAGTTACGAATACTACTATCCGATCAATTTGTCAAATTACTTGTAACTTTACCGGGCAACAGTTACGAATATTAGTGTCCGGTCATTGTGTCGGGTAACTAGTGTCAAAATAATGATTACTAATTCCCGAACAATCTATTATCGTTCATAGAGCTCCATTCACGTTTAAGTCAATGGATATAGGTTATTAAGTGAAATACATAATAACTTTTTATACAAAAAAATTCTGTACAGTCTTTCCCAAATCAGACTAGAATTTTTAATATTCCATTGACTTATTATAGGTGTGTAATTCCATTAATATTTTAAATTAACTTATGTTTTATCTCTTTTATCCGCTAGAAAGAGTTAAACTTCCGACTATAACAAAATTCTTACCGGGCAGCAGTTCGTAGACTAGTGCCAGGTCATTCAAATGATGTTTTATCTCTTTAATTCGCTAGAAAGCGTTTAAATTCCGGCTCTAACGAAAATTTCATCGGGAGGCACTTCGTAGAGTAGTGCCAGGTCATTCTAACGAAATTCCACCGGGCAGTAGTTTCGTAGACTTTGTGTCGGATTACTAGTGTGCGAGTAGTAGTCACTAGTACTCGCTCAACATATATTCATATATAATCACTATAGACATGTATAGTCTTGGATTATAGGTTATTGAATGACAGCGATGGGTTCTAATACCTAGTAGCCATTTATATTGTTGAATTCTGTCCAGTCACTTTTGAACTTGACTTAAATTCTATATATATATTTATTATTGAAAATGAATTAAGAATTATCGGTTACGATCAAATTCGCAATTCATTCACTAAGTGTAGAAGATACTTCCAGCTATAATTATATCTCTTTTATTCGCTACAAAGAGATTAACTTCTTACATATTCACCTTATTCGGCTCTAGGGCAAAGGTGAACTATAAAACTATCGTTATTTATAAGAAGAAAAATATACAAGAAATATAAAAAAATTTTCTTCTTTCCTCCCCTGTTTTTCTTCTACATGTTCCGATATGTAATCAGCATGTAATCTAAGGAGTAAATTGACAAGAAAGTAGCAATCGATCTTTTCTACTTTCTATTAATTTTTCATTCTTAAGGTATCGGAAATTTACACCAACCAGATAAATAAATTAACAGTTTATTTATTTATTCGCTACCTCTCTAGATTACTACGATTTAAAATTCTAGTTGAGGTACATATTTTCCTTTTGCCTTTTCTACATGGAAAATAGTTGATCCGATAAGCTATTATTCTATTTTATACTATCTTTTGATTGATTATATTAGAGTCTAGGTCAGTCGTGCTCTGTCTAAACTCTGCTATAAAATAATAAATAAGAAAAAAATCTTATATTTAGGCATAGATATAATTCGATACGTTCTTTACTTTGCCTGTTTTATTTTTTCTTCTGGATCATTTAAGACTACGATAGCAATATACCAGATATTTTTGCCTCAGTAAGAATCTATTACGCTGAAGATTCTTCATATTGGAATAATAATTTTATTATGATTATAATTCTAGACCCAATTAATCCTCGTATATTATAGGTCTACTTTATCTTATTGAGGAATAGTTTTGCTTCGACTAGCTCTATACCTCTAATATTTTATTTATAACTAGAGTCCATGTCAATCAAAATTTTCTTGCACTTTGGTATTGACAATGGATACATATTTAGTAAAGGCATTAATTATTCAGTACGTGACAGATTATTATTGCCTAAATTAGATTTTATATACAATACTTTCCTTTTGATATTTTGTTTTATTGACTTTGTATCTATTCAGAAACTGCCAAAGTCAATCATTTCCTTCCTCTAAACTTACCGAAGCTCTAGATTATGTTGATATATATTTTTGATATATGCTTAGAGGTTAATTAACGAGAGTTTACCTCATAATAGCAGATATTATTATAATTATATTAATCAATCTATAGTCTAGGCTTAGACAAAAGGGAAAACATCCTTAATTATTAGTATACGAGCCGGTAAAGAATTAAGACACTCTTAATTATCTCTTTACCCCTCCTTTATGTTTACATTCGTTAAAGGGATCATAGTAATTCTCGCTAAGAGTTCAAGTTCAGTTTGCGAATAATATAAAGATTAATATCTTGATTTCCAGTCCGCATCAAAAATGGTCTATATATATAGATAAATATCTTTCCGAAACTGGATATTTATTTATTTTTCCACACAATAAGTCATTTCAAGATGTCGATGATTTTGAAATGCACTGCTTCAATTTATAATATAAAATATGTTTATATTAACTTCACAACTTAGTAAGTGCTGCACCTACGTTCCTGGTCAGATCTTACTTTTGTGATACATTTTTGAACATACTGAAAGTTTTCTCCGATTATACATTCGGTAAATAAACTTTCGAGTAGTATTTATGCCTTTAAACATTCAGATTATTTGATAATTGTTGGAGATAATATATTATTCCGATATTTATATATCTATCTTCATTATTTATCTTTCTCATCTTACTTTTAAATTAGATTGACCTTCTCGCTACGTTCCAGGTTTAAATCTAGCTAACATTGTGGAACAGTCACTTTTTTTATTTCCTAAACAATATTTTAACATTTTTCTCAGTATTCAGAGCATAACGACTTCATGAATACTTGAAAATAATTCAATTCTACGCTTGTTAAACTAAGCCTAAAACAAGCCCTAGTTTTTTTTTTTTAGAATGGATATTATCCTTTGATTAAGTTCATGGAGATACATCCTTTTAGATCCCATTATCTCTATTTCAATCATTCAAAATTCTAATGACTAAGTACTCCTTTTCTACGTACGAATACAGAATATCGAGTCACTGTTGCTGCATATTGGTTAAAGATTAAACAAAATTTATCTTAAACCTATATGACGTTAAATTAATTATTATCTCTTTCATATACATGTTTTTACCCTTCCGTCAGGGATCGCGGTAATAATATTATTACTCTCTATGGTTTACACATAGATCTCGAGAGTATATATATGTATTTTCTTCCTGAACTCATTTGCGAGTACGTAATTTGATATTTCAGGAATTACCAATTATGCAGACATAGATTTTATTCTATTAATATTCAATTCTAAAAAAAAATTTGATTGAATGTTTATCTATAAAATTTCCGGGCAGTAATTTTATAGAGAGTTATATGTTTAATAATTCCTTGCTTAAATAATAGTTACGCTTAACCTATGATTTATAGCGGGAATTTTGTTCAGTAGTATAATTTTTATTTAGTATTAATATATTTCTTACTATTCTTAAATATGCGTATAGAATAGTAATACTATCTCTTAACTTTTAAATTAAGTGTTTTTTGAGATTAATAATCAGTATTATTGTATAATCATTCTTCAGAGATTATCACACTATTACTTTTTCTCTGAGTCCTTCTCTTTTTATGAACATTTTGATTCGTATCAAAGTGGATTTTTAACATTTCTTGATTTCCATGATTATTTACTCAGGAGTACTTTTCATGGCAATCTTCTGGTATAGAAAGATTCTATCCAGCTTATTTATTATTGTTTAATCTTATCAATACGGTAAGATTTAGCCAAACTATGACCGTCATACAGTTTGCTGCGATCAACCTTATTCTTATCTCTCTTATTCTCTGTCAAACTCTTTAGTTATGATGTTGACAGTTTATTCTTTATTTTTTGTCAGGACATCAAACACTTTTATATGTCTATGACAAAACTAATTATCAATGGTTTAGATTGTTTTTTCTTCCCAGCAGTTATATGCAAACTCTGTATTATTTTATTGCTTGACTAAAAATTCGTTATACAATTAGTCTAGCAATTGTTTTAACCATTATGTTTGTCTATACTTTTTTTCTTCTGATGGATAACTTAGTTATAGTTAAGTTAACTCCATCTACTTTTATTATCTCCCCTTCTTTAATTTGATCAAGGGAAATAATTACACATTATGGTTATTTTAAGTCTGTGTCTGTTCATCGGAAACTGTCCTGTCGCTCCAATTAACAGAATTTAATTAGTTTATAATTCTAATAGCTTAGACTATTACAATTACATAGCTTCACATATCTAGAATTTTATCCAAAATATCTACATATGTCAGTTATCTATAGGAAACTCCACCGAGTAGACTTTCCCTTATTTATTCAAGATCCTACATAGACTACTTACAGTGTATGGTCTTGGCTTTTTGTTTTACAAATTTTGTTTTCAAAATTTTCTATATTCCTAGCTTACTTTGCGATGGAATATTTATGTTATGTCTCAATGACTCCCTTTTCTTTTTGAAGCCAATTGTTGTTTCCCAAAAAGAAAAAAAAGAGGGGGGGGGGGGGTGGGGGGGGGGCCAATGTTAGGTCTCTGAGACTTAAGAACTGGCTTCCTCTAGAGTCTACTAATATATATAAGGTTGTTAGATCATAACACCTTAAAGCTATTTTGTGAATCTAGACCATTCTTTCTATTAAATATAGAATTAGAATGTATCTGATTCCTTTGAGTTTCCTGAGTCTTAACCAGAAGTTGTGAGATATTATTGGTGTTAGAATTAGGAGAGCACCTCCCTCCTATTCTACAAATTCTAGCACATTATCTATAGGTTAATGTATTATGAAGTTAAAATGAAGTTTTTTTAAAAGTAAAACATATTTTAACGAGTAATACTTAACCTATAGATAATCAATTATCTCCCTCCGCCCACCCTCGCTTATCTCTCCTAATTGTGTCTATTGTTTTACACATAAAAGAAACTGACACGTGGTCAATTGAGCGGGAAGAGTTACGTCACACAGGTAACTGCCTAAGGGACCTTCTGGTTTAAGACTTTAATTAACGAACTGAAAGGTCGTTTTTTCTGTGGAAGGTGTGAAAACAGAATAGAATAGCACATTATCTATAGGTTAAGTATTACTCGTTAAAATATGTTTTACTTTTAAAAAAACTTCATTTCTTGGGATAATAGAAAAAAACTGTCAATACGTTTTAATCTTTCGGTGGCATTGAGGTTTTGTTGCCCTTTCAGCATGGGTCTATAGGTCAGTTATATTGTGCTTTCATTATGTATCTTTGTATGTATCTTCTAGTCTTGTTTTCATGGACCTTCCTTTTATCGTCAAATAGTAAGATGGAATTGTTCCAGTTTTAGGGAGTTTCAGTCACCAAATATTTAGTTTAACCCATTGTATACTGAATAGAATCTTCCACATTATATATTGGAAGAGTCCAATTTCAATTTTAGGTACATCTGGCTATGGGATGGGATTTAGATATTCCTATAGAAAAAAGGCTAAACTATTTGCAAACAGTGGGGACCCTGATCAGATGCCGCATTCTGCGGCATCTGATCTGGGTCTGCACTGTTTGCCAATTACCCATTTAGGGTCTCACGACTACAATGGGTTAAATTAGTCTAGTCCCTAGCTAGACCATGGATATGATTACAGATAAGGAGCTTTACTCACTGGTATTGATATTTTTCTATAATTTTTTTCTAAAATTTTAAAAAATGAAATGATTTTTTATCGGATCTCTGAATAAATGTTGCCAACATTAATTCAGAGATATGATAAAAAATCATTTCATTTTTTATCCAGTTCAAAAACATGAGGCCAACTGAAATTTTACAGGCTGTCAGATGATAAAAAAATCATTTCATTTTTTATCCCGTTCAAAAACATGAGACTCACTGAAATTTTACAGGCTGTCAGATGCCACATTTTATGATCGTATTAATACCATATATCTATTAAACCTTTCTTGGATATTTTTGAGGAATGTTGTGCCAGAATCAGTGGATGCTGTTGCAATACTCATTAGCAGTATCTCATTTCTAGCAACACTACTCACAATAAATCTATATCAATCTATTTAACCTTTCTTGGATAAAAGAAAAAATGTCTATTTTTGAGGAATATGGAGTCTTTAACCCTTGTCCTGCTGAACCCGGATGTACCCTGCCTTTGCAAACAGTGTAGATCCAGATCAGTTGGCTTCTGAAGAAGCAACTGATCTGGATCTGCACTGTTTAACATTAAGTATTTGAATTTACAGCAGCAGTCCAGATCAAGTAATCTGATTGGCTGAAAATTAGAAGTGGGCGTGGCAATTTAATTTATTCAGCAGGACAAGGGTTAAGTCACTGTTCTGAACTTTTTTTTGTTTTCTTGCAGCAAAAAATGCAGACAAGGAAGTAAATACTGATTGGTGATTGGTAGATAGCTGGAGCTGGTACCCAACATAGCATCATGTCTGACAGCACTGATACAGAGAACACAGGCCTGATGGATGCAGCTGGGGACCATGCTCAGAAGCGCAGAAAGCATGCTCCAGACTGGGGAAGATTTGGTTTGAGCCAGGAACCAGTGAAAGCAGACTATAAAGCTACAGTCGATACTGGGGTTGAGGCTGGATACCAGCACACAGATGCTGACAAACGTAATGAATTGTTTCAAGAGGATCTGGTATGTACCATATAGCGGACCTTTTTTAACCCTTGTCCTGCTCAACCTGGATATACTCTGCCTTTGCAAACAATGTAGATCCAAATCAGTTGGCTTCTGAAGAAGCCAACTGATCTGGATCTGCACTGATTGCCATTCAGTACGTGAATTTGTCAACAAACTGGATCAGGTAATCTGATTGGCTGAAAATTAGAAGTGGGCAGGGCATCTTAATTTATTCAGCATGACATGGGTTAAGGAGTAGTTTTTGGTGATGATTCTAGGATACTTTTCTCCAGTCCTCTGTGAAAATACCCGTTACTTTGTGGTGCTCATAAGAATTTCTATGCTGAGAAGCTTCTAATGAATGCCTATAAGGTAGGTTTTTATGGAGAAAAAAAGAAAAAAAAATGTCCATTAATTAACATATGGGATTAACTAAGAATTTGGATGCTTAAAAAAATAAAGGGAGTCACAAATTACTGTTTTAATAATCAGAAGGAAGTATTAACCCTTGTCATGCTGAATAAATTAAGATGCCATACCCATTTCTAAATTTCAGCCAATCAAATTACTTGATCCAGATTGTTGATATAAATTCAAATACTGAATGACAAACAGTGCAGATCCAGATCAGTTGGCTTCTTCAGAAGCCAACTGATCTGGATCTACACTGTTTGCTAAGACAGGGCATGTCATGTTCAGCCAGAGAAGGGTTAAAAAGTACTTCCATTTTAAATTTTGGAAAATGAAATACTGTTAAAAATTTTAGGAGATCAGAAGCATATTGCTAATGCACTATGATTTAACCATTTAGGTCTCGAAAGATGGAAATTTATACATGTGCAATACCTATAAAAAGAACCAAAAAAAAACAAACAAAAAAAAACCAAAGAACTAAAGAATGCTAAATGGCTCCCAGGTAAATGGGCAAAAACAAGGGCATGCTGTATTTGCAGAGAATTGAATAAAGATGGATAATTATGCATGTAGATATTCTTCATTTTTTCAGCTAATGACCTTATGACATGCAACCAGCATAGACTCAGATCAGCGTATGCATCTGCACAGTCTGAGTGGAGTCACTGGCTGCTGACATAATCAGATGCCCTTAAGGATTCTCTGTGAGCCAACAGCTTAGACTCTGATCAGACTGTGCATCTGCACAGCGTGAGTGGAGTCACTGGCAGCTAACATAATAAAATGCCCTTAAGGATTCTCAGTGAGCCAACAGCTTAGACTCTGATCAGACTGTGCAAATGCAGAGGCCGATCTGGGTATGTGATGATGGAACATGTGTGTGTACTTAGGATATGTGATCAGCATAGACACAGATCAGCATGTGCATCCATACACTGATCACAGTCTACATTGTTCGCTATCTGGATCTTAACCCTTGTCCTGCTGAACCCAGATATGCCCTGCCTTTTCAAACAGTGTAGACCCAGATCAGTTGGCTTCTGAAGAAGCAACTGATCTGGATCTGTACTGTTTGCCATTTAGTATTTGAATGTATCAACAACCTGGATCAAGTTATCTGATTGGCTGAAAGTAAGAAGTAGGCATGGCATCCTAATTTATTCAGCATGACAAGGGTTAAGCATTCTATTGATGCAAACACTATGATCAGAATCAATATACTGGCTGCATATGTCTTAAGGTTGACTTTTATTTAGATGGGCTTATACGTTACCTTGGAATTGTGATTTTGAGGGTTGAGCGCAAGACTATAGTAACTCAAACATATTTTTGTACCCTTGTTTAGGGGCAACATGGACCCCTTTGTAAACAATGCAAATTTAGGTGCCATTGCTCATACGAGCAATGGCACCTAAATTTTCATTGTTTACAGAAAGAAATGTTGTAATCTTCATAACGCCTTCATGGTGAGGAGATTAGGTTTGGGGAAAAACAACCATCTGACTTACGCTAGTCTTGCACTCAACCCTCGACTTGCAGTCTGAGAAAAGGGCCCTTATACTATATGCAGCTGTACAGTCTGATCAGGGCCTTCTCTATTTGACAATATTCTATATTACCCATTGGTATTCTGTAAGCAGGCAGCAAAGGCCCTGTCAAATTGTGTTATTTCATAGGCTGATCTGGACCTCCTTTCCTTGCCTATGGATAAAGACCCTGACCTCCATTCCTTGCCTATGGATAAAGACCATGACCTCCATTCTTTGCCTATGGATAAAGACTGACCTCTGTTCCCTGCCTTAGGATAAAGGCCCTGACCTCCATTCCTTGCCTACAGATAAAGACTGACCTCTATTCCCTGCCTTTGGATAAAGACCCTGACCTCCATTCCCTGCCTATGGATAAAGACTGACCTCTGTTCCCTACCTATGGATAAAGACCCTGACCTCCATTCCTTGCCTATGGATAAAGACCCTGACCTCCATTCCTTGCCTATGGATAAAGACCCTTTTCTTGCATTGTGCAGTAACTTACTGGCATGTCACTGCTTCAGACAGACAGGCCTGAGCAAACAGTGTAGACTAGGGCTGGCTAATCAGAGCTGAAAGATAATCGATTATCAGTCCTGCCATTGTGATTGATAATCAAGTAGTAATCATTGAAGATTTAGTCATAATTTTACCTGTCTGTCTGAGCATAATCTTACCATATATTGTACTTTACTGTACGTATTTAGCCAGAGGCCTGAGCAAACAGTGTAGACCCAGATGAGACACCGCAAAATGTGGCATCTCATCAGGGTCTGCACTGTTTGCCACTCATTCAGCTATTTTTAGGCACAACATTGGGTAGTAAATTATACTTGTTAAAATTTTAGCTAAAGTATGGTAAGGAGTTAAGGTGTCTGAATACTAAGGGTAAATATGGTAAAGTAACAGACACAGAAATCAAATTATCGATTGTTAGCAAATCTGTAACGATAATCATTTTTGTGGCATTTATCGATCAATTAATGGATTATCCGGTTAATTGTGCCAGCCTTAGTGTAGACCCAGATCAAATGCCTCAGAATGGTTTAGAACATTTTGCCACTCCTCCAACAGTGTTTAGACACATCAACATATAGTAAAAGGGACTTATTAAAATTTTAGGAAAAGTATGGTCAGGAGTTATGGTGTCCCAATACTTAGGGTAAATAAGGTAATTTTGTTTTCAGAATCTGTCTCAGAAGGTGTGGTGGAAGTCTAATTTCTTTATCCGAGAGCCTGTGTTGTTTGGTACCTGGGATGGTGTTTTTACTTCCTGTCTCATCAATCTACTCGGAGTCGTCATCTTCTTACGACTGGGTTGGATAGTGGTAAGATGTGTTATAGATTGTTTTATTTGCAAAGATTTTACTTTCCCTAATATTCATACATGTAACCGCACCAGGGTCTAGTTGTCAGATTAGTTTAACTCTTTGCATGCTGGGTAATTTTGCATACTTTTTTTGTCGTCTGTGGATTTTTTTAAATTAACTTTTTCAAAAAACTCTTTCAGGAAAATAACATCAGAGTGTCAAAGAGTTTGGATCCAGATCAGGCCCGACATTTGTCGGGCCTGATCTGGGTCTAAACTGTTTGCAAAGGTTATCAGCAGACGACAAAAGTTGCCACTAGTGGGGAAAGAGTTAATGAAGATTAGTCTGAAGTCAGAGCAGTGGTAATCTTTTAATAGATCATGAATAGATTCCTAGTCACTAAAAGCTTTGATGGAAAAATATTAGTTCAGTGGACAGTCTACTGGAATTGATGTAGGATTACCAACACAATTTAGTTATAGCATGAAAATTTATCTAAACAAACATGTCCAAGTTTGTTAAGTCACAAATATTTGTCCAATTGAAAATGAATATGATTATAGCAAGGCATGAGTTCTCATGTTAGGCTGCTTGCACTGTTTCTGTAAAAGAACTTGAATGCCCAGATCAACCTGTGTACCTCTTTAAGTCTTATTAGAGCTTTCTCTGGCCATTAACCCTAATCCTGCTGAACCTGGATATACCCTTACTTTGCAAACAGTGTAATCCAGATCAGTTGGCTTCTGAATCTGCACTGTTTGTCATTAAGTATGTGAATTTGTATCAACAACCAGGATCAGCTTATATGATTGGCTAAAAATTAGAAGTGGGTGGGCACCTTAATTTATTCAGTATGACAAGGGTTAATATATTCTAATGGTTAATGGATTCTGTAAGAGAGCTACAAAGGAGGTCCTGATCAGACTGCATGGAAACACAGGCTGATTTGGGCTTTTGTTGCCCCCTTATCAGATAATGGCTCTTTTTCTTTTTGCTCATAATTATGGTTTGCTAATTAAGTCAGTAATAGATTAAGGCCAAATATAAAAATTTGTCTGTTTAGGGTAACCTTATCCTACCTAATTTTCCTGGTGAAACCTAGCATTTTTTTTTTCATGTTTTCTCAAAAAAAAGTATTTATGCTAAACATTCAGACAAGGAGGGCTGAGCAAACAGTGTAGACCCAGATCAAACTGCTCCTGAAGGAGCAGTTTGATCAGGGTCTACACTGTTTGCCATTCTATCAGTACATTTAGAAACATTTAAGGCTAATCAAACAGACTTGGTAAAATTTTATGTGAATTATGTGCAAAGTCCAAATATATTTGGTAATTATGGTATTATTCTTCATAAAAAAATGTAAAAAAAAAAAAAAAAAAAAAAAAAGAATCCGTACCTACCATATCTATTTTGTTTCTAACATGTTACCCTAAACACACATAATTTTTTATTTTTGCCTAAGAATTGCTTTTGTTTTGTCCACATCTATGGGTTTCTTTCCATGCAGCAGGGTTGTGGAAATATCAAATTTGATTACTTGTCCATAGACAAGTAAATGGTCAAAATCTACTGATACAATAAGATTTATTTCCCAAAAATTGACATTTTTCTAAGTTCTTGAGAAAAAAATATGTTGTGGGTACTCAGTAAAAGTGCTTCAGTGAGGCACTTCTAATGAGTACCCACAACATATGTGTAAATGGTCAAAATCTACTTATACAACCAAGATTTAGTTACCTGAAAAATTGACATTTTTCCAAGTTTTTGAAAAAAACATACAATGTATATTGTTGTTACTCATTAGAAGTGTTTAAATGTGGCACTTCTAATGAGTGCCCACAACATTAGTTTTCTATGAGAAATAAGAAAAATATCTCATAATCTGGATACTCTTACTAGCTAGAGCTATAAAGTCCTTGTCCCACAACAAATACATTGAAATTTCTTGCTTGTCCATTGGGCGATGGGACAAGTTGGACAAGTCCGGCATGGTATTTCCATAGCCCTGGGTATGGTATTGTTGGACTTGGTTTTCTGGGCCCAGTTGTTCAAAACCAACGATGTGGTTAGTTAATGTATCTTTAAAACTTTGATCATTAAATATCGGCATATATGCTAATATTTTTAGCTGAAAAATGTGAGTAGCTTTGCAAAAGCTACTCATTTTTTCAGCAAAAATAACTGTGAATTAGTACTTATTAGAACAGTTAACATTTTGACTACAAGCAAGCTCATTAAGCTAACGATGCTTTGAACAACTGAGTCCTGGTTATTGTATGAAGCCTGATATATTTATTTCAGTATTCCATTTGGTGTATAAAGTTAGATATGTACCAGTATATTTCTGTGTCTACAGGGTAATGCTGGAGTTGGTTTGACTATCCTGACAATAATACTAGCTGTCCTGATTGTTTTTATTGTGGCTCTCAGTGGGATAGGAGTGTGTGAAAGATGTCACATGGAGAGTGGAGGCGTGTACTTTCTTATGTCACATGTGCTTGGGGCCAGAATAGGGGGCAGTGTTGGGGTCGTATACTGCTTTGCACAGGTAAGACACCAGTCAAATAAATGCCATATTTTTTGTGGAAAATATATGGCTTTGTGCTGAGTGTAGTAAATTTAAATCATATTTTCCATATAAAAATATGAGCTTTGCCATATGAAAATTAGCCTTTGGGTATATGCACAGTCTGATCAGAGTTTTAACTGTCAACTAACAGGAAAAACTAGGTACTATAGAATATAACATATGGTAATTCTGTCTTGGTGGCTCAGTCGGATGTGCATGCGACTGGTGATTAGGAATACACAGGTGCGATCCCTGCCAGGTCCGGCAACAGTCTTTCATAGAGATTGATCATGAAATGTTTTCTACAGTCATTCAGTTCCCTACACTGATTCAAGAAGGGGACTTGTGAGTTCCTGGCAAAAGAATGTGTGCCAATACTTGTTAACCGCCTTAAAGACGATTAACCCTGCCCAGGAAAAGAGTGGTTAGGTAAACTGACTGGCTTGACATGCCCCCGATGAGTTGACTGGGCCATAAAATCTCAACTCAGTCAAAAAATGTCATAAAATTTTAAGGAGCAGTCTGATCTGTGTCTACACTGTTTGCATATTTATGCCATTTTGTTAGAAACTTTGGTTTCGGACATTTACCATACTGGGCCCAGTTGTTTAAAACTAACAATGTCATTACTTAACGTATTGTTAAAACTTTGGTCATTAAATATGTCATATATGTTAATATTTTTGCTGAAAAATGTGAATAGCTTTTGCTTTTAGCAAAAATACCTGTGAAACAGCTATTATACTTACTAGAACAGTTAACATTTTGACCACTAATGTGCTCGTTAAGCTAACGATGCTTTGAACAACTGGGCCCAGATGTACAGCCAATGCCCTTATTAGATTGTATATCTTCTCAGGCTGATCTGGATCTTTACTGTTTGCATATATTCTGAAAACACCTTTTCTCATGGCTGGGCTCAAATGACCTTTATATAAAATATTTGAACTTTGCAAATATGAATCCTAGCTCTTCTGCTTTACAAAACATATGTGTCTATTCATTAGGATTGGTGAGTAAGCAAATATTTACAAGTTCTTTTGAGGTATGCAAATAATTGAAGCTATTTAACTATTTAAGTCAGAATGAAAGAAAAATAAAACAAAAAAAATACAATGTGGTTAGTGCTCTTGACTTGCAAGCGGAAGGTTGTGGGTTCAAATCCTACTTGAGTCGTCAAGAAAATTTCAGATCATTGGTACACCTAGCTCATACTGAAAGTGTTCTGGGTTGAGTACGGTATAAAATGAAAAGGGAGGCACTTGCTGTGAGAGGATGGCACAAAGTTTACATGGGTGATCCGTGACAGCAAGGCAACACCAACGCATGCACATAACACATTTGTCGCTGCTTCCATGTTCCTTGGGTGCCTGGTAGCGTTGAAATCTGCATAAGAACAATAATATCGACAACAACAATGACAAAAAAACAAACAAACAAAAAACTTTCTTGCTTATACAACAGTTTGTCTGGGTTATTGATATCTTTTCCCATAAATTACTTATATTAATCTTTGTCCTGCTGAATAATTAAGATACCATGCCCACTTATAATTTTCAACCAATCAGATTACTTGATTCAGGTTCTTGATACAAATTTGAATTCGTAATGACAAACAGTGCAGATCCAGATCAGTTAGCTTCTTCAGAAACCAACTGATCTGGATCTACATTGTTTGCAAAGGCAGAGTATATCATAGTTCAGCAGGACCAGGGTTAAACAGGTGTTCGGAAATACTAGAATATAAAACAGTGGACTTTGCTGACATTTGTACTTTCTACCAGTCTGTATACAGTATACAGTGTATATGATAAGGTGTTGTATTGAAAACTTTTTATTTTGTGTCTTAACCCTTAAAATGCCAAGAAAACTGCATCTCAAAAATGTTGTCTGTTTATGGTTGTCTGCTGAATATTCTTGCAAACTTTTCAAACCTGTTTTTGTGTACAGGCAAACAGTGTGGACACTGATCAGATTGCTGTTAGAGGAGGAGTCTGATCTGGGTCCACACTGTTTGCAAAAATGACTTTTAAAATCACAAGTAGATGACAAAGCAGATGACAATTGTTGTGATTGGCGGTTTAAGGGTTAAAAAATAAATGAGCCACAGCATAGCAAAAACTCTATTGGTCTTTTTTAATGACAGATTCTATCTGTCATTCTTCGTTGCCACGGACGGTTTTAGAGAAAGTGACTTTGACTACTATTCAATTTCGTATTCATCCGAGCACAAAAGTAGACCCAATGTTTCAATGTGTGTATATTAGTACGCCATTGAAGAGCTGTCCATACAAAAGTAGTGCAACTTGTGCGTGATCTATGGCGAGAGTCGCTGAGAAAACCCACCTTAATATATGTGCGAACAACAAAGGCGCAGATCAGCATTCGCATCTGGGCAGGCTGATCAGCACCTTTGTTGTTGGCTGTAGCTCGTTTTTTTTTTCGACGAAGAAGCGTCTCACATACTTAAATGGAGAGCAGAATGATACCTGGAATTTATTAGTTTCTCATAGAATCTGTCATTTTAGGGCAATTCAGCCCTTTAATTTTATCTACCTTTGATCCTTAGCTATCCACAGAGAGGCCAGTGAAAACTCTGATCACACTGTGTAGAAACACAGCCTGATATACCGTATTCGACCTAATTACCCCACAGTGCGCTTAGGTCTTTTTCAAAAATACTCGTACTCGGAAAACTTGTAAAATATTGTCATCCCATACTAAGAGTACACTTTAAAAAAAAAGAACAGCAAAGGACTCATCAAATGAAATGTTTTTGTGTGTGTGTTTTTTTTTTGCTGATTTCTTTGTAAAAGCATATATTGTGGGGTACTCGTTTGAACTGCATCAACAAGTTGATGCAGTTCAAATGGGTACCCACAACATATGCCTTTATAAAGAAGTAGACAAAAAGTACATGGCTGTAATCTGAAGACTACAGATTTGCTTGACTGCGCACTTATAAGGATATGTGTGATAATTAGTTTGAATACGGTAAGTCTTCAAGGATGCCCATATCATAAGATATATTTTCTTATATTGCCACTGAAGTACCGTATTCGACCTAATTACCGCACTGTGCGCTTAGGTTTTTCAAACTTACAGGACACACTCATTTGTGGTCAAATATGTATCTATCTACTAAGGATACACTGTAAAAAAGATCAGAAAAGGACTTATTTAATGATGACTATGCGATTTTTTTCTGACTTTCTTTACAAAGGCATATGTTGTGGGTACTCATTTGAATTGCATCGACTTGTCGATGCAATTCAAATGAGTACCCACAACATATGCCTTTGTAAAGAAAGTCAGAAAAAAGTATACTGGTTGTAATCTGAAGACTACGGAATTTCTTGACTGTGCGCTTATAGGGGTATGTGCGGTAATTAGGTCGAATACGGTAATCATGATTTTCCATACTACATGCAGATAAATAATTTTCTTATTCCTCCACAAAAACATAACATTTTATTACAGAAGCGCTTCTGATAAGTTGCAGAAATAATAAAAATATAAGTACCCTATTCTATCTAATTACTGCACATACCCCTATAAGCGCACAGTCGAGAAATTTGTAGTCTTCAGATTACAGCCAGTGTACTTTTTGTTTACTTCTTTATAAAGGCATATGTTGTGGGTACTCATTTGAATTGCATTGCCTTTATAAATAAAATTAGAAAAAAAAAACGCATAATTATCATCAAACAAGGCCTTTTCTGATTTTTTTTTAATAGTGTATCCTTAGCAGGTAGATACGTATTTTACCACAGCCGAGTGTTCCCTGTAATTTTGAAAAACCTAAGCACACAGTGCGGTAATTAGGTCGAATACGGTAAGTACTTTTAGGAGGAAAAAATGCCTTATCTTGAGCTGTGTACAAGAGCCACTAAGTCTTACCGATTAGCATCCAGATCAGATGTTTATCTTACTTGAGGTACAACGATGAAAAAAGAAGGAAATGATCAGATACGTCTACTCTTTCTGATCAGAACTGTCCATTACGAAAACACGCCTATTCAAATATATTGAAAATTTAACCAACAAAAACTGAAAGTTTTCAGATAAAAATTCTGATATTTTTCATATTTCTGCTCAAAACATAGATTGTGGGTACTCGTTAGAACTGCCTCGGTGAGGCAGTTCTAACGAGTACCCACAATCTATGTTTCTGAGCAGAAATAAGAAAAATAATGTATACCCCTGTAAACCCCAGTTTTACTATATAAAAGAGGGGTTTAAGGGGGTCAAAATTATATAGGCATGTTTTCGTGATGTCTTTTCATCAGGGTATCCTACAGTATCCATGCATTCTGAAAACATAGCGAAGAACCAGATCAGGCTGTTGGAATGTGTAGGCTGGTCTGGGACTTTGTTACCTTATATGGCATAAGGGCCCTTTTTCCATGTTGGCATTAGCTAAGGTTATGGCAGTGTCTAACTGAGAAACCACAGATTGAATATTATATCAGTGTGCTCACCTTTTCATCCCTGAATTTCTGAAATGTGCAGATCTGTATTTGACAAATCCATTGTAGTTGCATCATGAACCATGTCATCAGGATACCGGGTATATGCTATTTGCAAATATATGTATTTGGTCTGTAGGGCTGAAAGTGGTAATGTTCCAAACAACATATGCCATCAAAATATGGAAGATTGCAAACATAACTCCATATGGAGGGAGTATCTTAACCCTTGTCATGATGAATAAATTAAGATGCTACACCCACTTCTAATTTTCATCCAGTCAGATTACTTGATCCAGGTTGTTGATACAAATTCACATACTTAATGGCAAACCGTGCAGATCCAGATCAATAGGCTTCCTCAGAAGCCAACTGATCTGGATCTATACTGTTTGCAAAGGTACGGCATATCTGGGTTCAGCAGGACCAGGATTAAGAGACCGCTTTAACAGGAGCTATAGCAAGGATTTTAAATCTTGTACGGAATTTTCCATGTGCTTTGTCAGATCGACAAATAGAACCTCTTTATTTGATTCATTACTTGAAGCTGTTGGCTCATTGATCCTGAACAAGACAAATATGTTTTGTTGCCTTGATGCCTTTAGGTTTCGAGGTCTGTAATTAAACAAATTTGTTTCCATTTTGCAGCTGTTCTATTGTCCCACACTTCCTTATGAATTTAAATATCTGTAAATTTTGTAGAAAATTTTATTTTCATCAAGTTCATACTACTATCAATTTCTGTTCTTATATTAAGTGAATGGATAGTTCTTTAAGGGAAATCATCCTAGCCTGAAAGCATTTGCTTCCCTTCTTAACAGTTGTCCTGCTGAACCCAATTATGCCTGCTTCTGCAAACATTGTAGATCCAGATCATTTGGCTTCTGATCTGGGTCTGCACTCTGCACTGTTTGTCATTAAGTATGCGAATTTGTATCATCAACCTGGATCAAGTTATCTGATCATCTGAAATTGTCTGAAAATTAGAAGTGAGCATGGCATCTTAATTTATTCAGCATGACAAGGTTTAGATGGTGCTATTCTTGAAGGAAAAGGAAAGAATTTGCTCCCTATAGGAGCAAATTCTTTTCTTCAAGAATAGCCCATTTGAGAAGGGATTCATATATAACAGGGCAGCAAACCCTCTTTTGCTGGAGTGATCACCCTTTAAAAAGGAAGCTAAAAACTTGCATATTAAAGCACTCACTTTGAGATGTTTCATGTTATTTTATATGGTTTATTTACTTCCACAATAGCACTTGGTGAGATGCTTCTAATGAGTACCCTTGGAAAAATTAACCTTTGCCCTGCTGAATAAATTAAGATGCCACTCTCACTTCTAATTTTCAGCTAGTCAGATTACTTGATTTAAATTGTTGATACAAATTCACATACAGTACTTAATGCCAAAACAGTGCAGATCCAGATTCTTCAGAAGCCAGCTGATCTGGATCTGCACTGTTTGCAGAGGAGGGCATATCCGGGTTCAGCAGGACCAGGGTTAAGAAAGGTATTGTCAATATACCTCTTTTATTTAGAGCCATGGTGACTTGTACATGTTTATACTGTGTTTCAGGCTGTCAGTTGTTCATTGTCTGTGATGGGTTTTGGCGAGTCAATCCTGGAATTGACTGGCCTGGATAATCCTTGGATTGCTAAGGGTGTTGCTATTGGTCTTGTTATTTTATTATTAGGTGAGACATCATTGTTACAATTATTATTATTATTAATTTGTTAGTTTGTTAAACACTTAGAGGGTCGAGCCTGCCTGGGAAAAGAGTGAGTATTTTAATTCACTGGCTTGACTTAACTGACCTTAACAGTGTTGAATGGGCTGTAAAACTCCAAGTCAAAAAAAAAAAAGAAAAAAAAAAAAAAAAAAAATGAAAAAAAAAAAAATGAAAGAGCTATCATTGTTATTGAATTATAATTGAGCTGGGGCACAGCATTTCCTGCAAAATCACATCCTCCAGGCAATGACTCAGATCAGTCTGTGCAAATGCAGGGGCTGATCAGAGTCATTACTACACACTCTGTATGAAGTCAAACATCCAAGCTTTCTGTAGATGGATGGCAGAAGTTATGCTTAGAATGTTTAGATGCATAGGCTGATCTGAGTCATTGCTTGGCAGACATGCAATTTTGTAGAAAAGACTGTTTCCTGGTTTGTTAACCCATTTTAGTCTGGAGAACCCCATAAGGGTACTATTGGCAAACAGTATAGACCCAGATCAGATGCCACAGACTGTGGCATCTGATCAGGGTCTCAACTGTTTGCAAATAGTTTAGCCATTTTTGTCTAGAAATATCTAAATCACATTGCTTGACATACCTACAATTGAAATTCAACTCTTCTAATATATAGTGTGGGGGAGTTAATTCAGTCTAAAATGGGTTGACCTATCTTCTCGTTTCAGGTATCAATATAGCTGGAGTGAAATGGGTAATTCGTCTTCAGCTGTTGTTACTGATGGTGCTGTTTCTGTCTGCCATGGATTTCCTGGTCGGGTCTTTTGTTCACACAGACTGGGGTAAGTCTGAACCATGCATAATTATGTCCCCACACCGAAGGAGAGTGGGACATATTGTTTTTGATGCAGAACCAGTTGGTGTTGGCATCAGCATTGGCATTTGCGTGACAGTTTTATGTCTGCCTGATATCTTTTATACTAGTAAGCAGATTCTTATCAAATTTGCCTAGATGTATCATTAGGACTAAATTATGAACTGATTAGTTTGTGGTGATCTTGATCTAATTTTCAAGGTCACTGCTGGACTAAAACTATCAAATTTAAGTAATAGTGCACTTGAACTGTAAAATCGGTGGAGTGACATCTATTTTAGGGTACAGTAAATTTTCAAACTCTTTAATTTTTTTGCCCAAGTTTTGCTATTTATGTAGTTGGTTTAAACAACATTTTATTCATTTAAGTTCACATATATACCATAATGTTATGTGGTACAGGGTTTGATAAAAAGCTAAAAGCTTTATGTAGTTGTTTCTTTAATAACATATTAAAGGGAATGTAAACATCAGCACTGGGTCGACACTGTTTGCATATGCCATTTTGTTAGAAACTTTGATGTTCGAAATTTTAGACATTTACCGAAAATGGGTATGTTTCATTATGCCACCAACAGCCGAGAAGTTGGAGGGGCGTATTGCTTTTGAGCATTTAACTGTTCATCAATCCGTTTGTCGTGCTCAACACTTGATCTTGAAATCTTATACATGGAATGATGATGGAAAATAAGATGACCCATCTTTTTTCCATCGGACTGGTGGTTCCAGAGTTATGCTTCTTTTTCGTCTTCTGCATTGTAAGCCTGTGGTACATGATGGAATCTTGTTAAAAAAGATACCTCGAAACCTCTGTAAGCTAGGGTCTTGAAACTTAGTGAGCATATTGGGGATGATGAGACTATTACAGGATTAATTTTTGAACAAGTTCCAGTTAATATTTGTAGTAAAAAATCTGATTATTTTTGTGAGAATTATGCCCCTTTTCAACTTTGGCATTTTTTAGGAACAAGCATACAGTTGGGAGCATGGTGTTTTACAAACACATTTCTAGTTAAATCTTTAATCTTTAAAAAATATTTCTTTCTTTTTACCAGAACATGGTGTTACTGGCTACAGGGAATTTAACATTCGTAACAACTCTGGTCCATCATTTTTACCAGGAGAAAGCTTTTTCTCCATGTTTGGGTTGTTCTTCTCCACCGTGACAGGAATATTGGCTGGAATAAACATGAGCGGTGACCTCAGAGAACCATTTACTAATATACCTCGTGGCACGCTAGCTGCGCTCGGTGTGTCGTAAGTATTTTTCTTCCACTTCTTTTGCCAAAAGGAATGAAACATGACAAGTAGAAACAGTACATTATTTTATTGCAAGCGGTGAAACAATATATATCCAAAATGAATAAATATGATATTTTCACAAGTGAAAGAATACAATATTTTCATTAGTGAAAGATAACAAGTCAATGTTATTATAGCCCCGCTTTGAAAAAGTGGGGCTATACTGGGTTTGCCATGTCCTTCCATCATTCCGTGACTGCAAAATTAAAATGCATTTTGCTTAATAACTTTTATGTTTGTGGTCCTACTTCAATGAAACTTAACTACACTTGGTCTCTTAGGTAAGTAAGGTGTAGTTGCAGAATAGTGGCCAGAGGCCCATAACTCTTGGAGTTATGCGCCTTGGTAGTTTTTCAAAATAAAAAAATGCATTTTGCTTAATAACTTTAATGTTTGTGGTCCTTCTTCAATGAAACTTATACTACACTTGGTCTCTAAGGTAAGTAAGATGTAATCGCAGAATAGTAGCCAAGGGTCCATAACTCTTGGAGTTATGCCCCTTGGTAGGTTTTCAAAATTAAAAATGCATTTTGCTTAATAACGTTTATGTTTGAGGTCCTACTTCAATGAACCTTATATCATATTTCGTCTCTAAGGTAAGGAAGGTGTAATGGCAGAATGGTGGCCAAGGGCCTGTAACTCTTGGAGTTATGTCCCTTGATAGGCTTTCAAATTGTGCCAGTCTTGAAAATTTTCGTAACAGATTTCTCAGGAACTATGAAAGCTAGAAGGCTGAAAGTTGTATAAACATGGACAATGACTGGATGTATCGTGTGTACTGGAATAGAGGCCAAGGGTCGATAATTCTTGGAGTTATGTCCCTTGTTAGGTTTTCAAAAAATAATTAAAATGAATTTTGTTCATTAATTTTTATGTTTGTGGTCCTACTTCAATGAAACTTATACCACACGGTCTCTGAGGTAAGGAAGGTGTAATGACAGATCGGTGGCCAAGGGCCCGTAGCTAATGGAGTTATGTCCCTTGGAAGGTTTTCAAATTTTGCCATTCTTGAAAATTTTCGTAACAGATTTCTCAAAACCTAAGGAAGCTAGAAAGCTGAAAATTCATATATACTTGGACAATGACTGGATGTATTGTGTGTACCAGAATAGGCAAAGGGTCCATAAATCTTGGAGTTATGTCCCTTGGTAGGTTTTCGTTTTTAAATTTTGCCATTCTTGAAAATTTTCGTAACAGATTTCTCAGAACCTAAGAAAGCTAGAAAGCTGAAAGTTTGTGTAAACATGGACAATGACTGATGTATTGTGTATAGCAGAATAAGGGTCAATGATCCATAACTCTTGGAGTTATGTCCCTTTGTAGGTTTTCAAAAAATTAAAATGCATTTTGCTTGATAACTTTTATGTTTGTAGTCCAACTTTGATGAAACTTTGTTTCTAAGGTAAGAAAGGTGTAATAGCAGAATAGTTGCCAAGGGCCCATAACACTTGTGTCTTTCTCCTCTGATGGCACTGTAGCGGGACTATAGTCAGATCCTCTGATAGCTAGTTTTCACTACTTGTTTCTGATTACGTTGGTTGTCTGCATTGTTTCTCCTAACATATGCCAATCCCACTTTGTGTTTTTTTTTACTCCTCTAACTTTTCTGTTTCTGAGCAAAACTATCAAGTGTTGGTATGCATTTTCTTAGTTAGAATGTAAGGAACATTTTGGTAACAAGATTATTCTAATTTGCAGAAACTTTTTGTTTTTGTCTCTCCAGTGCTTCACATGTTAAGCACTGAACCTTGATGCTGTGACTCTCATATTTTGTTGGATGATGTTAGTTATGATGTCAGAAGCACTCATTGGCATGTAAACAATATAATAAATTCTTTATCAGTGAATACCATAAAAAAATTTCATCTCGTGTAATAAAAACAGTCAAATTTTCACTTGTGCCTCGTACTTGTGAAAATACTGATGTTTTCACTTGATGAAAATATTTATGGTATTCACAGCAAAAGAGTAAATAGCCTCTGTTTATTACATACCATGTTAAACCTAAATATTGGGACACCTGAAGTCCTTACCATGTTTTTCCTAAAATTTCAACATCCAATTTACTACTTATTAGCGTGTCTAAAAAGCTATTGGATAAGTGGCTAACAGTGTAGACCCTGATCAGACTGTATTCTGTGGCATCTGATCTGGGTCTACACTTTTGACTCAGGCTTGTCTGTCCCAATATTAAGTAGCTGTCAAATAAAAAGGTGTCAATAGAGTACATATATATACAAAATGCATAGATCCTGGTCCAGAGGTTATAAAACTTTTTTCATACTCAACTCAGCTGAGCATGAAATTAGTCCTGCTAATATATCTCAAATTACTAAAAATTGCAAATTCTTTCATGCTAAACATAGCTCAGGATGAAAATTTCTCTGCAAATAAATATGAAAATGCCAACTATTGTTGGCATTTTCATATTTATTAGCAGAGAAAATTTCATGCTCAGCAGCATTGAGCAAGAAAAAAGATATACAAACTCAAGGCCAGATCTTGCTGTCCACCCATACAGTCTTTTTAGAACCTTTCCCATCTGTTGGTCCAATATTATGCCAGATAAGGGGAGTATCCATGATAAAAAAATGTTGATCCATGAAAACATATGTTTATCCATGAAAACATATGTTTATGCATGAAAACATGTTATACAGGGTTCATACATGTCAGGGAAATTTATTTTTTTTCAAGGTCAGGGAATTGTCAGGGAATTACGTGATGTGTCAGGGAAAAATGAAATTTTGCAAAAATGTTAGGGAAATGTCAGGGAATTTTACATTTCAGCCTGATGAACCTAGAATCTTTGGTCCAGATATATTTTTCTTGCTAAATTCATAAAATTTCCGGCTCTGATATTGTCATGGAAATTTGAATTTACGTCAGGGAAAAATCAGGGAAATGTCAGGGAATTTTGGTCGATTCTAAATGTATGAACCCTGTTATGGGTAGTTGCTAGAAAGATGAGATACTGCTAATGAGTACTGCAACGGTATCCACAGATTCTGGCTCCATATTCCTCAAAAATAGACATTTTATATCCAAGAAAGGTTTAATAAATTGATATACGGTATTAATACGATCATAAAACGTGGCATCTGACAGCCTGTAAAATTTCAGTTAGTCTCTCTTTTTTGAACTGGATAAAAAATGAAATGATTTTTTATCTTATCTCTGAATTAATATTGGCAACATTAATTCAGAGATATGATAAAAAACCATTTCATTTTTGATCCAGTTCAAGAAGGAGAGACTAACTGAAATTTTACAGGCTGTCAGGTACCACATTTTATGATTGTATTAATACCATATATCAATTTATTAAAGTTTTCTTGGATAATAAAATGTTATTTAGAAATATGGAGCCTAATGAAACAGCAAAACTTTTAACTGTCAACCAAACTATTTGTATATATATACTGAGAGGCAAAAATAAGTATACAAGTAACTTTTTTTTTTTATTTTGCACCAGATTTTTACATATATACATAAATCGTTGATATTATAGTTAAGAACAATCATTTACACATAATTTGCAACAATTTCCAGGAAATTCTATCAAAGAGCAAGGAAATGACATTTACGGAAACAAATAAGGGATCTAAATCAACATTTACGTATGAGTAGCTTCCCTTTAAAAGTGCATTTTGGACTAAGAAGCTTACATTTATGCATTTGTATTGCATTCAGTCGATAGAAGGATAAAAATGCTGACTGTCAAATTTCTATACCAAGGACTTGACGTTTTTGACATTTTCGTTCCTCTTCTGATGGAATGCTCTGAATTTCTATGGGATATTAATTGACATTGTTCTGTTAAATAACCGGCTTTAGGAGATTTCATCTGTATATGGTACAAGGAGGCTAAGCCAAGCCAGACTTTTTCGAAAAATTCAAGTGAAAACGACCAATGCCAGTACAGATATAGACTTCTTAAATTCCCTATATTTTTCATTCAAAGGGAGATAATTTGAGATGGGAAGAAATTCAAATTCAGCTTGACATTTTATGGGAATTTCGAATTAAATAACGTTGTGGTTTTACTCAAAGACATTTGTGCAAGACATTTATGAAAAGTAAAATGACATTTGTTTTATACAAAACGAGTTATTACTGAAAATGCTGTTTTTAATTAAGGGCTCATAACTCCATAATTTATGACTGCAAAAGAATTACCTTTGTGATTTTCAAAGACAGATGTTTGACAAAAATGACCATGAAAACATTTTAACAAAAAAAGTACAACACGAGCCTGTACTCAAAACTTTTTTGCCTTTGAGTATAGTTAAATGTTTTTATTTCTACAAAGGTATGGTCTGTGTATTTTGTGGAAATTTCTGTTTAAGTATCCAGATAAGAGGAGTACCGGGGGGTATCCATGGAAACATATGTTATGGGTATTTGTTAGAAACATGAGACACTGCTAATGACTGCTGCAGCAGTATCCAGTGATCCAGTGATTCTTTAAACCTTTCTAGTCTGGAGACCTCTAAAAGGCTCATTGGCAAACAGTGCAGACCCAGATCAGATGTCACAAAATGTGGCATCTGATTGGGATCTCCACTGTTTGTAAATAGTCTAGCCTTTTTTCTGTAGGAATATCTAAATCTCATAGCTGGACGTACCTAAAATTGAAATTGGACTCTACCAATATATAGTGTTGGGGAGTTTATTCAGTTAAGTAGACATCAAAGGTCCTGATCAGACTGTGCAAACAAACAGACACATTTACTTTTTGTCATCCTGGATATTTGACTAAAACTATTAACTGTCAGCCATAATATTTGTATATGTAGTTCAAAGTGTTTAACCCTTGTCCGGCTGAATGAATTAAGATGCCCCGCCCTCTTCTAATTTTCACCCAATCAGATTACTTGATCCAGATTGTTGATATAAATTCACATACTTAATGTCAAACAGTGCAGATCCAGATCAGTTGGCTTCTGAAGAAGCCAACTGATCTGGATCTACACTGTTTGCAAAGGCAGGGTATATCCGGGTTCAGCAGGACAAGGGTTAAATTTTTACAAAGGTATGCACTGTGTATTTTGTGGAAATTTCTGTTTGAGCTGGCTTTTAATACAATTGAATTTTGTTGTAAGTCTTTTTTTTTTTTTATAAAATGCACTTTTCTAACACTTGAAAGGAATTAAGTCAAACTCATTTCAGAGTCATATTTTATTGAGAAACTCTTGACAAAATCACAATATGTATGGCTTTGTTGTTTATTCACCACCACCACCACCACCACCACAACAACAGAAACAGGTTTAAATTGCATTTAAAATTGGATAGAGAATTAAATTGTAAGAAGTTTTGTCTTATATACGAGACACTTTGTGTCTCCTGTGTAGCATGGCAGACACATAGGGATCATGTACGTAATCGTCATTGTCGGTGTCGTCGTCACACTTTTCGTTTCTGCTCAGTAACTTTCGAAGGGATCATGGATTTCATTCAAACTTTGCAGAACTTTATATCACTATACAATACAGGTGAAATTTGATATTGATAAACATCCGCCAAATTTTGGCTGAGTTATGGCCCTTTTTCTACTTAGTTTTTATTGTTCGTGTCTGCTCAATAACTTTTGCAGGGATGCATTGATTTCATTCAAACTTACCAGAACTTTATATCACTTTAAAATACAGGTGAAGTTCGATATTGGTAATCATCCGCCAAATTTTGGCTGAGTTATGCCCTTTTTCAACTTAGTTTTTGTTAGTGCGTTGGTATTGGTTTCCGATCAATACCTTTTGCATGGATGCATTGATTTTATTGAAAGTTTGCAGAAGGATATATCATTGTAAAATACAGATCAAGTTTGATATTAGTAATCATCTGCAAAATTTTGGCCAAGTTATGGCCCTTTTTTGACTTAATTTTTGTGGGGTGTTGATATTGGTTATCGCTCAATAACTTTTGCAGGGATGGATTGATTTTATTGAAAGTTTACAGAAGGATATATCATTGTAAAACACAGATCCGGTTCAATATTGGTAATCACCCACAAAATTTTGGCCAAGTTATGGCCCTTTTTCGACTTAGTTTTTGTTGTTGGGGTAAAATACAAGGTAAAGATATTGTGTCCCCTCAATAACTTTTGAAGGAATGCATTGATTTCATTCGAAGTTTGCGGAATGGTATATCATTATAGCATAGAGGTCAAGTTTGATTTTGGTAATCATCCAAAAAATTTAGGTCCAATTATAGCCCTTTATTTACTTGATTAATAAAATTCAGACAAAGTAGTGACGGGTTGCCTTTAGGGATAGGGGCAATTATTAGGACAAATTCAGTGTTTTTTTTTTCTTTTTTTCATATCAAATGGTTGGCGCATTAAGCAGGCAACACATCCTATTCTAGGAATTCTAGTTTTGTAAAGGGGCCTTTATGCAAACAGCAATGATCAGGGCCTTTCATTATTTGCTTGACATCTCTTAAGTTAATGAAATTCCTTTTATGTTTGATTGCTTTAATTTAAGAAGTTTATTGGATTTTATAGGAGACGTGGCAAGCTAAAAAGCATACCATATTTACTCTAAATATTGGGACCCCGTAACTCCTTACCATACTTGTGCTATAATTTTTAACAGTCTGTTCCACCATCTGTTGATGTGTTTAAAATATTGTTGGACGAGTTGTAAACAGTATAAAACCTGATCAGACTCAGCTTTCTGCATCTGAAAATATTGTCTGTTTATGTTGTCTGCTGAATATTCTTGCAAACTTTTCAAACCTATTTTTGCATACAGGCAAATAGTGTGGATCCTGATCAGACAGGGTCCACACTGTTTGCAAAAATGACTTTTAAAATCACAAGTTGAAGTAGATGACAAAGCGGATGACAATTGTTGTGATTGGCATTTTAAGGGTTAATATTTTCCGTATTTTTCCATGAATACATATGTCATGGGTACTCGTTGGAATTGCCTCATTGAGGCGAACCTAATAGGAATCTGAAAACAGTACTTTTATTGTGTAAAAATATATCATTGATAACTAGGGCATTGAAAAGAATATCATAAATTATTATGATTTTTTTTTTTTGCGGAGGCTTTATTTCACAAATTAAAACTGGAGAAACAATTCTGACAAGAAGATTAAATTGATGAATTACTGATCACCATCTTAACTCTGCATACAGTCTTCATTGCTTCAGAAGAGTTATTGATTTGACAGCAAGACGTCATATGAACTTCCACAAAAATAAATATATCTGGGCCCAGTTGTTAAAAACTAACAATGTCGTTAGTTAACATATTGTTAAAACTTTCGTCATTAAATATGACATTTACGCTAATATTTTTGCTGAAAAAATGTGAGTAGCTTTTGCTAAATGCAAAAGCTACTCACATTTTTTTAGCAAATATACCTGTGAATTAGATATTGTACTTACTAGAACAGTTAACATTTTGTCCACTAATGAGCTCGTTAAATAACTGGGCCCTGGTTTGAATCTGATGAGTATACTAAACATGTGTTTTCATGAAGAAATAAGAAAAATGTCAACACTTTTTGGTTGATAAAAGTGCCTAGAACTTTGCAAGATATTCCAGATGAAACACCCTGCTAGAGTAGCCTATTGAGTCTGTAAGCAGTCAGAAAGGTCTAAATCTGAAACACAATATTTTTATATTGCTAGGATCTAAAGCAAAACAATATATTACGGTAAAAGTTGGTAAATGTCTTAAAAATTCGAATACTTTATTCCATAGTTTTTGGGCTTAAATTTTGCTTTGCTTTTTGAGCTGTTCTTTCTTGAAGTGCTTAGTGAAATGGCAAACAGTGTAGACCCTGATCTGGGTCTGCACTGTTTACGTATATCAGTTTGTCATTTTTGAAATGTTTGAAATTTATGGACATTTACCATAACTAAACAACCATCTTGCATAAAAAGTGAACAGATTATGTGGAGGAATGACAAAAATTGGTCATTATTTTTATATAACCTGTACATATTTGTTTCCATACAACATTTTTGAGGTCCATAATTAAACCTTATTTAATCTGCAATTTAAGTATAATGAAACATTTAAAGTTCTTTTTTACCTAAAAAAAAACATTTATGTGGCTGATATCTATATTTTCAGATTTTAACATTTATTCTGCTTTTTATTTTCAGGACATTTTTATATATATCATTCACGCTAGTGTTAGGAGCAACATGTCTCAGATTCACTCTACAGACAGATTATATGATTGCTGAAAAGGTAAATAGTTTTAACCTTTAATTGTATTATTGCATGATCAGTTTCAATTAAGAGTAGTTGGGTGAAGCAAAGGTTTTCTGTAGCTTTTGTCAACGGGGGATCCAACTGATATTGGCTTACAGTTGGGCAAGGCCTGCTGTCCTTGCAGCAGGTACGGGTAGAGGGGGAATGTTGTTATTTCTTCTGTTCCCTCACTTTCTTTCATTCCCGCCTTTCTTCCCTATCCCTCTCTTTCATCTCCTATCCCTCTCTTTCATCTCCTCTTTTCTGGCGAAAGAATGTGCACAATGCTGGTTAACCGCTTAGAGGACTAAGCCTGCCCAGCAAATGTGTGGTTAGGTAAACTGACCGCGCTTGACATGTCCCCATTGGGTTGACTGGGCCGTAAAACCTCAACACAAACAAATTCATCTCCTCTACTATCTCTTCTCTCTCTTTTCTCCCTTTCTCTGGGAGATGACACAAAATGACCCTCAAGGGTTGATGTGTTGTTAAATCCCAACTCAATCAATCATTGATCAGTTTCAAATAGAATATAGTTATAATAATGATACTAAATATTCAGAGTCGTAATTTTAAGCACAATTATAACTATATTCTGTCTAATTTCTGCATAACCCCTATAAGCATACAGTCAAGCAGTCCGTAGTCTTCTGATTACAGCCTGTATACTTTTATCTATATTTTTTTCATATAAGCATATGTTGTTGGTACTCATTTGAATTGCCTCGACACATGAGTATCCACAACATATGCATTTGTAAAGAAAATCGGAAAAAAATGTCATGTAAGCATTATCAAATACGCTCCTCATGAAGTCCTTTGCTGGTCTTGCTTTAAAATGTGCCCTTATTAGGAGGATATTTTACTATAAGTGTTTCCAGTAACTTTGAAAAAACCTAAGCACACACTGTGGTAATTAGGTTAAATATTTTTTTTTTAAAATTTTACTGTATTTCATAGCAACAGATAAGGCGCTTTTTTCATACGAAAAATGCTGATATCTTTCTTATTTCTCCATGAAAACGCATGTTGTGGGTATTCATTAGAAGCACCTTGGCGAGGCCCTTCTAATGAGTACCCACAACATAGGTTTTTTGTGGAGAAATAAGAAAAATATTATGTGGATATTCCCTCTTATCTGTAGCTATGGACTATTTACCCTAAATATAGGGACCCCCTTTTTCTGCTGGGTGGCCTAGTGGTTAGGGTGGAAGGTCATGGATTCAAACCCCACTGGGTTGAGAAACTTTTCCAACTATTAGTATACCTAGCTCATACTCTGAGTGTCCTGGGTTGAGTATAAAGTGGACAAGGAAGCATTTTGAGACAAAGTGTGCATAGATGATCCATGAAAGCAAGGCACTTTCACAAAAAACATTTGCCGCTGCTTCCATGTGCCAAGGGTGTCTGATAGTGTTAAAAATCTGGGCCCGGTTGTTCAAAGCGTCGTTAGCTTAACGAGCTCGTTAAGGGTCATTTCGTTAACTGTTTTAGCAGATTCAATATACAATTTTCTGAAATTTTTTGCTGAAAAAATGTGAGTAGCTTTTGCACTGCAAAAGCCACTCACGTTTTTTCAGCAAAACATTTCAGCATATTTGCGTATCACTTGATGCAAATTTTAACGAATCGTTAACTAACGATGTCGTTAGCTTTGAACAACTGGGCCCTGCATAATAACAACACAATATCTCCTTACCATACTTATTCTAAAATGTGAAGTCCATTTACTACTTGTTGATGTTGCCAGGTTTTTTTGTTTGATGAGCAAGAAAAGGGCACTTATTTCATGAATAAGCAACAAAGGCCTAGATGAGCCTGCACACCTGTGCAGTCTGATCAGGGCCTAAGTTACCTGCTGACAGAATAAATGAATACGGTAAATATCCTAAAATTTCAAATACTTTTTTGCAAGCTTTTCTGGCTTAAATTTTGCTTTTTATGCAGCTTTTTTCTTAAAATATTTATTGGAATGGCAAAGAGTGTAGACCCTGATCAGACTGCTCCTTCAGGTTTGCATATGCCATTTTGTCTGACACTTAGATGTTCAAATTTAAAGACATTAGAGTATATCAGCAAACAGAGAAGGTCGATATCAGACTGCTTGAATATGAGATGATCTGGGCTTCCCTGTTTCTAAACAACATAAGGGCATTTTTCATGTTCTGTGCATCATTTGCAAATGCATAATCATTTTTTGGACTCTGCAGAGCCTTACTAGTAAACAAAGAAGCCTGTAAAGAGACTGAATGAATATGCATACTGGGCTGGGCTTCAATATTTGCATACAAGTTAACGGAAATTGGTACACCTTCAGGGGACACAACTCTGTCAAGTTGTTTTTGCCTCCCTTCTGAAAAGGGGTCTACTGTAAAAGGAAAGAATTTGCTCCAGCAAATTCTTTCCTTTTAGAGTAGACCACCTTGGGAGTAAATGCTTTCCATTTAGAGTAGATCCCTTTCAGAAGGGATTTGGCATGCAGGAAGGCAAACAGGACTTCACAAATGAGCCAATGCATGAAAAAAAACCTACAATAAGACTTGTGCAACCAGCAAAGACTCAGATCAGCCTGCACATCCGCACAGTCTGATCAGAGTCAAAGCTGATCACATGTGCCTCCTACAGACTCCGGGCTACCCAAGAGGGATAAATAAGATTCCTTGTCATTCTGGGTGGATGTACAGGCTGATCTGAGTCTTTGCTGGTCACACAGGTCTTATTGTAGGATTTGTCTTGCTCTGGTTTAAATGTTGTCTTTCTTGTATAAAATGGCAGAAAATCTACCAAGTGTAGATCCCTTAAGGTTTATTAAGCTTTTGCGGCCCAGTTAACTCATTAGGGTCACGTCGAGTGTGGTCAGTTAACCTACTCACACTGTTCATGGGCAGGCTTAGTCATCTAAGCAGTTAACCAGTATTTATGCACATCCTTTTATCAGTAACTGACAACTGCCCTTTTTGAATTAGTGGAGGGGCAGAATGGCTGTAGAAATTATTACATGATCAGTCTCCATAGGCCTAGATAAGAGTGGCTATCAGGTTAATAATTTTCTTACCTCTCCACGAAAACATATGTTGTGGGTACTCATTAGAAGTGCCTGAAAAAAAAAAAGTTGTGGGTACTCATTAAAAGAGCCTCTGCAAGGCGCTTCTAATGAGTACCCACAACATATGTTTTCGTGGAGAAATAAGAAAATTGTCAACACTTTTGGACTAGAGCTATAGTCTCCATTAAAGTTATGTGGCCGAGCTGGGGATCCAGCTCATGACCCCTGGATCTGTAGTCAGATGCTTACAGACTGCACTTTTGAACCCAGCTTGTTTTTTCTTCTCTAGGTTTCAGTAGTGGGAGTTCTGTGGCTCACCGGGTTGTATATTTCCTCAGTATCATCATGTATGGGTAGTTTATATGGACCACCCAGAGTCCTGCAGACAATAGCCAATGAAAATGTAATACCAATTATCAGGATTCTTGGACATGGGGTAAGTTTACCTTCAGACAATAGACAATAGCCAATGAAAATGTAATACCAGTTATCAGGATTCTTGGACATGGGGTAAGTTTACCTTCAGGTAACAGACAATAGCCAATGAAACTGTCACACAAATTATCAAGATTTTTCGACATGGAGTAATATTGTCTTACCAGTTTTCAGGATTCTTGGATGCCCCTTATATTTGACTCATTATCATCTTGTATTGGATGACCCTAACATATTATTATTGTTTGATGGTTCATATATGACTATTGTCAGTACTTTTATACGCCCGTTTGAAAAACAGGACGTATTATGTTACGGGGTATGGCGTCTGTCCATCCGTAAACTTTTTTCGTTTCCGGCTAACTCCTCCTATAGTTTATATCCGATCAAGCTGAAACTTGGTATATAGTTAGACCATGAATTGGCACAGCGCATATTGTTTCGGGGTTACAGTCCACCAAATGTTTGCAGAGTTATGCCCCTTAGAAAATCTCTGTAAACTTTTCATTTCCGGTTAACTCCTACATTTTACATCCGATCAAGCTGAAACTTCAGATATAGTTAGACCATGATGTGGAGCAGCGCATATTGTTTCAAGGTTACAGTCCACCAAATATTAGCTGAGTTATGCCCCTTTGAAAAATTCAGTAGACTTTTCGTTTCCGGCTAACTCCTCCTACAGTTTACATCCGATCAAGCTGAAACTTCATATATAGTTAGACCATGATGTGGAGCAGTGCATATTGTTTCGAGGTTACAGTCCACCAAATATTAGCAGAGTTATACCCCTTTGAAAATTTCGATTAATTTTTAGTTTATGGCTAAATCCTCCTACAGTTTACATCCAATCAAGCTGAAAATTCATGTACAGTTAGACCATGACATGGAGCAGCGTGTATTGTTTCGAGGTTACAGTCCACCAAATTTTAGCAGAGTTAAACCCCTTTGAAAATTTCTATTAATTTTTTGTTTCTGGCTAAATCCTCCTACAGTTTACATCCGATCAAGCTGAAACTTCATAAATAGTTACACGATGATGTGGAGCAGCACATATTATTTTGAGGTTACAGTGCACCAAATATTTGCAGATTTATGCCCCTTTGAAAGTTTTTGTAAACTTTTCACAGCATATTGTTTAGAGGTAATAGTGTGCCAAAAGCTCATATGAGCTTATAATATAACCATGCTTCTGTGGTGTGTCCTCCGTCAGAAAGCACTTCTTCCTAGAAGCAGCAAACTTCTCCCTATTTTCACAGGAGGGAGAAGTCACTTCTCCCTTAATTTCTGGGCCAGCTTGGACCCTTAGATTACAGTTCACCAAATATCAGCAGAGATTATGCCCCAATGAATTTTTTTATTTTTTTTTTTTGTAATTCCACTTACAGTTTATATCCAGAGCACTGAATTATACAGGAGCAAGTTAATGTGCTGCATCTTATTACTTGCCACGGGCGTATAATGCCCTGCTTGGCGGAGCTCTTGTTTGGGTGACCTTTTTCTAGTTGTTTATATTGCATTATCAGTATTTGTTGGATAACCATAAGAATTTATTGAATGACTCTCATATGTGACACATTGTCAGTGTTTTTTGAATGATCCTTGTTGAAGATCCATAGTGGGTATTTATTGGATGAGCTTTCTATATAACGCATCGTCAGTATTTTTTGATGATCCTTATATATGACTCTTTGTAAGTATTTATTGGATGACCCTCACATATCAGGTCCGTAATGTCAGTCTGAAAATTCATCATCTTGATTTCACCAGTGTACCAAATTATCATTCAGCCTAGATCTGGATAAGGTGTATCTTTCAACTAAAAACATATTGACAGCTTTCTTATTTCTTCTTGGAAGCATATGTTGTGGGTACCCATTAGAAGTTTATTTAAAAATGTGTCTAAATGGCAAACAGTGCAGACCCCATTCAAATTGTTCCTGTGTAGGTCTGCATAGGTTGCTTGAATATTAAATGACTACTGAAGTATTTTCTGTCTGTGAAAGGGTACTGAGTGCTAAATGAGTTGTTAATTTTGCTGACAGCTTAAGAATTTAGGATCCAACAATGAAATTCTGTAATTTTTTCACCCTATTAGAATGAGGGGAGGGACATATTAAATGAAAAGGTAAATTTTCAGGATATATGATATTCTAACATGGCGTTAATGTTTTTCCCATAGAACCTAATAGAAACATCACCGTGTGAAAATATATGATAAATCACTTCATTAGCATAGTGCGTGCAAAGGAGCGTGTTTGACAAAGTCGCATGTAAACATACTGCTGTTGATGTTGATAGTTCTTCCAAGACATTGCAAAGATGTCGATTTTCCTTTAAGTATCATGTTAGAATTGAAATAATTTCTTCTCTTCTGTGAATTATCATCGAATAAGGCATGTTGTTATCGGGCAGATGTGAATATTATTTCACTCCAGCTTTGCCGTTGTGAATTAATATTTTGCAATCTGCCCTCTAACAGCATGCGTTATTTGATGATAATTCACAGTAGAGAAAAAATTATATCTTAAATAAACACTACAATAATGTGATCTGATGTTTTGTATTATGTATTAATGTAGGGAGGGTTTCCAGATCACTGGATCACACTCATTACAAGCATCTTGTGTGATCCTGAGATCTGGTAAGATCCACTCAGTGTGATCCAGAGCATCAGATCATGTTACTATAGCAACAATGTGTATTTACTAGTGTTGCCACTGATGATAGATTATAATCGATCATCAGTCACTTTTGCCTCTTGTGACTGATGATCGGAAAAAATTTTTATAGTGGACTGATCAGAAAGTTCTATTTTTAATAACATGTTTTTCTCATGTTTTATTTTATAGGCAAGTTATGAAGAAATGAAATTCAAAGATGTCTATTTGGGTCATTTTAGATTGGTGATCAATAAAATTTAGAAAAAAAAAAAGATGATAATAAAATAGCCTTAAGTTAGCCCAAAAGTACTGATATTTTTCTTATTTCTCCATGATAACATATGTTGTGGGTACTCCTCATGAGTACCCACAACATATGTTTTCATGGAGAAATAACAAAAATATTATCAGGATACCCCTCTTATTAATCTGGAGCAAAGAATAAGTACCTGGAAGAGGGCTAAGAGTGAATATATTTTCTACAGGTCAATTATTAATCAATGATCAGTCGGTTTTACAAAACCAATGATTGACTATGAAATTCTGGCTGATTCCCAACACTAGTATTTACACCTTGCCTGGCCCTGATTTTTCTTATGACTGTTTTTATGTTTCCATTTCAGAGAGGTCCTAACAAGGTGCCAATTTACTCTCTAGTCTTGATAACATTTGTTGTTCTTCTCTTTGTTCTTGTCGGGGATGTTAATACACTTGCCCCGATAGTAACTACAGCATTCATGATGTGTTACACTGCCATAAACTACGCATATTTTGCTCTTGCCATGAGTTATGACAAAAGACATGAACGTGACCTAAAATTCGGTCCCAAAGATTCATCCTATCAAAAAAGTAAGGAACTTCCAAATGGAGTTCTCGGATATGGAACAACTGGAGTAGTAGACACTAGAAACAAAGACTCGTTACAAAAGTTGTCGACAGATTTGGATAAACTTTTCCCTGAGAGACTGACCCATAGAGGGCAGCACCATCTAGTTAAGCAACAGCAGGGTGCGGGAACACCATCTACACCTGAAGCAGACTTTGATGCGACAAAGCGATCAAAGTCTTTAGAGGATATAGCAGAACAGAGTGATGCTTCTCAGGTGCTACTGGGCAAAGATGGAGGTATGAAATATTTTACAATGGTATTTCATATATCATTCATTACTCTCAGTTCATTATAGCATGATTTGAGAAATATACATGGTTTAAAGATAGAATCCAAAAATGTTATATTCAATTATTAATGCTTGAAAACAACATGATTATTTAGCTCAAGCAAGCTCGACTTTCAGGGTCCTGGGCTCAAGGTCAAGGTCACTGTGGCTATTTTTAGAAAAACTTTGTCATCTCTCTAGTTCCTACATTTAATGATGGATTTTAATATAACTTCACACAAATGTTGGGTATGATTTTTGGTTTTGCTGGCTCAGGCATATCCAAGCAATTTGTATTAGGGTAAATGTTCTAAAATTACGAACACCAGAGTTTCTGACAAAATGTTATATACAAACAGTGCAGACCCAGATCAGGCTGCTCCTGAGCAGTCTGATCAGGGCCTACAGTGTTTGCCAGTCCACTGAGTATTTTAAAAAACATAAAAAGCAAAATTTAATCCAAAAAAGTATGAAATAAAGTGTTCGAAATTTTTGGACATTTTCCATATAAAGAGGTTATTTTGTACATAATTTTGCACATGTTATGAATTGGAAAGTACATAAAAATTAATTGAAAGGGTTCATTTCAGAGACTTCTTTAGTGAAGAAATACTTAACTTTTTACATACTGTCTTAGCCGGCCTCGGTGGCTCAGTTGGATGCGCCATCCGACTGGAGAGCAGGAGGTCGCGGGTTCAACCCCTGCCGAGGTCGGCAACATTCTTTCGTGGAGATTGATCATGAAATATTTTCTACGGTCATTCTCTCCCTTCCGCTGATTCAAGAAGGGCAGTTGTCAGTTTCTGGCGAAAGAATGTGCACAATACTGGTTAACCGCTTAGAGGACTAAGCCTGCCCAGTAAACGTGTGGCTAGGTAAACTGACCGCGCTCGACATGACCCCATTGGGTTGACTGGGCAGTAAAACCTCAACACAAACAAACAAACATACTGTCTTAAAGGTAAATGGATACACTTCCAAGGGACATCCCTCTGAACAGAATCTGTTCACCTCCCTTCTTAAAAGAGGGAAAGAGGGAGTTTAAGGAAAGAAAATACTACCATTGGGAACATATTCATAAAGGACACTTTAAGAGTAGCACACCCTCCCCCCCCTCCCTCCAACCCTACCCACCCATTGAGAAGGTATTCATATACCAGGGAATTAATTTCTTTTTCTCACTTTGAAAAGGAAGGCAAATTCTTGCAGCTTAAAATACTGTCTCTTTGAGGTATATTATTACCACTTAAGTCTCAGCAGACAAAAATGAGAAAAAAAAAATCACGTGTTTCCTTATCTGTCAACTTTTGCAATTAACTTTTACAAAAATAAGAGAAAAAAAATCACTCGTTTCGTTATCTGTCAACTTGTGCAATTAATTTTTACAAAAATGAGAAAAAAAAATCACTCCTTTCGTTATCTGTCAACTTTTGCAATTACTTTTACAAAAATGAGAAAAAAAAAAAAAATCACGTTTCATTATCTGTCAACTTTTGCAATTAACTTTTAAAGCACTAAGCAAAATTGTTGCAGATGACACTCTTATTATTTGTTTATAATTATTATTTATTCAGAGAAAATAGGACTTGGCTTTTCATGTAAATTATCACATGACATGTCAAATCTTTTATAAAATAAAATAAAATAGAATCTGCTTTTGCAGTTGTGATTAGCACTTTAGGGTTAAAGTTTATGCTGAAGATTGTGACCACATTTGTAGACTCCTTTAGTTAACCCTTGTCATGCTGAATAAATTAAGATGTCATGCCCACTTCTAATTTCCAGCCAGTCAGATTACTTAATCCAGGTTTTTGATAGAAATTCACAAATTTAATGACAAACAGTGCATATCCAGACAAGCCAACTGATCTGGATCTACACTGTCTGCTAAGACAGGCATGCCATGTTCAGCAAGAGAAAGGTTAATCTGTTGCAATTTATGCCAATCATTTTTGCATCTTTCTTTTCTGTTTTTACGTCTAGATCCCAGGAAACCACCAAACATGGAGATTACCAAGCAGCCGAGATCTTGGTATTCTTTCTTGTGTAACAGATGGCTCTCACTGTTTGGGGTAAGATTTCATGGTTAATCTCACTTTTATAAAGATTTGCACAGTCCATGGCTGAAAATAAGAGGGAGTATCTGGTTAATATTTTTCTTATTTCTCCACCAAAACCTATGTTGTGGTACTCTTTAGAAGTGCCTCAGCAATGCCCTTCTATAGAGTATGCAGAGACCCTTCTAATGAGTACCCACAACATATGTTTTTGTGGAGAAATAAGGAAAATATCAACTATTTTTGGTTGAAAAAGTGCCTTATCTGGAGCTATGCAATGTACAGAATCACTGGATACTAAATTTACCATAAGCATCGCACAAGATGGGCCGGAGCAAACAGTGTAGACCCTGACCAGATGCCACAGAATGTGGCATCTGGTCAGGGTCTACACTGTTTGCCTCTCATCAAACAGTGCTTACATGCATCAATAAGTAATGGAATGGAGGTATGGTAAGGATTTAAGGTGTAATACAGTGGAGCATAGTTAGAACAAGCATTTGTTCCCAAAGATTTTTGGTTAAAATGAATTTGCTGTTAAAAAGAGTCACATCATGGAGTAGAATGATTTGTAAAAGAGGGAGATTTGTTTTCCTTTTCCTCACAGAACATATAATTTTGGTATATTTTAGAATTGCCTTCCTGAGATATGTTTCTTAAAGTATTAAATACAATATTTTTGAATAATTTCTGATTATCTGTAACTCTGTAGCAGAGGTTTGGTTCTAGTCAAAGTATCATTATAATGAAATTGTCTTTGTGTTGAATGTTGGTGTAAAGAGGGTTGACTGTATTTTAGGGCACATACAAGTCACTGCAGCCCACATTTATTTGGCTTTATACTGGAGACATTTATGTACTGTGAACACATTTCTTGTTTGTTTTCCAGTTTGTTGCCAGCTAAAGCTGAGCTTGTATACTTTTATTTACCTTTGTCCTGCTGAACCCGGACATACCCTGCCTTTGCAAACAGGGCAGATCCAGATCAGCTGGCTTCTGAAGAAGCAAACTGGTCTGGATCTGCAGTGTTTGTCATTAAGTAAGTAAATTTGTATCAATAATCTGGATTAAGCAATCTGACTGGCTGGAAATTAGAAGTGGGCATGACATCTTAATTTATTCAGCATGACAAGGGTTAACTAAAGGAGTCTACAAATGTGGTCACAATCTTCAGCAAGGGTTAATATTTAGTATGCATAATTATTTTGTTGTTTCTTTCAGACATTTATAAGCTTGGTAATAATGTTTGGTACGCAGTGGGCTTATGCCCTTGGTGAAATGGTAGCAGCATTGGTGATATACGTGTACATAGGACAGGCTAACCCAGGTTACTTCCCTGGTGAGTATTGCATAGTCAGAGATCAAATAATGTTTGATACCCAGATGTCTTATGCCCTCTGTGGATTGGTAGCAGCATTGGTGATGTATGTGTATATAGGACAGGCTAACCCAGGTTAATTCCCTGGTGAGTCGTCAGAGTCAGAGTCAGAGATCAAGCTTGGTAATAATGTTTGGTTACCAGTGAGCTTACGCCCTCCATGAATTAGTAACAGCATTGGTGATATATATGTACATAGGGCAGGCTAACCGAGGTTATTACCTTGGTGAGTAGTCAGAGTTGAGTCAGAGTTCAAGCTTGGCAATAATGTTCCGTTACCAGTTAACATTGGTGATATATGTGTGCTTTCCCAGGCTGCTTCCCTGTCAGGGTGGTGCACTCTCTTGCTTAAACTTCGATGGGTTGACCCTGCCATCTCTGGCTTTTAACATAGGGATTCTTAATTACTTGAAGCAATTTCAGGTGTTGGGACCTTTTTTCTCATCTGTCCCATTCATCTTTTACCTCTGTCTGGGAGATGGCTTACAGTGACTTAAATATTGTTGACAGGGTCATTTATCCTCAAGTAGGCAATTGATAGATTCTACATTTCATAATGCCAGATAAGTTGGGTATCCAGATAAATTTTTTTTTAGCTCACCTGAGCACAAAGTGCTCATAGTGAGCTGTTGTGGGTCATTTATCCTCAAGTAGGCAATTGATAGATTCTACATTTCATAATGCCAGATAAGTTTGGGTATCCAGATAAAAATTTTTTTCAGCTCACCTGATCTCAAAGTGCTCATAGTGAGCTGTTGTGGTCGGTCAATGTCCGTCGTCTGTCATCAACAATAGCTTTAAAAGCCTACTCCTCCTACATCCCTGGGCCAATGGACTCAAAACTTGGTAGGGAGCATTGGGGTGACTTGTAGATCAAAAATAGCTAAAATCGTTCCAGTTGGAAATCCAAGATGGCCGATGGCGGCCATCTTGAAAATCTGTTTTTCGCTTCTTCTCCTGAACCAAAAGGCCAATTGACTAGAAATTTGGTAGGAAGCATCGGGGTGACCTGTAGATCAGAAATAGCTAAAATCATTCAGATTGGAAATCCAAAATGGCCGCTATGGCGGCCATCTTGAAAATCTATTTTTCCCTTCTTTTACTGAACCAAAAGGCAAATTGAGTCGAAACTTGGTAGGAAGCATCAGAGTGACTTGTAGATCAAAAATAGATAAAATCCTTCTGATCGGAAATCCAAGATAGCCGCCATGGCAGCCATCTTGAGGGTCTGTTTTTTTCTTCTTCTCATGAACCAAAAGGCCAACTGACTCGTACTTGGTAGGAAGCATCAGGGTTACTTGTAGATCAAAAATAGCTGAAATTGTTTTGATCGGAAATCCAAGATGGCTGCAATGGCAGCCATCTTGAAAATCTATTTTTCATTTCTTCTCCTGAACCAAAAGGCCAGTTGAATCAAAACTTGGTGGTAGGAAGTATCGGGGCCAGTTGACTCGAAACTTGTAAGGATTTGTTTTAATGACTACTCCTCCAAAACCACTGAAGCAGTAGGACTCTAATTTGGTACAAATGTTAAAGGGGTAAGGGAAATTATAAACAGCTAAAAGTCTGCCAATCTGCCTCTTGGTTTGGTTGCCATGGCAACAGAAAACTCCCTTAGACTTATAATTAGAAAAATTGCATTTTCTCTATAACCAGCGAATTGATGTGAACCATATTTGGCAGTTATGATCATTGGATGATTGTCTACCCATTTTCATGTGTTTTATGACCAGTGATCATTTTGTTTGGTTGCCATGGCAACATTAAATTTGAATAAAAAAAAAAGATTTTTTTTTAAATGACAGCTCGTTCAAAACCACAGTTAGCAGTGTTGCAAACTTCATTACTGCTTATGAAGAGTCAATAAAACTGAGACTCACATTTTTGTTGCACCTGCTTGTCTAATCCGTAGTGAGTTCTTTGTTTCCAAAAGCAGTCTTTTTTTTTATGTTTATCATATTTCCCTGCCTCTGTGCTGTTTAACTGTATAAAATCATGCTATTGTTAAGCAATTCTTCAGAAACCACTTAGCCAATTTCCACCAAATTTCACAGTGATCTTACTGTTGAAACATGGTTGAGAGTTTGTTCAAAGGATCAAGCTCCATTAACTGTCATGCACCTATATATTCTTCTTCAAAACTAAGAACTGCTTAAATGATGATCCTTTCATTAGTTGCAATGATAGGATTGGAAAAATGTTGCATAACATCTGCATATCTGCAGTGGCTATGTCAGGTGTTTTTCCTTTCCCCATGCAAGCATACAATGTGGGCAGCCATTGAAAGTGCCTCAACATGGAGAAATGATAAAACTGTCAATACTTTTTAAAAAGTACTCTATCTAGAGCTGTAGATTCTGTAAGAGGACATGGAAGTACATGGATGCACAGGATGATCTCACCATATATCTTATTTACCCTAGTACTGGGACTCCTTATCTACTTACCATGACCTAAAATTTGAACTAATCCATTTTACTACCTCTTGATGTGTCTAAAATATTGCTGTATGTGTGGCAAACAGTGTAGACCCAGATCAGATGCTGCATTCTGCAGCATCTGATCTATGTCTATACTATTTGCAAAGACCTATCTGTCCCAATACTTAGGATTATTACAGTATGCCTTCTTTTTTCACAAGGTGGAACTGTACCTCCAGATAAATTGCTTTTTGTTTTTCAATCTGAAAAGTATTGATATTTTTCTTGTTTCTCCACAGAAAATATGTTGTTGGTATTCATCAGCAGCATCTCGGCAGGGCACTGCTGATGAGTACCCACAACTTACATTTTTTCATGGCGAAATAAGAAAAAACATTGTGTGGATAACCCATTTTATCTGAAGCTGTGGGTCGGGCCAAAAAAATTTCCTGTAAATATATGATAACTACACCACAACCTCTTTATAACACTATTGTTGGGATCCATAGCATAAACCATGTTAGTTAAACAACCGTGTTATATCCAAACAAAAATGTATAAATTATATTGAAAAATGACCATTTATGGTCATTTTTCAATATAATCTATACATTTTTGGGATTTATCTTTGAACCGTGTTCTATCCAAAACCGTGTTATAAGGAACCGTGTTATAAAGAGGTTGAAGTGTATCATATTTACCCCAAGTATTCGAACATCTTAACTCTTAATCATACTTGTCCTAAATTTCAACAGGTACCTTTTGATGTGTCTAAAAGCTGTTGAATGAATGGCAAACAGAATAGACCCTGATCAGATGCTGCAGAATCAGGGTCTTTAGGGTTTGCTCCAGCTTGCCTGTCCCAATACTTGGGGTAAATTGAGTAGTTATAATATTGTTACATGTATGATAATGGTGATTTGTTTTTCTCTTTCGTACAGGTATAGCAGAGTTCAACTTCTATGAGTGGATCAAGCAGGGAATTCAGAGGTGCTGTAGGTAAGGAAAATACAAATATCTTAACCCTTGTCATGCTGAACCCGGATATACCCTGCCTTTCCAAACAGTGTAGATCCAGATCAGTTGGCTTCTTAGAAGCCAACTGATCTGCATCTGCACTGTTTGCCATTAAGTACGTGAATTTATAGCAACAATCCAGATAAAGCAATCTGATTGGCTGAAAATTAGAAGTGGGTGTGGCATCTTAAGAGTGATTATTTCTAAGCACCAAAATATTGCAATAGGGTGTGAAAATGAGGTATCTCAGATATTGAAGGTACTTTGTGTAAATAGTAACCTTGATCCAGAAACAACATAACAAGCATTTGTTCTTAGCTGCATGTGACGGTTACCATGGTAACAGCAATTTTGCCAAAAATCCTCTTTTTCTATGTTGGAAGTCCTCTTTTTTTCCTATTTTGGTCATTTTTGACTACTATTTATCTCACTTTCTTCAAATCTAAGAGCAATCAAAATTCACAGCTTCATTAGGCGACTTTTGCTTATTATAAAAGTGACTTAACATTCAGAGCCTGGGTTGCTTGTTGTTCTCTTTACTACTTTGAAGATGACTACCTTTCGTCTGGAGAGCAATATTTAAAAAACACCAAAAATCTATGTTTTTCAGTGAATATACCAAAAAAATGCAGCTATAGATTTTTTTTAAACTTTGGCATCTTGAAGAACAAAGTACTGGAAACCAAATAAAAAAATATTGAAGATGGTATATTTTTCAAACTTTAATAAATTCTGCTTGAGTATTGGTACTGTAACGAATTCCCCAAAACCGTTCTTTTTTAAAGAGTAGAGAATCTAATCACACCTTTCAAGCCAGAATCTACCTGAATGACATTTTATAAGATTCTGCTCCTGTAGTGATAATCTTTATAAAAATCCTGTATTCATACATTGACAAATTGTACAAAAAGATTTTAACAGTATCATAATTACCCCACCCACTTCACTTTCAGTGCAATTTTACATCTGCTGCAATTGAACTGCGTGTGCTATATTGTGTTTCATCTGTTAGATAGTATAAAGATGATAATGCTTAAAAGTGTCTATCTAGGGTATACCTGTCTGCAAAATTGTATTTACGGGAGGCAAATCTGTGGTTTTACGGTAACAAAATTGGTTTTATGGTGACGTGTCAGTTGAGCCTTAAAATGCAATCTGCCAACGTCAAACCGCCAATTTACATCTTGAAATAACAATTTCACCACAGTTATCCCCATGCTAATGCACTTATCCATTTATTTCACTTTTAAATATGCACATTTTGATCATTTTGACACCACAAGCAAGTGTTGTCAGCAGTGTAAGACCAAACGTCAGCTAATGAAAATCAATGTTACGTAATGACGTTAGGCTTCCAGCAGTTTATTGCGGGATATAATGTCGCAAATCGTTTACCTCGCCCAATCAGACGTCACATATCTGCAAGTACATTAGAATTCATGTTTACCCAATAAGAAAAAACAACAACAGGAAAATGGATGAAATGCAAGGTGGTGTCAAAGTATTTAAGTATTTGGTTCAAGGTACAGAGTGCACACAAGCATTTTCTTTCAAAATTTAAGTTACGAAGTGCTGGTGTGACCCTGAAAACAAAATGAAGGTCACCAAAATCTGTTCACTTCTTTCCCCGATTCCAATGATGTATCTGTGCTAGTTAGGTCAAATTCCATCTATTGATTCATGAGATAGAGTGTACACAAGGCTCACATTTAGAGTCTTTATAATGTAGTGACCTTGAAAAATAAGGTCAAGGTCACCAGAATCTACTCACTTCTTCCCCCCTTCCTATTGCTGTATCTGTGCTTGTTTGGTCAAATCCAGCCATTGGTTAAATTTTTAACTGCATTCAGACATTTTACAAAGGGCAATAACTCCTAGAGAATTGGCCCCTAGCCCTTACTTTTTCTTATGTAGGTACGCCTTACTGATATCAATATGTCTGCAGAAATTGATGAATATCCATCGCTGCTGTTTCAAGATATTTAGAAAAAAAACTAAAGCGTCAAGGACGGACACACAGACGGACGGACGAGGTGAAAACAGTATACCCCACCACAAACAAAGTTTGCGGGGGTATAATCACAACAATTTCTTCAGAATATGGAGACACTGGTATTTTACATGAATGACACTTACGAAATGATATATTTTCATGCCGTCTTTCAGATGGTTTTTGAGCCCCCTGCTTGTATTTTTTTTTTTTTTTTTTTTTTTTGGTATTTTACAAATACACCACATAAACCAAGCTCCGATCTGTATGACCTAAAGTGTTGTTAGAGGGAGTTTAAAACTCAAAACACTCACTCTAAATATGAATAATTTTTGATAAGTGATAGTCAAGATATTGATCGTCAAAAAGTATATATCTTTGAGACATCATTTAATGGAAAATGTCTGAGAGAAAATCAACAATTTTTACATTTATACCCTGCTTGTTATGCTTCAAACACACCTTATGAGACATTTTAGTCATTTATATAGGGTCATTTTGAAAAAAAACTAGGAATGTGTCAATATGACACAGATGCCCAAACCCAGGGCCATCCTCACCCACATGCAGGCATTTTGCAAAAGAAAAAGTTGAAAAAAGGGCCATAACTCTCATTATAATTGGCAGATCTTACCCTAAATGAAACTTGACCTATATTTTATGATTATATACCTGTGTATAAAATATGAATCCAATACATCAATCTTTTTTTTAAAAAATATCAAAAGGAAAACATTTTTTGAAAGTGAAAAAAGGCCATAACTCCCATGATAAAGGGTGGATTTTACCCTACATCGAACTTGACCTCTATTTTATGATTATATACCTGCGTATTAAACATGAATCCAATACACTAATGTTTTCAAAAGATATCAAACGGAAACTATTTTTCAATGTTGTAAAATGACCATAACTCCAAAAATAGTCGATCGATTTTACCCTAAATCGAACATAACCTATATTTTATAATTATATGCTCGTGCATGAAATATGAATCCAACTCACTAATTTTTTCAAAGTTGAAAAAGGTCCATAACTCTCAAAATAACTGGTTGATTTTACCCTAAATCAAACTTAACCTACATTTTATGATTATATACCTGTGTATAAAATTTGAATCCAATATACTAATCTGTTCCAAAGACATCGGATCGAAACCAGTTTTCAACTATTTTTCAACATTGAAAAAGGGCCGTAACTGCAAAAATAATTGGTAGATTTTACCCTAAATGGAACTTGACCTATATTTTATAATTATATGCTCGTGTATAAAATATGAATCCATTACACTAATCATTTTAAAAGTTATGGAATGGAAGCCATTTTTTCAAAGTTGAAAAAGGGCCATAACTCCCAAAATAATTGGTTGATTTTACCCTAAATCAAACTTGACCTACATTTTATGATTATATACTTGTGTATCAAGTTTGGATCTAATACACTAATCTTTTCAAAAGATATTGAACTGAAACCATTTTTCAAAGTCGAAAGTCGAGAAAGGGCCATAACTCCCAAAATAATCGGTGCATTTTATCCTAATAATAGCCGGGATAGCTCAGTCGGTAGCGAGGTTTGTCTCACGACTAGCTACACACCTCTGCCGTGTAGGTTCGAGTCCAGCTGGGGACATGATGACCAGGTATGTGTGAATGGTTGCAGTTCTCTCCCAGTTGCGGTGGTTTCACAGGGTATTTCCCAGTCCCTATACAACTGGAAACTACCCAGGCTTTCCTCCACCACCGAACTGTCCTCTGAAATAATAGTCAGATATGACTGATTCAGAGTAATTGGTAGAAAAAAAAATCAAACTTCAACTACTTTTTATGATTGTATACCTGTGCATAAAATGTCAATCCAATACACCAATCTTTTCAAAAGATATCGCACGGAAACTATTTGTGTTACGTATGGGATGGACCTACGTACGGACAGCGGTGATATTATATGCCCCACCCCACCACTGAAAATGGCGGGGGCATAAAAAAGGTCGTATTATGTTATCGCATCGGTGTCTGTCCATCTGTCTGTAGACTCTTTCATTTCCAGATAACTCCTACTGTTTTCATCTGGTTGATCTGAAACTTGGTGGATAATAAGGGTGATGCAGAGCATCACATATCATTTCAAACTTAACGTCAACTGCATTTTTACAGAGTTATTGTCCTTTAAAGATTGCAATACATGCAGTAGTTTCCAGATACGAAACCGAGACATTGTGGTCTGAAATCGGGAGCACTAACCACTCCGCCACACGGGTGCTTCGCAAACTCTAATGTTTGCTGCAGTCTAATAAGGTTATGTACAACCAATGATTACCACATACATGCATGGAATTGTCTAGCAAAGAAAAGCAAATTATAATCTAGAGACTTGTGTATAAGCTCAGTAATCTCTCCCCTTTGTAATATTTTGTAACATTAACCCTTTAAGCGCCATCAAAATTGAAGCAGACGACCACCTGATGTTTTTTTCAGAGGGGGGAGGGGTTGGGGGGATAGTCTTGACATTTCATGTAAATTTGTCTGCTTGGGAGGCAATTCATATATAAGAAATGACAACTTATTTTCTCTGCAAAAAAAAAATGTAGCATATGACAATTTGATGTTTCTTTTAATTATTACAAAAAATGTCTTGACATTTCATGTGAATTGTCTGCAATTTGCATGAAATGTCAAGACTTATTTTATGTGAAAAATAAATATTAAAAAAAAAGATACAGAAAAAACAAATGTCATGTGCTTGATTTGATCTCGGTACCCTTCAGGTTTAAAGCGAACACTATAACCACTATACCACATCGACCTCTGAAAATATGCAAAATTATAATAGTTATTGGTTGGATGTTTCAATGCAAGACAAAATTAGATATTCTAAATTTCGTTTACCATTGTGTATTATGTAATTACATTTCAAATGCTCAGTTTTATCATTTACAGACTTCCTTAAAAAAGTAAAAGCCACTCAAAACGCATGAATGAAGTCTCTTTTATTTCCGCTAAAACCTCGAATTTTGGGCATTTTGGGCCTTGAAATTTTCATTTGAGAGACAAAAATAAAGAAAAGTCTGATGTAGAATAAATGAACGCAAAATATTGATTTTTAATTGCAAAACCACTGTTATCAAAAACGCAGAACTGTCACCTCTCAGCAGTTATTGGAGTGGGTCCCTTGTAAAACGCGAATTTTGCATGTAACATAATGTTGGAAACCCCATTTCTTGCCGTCAAAAAACAGTGGTTTCATTGGCATTTTGGATGAAATGTCATACTTATTTCTTCCCTATGATTATTTCTTCCTTTTTCTGGATGAAATACTTTTTATCTGATTATATCCTCCTTTTGTAATGCAGAAAAACTTGGAAGGGAAAGCAGAATAAAATGAAGAGGCTTATCTAGATCTCTTACTATAGTTTGTCATATTTGAACATGAAGCCGCAATTTCGAAACCTTGATTTTTTTACCAAATATTTTTCATTAGTTTATGATAAATTTATGATAAGTTTATGAAAAATCATAGCGTCAAATGTGGGGCTTCATATTTTTTCAGCTGCCTTTTTCACCAAAAAATGTGAAAAAAATATAGAATTTGGTGCTCTGATAGGTCCGATTTTGTAGATTCAAAGTAATTTTGGCAAATATTTCATACAAAGTTGTAAAGACAAAATATTATATAATATAAAAACTTACAAAATGAAGCGTATTTCATAGTTTGTTAAAAAAAGAATTTACAGGGTAGTAAACTACTATTTATGAAACTAGCCCTTTGTAAAGCCATAAGATGTCACACATTTACACCAGTGCAGCCATGCAACAATATGTATTTTAAAGTATGGCCAATGTTCCCTGTGATATCTTCACAGAATCAGAACCAAAGGAATTATGACTGTTAGGGCTTATCGAATTCATGTCAAAGTGTACCATTCACTGCATAAGAAGAAGATTACCGGTTCTTCCAGTGTGTAATTCACTATCATTTTATCATTTGCAAATAGTTTAAATTGATAAATTGACTTGTTGATTTAAACAATCACATATTTATTCATTTTATTGACACATTCATCAGAAAGACATCTGTATTTTGGTGCAGACTGTTTTTTTTGTTTTTGTTATTTTTTTGCTAATGAAGAGTTCTAAGGGGAGCAACTCCAGGATACTTATTCTGGTTTCTTTTAAAAGAGTTCTAAGGGAAGCAACTCCAGACTACTTATTAAGGCTGCATACTGAAAATTCTTACAACTTTGCTCTTGATTTAAAATCTTTTAGAAAATATACCATTCTCAATTTTTGGATATGTTATTATGTTTTTCCAAATTTCCACTGGTGACATTTGAAAAAAATCTATAGCTGCATTTTCCAGAAAAATCGATTTTTGATAAGACTGTTTTTTCAGCTTATTCAATAAGCCAAATAGACCTATGAAAATAATCTCAATATATACTTTACAGTAACACACGAAACGAAAAGAAATATGTGGCACTACACTTGTTACTTTTGAAATATATAAGTGTTTGTTTGTTCTTTTAATGTCAGCCAAAAATAATGAAGCTGGAAAAATGGGTATTTTTAGATTTTTGTAAGTGAAAAAAATGGCAAAAAACACTTAAACTTGGTTACCATGGAAACAAAAGTTCTGAGTTCAAAAAAGTTTCCATTTTTGTGAATCTATAGGCCTAGGTAAAAAAACAGGACAGTTTTCAAGAAAATCTGAGATACCCCATTTTCACCTCTTTTTGGTGGTTAGAAATAATCACTCTTAATATGTATTCAGCATGACAAGAGTTAATTACTATAAATATTTTACAACAGCTCCAGATAATAGTAGTATCCAGAAAATGTTTTGTTTTTTTTTTATTTCTCCAGGATGACATATTTTGTGGATACTCATATTTTGGTTGAAAAATGTGTCTTATCTAATGCTATGAACAACTTATCTTATTCAAGGTAGCCATGCAAAAGTATGTTCCTATATTTTTAAAAATGACTTCAACTGATGAGTTGTACAGCATTGTCTTTTCATAATGTTTCTCTAACAAGCGTAATATGAAATGAGCGGCCACGTCAGAAAACAGGCCTTTGGATATGTGTCCCCAGTGAAGATACTGAATTCGCGCAGTCTGATCAGAATCTTCACTGGGTGCAATTTGGGTAACAAAGATGCAAATTTTCTTTATGTGGACAAAAAAGACTGATAAGACTGCCCAGTTGTCCAGGCCTATTGGAGTCATCATTGACTGCACATTTTGGAAGGCATGTTTTCTCATTGTGGCTCAAATGTTTTGTTTTTGTCTTTAACTAGGGGAAAAGGAGCTCATGAAGAGATAATTGTGGCTCCCAATACACCGGCGGTTACCACCCTTGCTGCCCAGCTGACAGAAGATAACGAAGACTTTGCCAGCAGAGGACGCTACCATCAGTCAGAGATTGTACAGGGAGACAACTTTGATGATTATGACAGTGATGGTTGATCAGATGTGATCGATGTTTGAGGAAAAAAACCTTTTTACAGCTGTGCTGTAACAGTGCTTAGAATTGCAGTTAACTTTGATCAGTTGCTGGTATGACTAGTTAACACATACACTGCAGCGCCGTTATAACGCGGTCGTCGGGAGCCACGAACACTGACCGCGTTATACGTGGTCCGCGTTATACTGAATCGTTTTTTAATCTGGAAACTGCAGTGGTGCGAGTGGGTGGGTTTGTCATAACCCCACCCACTTGCACCACTGCAGGTTCCTCCAGTTATTATGAGATATTACACATTGCATGTATGTTATATTATATGTTCCTTTTTTATTTATTTTTTTTTATTGTTGAAACTTTGTGCATGTACCTTGCCTGATTTCCGTTTCATTCTTTTAATCCAGTAAATAATAAATTTTTAAGCTTAAATTGTTTTGTTTTCTTTTATGATCATTCAAGGGAACTAACTGCAACAGTCTTGCATTATGGATAACTGTGTAATAAACAACCTGTCCTTTACCGGAAATTGCCTTGAGCATGAGCACAGTTGATCTGCGTGTCAAAAAATAACCGGTATCAGGTCAAAACGGCCCCAAGTCAAAACGTCCCCAAGTCAAAACGGCCTCAAATTGGTCAAAACGGCCCCAACTGCAGTTGCAAATTGGTCAAAACGGCCCCAAAAAACGACCTCAAATTCGACTTAGGATTTAAGTAAAAAGTAATGTATGTAAATGCATTTTTCAGCGCTAATCAATTTCAACTGAATAAATCTTGTCTATATTAACTTTTTTTGAAGGGAAAATAGTCGAAAACGGGGTCATTTTTGGACGCTGATCCTTTCTGACGCGGATTGATTCATAATAGCTTAATACTGTTAAGGCAAATAAAAAAATGCACAATTCATATTTTATTATTCACTATTCAAATTGCAGTAACATAAATAACATAAGTAATATAAATAACAAGATTCCGTTTTTGTTTAACACTATAGAGTTGCAGTATGCGAGTATTCCAGTATCCAGACCTGATTATGAGATATGATGGCTAAGCAAATGTCACTAATTAAAAATATAGATATTGGTTATTTCGCGTTAAAAAGCAAAGAAAGCTTGGTAATAACAAAGAAGTTTGAAAATATCTTCAATTTGTTCCCGTTTCACACTTCTGTGATTATTGTTATAGACTAGTACAGTCCTGGATATGACATAAAACTGTATCCATCTGTGACACTCAATATGAGTGTGGGAATGTGAGGCTGTCCTTTATCAGAGTTGTCTCCCCATCTTCAGGGTTACGAGGCTGCCACAACCTGGGTGGCAGAGCTAGGCAGCAGTCATTTACAGACCGATGGCTTGGTGTTCTAGCTATTGTGATTTGGCGGACAATCCTTTCGTTATAAGGACAACGGCAAAACACACTGCCTGAGTGCGGGAACGGCGTGCATGCTCAGATGCCGTAAAAGAACTGAGTTGGGATGTCAGCTAGGACAGGCGATACCGTAAAAAACAGTTGTTCCAAAATCTTACATGACAAGCAGAAGAAAAGGTACACAGTTAGGCGGTGCCAACAGACAGCAACATTCTGTTGGTAAAGTCTCCGGCTTGCCTCCTGTCAGGTGTGGGAGGCAGGGTCGGGCCATTGTGGCGAATCAAGCAAGCACCTGAGAAAATTCAGGTGGAACATTCAATGTGAACACCATGTGAAGAAGAGTTTGCGAGGTAGTGGAAACACTATCCCACAGGAAAGTGGGTCTGCTGCATTCAGGAGACTAGATACCGTGGCGGCAACTGTCGCACAATCAAGGGCAAGGACACCAGGTACAAGCTCTACTGGTCAGGAAATGACAATGGCACTGCTGGTGTAGGAGTGTTTGTCGCAGAAGAGTGGATAGAGAAAGTTTTTGAGGTTCAGAGAGTCTCCGACAGAATCAATTTAGTGAAACTCATAGACGGCCAAAGTGTGGTTACCCCTTTTTGTCTGTGTATGCCCCACAGAGTTCAGGCTGTTGCACTGGAGTGGGCAGTAACAGCATCTTCTGCAATGGCTGCAAGCACTGGGTGCACAAGAAATGCAGTGGGCTCAAGCGCTTGAAAAAAAGACCCTGACTACAGATGTACACGGTGCCAGGGAACTGCATGCCCCTTGGATGGCAGACCACAGGAGTTCCAGGTCGGACCTGACAAGCTTGAGGTGGTAGCTTTCTTTTGCTACCTAGGAGACATGCTCTCAGCAGCAGGTGGCTGTGAACTTTCAACCACAACACGTGTGAAAACTGCCTGGAAGAAGTTCAAGGATCTGCTACCAGTTCTTTCTTCACACCACCTCTCCATATCAAAACACGTGGCCGTGTGTACAGCTCTTGTATGCGGAACGCTATGCTCCATGCCAGTGAGACTTAGACATTGACAAAGCCAAACCTCCAGCGTCTGCAGCGAAATGAAAAGGCAATGATCAGACAGATCTGCAATGTCAGGGCCCAAGAAATTGTCACCACCAGATCCAATGAGCTACTTGTGCGACTTGGCATTGAGGATCTGGACCGCATTCTGAAGGAGATAATGATGGTATGGACATGTGGAACGCTCCAGCGGTGCAGTCAAGACAGCCTTTGACATACAGGTTGATGGAAGGCCCAAGATGACATGGAAGCAGCTGACAGGGAGGGATTGCAGCGAGTGGAAGCTCTCGGATATCAACGCTCATGATAGACGTACCTGGAGATCTGGTGTGAGATCTGCCATGCGTGCAGCAAGCCAGCTATTTGGAAGGGGGCCCACTGATGTGGATGTTGCCCTTGCATGTTAATCAAAAATCCGATTATGATATGATATGAGTATATAATAATAATCAAATGGTATTTATTTGCAATTAACTTTTTGTTTATAACAAAAGAAAACAAAACAGAAACTCTGTTTTCAGTATCATTTATTTTATTACATTTCATTGCTTACATAACATAATACTCACCTGTTTCATTGTTGTTTACAAGTATATACATAATTTTGCCATTACAAGTATTTCCTACTCCTAAACACTAAGTTGTCCGTCTGTTTGTCTACGCATTTAAAAAAAATGGGACCGTTTTGACTTGGGGCCGTTTTGACCTTCATTTTTGGGATGTGGGGCCGTTTTGACCAATTTATGGGGCCATTTTGACCAAATGGGGGCCGTTCTGACTTGGGGCCGTTTTGACTTGGGGCCGTTTTGACTGTAATTCAAATAACCTTTGTTGCTCCCTGGAAAAATTCAGCAGATGACATATTGATGACAAATTGATGATATTTTTCTTTTTTTCTTTCTTTTTTTTTTTTTTTTTTTCCATACAACAAATTTTTTCATGCAAATTTTCTCAAGTTTGCATGCAGTGTCAAAATCTTGCAGCCTGAGGATATAAGAAAAAAAATATTTCAGAAGGTGGTCTGCTAATTATATTCACACAGCATGCTAAGGGTTTATCAACAGGTGCAGAAAAAAATCAATACCAACTGTTACGTCAGATGTTAAGTACATGATAAAAGGGACAGGCTTACCTGCTTGGTCAGTTTTTATTGCAGCTGTTGATTTCTTTCACAATAAAAAAAATCTAATCTCAGATATTTTTTTATAAAGAGCACTGACCAGTCTTTGTTTCATATTTGTCCAGAAAGTACATCTCGTTTCCCAGCAGCCTATTTCCGTTAAACAAGGGTAGCAGTACTTTTTAACTAAAAAAACGACGCCTTATCTGGAGCTATGAACTGTCTCAGTGTATTCACACTTGACCCGTTTCTTTGATCTATTTGGACATGCTGACTGTCATAGCTCCAGATAAGAGGGTCTATTCACAGCTCCAGACTAGAGGAGTCTCCACACATTAAATTTCTTATTTCTTCACGTAAACGTTGGTTGTGGATACTCCTTGGAAGCACCTCGCCGAGGCACTTCCAGAGAGTACCCAAAACCTACAATTTCATGGAGAAATAAAGAAAAATAAGTCTTTTTTAATTTAAAAAAAAAAAGAAAAGAAAAAAAAGACACCTAATCTGTAGCCATGGGCTGTGGCAGTGCATTCACACTTGTCACACAAACGGATTAATTATCAGACTACCATTACAGCAAAAAGGACAGTGAAGTGTTGATTTATGACTGTGTTAGGATAATGATGTAATTAATTTGTGTTGCATAAGTTACTCTTATTATTTCTCTTATTTCTCTTATAATACATGAAAATTATCGTTTAGCCCTGTGCCAGTTACCGTAGTATGGCTTTTAAATGGTGCGCGGACGTTATCTGAAATAGCCTAAAGACAACAAAAACTGATGAAAGGTTTGGTAAAAAAGAATGAGTAAATCAGCGAGTATATGTTCACGGCTGGTGATTTTTAGACTGCCGCGTTCCGCGGAAAAAGGGCAACACTTTCAAACAGGTTGGGGAAAAAAAACGGGAGCCACGGCCCAACCGCGTTATAACGGTTTCCGCGTTATATGCGACCGCGTTATAACGGCGCTGCAGTGTAGCACTTTAGGTAAAATTTTTCAGCAGACAATGCACAGAAATATTTTTCTTATTTTTCCCAGAAAACAGGTTTTGACACTTCATGCAAATGTCTCCACTGGAGACAATTTGCATGAAGTGACAAATCCTGTTTTCTGGGAAAAAATAAGAAAAAAATATCAATTTGTCATCTGCTGAATTTTCCTAGAGGATGTTAAAGGTTAAAATTGGACACTTAGCATGCTGGATAAAATTTCAGCAGACCTTTGGAAATATTTTTTGGTATTTGTCCCAGAAAATAAGGTTTGACAATTCATGTGGATTTTCTCCTTAGGAAGTCAAATGCTGTTTTTTGGGGTAAATTAGGAAAACTATAACAGATTTGTCAACAACTGATTTTCCATAGAGAATGCTTAATGGTAAATGGTACACTTTCAGGGGACACAAAATTGTCAAAATGGAATTTGCTCCCTTCTGAAAAGGGATTTACACTATAAGAAAAGAATTTGGACCCTGTGAGAGCAAATTCTCTACATATAGAATAGATCCCTTTTCAGAAGGGATCTAATTGAAAAGGCATCTTCTATATAAGGAAAGAAGTTGCTTTCATTGGGAACAAATTCTTTCCTTATAGAATAGATCTCTTTTCAGAAGGGATGAATTTGAAAAGGCATCTGCTATATAGTATATAAGGAAAGAAGTTGTTCCCCTTGGGAGCAAATTCTTTCCTTGTGGAAAAGATCCCTTTTCAGAAGGGATTTAATTGAAAAGGCATCTACTATATAAAGAAAGAATTTGCTCCCCCTGGGAGCAAATTCTTTCCATATATAGTAGATTTTTTTTTCAGAAGGAGATTTGCAGGCAATAAAGCAAACAGGAAGTCACAAAAATTGTCTCCAATGGTGGTAATAAAGTGTATCTAGTCACTTTACGGTCAAAATATAGTGAACCCTCGTTACAACGACAGCATTTGTTCCCAAAGACGTTGCCATTAAAATGAGTTTGCTGTTGTAGAGAGTTCATAATGAGCAGACTGATATGCAAGAAAGGTTTTGTTTTACTCTTATTTCCTCATAGAATGTATGTTTTGGATATTTGTTAGAATTGCCTCACTGAGGCAATTCTAACAAATATTCAAAACATATGTTTCTTTTAAGTATTGAATACAATGTTCTTGCATAATTTGGGACTAATTGTTACCTTGTAAGTGAAGGTTTGGTTACAGTCAAATTGTCATTATATAACGAATTTTGTCGTTGTATCGAGTGTTGGTATAAAGAGAGTTGAACTGTATAGAATAAATAAGCAACAATATTTTTCCTTTGTTTTTTTGTTTTTTTTTGCAGGAAAGCATTGTTTTATGTTTTTGATCTCATAATAAATCCTTTGTTTCTGAGTTTATGCTAGTGGGATCCTAGGCTGTATGTTTTTAGCCATTAGCTTTGTCTTGGCAAAATCAGCAGATGACGTATTGATCATACTGGTATTTTTTCCCTGAAAATAAGGGTTGACATTTCATTTAAATTTGCTCCTTGGAGTAAAATAAGAAAAAAATATTTCAAAATGTCATTTACTGCTATTTGAGTTAAACTTTTAAAGGTTGATGGGATGGGTACACTTTCAGGGGAAGTAACTGTCAAACTTGGTTTATCTCCCTTATACATTCAGGGGATGTAACTCTAACTTGGTTTACCTCCCTTCTGAAAAAGGGTCTACTCTAAAAGGAAAGGATTTTCTTCAAGGGAAGCAACAAGGGGAGCAAATTATTTCTTTAAGATTTTCAGGATGGGTTTGGTGTACAGAAGAGCAAACAGGAAATCATAAAAATTGTCTCCCTTGTCAAATACAAGCATATGCATCAAATCCCGTAGTGCTTTGGGTAAAATTTTCAGCAGAGGACATAATTGATACATTTTTTGCTAGAAAATAGAGTTTGATAATTTATGCAAATTGTCTCAAATGGAAACTATTTGCATGAAACGTCAAATCCTATTTTCTGGAAAATATAAGAAAAATATCACCAATCTGTCGTCTGCTGAATTAGCCCAGAGAGTGGTAAAGATTAAGGAGCACCAAATGAGTGCAGTTCTCTGCTGTGCAATCATATATTCTAGGATCTCAATAGAATTATTTTACGCAATATATTTACCTATAAGATAGTAACTTATTTAGTTGCCCGGTGGAAGTTTTCAAATTACTTAACAGTAGGTGTGTGTATTGAAGACTAATATTGATCCTGTGGCAGATGTCAAGTAGCAGTCTGCATATGTCATTTTATCATGTCTTTTATAATTCCAGATAAAAACAGTATCCAGAAAATTATTTTCCTTATTTCTCTGTGAAAACATATGTTGTGGGTACTCATTGGAAGTGCCACACTGAGGCACTTATGAGTACCCTTAACATATGTTTTCTTGGGAAATTACCTTCCATATCCAGCCGGCCTTGGTGACCAAGTTGGATGCACGTCCGACTGGTGATAAGGAGGTTGCAGGTTCAACTTCTGTCTGGTCGGCTACATTCTTTCATGGAGATTGATCATGAAATATTTTCTAGGGTCATTCTCTCCCTTCTGATGATTCAAGAAGGGCAGTTGTCAGTTTCTGGCAAAAGAATGTGCACGACACTGGTTAACAACTTAGAGGACTAAGCCTGACCAATAAAAGTGTGGTTCCGTAAACTAACTGCCTGAACATAACCCCATTTGGTTGACTTGACCGTAAAAGCCTCAACAGAAACAAAACCTTATATATCAATACTTTTCTGGGCCCAGTTGTTCAAAGCTAACGATGACGTTAGTTAACGATTTGTTAAAATTTACATCGAGTGATACACAAATATGATGAAATTTTTTGCTGAAAAAATGTTAGTAGCTTTTGCAGTGCAAAAGCTACTCACATTTTTTCAGCAAAAAATATCAGAATATTGTATATTGAATCTGCTAGAACAGTTAACGAAATGACCCTTAACGAGCTCATTAAGCTAACAACGCTTTGAACAACTGGGCCCTGGTTGTAAAAAGTGTTTTATTTTATTTGGAGCTTTGGGTTTTTTGAAGCAAAGATGTGCTTATGTAAAATCCATTTTGCACTTCCACATGTTTGTGGGTGTGTATGTGCTTGTGATAAAATGTTTCACCCTTCCACATTTTGGTCAGGTTCTTAGTAACTATTTCCGCTCATCCAGCAGTATTAACCCTTATCCTGCTGAATAGATTAATTTAGCCACACCCATTTCTGACTATCCACTAATCAGATTACTTGAAATAATGTATTCATTCAATTCACAAACTGCATGACAAACAGTGTAGATCCTGATCAGATGGCTTCTTCAGAAGCCATCTGATCAGGATCTACCCTGTTTGCATAGGTAGGGGTTGTTGTGTTCATTAGGATAAGGGTTAAGACACATATAAACAGACAGTAAAATGGATTATTCAGTTTTAGGAAATGTATGGTAAGGAATTAAGGTGCACCAATATTTAGGGCATTAGCGGTATCATTTTATTTCTTAGATAGATATTCTTGTGCAATATTTCAGAGTAATATGAGTTTATGCATAGCTAAAGATAAGACATTTTTTCATCCCAAAAAACTACTGATATTTTTTTAATTCTGCATAAAAGCATATGTTGTGGGTACTCATTAGAAGTGCCTCATTGAGGCACTTCTAATGAGTACCCACAACATATGTGAGGGGCGTCTAATGAGTACCACAACATAATCATGTTTACATGGAGAAATTAGAAAAATATTATGCAGATACTTCTTTTTATCTGAAGCTAGGATGTTATGTAATATAAACATATAGTACATATGTTACGAAAACTTGCCTATTCAAATATATTGTGAATTTTATCACCAAAAAAATGAAAACTTTCAGAAGAAAAATTCTGGTAGTTTTCATATTTCTGGTAGTCTTCATATTCTGGTAGTTTTCATATTTCTGCTCAAAACATAGATTGTGGGTACTCGTTAGAACCGCCTCGGTGAGGCAGTTCTAACAAGTACCCACAATCTATGTTTTTGAGCAGAAATAAGAAAATTAATGTTTACTCCTGTAAACCTCAGTTTTACTGTATAAAAGTGAGATGTAAGGAGGTCAAAATTATATAGGCATGTTTTCGTGATGGATACTTAAACGTCAGCTGTAACATGAGAAAATGTACCTTCGGATATGTGCACCCAGCGAGGTTTCAGATCAGTCTGCTCATCTGCAGTCTGATCAGTCTTCACTGTCTGCATGAAGAAACATTGGCTAGTTTTTCTGGCGAAAGAATGTGCACAATACTGGTTAACCGCTTAGAGGACTAAGCCTGCCCAGTTAACGTGTGGTTAGGTAAACTGACCGTGCTCGACATGACCCCATTGGGTTGACTGGGCTGTAAAACCTCAACACAAACCCTTGGCTAGTAAAAGATCAGCAGCAAAGACTCTGATAAGACTTTGTAGATGTGCAGGCCGATCTGAATCTTCACTGGGCTCACATCTGAAGGTGCAGTATTTCCTGTTGTGGCTCTCAGCATATCTCCCAGTGTAATGGTGTGCATTATTACCCTATTTCGGCAGACAGGCCTGAGCAAACAGTGCAGACTAAGAGCTGACACGACAGAACTTAGCCTCTTATCAGGGTCTACACTGTTTGCCACTCGTTCAGCAGTTTTTTTAGACACTTCAGCAGGAAGGAAAATGGACTTGGTTTGAATTATAGAACAAGTATAGTAAGAAGGTGTCTGGATATTTAGGGGAAATGCTGTATGTAGCCTACTGTCCTTTCGACATCTCTCGGAAAGACGTTTTTTGCTTCTCATTTTATCTTAAATGAAAATATTTTGTTCTGACTAAAGTCCTTCTTGATAGATAAACCAGCGCATCACAAAACCAACAAAATGGCATGTGTACCCAGCGAAGACTCAGATCAGCCTGGGCATCCACCCAGTCTGATCAGAGTCTTTGCAGTCCACATAAAAAAACCTTGGGTTTTTAGTTACCCATTGAGCAGACAGTGAAAGGTTCTGATCAGACTGGGAGAATGCCCAGGCTGATTTGAGTCTTTGCTAGGAGCATGTCATTTTGTTGGTTTTGTCATGCTGTGGTTCAGATATTTTCTTGAATTCGGACTGGTTGGCTATGTCATAGGGAGGTCTTCTGTCACATTTTATTGTATAGCAATATATATGATAGTGCTAGTAATTGTGTTTTAGATGTAGATCACTGTGTTTGAAAGCACACTGACTTATATTTGAACTGGTTCAAGTGAAAAGAAGTTTTCGGTCATGTATTGACAGCAAAGGCCTGTGCATCTGTTCAGACTGATCTGGGCCCTTACTGTCTGATGTTCCTCAGTCATTTCTGTTAGTCTGGTTACTACAGTGCTGTTGTTTTGCATATGATCTCTGACGACTGATGAGACCAATCTTAGCTCTGTACTGTCTATTGCGTCATTGAATTGTTGAATACTGCAATAATCTTAAGTTTAGGGACATACAGACCTGAACAAATAGTATAGACCCAGATTAGATTCCAGGGAATGTGGCATCTAATCTTTGTCTATGCTGTTTGCCACTCAGTCCAACATTGTTAGACTCCTCAAAAGGCACTGAAATGGATTTTTCTTAGGACAAGTATGGTAAGGAGTTAAAGTGCCCCAATATTTACAGTAAATAGTACATTTGTAAATGTCTTTAATGCTTAGCATGCTGGGTTTAAGTTTCAGCAGACGACAATTTGAATATTTTTCTATTTTCCCAGAAAATAGACTTTTACATTTCATGCAAATTGTCTCCTGAGGAATACCAGAAAATAGACTTTTACATTTCATGCAAATTGTCTCCTGAGAAGACAATTTGCATGAAATGTAAAAGTCTATTTTCTGGGAAAAATAAGAAAAATATCATCAGTCTATCATCTGCTGAATATGCCGAAAGAGTGGAAAAGGTTGAAACACCTTGATTGGGCTGCACAGATGTGCAGTGTGATTTGAATTTTGCATATGCTAGCTGACACTCGATGTAGCCAATTTTATTTGTAAAGTCAAAATTGTACATGTATTAACTTTATGCACAGTCAAATATGATACACCATATGTTAGCCAGCATTGGCACGTTATGTCATTTCTAATGACCAGTACCAGTCTAAACATTCATTTTCACTGTTTCACTGGACCAGTCTATTTAACCACTTATTTAAAAAGTTTTAGCTGAATGGCAAACAGTGCAGACCTTGATCAAACTGTTCCTTAAGGTATAGTTTGATTGGGTCTAGACTGTTTGCTTAGACATGTTAATACCTTGATCAAGTTGCTTCTTTAAAAGCAGTTTGATTTGGGTCTGCACTGTTAGCTCAGGCATGTCTATCAGAATATTTGGCATATTATACCATATTGTGTATGTTAAATTACCGTATTCAACCTAATTACCACACTGTTACCACGCTTAGGTTTTTCAAAAACTTGTGGTAAAATATGTACCTACCTATACTAAAGGTACACAAAAAAAAAACAAAACTGCAAAGGACTTATCAAATAATGCTTATGCGATGTTTTTTTTTTTTTTTTTTTTTTTTTTTTTTTATTTTCTTCATAAAGCATATGTTGTGGGTACTCACAAGTCGATGTAATTCAAATGTGTACCCACAACATATACCTTTACAAAGAAGTAGATAAAAATTATACTGGCTGTAATCTGAAGACTACGGAATTGCTTGACTGTGCGCTTATAGGAGCATGTGCGATAATTAGGTCGAATATGGTGGTTTTCATGTTCTACAAGAATCTAATGTTGGGTAGGTGACAATGTGACTCCCGACCCAGCAGTTTGGATTTGTCATCAGGTTGAAGATTTTAGTATGAAAATTTCATACAGGTTACTGTATCTACCCTAAATATTGGGGACACCTTATCTTCTTGCCATACTCCTAAATTTTGAAAAGTCCATTTTACATGTTGGTATGTCTAAATACTTCTGGATGAGTTGCAAACAAGTTTAGTACCTGATCAGATGACACATTCTTCAGCATTTAATCTGGGTCTTCACTGTTTGATAAGGCCTTTTTGTCCCTGTATTTAGGTTTAATTTGGTAACAACATTAGTTGTGTAAATGAAAAAAATTAATGTGTATTTGAAGTAGGAATTAGTCTCAAACCAAAAAAGCAATAATCTCTAACCCTAAAAGCCATTTTTTAACGTGAAGAAATGACAGTATTTTTTCTTAGAAAATAGGAATTGTTATTTCATGTGAATTGTGTCTATTGATTGCCTGCTTGTTTTGTGAAGTGAAAATATCTTGTGTAATATGCAGACAACTGCCCATTCTGATATTATTTCAAAAAAGTCACTTTGAGTGTATGGAAATAATATCAGTATCATGGAATATGTGAAGCATCAACATGGTTGAGCTGTTTGTGCTCCTGACTTTAGGTCCCATCACGAAAACACGCCCATCACAAAAACACGCCTATACAGTTTTGACCCTCTTACACAGTAAAACTGGGGTTTACAGGGGTATGCATTAATTTTCTTATATCTGCTCAAAAACATAGATTATGGGTACTTGTTAGAACTGCCTCGCTGAGGCAGTTCTAACAAGTACCCACAATCTATGTTTTGAGCAGAAATGTGAAAACTTCCAGAATTTTTCATCTGACAGTTTTCATTTCTTGGTGGTAAAATTCTCTATGTATTTGAATAGGTGTGTTTTCATAATGAATTTCAGGGTTCAAATCCTGCTCATAATGCTGGAGGTGGAATTCATCTTATAGCTATATTAGTGTTTCATTGCATGGAGCCTTTCAGGTCCATTCTGTCTTCTCAATATGACTAAATGTAAAACACCAAGTCGCCATCATCATCGTGGAACATGTAACTTTATTATAAGTGCTTTAAAGTAATGGATATGAGCGAGGCAATAGGAATACAACCGAAACCCTTCAGCATGCCACTAAAATTTACCAAGTATTTGCCACAAAAATTAAAAAAAAAACCAACAAAAAAACACAATGTTTTTTAACATACTTACTCTGTTATATTCTGACAAAAATCGTATGCGATGTTAAACAAATATTAACAGATGTAAAGCGATAACTTGATATTGCATTTTCAACCACAAATGCTATTTGAACATTTCTCACAGATTCTTGTAATGACCAGGAACTAACAGACTTTAGGGAGAAAATCTCTTATCCTGTGGAGTATATTGATGGACAGCAAATACCCTGATCAAACTGCTCCCGTCCATTGTGTTAAGTGTTAATCCCTTTTTCTTCATGCTAAAGATTGGGTAATTCATTCCAAAAAGTTACATTCCAAATTTTTTTTGGCAGATCATACAGTTATTGTAGCAGTCATGCATTCTATTTTCTTTTCCATCATTTTTTTCAGAGAAAATAAGACTTGGCATTTCTTGTGAATAGTCTGCTAGTCAGACAACTCACATGAAATGTCAAGCTTTGTATTCTCTGGAAAAAACAACAACATGTCTGATGCACTTGAGGATTAAAGCCCATTTACATAGTTTTTGCATTAACACACATTCTACAATATCCAGTGAATCTGTATATGGCTAGTGAGGGGGTGGGGTGGGGTGGGGTGCTGACCAGACTGTGCAGATTCTGCTGTCTGACCCTGGCCTGTGCAATCTGCAATGTCTTGAAGAACAAATTTCTTATACTATGACTCAATTTACTTTATTATTTTGTTCATGATTGTTTTCTTTTGCTCGTCGCAGTTTTAAGGGGAATTGATATAATTTCAAAGGAGGGAGGGGAGGCAACTGTCAAAATCTTGTGTTCCATTCTGAAAAGGGGTCTACTCTAAAAGAAAAGAATTTGCTCCTTGGGAGCAAATTCTTTCCTTTTTAAGTAGACCCCTTATCAGAAGAGACTTGATGTGCACCCTTTTAGGGAGACCCCTTCCAGAAGGGGATTTGTGCATTGGAAAGTAAACAGGAAGACATAAAAATTGTCTCCCTTGTACAAAATTACAGAAAATCTTCCAACTATATCAATTCTTCTTAGTACAATTTACTCTGTGTTCAGTTACATTTTAATGCATTATGGACCAACAAAATTGGCCTGTCACTTTTACCTTTACATTTAACTCTTGTCATGCTGAATAAATTGAAATGCCACACCCATTTCTAATTGTCAACCAATCAGATTACTTGATCCAGGTTATTGTTACAAGTTCACATACTGAATGACAAACAGTGCAGATCCAGATCAGTTGGCTTCTTCAGAAGCCAGCTGAACTGGAGCTATACTGTTTGCAAAGGCAGGCATATATACTGGTTCAGCAGGACCAGGGCTATTTCATTAGGATGCATACATCTACTGTAGGATATAGGCAGAACAGTCAGAAAATTCTGCATTTCATGTTAAACAGTTATCTTGACATGTAATAATGTTATATCAAAATGTCAAAGCGACAGGTCAGTTTGCTTGGCATGCACTTGTGAAGTTTCTGTTATTTTGTGATATGAATCTCACTTGGGAAGAATCTATTTTTAAATTATCAGTTTATAAAAATATTCCTATAAGGAATGTATTTCTCTGTATCCTGTGGCCAGGCTCACAATTAAGAATGCCTTTCGAATTAAGATCAGTAATTTAAAAATGCTTTTTCACCACCCCCTTATAACATTAATATTGGGATTCAAAACAAAAACTGTGTTAGCTAAATACACTGTTGTATAAAAAAGGGTATAGATTATATAGAAAAATGACCATTCATGGTCATTTTCCTATATAATCTATACTTTTTAGCTCACCAGAGCACGAAGTGCTCATGGTGAGCTATTGTGGTCAGTCAGTGTCCGTCATCCGTCGTGCATAGTGCATCATCCGTCGTGCTGTGTCAACAATTGCTTTAAAAGCCTACTCCTCCTACACCCCTGGGCCATTTGACTTGATACTTGGTAGGAAGCATCGGGGTGACTTGTAGATCAAAAATAGCTAAAATCGTGCAGATCGGAAATCCAAGATGGCCTCCATCTTGAAAATCTATATTTCACTTCTTCTGAACCGAAAGGCCAATTGACTCCAAACTTGCTAGGAAGCATCGGGGTGACTTGTAGATCAAAAATAGCTAAAATCGTGCAGATCGGAAATCCAGGATGGCCGCCATCTTGAAAATCTATTTTTCGCTTCTTCTCCTGAACCGAAAGGCCAATTGATTCCAAACTTGCTAGGAAGCATCGGGGTGACTTGTAGATCAAAAATAGCTAAAATCATGCCGATCGGAAATCCAAGATGGCCGCCATGGCAGCCATCTTGAAAATCTATTTTTCGCTTCTTCTCCTGAACCGAAAAGCCAACTGACTCCAAACTTGCTAGGAAGCATGGGGTGACTTGTAGATCAAAAATAGCTAAAATCGTGCTGATCGGAAATCCAAGATGGCCGCCATGGCAGCCATCTTGAAAATCTATTTTTCGCTTCTTCTCTTGAACGGAAAGGCCAATTGACTCCAAACTTGCTAGGAAGCATCGGGGTGACTTGTAGATAAAAATAGTTGTGATGACAGGATTGGAAAAATGTTACATAACATCTTGAAAGTCTATTTTTCGTTTCTTCTCCTGAGCCGAAAGGCCAACTTACTCCAAACTTGGTAGGAAGCATCAGGGTGACTTGTAGATCAAAAATAGCTAAAACCATGCTGATCGGAAGTCCAAGATGGTCGCCCTGGTGGCCATCTTGAAAATCTTTTTTTCGCTTCTTCTCCTAAACCCAAAAGCCAATTGAAACTTGGTAGGAAACATCGAGGTGACTTTTAGATTAAAAACGGCTAAAATCGTTCTGATTGGAAATCCAAGATAGCTGCCATGGTGGCCATTTTGAAAATCTATTTTTCACTTCTTCTGAACCAAAAGGCTTATTGGCTTTAAACTAGGTAGGAAGCATCAGGGTGACCTGTAGATCAAAAATAGAAAAAAATCATCCCTATCAGAAATCCAAGATGGCCGCTATGACAGCTTTCTTTAAAATCTATTTTTCGCTTCTCCTGAACTGAAAGGCCATTTGACTTGAGACTTGGTAGGAAGCATTCGGGTGACTTGTAGATCTAAAATAGCTTAAATTGTTTGGACCAGAAATCCAAGATGGCTGTTATGGCAGCCATCTTGAAACTCTTTTTTTTTTTTCACTTATTTTCCTGAACCAAAGAGCCAGTTGATTTGAAAATTGGTAGGAAGCATCGGGGTGACTTGTTGATATAAAAATAGCTAAAATCATTCCGATTGGAAATCCAAGATGGCGGCCATCTTGAAAATCTGTTTTTCTTTACTTCTTCTGAACTTAAAGGCCAATTGACTCGAAACTTCGTAGGAAGCATCAGGGTGACTTGTAGATCAAAAATAGCTCAAATGGTTGCGATAGGAAGTCTCAAATTGCGGCTATGGTGGCTGTCTTGAAAATCTGTTTTGAACTTTTTCCCATGAACCGAAAGGGCAATTGACTTAAAGTTCATTGGAAGTATCGAGGTGACTTGTAGATCAACAGTAGCTAAAATCATTCTGATTGGAAATCCAAGATGGCTACCATCTTGTTTATGTTTATTATATTTCCCTGCCACTGTGCTGTTTACATGTATAAAATCGTGATTCCTCAGAAACCACTTAGGCAATTGCAACCAAATTTCACATTGATCCTACTTTGAAATGTGATTGAGAATTTGTTCAAATGATCATGCTCCATTGACTGTCATGCCATATATAATATTCTTCTTCAAAATCAAGAACTGCTAAAAGGATGATCTTTTCATTAGTTGTGATGACAGGATTGGAAAAATGTTACATAACATCTGCATATCTGCACTCGCAATGCTACTCAGGTGAGCGACCCGTGGCCCGTGGCCCTCTTGTTTGGTAAAATATTTCTTGGTCCAGTGTTCTTCTCAAATACTCCAAAATCTTCAAATCAAATACTCCAAAATTAAAATCTCCAACTTGAATGTTAAGGTAAACTTAACTAAGGAATGATTGTGAACCTGGCCCCAGATTTGAAAGTAGTTCCAGATTTGAACTAGATTCTACTTGTTGTTTTGTTTTCTAGATCCTACTTTTTATTTTCTTGTTAAAGTTTAAAGAGACTATGTACTGGCACTGTGACTATATTTTAATGTTCTTTTACTTTATGTTTATATTTTTTTTCTAGTTACTATGTTTTGTTTTCTTGTTAATGTTTAGAGACTACGCACTAAGTTGAACAATATTTTAGCTACTTTTGAAAAGTTCTCTGGATGACCAAGTTTCCAGCGAAAACAAGGCATATGTGATACTTTGTTGGCAGCACACTTTCATTTCTACTTCATATCTTGTTTAAAGCTATACTACTGCATAGTTCTAGATAAGAGGGGTTATCAGGAAAATATTATTTTTCTTATTTCTCCACAAAAACATATGTTATGAAAATCACTGAGCTGCTTCTGTTTGGGTTGACTGGGCCTCAAAACCCTAACTCAATAAAAAAAAAAAAGCTACTAATGCATCACGAAAACATGCCTTTATAGTTTTTACCCCCATAAACCCCACTTTTGTATAGTAAAATTGGGGTTTACAGGGGTATACATTATTTTTATTATTTCTGCTCAAAAACATAGATTGTGGGTACCCGTTAGAACGGCCACGTCGAGGCGGTTCTAATGGGTACCCACAATCTATGTTTTGAGCAGAAATATAAAAAATATCAGATTTTTTTATCTGAAAATTTTCATTTTTTGGTGGTAAAATTTTCTGAATATTTGAATAGGCGTGTTTTCGTAATGGAGTACCCATAACATATTTTTGTGGTATGTTATGTGTACTCATTAGAGGTGCCTCAGTTAGGGTACCCATAACATATGTTTTTGTGGAGAAGTAAGAAATATATCAAAAAGGACCTTTTCTTGAGCTAAGCCATTGTCTTCAAATTGTTATCACTTATAAGATTAGTTGAGACATTCATTTCTTGTATAATATAAACATATTTGTACATATACAACATATGTGATTACTACATTACAATAGTATACAATGGGGTTCAAAAGAAAGTCAAGTGACTTATGAAGTCTGTGTCCCATATAAGATTGTGCTTACTCTTATAAGATTGTGCTTACTCTTATAAGATTGTGCTTACTTTTATAAGATTGTGCTTACTCTTATAAGATTGTGCTTACTTTTATAAGATTGTGCTTACTCTTATCAAATTCAATGATTATATATATATATTTTTTTCTTTTTAATTGTTTTTGATATAGGGATGATCCTAATTGATTTTTGGGCCATTTGAACAAAGATCTTCGCCACTATGACCCATTACAAGCCAATGGCATTACACTGTTTACTCAATAACTTATATAAGGGTGTACCTGCTGTGTTCAGACTTAATAATTAGATAATACTTGATGAGTAGGATTGAACCATATTGATTAAGAACACTGTGGCCTAATCGATACCAGTATCATCACATTTTTTTTTCTTGATAACTGGTAAGGGAGACAAGCTGAATGAGATGTTAATCCCTGTTTTATAAGAAAAAGAAGATAAAGGTCATATTAGTTGTCTGCTGTTGTCGCCAAAAATTTTTTTTACGATTAACTATAGCAAATATTTTTCATCATTAACACTTACTATGCTATGGGGAAATTCAGCAGACGACAAACTGACAACATTTTTCTTACTTTTCCTAGAAAATAGGATTTGACATTTCATGTAAATTGTCTCCTTAGAAGACAGTTTACATGAAATGTCAAATTGTATTTTTTAGGAAAAATAAGAGAAATATTCCAAAATGTCGTCTGCTGAATGTTAAATATCACCACACTAACGTCATCATCAGATTTTAGGGTTTTTGCAATATTACTGTTGTCAAGATCTGATTACCATGTGAAAACAGGGCAGATACTGGTCAGATTGCTGGCCAGTTTCTGGTTTGCATAATATGAGCGCTAACTTCAGAAAACAAAACTTCGGGCATATGAGCCCAGCGAAGATTCAGTTCAGACTGCGCATTTGCGCAGTCTGAGCAGAATCTTCACTGGGCCTATTTAGATAGCCAAGCATGCAGTTTTTTTCATGCAGACAATGAAGACAGAGCAGACAGCACAGATGTACAGGCTGATTTAAGTCTTAATTGGGTGAACATGTCTGAAAGTGTTTTCTGAACTTTGCGGCTCAAATACTTTTGCTTTGAGGCTATCCACGTTGTATCTTGTGCCATGTGCTGTGTGTCAGATGTATATGTATTTACTTGTTACATATGGTTTGGCGGCTGAGAAAAGGGACCTTAGAACATATGCAAACAGCGAAGACCCAGACCAGTCTGTGCATACGCACAGCCTGGTCAGGATCTTCGCTGTTTGCCTTCACAATATAGGGACCTTGTTGAAGATATAGGACTAGTAGCAAAGATCTTGACCTGACGTGTGGCTGCGCAAACTGGTCTAAGGTTTCGTCATTTCTAAGGGCTTTTTTGTCAGCCAAATGCCCATGTTTATCCTATTTATTATAGCTTTATTGTTGTCTCATTGGTTGATGAATAGTGATGTGATATTTATTTTTTATATAAAGCTGGAAAAAGCTCTGTTGACTTTTGTTGTGTTTTGTTTCCTCACTAGTGGACATTGGTAATAGTAACATTCTGTCCATCCGTGGATTCCCTTTGATTCCATGTGTTTGACATGAATTGGGTAATAGTAGCATTCTGTCTGTCCATGGATTCCCTTTGATTCCATAGGTTGGACACAAATTTGGTAAGAGCATTCTGTCCGTTCATGGATTCCTTTTGATTCCCTGTTTGATTCCATCCATCCGTGGATTCTTTTGATTTCATGGGCTTGACATAAATTTGGTAATAGTAGCATTCTGTCTGTCCATGAATTCATTTTGATTCCATGTGTTCTACACGAATTTGGTAATATATGTAGCAGCATTCTGTACGTCTGTGGATTCCTTTTGATTCCATGGGTTTGACAAGAATTTTTTAATACCAGTACCGGTAGTAGTATTCCGTCCGTCTGTGGATTCCCTTTGATTCCATGGGTTTAATAAGAATTTGGTAAAAATAGCATTCGTGTCCATGTATTCTTTGTTTTTGACACTGATTTGGTAATAATAGCATTCTGTCCATCTGTGGGTTCCCTTTGATTCAGCGGTTCTATCAAACTTTGTGTCTATGCTTTAACTCTTTAATCCTATGAAATATTCCCATGAAACTTCACACAAATACTAGGCTTGATAAGATGATCAGTTGCGATAATCTAACAGCCTTTAAGCCATTGTAGTCTGGAGACACCAAAAAGGGTATTTGGCAGTGCAGACCCAGATCAGATGCCATAGAATGTGGCATCTGATCAGGGTCTCCACTGTTTGCAAATAGTGCAACCATTTTTCTCTAGGAATATCTAAATCTCATGGCCAGAGGTACCTAATATTGAAATTGGACTCTTCCAATTTATAGTGTGGGTGAGTTCATTCAGTCTGCAATGGGTTAAATATACAAATTCATATATTGCAATGGGGGACTCGGGTCACTTTTTGTTATGGCATTTTTTTTCTCCATTCTTAACCCTTAAAGTGCCACGAAAATCTGCATCTGAAAATGTTGTCTGCTTATGTCATCTGCTGCATCTTCTTGCAAACTTTTCAAACTTACATTTTGCATATAGGCAAACAGTGTGGACCCAGATCAGACTGCTCCTAAAGGAGCAGTCTGATCTGGGTCCACACTGTTTGCAACAATGACTTTTAAAGTAACGGGCAGAAGACAAAGCAGACGACAATTGTTGTGATTAAAGATGAAAGGATACACCTGTAAGATTTTGTCTTCATTATGCAGATGCACACTGCAAGTTGCCTCCCTGATATTCGGAATATTTCAAAAAAAAAATGGGGGCGATCAATACTCTTAATGGTAAGAATTTGTTCAAGAGGGAGCAGATTCTTTTATTTTAAGGGTAGCAACCAATTAGAAGGAAGGCAAATATTTTCATGTCCTAGCTATTTCACTTGGAAGTGAATCCATTCCCCTTATAAGTGTGTTTGTTTAGAGTTTAACTCTTGTCCTGCTGAACCCGGATAGACCCTGCCTTTGAAACAGTGTAGATCCAGATCAGTTGGCTTCTGAAGAAGCCAACTGATCTGGATCTGCACTGTTTGCCATTAAGTATGTGAAAACTTTGGCAACAATCAGGATCAAGTAATCTGATTGGCTGAAAATTTGAAGTGAGCATGGTATCTTAATTTATTCAGCATGACAAGGGTTAACAGCTCGGTCAACACTATTAAGGTCATGTCGAGCAGGTCAGTTTACCTAACCACACTTTTCCTGGGCAGACTTAAGTCCTCTAAATGGTTAAGCAGCACTGGTGCTTGTGCATATTCTTTCCCCAGAAACTGACAACTGCCCTTCGTGAATCAGCAGAAGGGGGAGATTGATTGTAAAAAAATATTTCATGACTCCCCTCCCCATCCCACCCCTTAAAGGAAAAATGCACTTTAAACACTTGTGAACTCAAGGTTAAAGGCTATAAAAGTCAATCATAGCTCAAGATAAGGTTTGGTGAAAGAGTACTAACATTTTACTTATTTCACAAAAACATATGTTGTGGGTACTCATCAGAAGCACCTCACTGAGGTGCTTCTAATGAGTACCCACAACATGTTTTCATGCTAAGATGCTTCTAATGAGTACCAACAATGTATGTTTTCATGCCAAAGTGTTTCTAATGAGTACCCACAACATATGGTTTCATGGAGAAATAAAGAAATATTATCTGGATACCCTCTCATATCTTGAGCTATGGACAATGATGTTTTGAAAAAAGAAACTAAAAAAAAGATAATAATTATAATAAACACTGCAATGTCCATTGACTTGTTTATTCCTCTTTCCCCAACATGCAATAAGAAAAAAATATTGAATGGGATATAGATTAACCTTTGCCATGCTGAATAAAACAAGATGGCATTTTCAGCCAATCAGATCACTTGATCCAGGTTGTTGATACAAATTTACATACATGTACTTAATGACAAACAGTACAGATCCAGATGAGTTGGAAACTAACTTACCTGGATCTACGTTGTTTGCAAAAGTACGGCATATCTGGTTTCTATTGTGTCCCATTTGTATAAATTGTCTATGATTGTCTTAGTCTATATTAAAAATGGAATTTATACAAATAAAATATTTTTTGAACCAAAACTATTTAACCTTTACAAATCTCTTTGCTATTTCAGCAGACGACAGGTTGATTATATTGTTCTTATTTTCACCCCAAATCAGGATTTGACATTTCATGCAAATTGTCTCCTTTGGAGACAATTTGCATGAAATGCCAAATCCGATTTTCTGTGAAAAGTAAGAAAAAAAAATATTTTAAAATGTCGTCTGCTGAAAATCTACCCAGAGTGCTAAGCTTAAAAAAAAAAAAAAAGGAAAAAATATTTGTTATATGCTATATACAGATAATAAAAGTAAGTGTTCCTGATTATTCAGGTTAATGTATACATGTATATACATGTAATTGTTACTAAATATACCCTAAATATTGGGACACCTTAATTCCTTACCATACTTGTCCTAAAATTTGAACACCTCAGTTTTACTACCTGTGACTAAGTTTGTTTGTGTTGAGGTTTTACGGCCCAGTCAACCCAATGGGGTCATGTCGAGCATGGTCAGTTTACCTAACCACACTTTTACTGGGCAGGCTTAGTCCTCTAAGTGGTTAACTAGTATTGTGCACAGTCTTTTGCCAGAACCTGACAACTGCCCTTCTTGAATCAGCAGAAGGGAGAGAATGACCGTAGAAAATATTTCATGATCCATTCACGAAAGAAAGTTTGCCAACCAAGCGGGGGTCCAACCCACAACCTCCTGATCATCAGTTAGAGGCACATCCAACTGAGCTGAGGCCGGCACCTGTGGCTGTGTCCAAGGAAGTTACTTGATAAATGACAAACTATAAATCAGGGCAGCAGCATGCTGTGTCCAATCTGGGTCTACACTGTTTGCCAAAATAATTAGGGTAAATATAGCATTGTGGACCGATTGTTCAAAACTAATAATGTTGTTAGTGAATGTATTGTTAAAATTTTGATCATAAAATATGGCATATATGCTAATGTCTTTGCTGAAAAAATGCAAGTAGCTTTTGTATTTGCAAAATCTACTCACATTTTTTCAGCAAAAACACCTGTGAATTAGATATTGTGATTATTAGAACAGTTAACATTTTGATCACTAACGAGCTTGTTAAGCTAACAATGCTTTGAACAACTGGGCCCAGGATAATAAAATGTATTTGTCTTATTTCTCCACAACATATGTTGTGGGTACTCATTAGAGGTGCATCACTGATGCACTTCTAATGAGTACCCACAACATTATTTTTTGTGGAGAAATAAGAAAAATAGTTTACGGATACCTCCCCTTGTCTGGAGCCATGTCCCTGATGAAAAATATGTGTCCTCTCATATTTACAAGTAAAATCAGCAAAAGGGTATATCTACAGCTAGGGAAGGGTTGCAGGTAAAGTTCACTTTTAAACTCAATTCCAAACTACAGTCAAACCTGTCTTAAGCAGCCACCTATGGGAAGCTTAAAATGTGGCTGCTGAAGGCAGGTGGCTGCTTAATACAGTTCAAATATATAAGTCTATGAATTTTCGGGCAACTTTCCACTGGCTGCTTTATACAGGTTGGCTGCTTAATAGAGGTGACCACTAACACAGGTTTGACTGTATCATGTTTACCTTTAGTGTTCAGAGAGACAGAGAGATACAGCAGCCCTAAGAGGTAATCAATGAGTACACACAACATACATTTTCATGATTAAATTAGAAAATTTTCCTTCCCTAAATATCTGTTTTCTTGGGCTATCAAAAGAATGTCTTAGGGACTCAAAAATTAGTTAGAAACAGCCATGGTAAACGAACCATTGTTGTTTAACCCTTAAAATGCCAAGAAAACCTGCATCTGAAAATGTCGTCTGTTTATGTTGTCTGCTGAATATTCTTGCAAACCTTTCAAACCTAATTCTGCATACAGGCAAACAGTGTGGACCCTGATCAGACAGCTCCTAGAGAAGCAGTCTGATCTGGGTCCACACTATATGTATTTGCAAAAATGACTTTTAAAATCACAAGCAGATGACAAAGCAGACGACAATTGTTGTCATTGAAGTTTTACTGCACGAAGAATGCATATGGTACTTATGGTTCAAATGAACAGTTTCAGTTTCACCGGTTGTGAAATTTCTTATTGTGTACCTGCCAATTTCCCCTACGAGTGAATGAAATGTCACAAGTACTGCAATGATATGGTTTATTATCCCAGTGCACCCGGTTATGTAATTTCAACTTTTTCTCTGTTTTGAAGCAACGCCCACATTCTGTACAAGGATAAGGTTTTGAATCATTATGTGTCTCCATATGAGATTTTAAATGTGCTACTTCAGCACCACATATTTTACATGTGAAACGTTTATGTTCCACATTATTGTGAGTATGTTCAATGTGACGTTTTAGGTGGTTAGAATGTAAATACGACATGCCACAAATTTGACATTTGTACTGTCTACCAAATTTGTGGAATTTCATATGTTTTCTAAGTCCTTCTTTTGCAGTGAATTCCTTCCCACATTCATCACACTCAAACTTTTCATCAGTCTTGTTATGAATACGTGCAATATGTTTCTCAAGCCACTCTTTAAATTTGAATGACTTTGAACACTGATCACATTCAAATTCCTTTGTGGCTGCATGGAATTTCATATGTTGTATTAGGCCACTCTGATACTCAAAATCTTTGCCGCATTCCCCACACTTAAACTTCCTTTCAATCATTGAAGTTTTAGAATGTTTGTTTTTGATGTGACGTAGAAGAGTGTTCTTTGATCTAAATGAAGTTCCACATATGTCACACTGAAACATTTTAGTTTCTGAATGAATATTATAATGTTTCCTTAGATCACCTGGATCACGGAATGGCCTTTGACAGATTTCACACACAACCTTTTCTCCTGTGTGTGAACGATTGTGGAGACTCAGACTTGCTTTATTTTTGTAAGTTTTGTCACAAAGTTGGCATTTATAAAGACGTGCATCAGAATGAGAATTCATATGACTTTCCAGGTGTTCCTTTCTTTTAAATTTTTTCCCACAAATTTCACATGGATACTTATAATCTGAATGAGTTGTTGATAAGTGGTTATGAAGAAGCCGAGATGAAGTGAATGCAGTTTTGCATAGATTACACTGAAAAGGCCGCTCATTTGTGTGTGTACGCTTGTGATTGTCAAAATCACTCTGGAAGTGATAAGCTTTTGGGCACTGTTCACATTGAAATGGTTTAATACCATGTTTAATCCCATGAAATTTCATTCTTCTCTCATTTGGCAATATTTTTCCACAAATCGAACATTCAAATTCTGAATTGCCATGTCTGGATATGTGTCTCTCAAGAGCTTTATCATCCTTGTACCTATTACCACAAATACTGCACATGCAGTTGAATTTTAAATGAATTCTACTATGAATTATCAGACTTCTTAAGCCTTTGAATTCCACCAGACAAACTTTACATTTTACATATTCAGATTTTAATGTTTTGCTATTATTATCAGATTTTTCTGATTTATGCATTTCTGAGTCCTGATTTTCCAAGGTTTTGTGTTTTAAATCCATTTCTGTTGTTTTATCAGTATAATTGTTTACATCCTTCAAAACTACACAACAATCAAATATATTATATTTGTTCAGCAGTGTCCTGTCATTGTGTTTATTATCTGGAATGTCAAATTCTAGATCAGTTTCAAAATCACTTGAATCAATTTCTGAATCAGAAAAAGTGTCTGTATCTGATTCACTTGTGTATTCCTCTACAAAACTAGATATGTTCATATCTTCAATATCATCAGATTTCTCTGTTTTGTTTTCTAAAACATGAGATTTTTCATAATCATGAACAGCACTTTGAACTTTAGGAAGATCTTCTTTTAATGGGGCATTCTTTCCTGATGGACCCTGCTTGAGTTTCTCCAGATCAATAGTTTTCCTTACACTTTCTAAACCTAAACCATTTTCTCTACCAGTATTACTACAGATAATTTCATCAATTTCTTTAAAATTCTGTTCAACTGCTTGCATAAAACCATCACAAACCAAACCACTGATTTCAGCATTCTCAACATCTCTAAGTATGTTCTTCTTGACATTATCTGATTTCTTTGTTTCAGCATTATGTTTATTATTTAAGACAAAAGTGTCTTTAATACATTCCTGTTTTGAATATAGATCTTTATAATCAACAGTTACATTTACTGGGTGTGTCTGTGGCTTCTCCTCATTTAGCCCTGGTTCCATTTTCACAATTATGGGTAAGACATCAATCTTATATGCAGTTGCATCAGTTTCTGGTAAACAAATTGTAATATCCTCTTTGTCAACTTCAGCTATACATGTATGTTCTTGTGACAAAGTTGTTTCTGGTACAGGCTCATTTTTAACACATGTTCTTATGGACAGATTGTCAGCTTGTATTTCTGTTAGAGGTATTTTGATTGTCTTTACTGTTTCAGCAGTACCTTCAGTATTAGACATTATTTTGTTTTCAGTGTTTTTACTGCTTGGGAAGAAGTCTTTAAAATCCTTAGTAACTGTTGTGTTTATATTACAATGCAGAGTCTCTTCTTCAGTTTGGTCTGGCTCTTTTTTGACAAATATGTCTTTAGGCACAATATCTACAGCTGTACCAACAATTTCTGATACTTCATTACTGATAGGGATATGTTTATCAACTTCAATCATATGTTCTGAAATCAAGTTTCCTGATATAGGCTCCCTTTTCAGTAAACTTACAGGTATTTCTGAATTTTCAGCTATACAGCCTTTTACTGGACTATCTTTTTCTATTTCTGTTAATGTCTTATCAGCTTTGTTTATTGCTTTAGTAGTATGCTGATTAGATGAGGCATGTGCATCATCAGTGTCTTTAAGATCTGAGCAGGGATCTTTTAAATCTCCAGTTTCTTTTACATGACACTGCTTGGTCCCCTCTTTAATAAGACAGCATGATTCTTTTTTAGGTTCAATATTTTCAGAAGTTTTGATGATTTCAGAAACTTTACTAATATTTTCTGTCAAAGGTTGATTTTTGTTACAAGTTCTGACAGATAATTCTAAGCTTCCATCTGATCTTTTAATGAAATTGTCACTTGTCATTTCTGTTAATGCTGTTTTGGCTATTTCTGTCAATGCAGCACAATGTTTATTACCTATGGCAAATGTGTCGTCTATACATTTTCTGTTTGAGTAAGAATCATAAAAATCCCCAATTATGTTTCCATTGCACTGCCAAGAGCTGTTCTCATTTAGCCCTCTTAGCTCCGTAGCCTGAAGCTCAGCTTTTACGTCACTTTTGACATTTTCTGATGATATATTGCTACATTCATTAACTTCATTTACTGGTATATTTTCTTCTGAAACAGCTATTTCCCACAAAGGCTCCTTTTTTATGAAAGTTTTTGCAAATATTTCTGAATCATCTTCAGCAGATCTTATTACTGAAGAACCACTCTGCATTTCTGATGATATCAGTTTGACTCGATCACTTTGTAAATCTTCAGGCTTCTTGGATATTTTCTGGATAATCGCAATCTTCAGATTCTTATTATTGCTGCTTGTTCATGCTAAGTCTTCAGCACTGGAACGTACTGGTAATCAAGTAATCTTGATCTTTATATCTGAAATGTATAAATAAGAGGACTTCTTAAGGAGGAGTATTTGATGATAATTCTGGGATAATTTTCTTAATTTCTTCATAAAATCATTCGTTATTAGAAGCACTTATCCATAAAAACATACCGTATTATACATACTCATGCCACTGTGCGCTTAGGTTTTGTTCTGAAAAAAATACTGGACAAACTTGTTAAATATGTACCTACCTACAATTAACCCATTGTACGAGGAATAGACTCGCCCACACTATATATTGGAAGAGTCCAATTTCATTTGAGGTATGTCCAGCTATGAGATCTACATATTCCAAGAGAAAAATGGATAAACTGTTTGCAAGCAGTGGAGACCCTGATCAGATGCTGCATTCTGCGGCGTCTGATCTGAATCTGCACTGTTTGCCAAGTACCATTTTACGGGTCTCTCGACTACAATGGGTTAAGGGTACACTTTAAAAAACAAAGATCAGCGAAGGACTTAATCAAATGATTTTTTTATTTGTTTTTTTTTATTTTCTTTATAAAATCATATGTTGTGGCTACTCATTTGAACAAGTTGATGCAATTCAAATGGGTACCTACAACTTATGCCTTTATAAAGAAGTAGACAAAAAGTACACTGGTTGTAATCTGAAAACTATGGAATTGCTTGACTGTGTGCTTATAGAGGTATGTGTGGCAATTAGGTCAAATATTGTATGTTGTGGGTACTACATTTTTTATGGAAAAATAAGAAAAAATATCCCAGAATTACCACCGAATTCTCCTCCTTAATAATCCTCTGATAAATGAGTCAAACATACTCCAGAGAAGGTTTTTACAGTCGACTCACGTTATCTCGAATTCCAAGGGACTCTCTGAAATACTTTGAGATATTTGTACTTCGACATATCAGATTTGCAGAACTGAGGAAAATCTAATTTGATTAACCACATTTAATAAATATATATGTAATTGGACTCTTGAAGTTAGAGTTACATTGAAAATATTGTGGAAAAGAGGAGCAATTTCTCCTCTTTTCCACAATATTTTTTCCATGTTGTTAGATTTTCATGTTTAGGCAGGGAACAGATTTTCACCTCAAGATAAGCAGTTATTTGAGTTAAGCCAGTTTGAGATAATGAAAGTCAACTGAATTTTCAACCAAATGTATTTATAGTTTTCTTTCTCTATGAAAACATGTGGGTTCTCATTACAAACACCTAAAAAACATGTGGTTCTTGTTTGAAGCACCTTGGTGAAGCATTTCTAATGCATACCACTATGTTTTCATGGCGTAATCAGTACCCACAACATATGTTTTTCGAAGCAATTTGTCATAAAACCATGAGATATAGGACATAATCATAAAATGATACTGCTATGTTTAGTCCCTAATTAGAAAGGAAGTGCTACGCCAGGTTTAATATCTGTGGGTCATATGGTAAATCTGAAATGCTGTTAACCCTTAAAATGCCAAGAAAACCTGCATCTGAAAATATTGTCATAAAAAAAAAGAAAATAGCTGTGTTTCTGCTAACAAGCTGAAAAAAATTTGATCGGTATGTAGGAGAAACTTTTTTATTTTTCTATTTTTTCTCTAGAAAAGAACAGGGTCAGGCCTGTAATTTTATGAAAATACAGGTATTTTGTTGAAGGCCGGTGCTTTACTTTTTTATTTTGAATCTGGATATACTGTATTTACCATATGTATTCGGACAGACAGGCCTTAGCAAACAGTTTAGACCCAGATGGGATGCCGCAGAATTTTCAGACACAACATCGGGTAGTGAATTGTACTGGTTCAAATTTTAGAACATATATGGTAAGGAGTTGAGGTGTCCAAATACTTAGGGTAAATACGGTACCCTGCCTTTGCAAACAGTGTAGATCCAGATCAATTGAAAAAGCCAACTGATCTGGATCTGTACTGTTTGCCATTAAGTATGTGGATTTATAGCAAAAATCCTGATCAAGTTATTTGATTGGCTGAAAATTTGAAGTGGGCATGGCATCTTAATTTATTCAGCAAGACAAGTCTTAGTTATACCATGGTTCGTGCGCATGTACGATGCGATAATGCATGAGCGTGAGCGAGTGCATTATCGCACGTACATGCGCACAACCATGGTATAACTGATTTATCATATTTGCATGCATGTAGACCATCTACATTGTGAGATATTTCATGCTGAATGTTGGGAATTTAGGCCACTATGTGATAAGGGTTAATTAAACATTTCAATTTTTAGACAATAGTCATTAGACAGTCACCAGCTGGTTGTCAGCAGACTTAAAAGTGTCCTGACAACCAGCTTTCACTGGACCTAAAAGTTTCCTGATAACCAGCAACTGGAATATTCGATAAAGAAAAAGAAACCATTTCATTGGCATGGTTTATTGAATTAAACAGTGCAATACATAACTATGTAATATGTATGTTGTTCTAATATAAGAATATTTTTCTACATACAAAATTTATAAGCATTAGAAACTATAGTCTTATTCTCAAAACTTTATTTACTTTTCTTGTATAACAAAAACTAGAGAATTCAGCAGGTGATAGTTTGCTTGAGTTGTCAAATATTAACCCTTAAAGCACCAATCACAACTGCAGCAGAGCAGACGACATTTTGAAATATTTTTTTTTAATTTTTCAAAGAAAACAAGTCTTGATATTTCATGTGAAATATCAAGACTTGTTTTCTTTGAAAAATTAAAAAAAAAAAAAAAAAAAGTCGTCTGCTACAAATTTTGCTTGGCGCTTTAATAGTTAAATAGGAATATGCGCAGGAAATGGATATTGATTTTTTGATTGATTGTGTTGGGGTTTAAGGACACGTCAACCCTTACGGGTCATTTGTGTCATCTCCCAGAGAGAGGGAGAAAAGAGATAGAAGAGAAAGTAGAGGAGATGAAAGGGAAGGACAGGGAAGAAAGTGGAAAAGGAATGAAAGTGAAGAAATAAAAACATTCCCCCCAGTACACGTACCTGCTAAAAGGATAGCAGGCCTTGCCCAACTGTAAGACAAAATCGGCTGGACACCCCAGTGACGTAAGATACAGGCCACCTTTGCCACACCTGATCAGCCCCGAAATGGATATTGGACAAGTTTGATTAACTCTTAAAAGCACTAATCACCACTAAAGCAGACGACACTTTGAAAAATATATATTTTTATTTTTTTTTAAAATATAGGTTGACGTTTCATGTGAATCATTTGCTAGGCAGAAACATCATGTCTATATCATTTCTTAGTTTCTATGAAAAATAACAATATCAATTTTAGAATGTCGTCTGCTACAAATTTGCTTTGAGGTTTAAGGATTAAATGAAATGTCTAAAACAGAATAAACAAACCATCAAAGCAACTGGTGGGTCGATTGTCTCCGAGAGTGTAGTCCAGGTAAATGGTCCTGAATGGGGACTTTAGATTGTTTCATTTAACCCTAAACTTGCTGTAATTTGAGCAAACAGTGCAGACCCTGATCAGATGCTGCAGAATGCAGCATCTGATCAGGGTTTGTACTGCTTGCCAATGTCCCAGTCCAGGTTTAACCCTTATATGGGACAGGCCTGAGCAAACAATGTAAACCCAGATCAGATACTACATAATGCAGCATTTGATCAGGGTTTACCCTTCTTTTGCCACTCATCCAGCAGTTTTAGACATAATAGGTATTAACCCTTAAAATGCCAAGAAAACCTGCATCTGAAAATGTTGTTTGTTTATGTCATCTGCTGAATATTCTTGCAAACTTTTCAAACCTATTTTTGCATACAGGCAAACAGTGTGGACCCAGATCAGACTGCTCCTAAAGGAGCAGTCTGATCTGGGTCCACACTTTTTGCAGAAATGACTTTTAAAATCACAAGCAGATGACAATTATTGTGATTGGCAGTTTAAGGGTTAATAGATAACCCTCTGACATTACAGCAGTGTCTACTCTATTTGGTACACAATTTGCCACTAGTCCACCCTTTTTTTGACACAACAACATGTGGTAAAGTGTGCTTGTTTAACTCTTTCCGGCGCCAAATTTCAGACAACATTTGTCGTCTGCTTTTTTATTTTAACAAACTATCATTTGGAAAGACGTTTATATGTAAAGTTGAAAGACTGAATGTCAAACAGCATAGATCCAGATGGCTCATTGAGCCATCTCATCTGGATCTATGCCTATTTATCATCTGTGGCAGTGAAAGAGTTAACCTTTACCGATCTCTGGGCTAATTCAGCAGATGACAAATTAATATTTTTTCTTATTTTTCCAAGAAAACAGGTTCTGACATTTCATCAAATTGTCTTCATTGGAGGCAATTGGCATGAAATATCAAACTTGTTTTCTGGGAAAAATAAGAAAAATATTTCAAAATGTCATCTGCTGAAATTTTTACCCAGACTGCTAAGAGTTAATTTGTTTTGAGGTTTTACGGCCCAGTCAACCTAGTGGGGTCATGTCGGGCGTGGTCAGTTTACCTAACCACACGTTTACTGGGCAGGCTTAGTCCTCTAAGCGGTTAACCAGTATTGTGCACATTCTTTCGCCAGAAACTAATAACTGCCCTTCTTGAATCAGCGGAAGGGGGAGAATGACCGTAGAAAATATTTCATGATCAATCTCCACGAAAGAATGTTGCCGACCTCGGCGGGGGTTGAACCTGCGACCTCCTGGTCTCCAGTTGGACGGCGCATCCAATGAGCCACCGAGGCCTGCTCAGAGTTAAATTGAGGACCAGTATGGTAAAGAATTAGAATGTCCCTATTTTTAGAATAAATACAGTAATCTCAGATAGACAGCCCTGAACAAAGAGCCCCTATAAAACTCATTCTTGAAATGAATACTTCTTTAAAAAAAAACAAACTTAAAATGTCTTCTGTTACAATTTTGCTAAGAGCTCTACCACTTAGCATGCTGGGTAAAATTTTCAGCAGATGACATTTAAAATATTTTTCTTATTTTTCCCAGAAAATAGGCTTTGAAATTTCATACAAATTGTCTCTTTAGTGTTTGCATGAAATCTCAAAGCCAATTTTTTTGGAAAAATATCATCAATTTATCGTCTGCTGAATTTGCCATAGCATACTTGTGTAAGTGACCCATGCACATCTGGTAGACAGTTTCAATATTTACCCTAAGTTTGTTTGTTTGTATTGAGGTTTTACTGCCTAGTCAACCCAGTCAGGTCATGTTGAGCATGGTTAGTTTACCTTTCCACACTTTTACTGGGCAGGCTTAGTCCTCTAAGTGGTTAACCAGTATTGTGCACATTCTTTCACCAGAAATGGACAAAAGCTTGCATCAGCAGAAGGGAGAGAATGACCTTAGAAAATATTTCATAATCAATCTCGAAAGAATGTTGCCGCTCATGCGGGGTTCAAACCAACAACCTCCTGATCACCAATCAGACGTGCATCCAACTGAACCACCAGATCAGCCTGTGTATCCACACAGTATGGCAAGGATTCTCATTGTAGCAGATCACATTATATCTTACTTTTTTCAGACAAAATAAGACCAGACATTTCATGTGAATTGTCTGCCTTATTCTCTCTGAAAGAGAATACAAAAGGATCAAAATGATGGTGTTAGTGCTTTTAGGGTTAGGCTTATTAACCATTTTAGTCTAGGCACCCTCAAAATGGTAACTGGCAAAGAAGGCAGACCTTCATCAGGGTCTGCACTGTTTTCATTAAATACAGAAATTTCTATAAAACACAGAAATAATAATGGTGCAAAATGTTGTGACAGAAAAAGAGTCCATTCCATGTAAATGGGTTAAAATTATCACATTACGAAAACATGCCTATTCAAATATATAGAAACTTTCACCTCCTAAAACTGAAAATTTTCAGACAAAAAATGATATTTTTACATATTTCTGCTCAAAACAGATTGTGGGTACTCATTTGAACTGCCTCAGTGAGGCAGTTCTAACAAGTACCCACAATATGTTTTTGAGCAGAAATAAGAAAAATAATGTATACCCGTGTAAACCCCAGTTTTATTATATAGGGGTTTACGGTGGTCAAAATTATATAGGCATGTTTTTGTGATGAGAAGTTACCTGTTTTGGCTGGCTCAAATATTGTCCTTTCTTTTCTTCTTTTTTTCTCTCTCTCCAGTGCAAGATGTTTGTCCAAACTCCTGGTATTCACCAGTGCAATGCAATGACTGAACTATAATACTGATGACTACTGACTTCTCAAGGAATTAAAATGTGCCAAAGGCATTGACCATAACTTCAGTGAGTTTAATTTGAAGGTTATTAGAAACCTCAATCAATTACTGAGTGATAATTGCTGTCAGATTTTCATGATTTGTTTTTCCTTTAAACTGTCATAACATATAAATGTATTTTTTTTATATAGATCTAACACTGCCTTGGGCATTGCATGTTTTTTTTTTTTTTTTTTTTTTTATCGTTCATGAAAAAAGATTTACTGTACTATTTGACTGAATGCTGGTGGATAATATACACCTTTTTCCTTACCATACTTGTACTAACGATTGAACAACTGTATTTTTTAATACAAATGTTTTTTTTTGTTTTTTTTACCTAACTCTGGCCCTTGGGCATTGCATATTTTTGTGATGAAGAAAGTTTTACTGCATCACGAAAACATGTCTATTTATATAATTTTGACCCCCTGAAACCCCACTTTTATATAGTAAAGCTGGGGTTTACAGGGGTATACATTATTTCTCTTTTTTGCTCAAAAACATAGAGATTGTGGGTACTCGTTAGAACTGCCTCACTGAACATTTTTCTAATTTCTCCATGAAAATATAAATGTTGTGGGTATTCATTAGAAGCACCTCAGCCAGGCACTTCTAATGAGTACCACATGTTTTTGTGAAGAAATAAGAAAATTATCAATATTTTTGGTTTGAAAAAAAAGTGCCTTAACTAGAACCATGATTGCTGGGATCCAAACCAGAAATGTTACCTAAACAACCCTGTTGTATCCAAACAAAGATGTATAGGTTATACAAAACAAGAGTTCTGCAAGCTGGGCATTCATAGCACATGGCAAGTACCCAGTCAGCATTCTACGTAAATCTATATCGGGCCGTCATCAGCCCGTCAGGGTAGCTGACAGGCCGATGACGGCCCGATGTAGATTTATGTAGAATGCTAGCTGGGTAATCAGATGTAGCATCTATACTGGCATAGAGTAGGAGGGCTTAGCCTGAAAAGAAAAAGTTATACAAATGGACAGGCAGACGTAACTCTATTAATATTTGGTGGACTGTAACCCCAAAAACAAAATGCACTGCTTCACATCATGGTCTAACTATAAACCACCTTTCAGCGTGATGGGATGTGAACTGCAGGAGGAATATTGGTTGACTGTAACCTTGAAATGCTGTGTGCTTCTCCACATCATGGTGTAACTTTTTACAATGTTTTAGCTTGATCTAATGTAATCTATAAGAGGAGCTAGCTTATGAAATTTTCAAAGGGGCATTACTGCTAATATTTATTGGACTGTAACCCTGCAAAAATATGTGCTGCTCCACATCATGGTCAAACTATAAACCAAGTTTCAGCTTGATCGAATGTAAACTGCATATTGTCATGATTAAAAGGATAGGGACAAAATCTTCAAAGTTCCAACATAAAATGTGCAGATTCAACAAGAGGGCCATGATGGCCCTGTAATGCTCACCTGAGTATCATAGCATTTAGAGAACCTGACCCATAAATGATCACGGCAAAACATTCTGACCAAGATTCATGATGATTATATTAACAAGTAAGACAATGTAGCATGCCTAATGGACCATGAAATATAAAGGTCAAATATGAATGACTGCACTCAAGAGGCCATGCTAAGATATATGCATGCGCTAAGTATCACTGGCTGTAGAACCAATAATTACTGAGAAACTGACCAAAATGCAAAAACTTAACAGTCAGTGGACTGTGGAATATAGGTTAAGGTCAAATATAGATGACTGCATTCAAGAGGCTATGCTAAGATGTCTGAAAGTGCCAAGTATCACTGCTTAGGACCAACAGTTACTGAGAAACTGACCTAAATGAAAAAACTTAAGAAAGTCACTGGACCGTGAAATAAAGGTCTAAGTGACCCAGGTCCAAACTTGATTTAGTAATCATCAAGACAAACATTTTGAGCAAGATTCATGATGATCTCACCTGCCTAGGGCCCTTTGGTTTCAGAGAAGTTTTTTTTCATTAAGTTTTAGCTATATAGCACTATATTAATAAACGACCCACAGGGCATGGCCAATTTGGCTTCAGGGACATGGTTGGTAGGATTTATGTAGGAGACCACTAAACATTGCTACATACTAAATATATAAGCTGTGGGCCTTATGGTTTCAGAGAAGATTTTTGAAATTTTTCCCATTATAAGTCTATGGGGGCTATTGACCCCTGGGGCATGGCCAGTTTGGACCCCAGGGGCTTGATTGGCAGGATTTATGTAGGGGACCGCTAAACATTGCTACATACTAAATATATAGGCTGTGGGCCACATAGTTTCAGAGAAGATTTTTGAAATTTTTTCCATTATAAGTCTATGGGAGCTAATGACTCCTGGGGAGTGGCCAGTTTGGACCCCAGGGGCTTGATTGGCAGGATTTGTAGGATGCCACTAAACATCGTTACATACTTAATCTGTTAGCTCTCAGCCTCATGGTTTCAGAGAAGAAGATTTTTGAAGGTTCTTTAGTTATATAGCACTTATATAAATATTTGTTGCGTTGCGGTTTTACAGCCCAGTCAACACAATGGGGTCATGTCAAGCGCGGTCAGTTTACCTAACCACACGTTTACTGGGCAGGCTTAGTCCTCTAAGCGGTTAGCCAGTATTGTGCACATTCTTTTGCCAGAAACTGACAACTGCCCTTCTTGAATCAGTGGAAGGGAGAGAATGACCGTAGAAAACTTATATATATATGACCCCTTGGGTGTAGCCAGTTTGGACCCCAGGGGCTTGACTGGCAGGATTAATGTAGGGGACCACTAAACATTGCTACATACTAAATATATAAGCTGTGGGTCTAATAGTTTCAGAGAAGAAGATTTTTTAAGTTCTTCCCATTATGTCTGTGAAAGCTAATGACCCCCTGGGCATGGCCAGTTTGGACCCCAGGGGCTTGTTTGGCAAGATTTATACAGGGAACCACTAAACATTGCTACATACTAATTATATAAGCTGTGGGCCTCATGGTTTTAGAGAAGATTTTTTTTTTTTAGTGTTTCCCATTCTTAGTCTATAGGCGCTAAAAGATATGGGCATGGCGGCCATCTTGATTTACGGAGCACACCCATTTGTACAAATTTTCAATCCCCCTTTAACACAGGGCTCCAAACAGAGTTTGAAGAAATTTGGCCCATAAGTTTCAGAGGGGAAGTTGTTCAAAGGTGTGAATGGATGGTCGGATGGATAGATGAATGGACAGATGAACGAATGGATAATGGACTGGGAGTGATCACAATAGCTCATCCTGAGCCTTTGGCTCAGGTGAACTAAAATCTCTTTAGGACCATTGCTGTTTTTTTCTTTTCTTTTTCTTTTTTTTTTTTATAATATTCTACTGTATCAAATGATTAAAGTGCACAGTAAGGACACAGTGGATGCTGCTGTCTCTCCAAGGCATAATTCTGCTTAATGCTTAGCACTCTGGGTGAAATTTTCAGCAGAAAACAGTTTGAAATATTTTTCTTATTTTTTCCAGGAAACAGAATTTAACATATATGCAAGTTGTCTCCTTACTCAAGCTTTTTCTTGCGCAGGCTTAGTCCTCCAAGTGGATAACCAGTACTTGTGCATTTTTTGTCAGTAACTGACAACAGCCCTTCTTGAATCAGCAGGAGTGGGGAAAGACCATATATTGCATGATCAGTCTCCACAAAAATTATGTGGCCATGCTGGGATTTGAACTTGTGACCCCTGGATCTGCAGATAAGGTGTGCCTCTGAATGCACTATGGAGCCTAGCAGCATTGATGTTATTCAGACTCAAGCTTAGAATTATTTTTGTGTGTTGGGGTTTTACAGCCCAGTCAACCCATTAAGGACATGTTGTGCGTGGCCAGTTAACCTAACCACATTTTTTTCCTGGGCAGACTTAGTCCTCTAAGCAGTTAACCAGTACTTTTGCACATTCTTTCACCAGAATGACAACTGCCCTTCTTGAATCAGCGAAAGGACGAGAATGACCAGAAAATAATTCGTAATCAATTTCCACGAAAAAATGTTGCCCGACTGAATAAGAATAAAACACACAAATACATCTATTGTTTTATGCATTTAATGATTCCACAGTATTTAACATGTTAAGCATTTGCATTTGAGCCAGTGTATATCAAAACAAATAAAATGTCAAGTTACCGTATTCAACCTAATTACTGCACATACCCCTATAAGCATATAGTCAAGCGATTCCGTAGTTTTCAGGAATACAGCCAGTGTAGTTTTTGTCAACATCTTCATAAAGGCATATGTTGTGGGTACCCATTTGAATTGCATTGACTTGTCGATACCCATTTGAGTATCCATAACATATGCTTTTATAAAGAAAACCAGAAAAAAAAACCCCAAAAAACCCCACAAAAACATCACATAAGCACCATTACACCATTACATAAGTCCTTTGCTGATCATTTTTTAAGTGTACCCTGAGTACAGGTGGATACTTATTTTACCACAAAATTTCTAAGTAATTTTGAAAACTCTAAGTGCACTGCGAGGCAATTAGGTGGAATACGGTATATATTAATGGTGAAGACTACCAAACAATCTGCTCACTCACCATTCACAGATCTAGATAAGCAGGGTGTCCTAGGCCCAGTTGTTCAAACCTAACAATGTTGTTAGTTAACATATCATTAAAACTTTGATCATTAATTATGGCATATACTCTAATATTTTTGCTAAAATAATGTGAGTAGCTTTTGCATTTGCAAAAGCTACTCACATTTTTTCAGCAAAAATACCTGTGAATTTGATATTGTAATTACTAGAAAATTTTGACCACTAACGAGTTTGTTAAGCTAACAATGCTTTGAACAACTGGGCCCTGATAAATATGATCCAAAACGTTAGAAATGTACCTTTGGACATGAGCACCCAACGAGGACTCAAGTCAGCCTGCGCATCTGCCCAGTCTGATCAGTCTTCCTTGTCCGCATGAAGAAACTTTGCATTCTTGGCTATCCAAAATGCACACAGTGAAGATTCTAATCAGACTGCATGAATGGGCAGGCTGATCAAAATCCTTGCTGTGTCCAAAGGAAGACTTCCCAAGGTTGCGGCATATTATTTCTCCATGGAAACACATGTTGTGGGTTCACACTGGAAATGTCTAAAATGAGTATGGTAAATGTGCTAAAATTTCGAACACTTTATTCCATATTTTTTTTGCCTGAATTTTGCTTTTTATGCAGTTTTTTTTTTAAAATACTCTGAGGAATGGAAAACAGTGTAGACCCTGCTCCTTCAGGATCTGGGTCTGCACTGTTTGCATGTGCCATTTTGTCAGACACTTTGGTGGACTGAATATTAGGACATATACCATACCACAACCTATGACCCCCTCAGACTAGAACACAATCTTATGACATACAAAACCAACATAGACCCAGATTAACATGTGTGTTGTGCAGTTTGATCAGTGTGTACATTGTTCACTAATAAAACCATTACCGCTTAGCACTGCTGGATAATAGCTTCAGCAGACAACATTTTGATATTTTTTTCTTTTTTCCTAGAAAATAGGTTTTAACGTTTTGTTAGGCCTTATCAGGGTCCAAACTGTTTGCAAACGTTATCCGCAGATGATACAAATCGCCACTAGTGGGGAAAGAGTTAATGCAAAGCATGGTATGTAAAAATTTCAGACAACATTTTAATTTAAATTATATTTCATATTTTTCCCAGACAATAAGTATCCGACATTTCATGCAAATTGTCTCCCTTAGGTGACAATTGGCATGAAATTTTAAATCCTATTTTCTGTGAAAAATAAAAAAAATATTATCAACTTGTCCTGTGCTGAATTAGCCCATAGCGTGCTAAGGGTTAAGATTTAAGGCCCTCAATACAATTACAACAAACTGCAAAGTCTCTGATAATCAACACGCTTGGTAAAAATCTCAGCAGACAATGTTTTGAAACACTTTTCTAATTTTTCCTTTGGAGACATTTTGTATTTGACAAACCTCATTTTTCCTTTTTCTCTGAAAACATGCCATCAATTTGTCATCTGCTAAATTTGCCCAGACAGGCTAAAAGTTAAAAGAATGAAGGTATGATTACAAAACTTGAAGACAGTGAGATTAACAATTTTTCATGCTGGGTAAAAAAAATTCAACAGAAGACGTTTCAAAATATTTCTTCTTATTTTTCCTGGAAAATAGCATTTGACACTTCATACTAATTGTGTCTTGTGGAGAAAAATACTTGAAGTGCTGGATCCTATTTTCTAGGAAAAATAAGAAAAATATCATCACTTTGTTGTCTGCTAAATCTGTCCATTGCATGGGAAGTGTTAAAATAGCTAGTCAAAAAACAAAAGATAAAACAGTTATGAATGGACAGTATTAGTGTTATTGTGAGAAAAATGTGTTTCAGGCCAGAGAACACATCCAGTAATTTTTTTTTAACCCTTAAAATGCCAAGAAAACCTGCATCTGAAAATGTCGTCTGTTTATGTCGTCTGCTGAATATTCCTGCAAACTTTTCAAACCTATTTCTGCATACAGGCAAACAGTGTGGACCCTGATAAGACTGCTCCAAGAGGAGCGGTCTGATCTGGGTCCACACTGTTTGCAAAAATGATTTTTAAAATCACAAGCAGATGACAAAGCAGAAAACAACTGTTGTGATTGGCAGTTTAACCCTGAAACTGCCAATCACAACAATTGTCGTCTGCTTTGTCGTCTGCTTGTGATTTTAAAAGTCATTTCTGCAAACAGAGTGGACCCAGATCAGACTGCTCCTTTAGGAGCAGTCTGATCTGGGTCCACACTGTTTGCCTGTATGCAAAAATAGGCTTGAAAAGTTTGCAAGAATATTCAGCAAATGACATAAACAGACGACATTTTCAGATGCAGGTTTTCTTGGCGTTTTAAGGGTTAAAGGTTAAACACATCAACATGTAGGAAAATGAACTTAGTCAAACTTTATAACAAGTATGGTAAGAAGCTAAGGTCTTCAAATGCTTAAGGTAAATATGGTAATTTGTTCTCAGATCAGGGCTTAGCTGTTCAAAGCACTGTTTAGCTTAACACTTGCAAGATGGGTTAAAACTTTCAATAGATGACACTTGGAAATATTCTTTTTTTTATTTTTATTTTTTTTTTTTTTCAAGAAATTGGCTTTGACATTTCATGCAGATTGTCTTCTAAGGATACAATCTGCATGAAATGTCAAAACCTATCTTCTAGGAAAATAAAGAAAAAAATCATCAATTTGTCATCTGCTGATTACCACTTTAACCTTTACCACTCTCTTGGCAAATTCAGCAAGTCAGAAACTGGTGACTGTTTTCTTATTTTACCCAGAAAACATGATCTGACATTTCATACAAATTGTTTCCTGTTTTGGAAAAAAGAATATTAAATGTCGTCTGCTAAAAATTTTTACCCAAAGTGCTAAGTGTTCAAGACTAACAATAGAAAGTTGAAGCAGGCAGTACAGAAATCTATCAATAACAATTAACAATCAACAATTAAATATGAAATGATAATACTGATGCCCTGCCAAACAGACCTCCACAATATCAATGCACATACCAAGTTTGGTGAAAACCCATTGACATTTACGCATTAAACGTCAAAAAGATTGCTTTTGGAAACAAAAGAACACACTACTGATTAGAAAATGGGAGTCTCGTTTTTATTGAGACTCTTCATAAACAGTAATGAAGTTTGCAACACTGCTAACACCCTCTAGCATATACATGAGCAGAACTCCATTTTCAAATATACCATAATGGGCCTAATGATCCCAAAGGAAATATAATCTGCACTTTGGTGATGTATGGGGAGACGTTCTACAACCACCACACGGCACTAACACCAGCTGCAGTGTAGTAAAACGAAGTTATCATCCAGAAAAAAAATACGGAGGGACACTCCAATAATTCAGATTTAGGGGCTACATCCCACTGTAAATTTCCATCAGGTTTTAAGTGATATAAGCTCCTTAATCAAAAGGTTTATAATGTATCTTAATGGAATAAAGCATAATGTGGTTACAAAATTGAACACCCTAACCTGAAATGTTGGCTCGGTTGTATCACTGACGGACAGACAGACAGACACATGGATTCCAACATAAAACCATAATACCCCACCATTATCATGTGGCAGGGTATAAAAATGCTGAAAACAGAAAAGCATGCTAAAAAATCATTTAACCTTTATCCTGCTGTTCACAACCCCTACCTTTGCAAACTGTGTAGATCCAGATCAGATGGCTTCTGAAGAAGCCATCTGATCAGGACTTACACCGTTTGTCATTCAATTTGTGAATTTGAACGTAATTATTATATAATGTAATCAGATTGGCTGATAGTAAGAAATGGGTGTTCAGCAGGATAAGGATTAACACTTAGTATGTGGGTAAAAATTTCAGCAGATGGCATTTTGAAATATTTTTTCTTATTTTTCCAAAAAAACCCAAAAAACAAGAGACCCATGGGCCACAACTTGCTCACCTGAGTGAAACCGCCACTGCAGATATGCAGATGGCATGCAACATCTTTCCAATATTCTTATGACAAGGCAACGGCTTAAACAGTTTTTGAGATATCTTGCTTACAAGGTTAAATTAAAATGCTGAAATTTTCAAAACGCCATAAGTAAAAAAAGTTCAGATATTTTTCAGAAGTCATTTGGTTCCGCCACTTATCCTGTCCTTTAAAGGTTTCTTTGTTTCTATTTTCAGCTCTGGCAACCATTTTGTTCAGCAGAGCAGAACCATTTTAGCAATTTTGGCAAAGGGGCATACGAGGAACATTGATGTGAAATTATTTTGAAATCTTGCCACTGGCCACGCAGATGTCGTTTTCTATTTTTAGCTCTGGTGACCATTTTCTTCAGCAGAGCAGAACCATTTTGGCAATTTTGGTAACTGGGGATAACAGGAACATTTCTGTGAAATCATTTAAAAATCAGGCCACTGGCCAAGGAGGAGATGTTTAAAGGTTTTTTTCTGTTTTTAGCTCTGTGGCCATTTTGTTCAGCCGAGCAAAACTTTTTTAGCAATATTGGTAAATGGCCATATGAGGAACACCTGTGAAATTACTTTGAAATCAGGACACTGGCTGTGGAGGAGAATGATGTCTTTTAAAAGTTTTTCTAATTTTAGCTCTGGCCGCCATTTTGTTCAGCCAAGCGGAGCCATTTTAGTAATTTTGGTTGAGGGCCATTGGTGGAATACTTCTGTGCAAATATTTTGAAATCAAGCCATTGGCCAAGGATGAGATGTCGTTTGAAGATTTTCTATTTTTTAGCTCTGGTGGCCATCTTGTTCAATGAAGCAGAACCACTGCGGCCATCTTGGATTTTTGATTGACACAATTTTAGCTTGTTTTGATCCAACAGTCATCCTGTTGCTAAAGAGCAAGTTTCGGCTCAAAGTGATCTAAGGTTTGAGAAGAGATGTCGAAAATTGATTTTCAAGATGGCGTCTGTGGTGACCATCTTGGATATTCTATCGGCTCATTTAGCTATTTTGTGTCTCATAAGTGCCCTAATGCTCATCATCAAGTTTCAATTCAACTGGATTATAGAGGAGATGTCCAAAATATGAATTCTCAGCATTTTTCCCATATAAATGTATAGGGCCCATACAAATGCATGGGGAAGCTAATTTGACCTTGCCATAAAAAGGTCAAACGTCAACGTAGGACCATCATTTTAGCAATTTTGGTAGATCTCCTGTCCCCGAGAATTTGTGCAAAGATAAGGCCCCAGGGCTTATTTGGTTCTGGAGAAGAAGATTTTTACCATTATGGGCATGGCAGCCACCTTGGTAAATGGACTGCGACCATTTTACCAATCTTTTTTGTTCTTCAAACCTAAGGAGGCTCCACATACCGTAAAATTTGAGCAACACTGGCCCAGAGGCTTCGGAGAAGAAGTCGTTTGAAATTCTCAACATTTTTCTCATACAAATAAATGGGGCCCATACAAATGCATATGGAAGCAAACTTGACCTTGCCGTAAAAAGGTCAAACATCAATGTACGACCATCATTTTAGCAATTTTGGTAGACCTCTCTTCCCTGATGATTTGTGCAAAGATTCAGCCCCAAGGCATCCTAGTTCTGGAGAAGAAGATTTTGAAAGGTTTTTGGCGGCCATCTTTGTCAATGGACCGTGACCATTTTAGCAATCTTTCGTTCCCCCAACCTAAGGAGGCTCCATATGAAATTTGAGTAACATTGGCCCAGTGGCTTCAGAGAATTGGTTTGAAATTCTCAACATTTTTCCCATACAAATGTATGGTGCTCATACAAATGCATAGGGAAGCAAACTTGACATCGCCATAAAAAGGTCAAACGTCAATGTACAAAAATTATTTTAGCAACTTTGGTAGACCTCTCGTCCCCGATGATTTGTGCAAAGATTCAGCCCCAAGGCATCCTCGGTTCTGGAGAAGATGATTTTTAAAGGTTTTTACCATATATGGGCATGGCGGCCATCTTGGTCAACTGACCACGATCATTTTAGCAATTTTTCGTTACCCCAATCAAAGGAGGCTCCATATGAAATTTTAGCAAAATTGGCTCAGCGGCTTCAGAGGAGAAGTCGTTTGAAAATGTTAATGGACAGATGGACGACGGAGGAAAAGTGATCACAATAGCTCATTCTGAGCATAGCTCAGGTGAGCTAAAAACAAAACAGGTTTGACATTTCATGCAAATTGTCTCCATTTTGAAATACTTTTTCTTATTTTTTCCAGAAGCAGGTTTGACATTTCATGTAAATTGTCTCCAATTTGCATTAATGTCAAAACCTCAATGGAGACAATTTGATTGAAAGACAATTTGCATAAAATGTCAAAACTGTTATTAGGGAAAAATTATTTCAAAATGTCATCTGCTGAAATTTTTACCTAGAGTGGTAAGCGCTCAAACAGAATTATCATATTAACAGTTTTGAACCAGATCAGTCATTACATTGCTACTCATCCAACCGTTTAAAGACATATCAACGCAGTACAAATGAAATGTTTAAATTTTAAAACAAATAAGGTAAAGATTTATTGTATCTGAATACTTATTCTGCAATGTTTCCCTGTAATATTACAATTGCAAGTAATATTAGAGGGTAACACTGCAGAATATTACCCTGCATATGATATGCTCTCAACCAATAAGATTTCTAAAATAGCTTATGAGTATTATTGAGGTATAATAAAGCTCAATATTGCATCTACACAGTCTACATGTAAATGTTTGTTAAAACATTGTTTGTGTTGAGGTTTTACGGCCCAGTAAACCCAATGGAGTCATATCGAGCGTGGTCAGTTTATCTAACCACACATTTACTGGGCAGGCTTAGTCCTCTAAGTTGTTAACTAGTATTGTGCACTTTCTTTCGCCAGAAACTGACAACTGCCCTTCTAGAATCAGCGGAAGGGAGAGAATGACCGTAGAAAATATTTCATGATCAATCTCAACAAAAGAATGACAAGCGACCTCCCGGTCTCCAATTAGAGGCACATCCAACTGAGCCACCGAGGCCGGTACATGTAAATGTAAAATTGTAAGCGAGTATGGTGTATAAACCTTCTTGGTGAAGTGTCTAAAATGTTGCAATGAAATGGCAAAGAAGGATCAAACTGATCTGGATCTGCACTATTTGCTCAGGCCTCAATTTCAAATAGTCAGGGTTAATATGGTAAGAATAGTTATCATACTGTAATAACCCTAAATATTGGGACAGACAGGTATGACCAAATAGTGTAGACCCAGATCAGATGCCGCAGCATGCGGCATCTGATCAGGGTCTACACTGTTTGCCATTCAAGCAATATTTTAGACACATCAAGAGGTAGTAGAATGGACTATTTCAAATTTTAGGACAAGTTTGGTAAGCAGATAAGACCACCCAATACTTAGGGTAAATATGGTAATTTGGAATTTTAGTTGAACCTCCATGAATGGTCACTTCTCAACAACAGTTGCCTTCCTATAACAGTCAACAATCTGATTCAACAAAGTGTTAGTTTACTACCATAATTATTCTAATATGCCTCAGGGGCAATGCAATTCACTACTACTAAGATGAAATTCTTTAGAAAATATTTTGGTAAAAAAATAAGATATTTTCATGGTCTAAAGCAAATTTTCCTTGCGTTCGATTTACATTACAATGTTTTTCTCCTCAAAAAGTAGGAAAGGGAGTCAGCCATTTATTTGAGAAGGGGTTTCTACTGCAAGAAATATGGTATCTACTTAATTTCTCCATAACAACCACCACTCCACAATGTCAGTTTTGTTCAATCCAAAAGGTGTCTGTTGTACATTTTTATGGTTACTCAAAGGAGCTGCCTCACCAAAGCCATACAAATGAGTATCAATAAGTTATGGTTGGTACAAAATTGATAAAAAAAAAAAAATAAAAAAATAAGCATAAAAAAAGAAAAAATAAAAAAAGAAAAGAAAAGAAAAAGCACAATATTTTTTCATTTCATGATGCTACAAGTATATGACTATTGTCATCTGCTTTGTCTTCTGTCGGTTACTTTAAAAGTCATTTCTGCAAACAGTGTGGACCCAGATCAGACTGCTCCTTTAGGAGCAGTCTGATCTGGGTTCACACTGTTTGCCGGTATGCAGAAAATAGGTTTGAAAAGTTTGCAAGAATATTCAGCAGACGACATAACAGACGACATTTTCAGATGCAGTTTTTCTTGGCGCTTTAAGGGTAAACCCATTTAAGTTTAGTTTCCCATAAAAAGAACATTGGCAAAATGTTTTGGGTTGAACATTGGCAAACAGTGAATGTGGCATCTGATCAGGGTCTACACTGTTTGCATTAAGTTCAGAAATTCCTAATAAACATGGTTATGATCAAAATTAATGAGACACTCCCTGTATAGGAAATGGACCTGTCCAAAGAGTTGAGGTAGAAGAGTCCACTTGGCATAAATGGGTTATATATACATATTGCTCATCCTACAGCATGGCAACGCATACATTTTTCTCTGGATATGGTAAATGTCCTAAAATTACAAACACTTTATTCCACACCTTTTTTGCCTAAATTTTGCTTTCTTACCCTCCAGTGCCCAACCATAGAAAGCATTGTCCAAAAACTTTCATATTACCCACAGGCTTATCATACATGCCATATCTCACACTGTGAGATAAAATCTCACAGAATTTGGCCCATCTGGAAGCCAGTTCCCATAAGATTTTTCAAATCTTCAGACCAATCTCACCAGGTGGTTCGACGAGGCGGTTCTAATGAGTACCACAATCTATGTTTTGAGCAGGTATACGAAAAAATATCAGAATTTTTTTATCTGAAAATTTTCTGTTTTGGGTTGAAAAACTTTCAATTTATTTGAATAGGCGTGTTTTCGTAATGGAAGGGCACTTCCACTTCATTATGTGTTTTTCAAAGTGCCTCAATTATGTGGATAACCCCTCTTACCTGAATCTACATGTGTAGTGTATGCGGGGTTCTCGCTATGAATTTGAAAGTAAGAGTTCCATGGCCATTTTTTCAAAAAGTAAGCCCCACTATTAAGTTTTGCTAAATATCTCTGAAAAGAAGGAGTCCCATTGGCCAAAATAGGAGTCCAGGTCTACACTGTTTGCCATTCCACTGATTATTTTAAGAAAAATAAAAAATGCCTAACAGGATTATGGATGGGGTTTTCCACTGAAGAATAAAGGTAGCAAATCACTTTTTAAAAGGGTTAACCAAAAGGTAAACTTCAGATGACCCCTGCCCAATGCCCGCCAGCCCCCCCCCCAGACATCACTATTTTACAGGACTGTATTTTTTCATGTTGTCCAAAAATCAACATAAAAAGCAAAATTTAGGCCAACAGAGAACAATAAATATGCAAGAAGCATTCAAAATTTTTGGACATTTACTGTATGTTTAGTATGACATGCAGTTTTCTTTAACTCTGTTTTTCTTTCAGAGTTTTTTCTTTCTTACATTTGTAACTCTACATAATTTCCTGATGCTGATACATATGTGTGATTACCAATTTCCTGGACAGGTGAAAGAAATATCACAAATACCACGATGGTAGGATTAATCTTTGGCTCAGTCAGATGCATTTCCAACTGGAGATCAGGAGGCTGCAGGTGCGATCCCTGCCAAGTCGGGCAACATTTTTTAGTGGAGACAGAGCATGAAATATTTTCTATGGTCATTCTCTCCCTTCTGCTGATTTAAGAAGGGCAAAACTGTCGTCAGTTTCTACTGGTTAAACTCTTAGAGGACTAAGCATGCTCAGAAAAATTCTGGTAAGGCAAACTGGCCACACTCAACATGACCCAAATGGGTTGACTGGGCCCAAAAATCTCAACAGAAACAATTATCCTAGTGTGCAATGTAATTCCTCCGTTTTCTTTGTCCTAAAATGATGTCCACAATTGCTGCAGGGAAACAGTTTTGGTTTATCCCGATCTTTCATGTCAACTACAGTCGAACCTCGTTATCTCGAACTCGCTTATTTCGAATTCCCGCTTATCTCGAAGTGAAAATCTGGTCCCTGTTTTAACATGAAACTATGACAACAGGTAACAAAATAATGTGGAAAAGAGGAGAAATTGCTCCTAAGGAGCAATTTCTCCTCTTTTCCACATTATTTTATATATATATTTCTAACTTCAGGAGTCAAATTACATATTCATTTGTTAAATGTGGTTGTTCAATTTACTGTTTTCCTCACTCTCTCAACTCTGATATGTCGAGGTACGGATATCTCGAAATATTTCATCGAGTCCCTTGGAATTCGAGATAACGAGAGTCGAATGTGTACTTCTGATTCACAGATTTCACATTTATGTTTGCTTTAGACATTACTGTGAGCTTTATCTACATGTCGTTTCAAGTGGTTGGAATATGTATATGCAAGGCCACACTGGCTGCACAGGTATTGCCTGCCAAACTGGTGAATCTTCATGTGCTTTCTCAAATACTCTACTGCAGTGAATGTTTTATCACACTTACTGCATTCTATCTTTTCACCTGTCTTATCATGCACACGTTTTACATGTCTCTCAAGCAAATTTTTCGACTTGAATGTTTTTGTACACTGCTTACATTCAAATGTCTTCTCAATTTGGAACATCAGGCTAGAATGATTCTCAAAACATTTGCCATATTTGTCAGGTTTATCATGTTTAAACTTCTTCTCAATCAGGGAAGGATTTGTATGAACATGTTTTATGTGTGACTGTAGAATGTGTCTTTGTCTAAAAAAAAGTCCACAAGTATCACATAGATGAGGTTTTAAACCTGAATGAATGTTTGAATGTTTCTTCAGATCACTAGGGTCACGGAATGACTTCTGACAGATTTCACATGTGACCTTTTCTCCAGTGTGTGAACGATTATGAAGCCTGAGACTGGATCTGTATTTATATGTTTTATCACACAGGGGACATTTAAAAGGACGAGCATCTGAATGAACCCCCATATGGGACCAAACCAGGTCCTCCTTTCTTTTAAACACTTTGCCACAGATTTTGCAAGGATATTTATAATCTGAATGAGTAAAAGCATGGTAGTCCAGTCGCATCGAGGAAGTAAATGAAGCATTGCAGATACCACATTTGAAAGGGCGTTCATTTGTATGTGTACGTTTGTGGTCATCCAAGAATCTCTGTGAGTTATAGGCCTTTGGACACTGATCACATGAGAAAGGTTTAATTCCATGTTTAATCCCATGAAATTTAAGTTTCCTTTCATTTGAAAATATCCTCCCACAGGTGGAACACTCAAAGTTCACTTTACCATGTAAGGCAAGGTGTTTTTCAAAACCTTCCTTGGTGCTATACCTGTACACAGGACCACAAATTTTGCAAATTAAGTTCAAATTCCAGTGGATTTTACTGTGACTTTGAAGGCTTCTTATGTTTCCAAAGCTCATGGAACAATCTCTACACTTAAAAGTGTTGACTTTCAATTTCCCTTTGTCTTTACTATCCTTTACTTTCTGCAGTTTTTCTGTTTCATCTTGCTTCTCCATGACCTTCTTCACAATTTTATCTTCTTTTTGGGGAATTTCAGGTTTAATAGTTTGCTTTTGTTTGACAATCTTATTCCAACATTTAACTTTAATTTCATCATGGATTTTGGATTTAGTAAATTTCTTTTGTTTTTTCTTCTTCACACTTTTAACATTGCCTTTTATCATCTTTTTACAAATTTCTATTTCTTTATCATTTTGCAGTTTAACTGTCTTCTCCATATTTTCATACTTCTGTGCAACAATACTTTTTGTCTTATTGGTAATTTTCTCAATATCTGTCAAAACCTTATAACAGTCAAGTATACTATTATTCTTCAACAGTGATTCATCTCTGAATTCATCTGCAACACCAAGTCCATCTATATCAATATCTATGTCATTGGATTCATTGTCTAATTCACTTGTAGTTGCAATATAATCTGTTCCCTCTGTTTTGTTATCAGAAATAATAGTTCTTATATGCCAATTAACAGCACTTAGAACATCTGAAAGAAACAGTGTTTGTGAATCATTCTTTCCTGATATATTTTGTTCAACTTCCACCATATCAATACTTTTCCCTACTCTTTCAACGTATTCATTACCCAATGCCAGGTTGTCCCTACTGCCTTCAACTTTAATAACAGAATCTTCAAAATCTCCATCTGTGATCATGGCTAGTGGCTGAGTGTTTTCCACATTAGGATCTGGTTCTGTTTTCACAACAATGTCTTGATGTTCAACCTTTACATCTGTACTTCTAATACATGTTCCAGAGAGTTCATCTGCATGTTTTTCACTTTCACCCATATTTCCAAGCTCAGTTTCACTTTTCACACAATTTGTTAAGGCTGCCTCTAATCCTTCTTTCCCAGACTGTAAATCACCAGATGTTTCTAATAACGTCTTCATGCCTTCATCTGTCAGTAAATCTGTGGACATCTCAGAATTTTTCTCTAAAGTCACCATCACTGCTTTCTTGAATCTCTCTACAGAGCTCCGATTAAGTTATTGTTCTGCAGATAAAAATACTGTACATTTTTCAAATCCAGTTAAATGTTTTTTTATTTTCTCCATGAAAATATATGTTGTGGGTACTGATTAGAAATACATGTACCATACCCATAGCAACAGATAAGGTGCTTTTTTCATCCGAAAAATGCTGATATCTTTCTTTTTTCCGGATAAAAACATATGTTGTGGGTACTCATTAGAAGCGCCTCACCGAGGCACTTCTAATGAGTACCCACAACATATGTTTTCGTCGAGAAATAAGAAAAATATTATGTGGATACCCCCTATTATCTGTAGCTATGCATACGGTAGATTTCCTATTAGTTCGAACACACGAATAATTCGAACACCCCTTACTGTTTTGAAATCACCTCCCGAAAATTGCTCTTTTAGTCCGAACAGTCACGTATTTTTGTCAAACCCATTTTTAAATAGTTCGAACACGTGAAGTACGATTCACAAACTGTATATGTATAGTTCGTTGATGAACATTACGTACCTCGAATTTCCGTGTGCAATCCGATGAAAAAAAAATGATACACATGAATTGTTACACAAAAAAAATAAACTTAATTTAACAAAGAAAGCAGTCACCAACAAAAGTACCTAGCCGCTTATGTGACTGATCAAAATAGTGACCGAAGCACTCGGGTCAACGCATTCTCGCAGGCAGTTGAAAATTTATGTAATTTGTAAAGCTGATTCTGAAGAGCCTAAAAACAAATCAGAATTCGTTTTTTTTTTAAGCGCAGACTCATCTGGGTCTCTCTATTTTGCAATGGTTATAAGGTACAATTTTCCTCGTTGCTATTCTGCAGGTGGTCATTAAATACTGAAACCAAAAAAGGTATCTTACCGATTGTAAAAAAAAAAAAAAAAAAAAAATAGGACAGGGTGTCACATCGGCTTATTCCGATCAGGACCTACTCTGTTAGTTTGACAGAGTTTGCAGGGCATAGAAACAGAGCCCCCGTTTCAAACAGCCAATGCGCAGGCTGGTCCAGGTCATTGTATCTTGCCCAAAAAGTAAGTTACTATTTTGCGGATCATGAGTCTACCTCTGCATGACTCCCATGCAACGTCCTACTGACAGGCTTACAATATATCTGTTTTGACAGGTCAAAAAAAGTACCTTATCGCAAATATGAAAAAGGAAGATCCAGATTAATGTGCCCATATGCGCAGTCCGATAAGTCTATTTTATTTATTGTGCATACTTACAAGGCCTGACATTCTTTATGTACAATATTAGCGGTTTTATTATTCTGAGTAGCCTGCGCAGCCGATCTGGTTGCGATTAATTTGTCTGAACAAAATAAGGTCTGTTTATCACAGTTCAAATTTCTAGTAACATCAAAGGGATTACAAAAGTGGCCGATTCCTTTGATGGCAATAGGTTTGTTCACCTGTCAATCATGTGGCTAGTTGGTGAATGTGTCATTGAAATGTATATGATTAACCTTTACAGCTCTGTGGGCTAATTCAGCAGACGACAAATTGATCACATTTTTCCAAGAAAACTGAATTTGACATTTCATGCAAAATGTCTTCATTGGAGATAACTTGCATGAAATGTCAAACATGTTTTTGGGACATATATGCATCAGAAAAAATATTTCTGAAGTAATTTTGCCCAGAGTGCTAAGAGTTCAGTCTGTTTTTTTGTGTGTTTTTTTACATCTTATTTCCTTACCCGTTTTACCTAATGGACCAATCCGAAAAGTCTGTGCAATTATTTCCCGTGTTCATTGTAAGGAAAAAACGAATTGGTTTTAGTGTTCCTCGGGGATGGATAACATTTTGGAACATAATATGATTTTAATTAGTCTGGATTAGTAAATTTCTGTCAATGGACGAAGGTAAACAGTATAGCTTTCTACCGGCTTCGATGATCGGCACTTTCCGTGAACACGTGGCACCACCGGACTTGCCGAAAATACCGATATGGCCGAAGATCTTGATAATATGGACGGGTCTGAGTTTTGGGGGCTTTTTTTTTTTTTTTTTTTGTGGAAAAATCATAGTCTTATAGGCGGATTAATACAGTAACCGCAATGGACAGAACCAGGTTGAACCCCGAGGAAAAAAAAAAAAAATCGGAAATTGCGGGAAAAAAAAAATTGAGTCGCGGCGATTTTTGCGGGTCGGTCAGATCACAGCAAACTTACAAAAGTTTAAGGATGGCCTTAGTTCTTCTTTTACACCCAAGAAGCCCAATTCGTTTTAGAGTAAATAAATTTCTGTCCGCTGAAATGAAAAGACCCGCAGAGAAGAGCGGGAGACCAAAATGCACTGAAAAGCCGGTAATCAGTGTTTTAGCATCGGTGTATTAGCGCTTTATAATTATCGCTTAACCCTTTAAGAGCCAAGCAAAATTTGTAGCTGACAATTTTTTTTATTTTTTAGCCACTATTATTTTTTTATCAGAGAAAAAAATTTTGACATTTCATGTGAAGCATCTGCTTGACTGATGATTTACAAGAAATCTCAAGGCTTAGTTCTCTGAAAAACTTAAAAGTAAAACTGTTTTCTGCTGCAGTTGTGATTGGCGCATTAAGGGTTAAATGAAGTAATACCCTTTACACGCTCTTGCATTTCTAATTCAGCAACTTATCTGTATCTCCGTTAACCCTTAAACCGCCAGTCACAACTGCAGCAAACAACATTTTTTACTTTTTCTTATTTGTCAGAGAAATTAAGCACTGACATTTCATGTGAATTGTCTACTTGTTAGACAATATTGGTAGACAATTCACATGATATGACAAGACTTGTTTTCTCTGAAAACAGAAAAAATAGATACCACAAATTTTGCTTGGCACTTTAAAGGTTAAATGTCTTCACAACCTATGTTAACATCAAAGCGTTCATTCATACATAACACGAGGGCCTTTACAGTTATAGCTGATTGACAGCCAGTTTAACCCTTGAAGCGCTAAGCAAAAATTTTAGCAGACGACGTTTTGATTTTTTTATTTATTTAAAAAAAAAGTGAAATAAGAGAAGTGAGTGATGACATTTCGTTCGCAGATGATTCACATGAAATGTCAAGACTTAATTGTCTGAAAAAAAGTAAAATAAACAAATAAAATAAAATAGATTTTTTTCTGCTGCAGTTGTGATTGGCGCTCTTAGTTTAAACTGTACAGAAGGCATGCGGTAGAATGGAAAATAATCTTTAAAGCGCCAAGCAAAATTTGTAGCAGACAACATTTTGAATTTTTTATTCTTTATTATTATTTTTCTTGATACTTCATGTGAAGCATCTGCTGGGCTGACATTTCACATGAAATGTCAACTTGTTTATCTGAAAAATAAGAAAAACTCAAAATGTCAGCTGCTGCAGACGATTCACCTGAAATGTCAAGACTTTTTTTTTTTGCTGCAGTTGTGATTGGCGCTATTTGGATTAATTAAAACTGTACAGAAGGCAGCGCTAGATTGTATATTAACCCATAAAGCGCCAAGCAAAATTTTTTTTGTTGTTTATTATTATTTATTTTTCAGAGAAAATAAGTCTTGAAATTTCATGTGAAGCATCTGCTTAGGAGATGATTCACCTGAAATGTCAAGACTTTATTCTCTGAAAAAAATAAAATAAATAAATAAATAGAAATAAATTATTATTTTTTTTTTGCTGCAGTTGTGAATGGCGGTTTAAGGGTAAAATCTGTGTTAACACGGTTTCTCCAGCTGACTGCAGGTGCTATTTTAAGCATGTTAGTTCTTACCATGCTGTGGGCAAATTTAGCAAACGACAAACTGAAGACAGCTTTCTATTTTTGTCCTAGAAAATAGCAGCCGACTGTTCTTGCAAATAGTCTCCTCGGGAGACTAATTGCTTGAAATGTCAAATTGTATACACTGAAAAAAAAATACAAGAAAAATGTTATCAGTTCGTTGTCTGCTGAATCGGTAAAGGTTAACAAGGTCAACAAGTATTTTCACAGAGATTACCCGTGAGCAAAAATCTGCAAAAGAAAAAGGGATCCTACAAGAATTATTCGCAACCCGATCGGCTGCGCAGGCTTTTCAAAATAATAAAACTGCTAACATCTTGCGTAAAGAATACCTGTCCTTGTAAGTATGCACTATAAATAAACTAGACCATTATCGGACCGCGCCGACTTGTCTGGATTAGCAATTTTCGCATTTGCAATAAGGTGCGCTTTTTACTAATCAGAACACTGGGATTTTCCGGTAGACTCGTGAAACGCAAAATGGTTACTTCTTAGGCAAGAAACGATGGCCTAAATCAGGCTGCGCATAAAAACATTTCTAAGTCCTGTTAACGCTGTCAAGCAAACTGTTGGTCCTGATCGGGATAAGCGGCTGCGACAACTGCTGCCCTATCATAGTTTTTTTTTTTTTGTTTGTTTGTTTTGTTTTAGTTGGTAAGGTACCTTTTTTCAATGACCGCTTTCCGTTATGCAAGCGATTAGTTTGATGTTTTTATAGACGGTTTTTGATGATCGCCTTAGACAACTGTCGTGTGTCACGTCCGCACCAAAGTCTAAGGAATGTTGAAATGCATAGTATACGGATGACTTATTACAAATAAAGACAATTATCCGCATCAAAATGATAATGTTACTCTATAATTGAAGAAAGTTTAGAGTGACGTCAATTGTTTATGATTATGACCAGGCTACTGTTTTCTGAGGATAAGAAGAAAGTGACATAGAATGTTTTTGTTATTGAAAATGGTCCATTGTTAGGGAATTCGCACAACCATGAGCAATTATCGGTAAATACCGCGAGTTACGTTCTAGTTCAATCAACAGGGGGAAAATAGCTCAAATCGTCGACACATCACACAGGGACTGATGGTTAGTTATTGATTTTTTTATCATGCTCGTTCAGTTTTTATCGGAGATTTTCCGCAATTTAAAATAGTTCGAACAGTGTTTTTTTTTTCTGAAACTGATTTTCGTATAATTCGAACACCCGGATCAATATTTATTTTTTACCTGTTCGAACTAAAGGGAAATCTACCGTACTAATGTGCTTTTAATGAGTACCTACAACTAACTGGTATGGACACTTCTATAGATACCTACAGCATAGGTTTTTGTGAAGAAACTAAGAAAATCTTTGTCCTAATACATTTCTTATATATACCTTACATGATTATCACAATTATCATGTTATCTAAAACTAACAATGCCATTACTTAACAGTTTGTTAAAACTTTGATCAATTAATCTGGCATATACACTTATATTTTTGCTGAAAAAATATGAGTAGCTTTTGCATTTGCAAAAAATGCAAAAGCTACTCACAGTTTTTCAGCAGAAATACCTATGAATTAGATATTGTACTTACTAGAACAGTTAACATTTTGACCACTAATGAGTTTGTTAAGCTAACAATGCTTTGAACAACTGGGCCCTCATTTATTTCAGATTTAGTTAATATATTTACCCATTTAAAGTTGTTCTTCAGTGGCTCAAACATCTTTGGGATCGTTCAAGCTACTAGAGGGTTTATCACAGTGCAAGGTCAGAAGACTATATTAGGAATAATTTAGGGATGTCTTTTCGATCTTCCCTTAAATAATAGTATGTTGTATGTACATATACTCATTAGAATTGCCTCAGTGAGATGATTCTAACATAACACACAACATAGTTTCATGATAATTGAAGGAAATTTCCCTAAAATAACCCTATGTATTAGTTTTCTTGAGCTACTGGAAAAATTTCCAAGGGACTAAAAACACAAGTTTCAATTTGCCACTATAAAATTGCCATCGGAGTTGGAGTTATAGAAGTCTTACTCTATCTTAAAACTGGCTAATCAGAGCTGAAAAGATAATATATTATCAGTCTGCCATTGTGATCGATAATCCATTAGTAATCACTGAAGATTTGGTCACAATTTTTATGTGTGTGTTTGAACATGACTCTAACCATAGGTTATACTTTACTGTACATATTTCGCCAAAGGCCTGAGCAAACAGTGTAGACCCAGATGAGATGCCGCAGAATGTGGCGCCTAATCATTGTCTACACCATTTGTCTCTCATTCTTTTTGTCATTATTTTTAGACACAACAGTGGGTAGTAAATTGTACTTGTTAAAATTTTAGATAAAGTATGGTAAGGAGTTGAGGTGTCTGAATACTAAGTGTATGCGGTAAAGTAACAAACACCGAAATCAAATGATTGATTATTAGCTAATCTATAACAATAAGCATTTTTGTGGAATTCATTGATCGATTTATCGATTATCTAATTAAATGTGCCAGCCTTAATCTGGCCAGATCTAACCGTACCAGTGAAGTTGGGAAAATTCTCAAAATTAAAAAGCTTTTTCAATACTGCAAAAAAATTTTTTTTTGTAAAGGTCAGAAGAAACTTCCCAATACTGAACTTAACCCTTAAAACACCACGAAAACCTGCATCTGAAAATGTCGTCTGCTGAATATTCTTGCAAACTTTTCAAACCTATTTTTTCATACAGGCAAACAGTGTGGACCTTGATCAGCCTGCTCCTTAGGAGCAGTCTGATCTGGGTCCAGACTGTTTGCAGAAATAACTTTTAAAATTACAAGCAGAAGACAAGGCAGACGACAATTGTTGTGATTGGCGCTTTAAGGGTTAATATCAATACTGATAACTTTTATCCATGACCTTATTTTCAATGAGTTGACAATCTGGCAATGTGACTATAAAGGGAGACCAGAATAGCAAATAGTGCAGACCTTTACCAAACAATCTCATCTGACATCTGCAAAGTTTGATACAAGCATAGTAAAATATACATTTTGATCTTGATAAGATTGTAACTCATCACTTTAGCACAATAAAAACCTTAAACTATAATACCCACCATAGTCACAAGCAGATAACTCTAAAAATTTGATGAAATTTGCCCATTAGCAATCCTGAATCAGATCTCCCCAAAATTCAATGCACATATCAAATTTCGTGAAAATCCATTAAATTTCTCAAGTTATCATCCGGAAATGTAAAACGGACGGACAGACGTACGACTGACGGACGGACAGACAGACACACTGATGTCCAAGGTGAAACCATAATACTCCGCCACTATCGTGTGGTGGGGTATAAAAAGTCAATAACTCGTTTTATATCAATAGAGTTACATTTAAAATTTACTTTTCAACCTAGAAGGTGACAAACTGTTGTGACAGTTTAGGGCTTTTTTTTTTTTTTTTTTTTTAATTATTACCATATTCAACGTAAGTACTGCTCATACTCCTATAAGAGTACAATCAATCAATGTTCATCTTAACAGTATCGTCCATATATCATTATCCGGCTCTTCATCAAAACATAATTATGTTGTGGCAAGACAAGAAAATTCAAATGAGTAACTACAACATATACTTTAAGAATAAAAATGTTAAACTATGATACCCGGCCATTATCGTGTCACGAGCAAATAACTCCCTAAAAATTTGACGAAATTAGCCCATTAGCAATCCCAAACCAGATCTCATAATATCAAAGCACATACCAAGTTTGGTGAAAATCCATTATGTTTACTCAAGTTATCATCCGGAAACGAAAAACAGAAGATGGATGGACATACGACTGATGGACGGACGGATGGACAGACACACAGACGTCCAATGTGAAACCATAATACCCCGCCACTATTGTATGGCGGGGTATAAAAATCAGAAAAAAAAAGTAATGCATAAGCATTATTAAATATTCTTCTCATGAATTCCACTGTTGATCTTTCAGTGTGCCCTTATTAGGTGGCAATTTCTCTACACCTTTTTCCAGTATTTCTACAATCCTAAGCGCACAGTTCAGTAATTATGCTGAATATGGTATTTTTGCAACAGTACAATGTTCATGTCTAATGAGTTCTGTAACAACAAGATATGTTTTCCTAAAAACTAAGTAAACTAACAAATACGAGGGATGTTCGAAATGAATTGCTTATTGTCCTCTAGCTCGATATCCACGTGGGGCATGATAAAAACCAATACATACCTGTATAGGGCTATTCAATATCTACACAATGGTGTATAAATGTACATGTTAGGCTAAGTGTAAGACAAAAAATTTGCCATTTGAATACACGCAGTCATTGACCACTGCAGTAAAAATGGTTGGTAGAAGCGTCGACAAAAAAGATGAAATACGGGCTTACATCAAAGCTCGCTCAAAACTTGGTTGTTCTTTGAAGAAGCTGATGACTGAAATTTCTACTGCTTTTGGACCTTCTTGTGTGTCTTATGACACAGTTCGGCGGTGGAAAAAGAAATTTGAGTCTGGTGTAGAGTCCATCAAAATTGCACCGAAATCAGGTAGGCCAAAATCTGCATCTCGTAAAGAAATCGTTTCCAAAATAAAGGAAATCATTGAAGGAGATGCCAGATTTACAGTTCGTGATATGGCACGAAAGGTAGGCATATCATTATTAATGGTTCACCTTATTTTGAAGAAGCATTTGAAAGTCAGAAAGATTTCTGCTAGATGGGTGCCACATCTGTTGACTGACGAGCAAAAGAGGCAACGGGTTAAAGTGGCCAAAAAGCTGCTTCAAATGTTTCCAAAATATGACGTTAGCAATAAGATCTGGGCCAATAAACACAGCAAACGCCTAATAATTGCCAAACGTTCTTTGAGTACAAAGAAGGTTTTGTACGCAATCTTCTTCTCTGGTGAAGGAGTCGCAATAAAAGTGCCAGTGAAAAAGGGCAAAAGCATCACCGGAAAGTACTACAAAGACGTAGTACTGAAGAAACTGAAAAAGTATTATCAGAAACGACGCCCTGCCACTGGTTTTAAACATGTCAGTCTTCTACATGACAATGCCCCAGCTCATACCTCCGCAATAGTTACGGCGTTTTTGAAGAAAGAAAAAGTAACTGTTTTGCCTCACTCCCCGTATTCCCCAGACCTTGCCCCATGTGATTTCTTTTTGTTTCCGAAATTGAAAGCATTCCTTGCTGGGCGGAAATAACAGTCCCGACAGGCACTTGGATCTGCCATTCATCAGTACCTTATTACTGTGCCTAAATCAGCGTACCGTGACGCCTTCAAGAAGTGGATACATCGGCTGAACCTTTGCATTTCTAGCCACGGGGAGTACTTCGAGGGCATGAAATGAGTACTTTTGGGCTAACTTGAAATTTGAAGTCTCCAGATAGAAATAAGCAATTCATTTCGAACATCCCTCGTACCTTTCGAATACCCACTTTATCTACATGTTTACATGGCTCCCGATAAGACACTTTTTCAAACTTAAGTACTGATATTTTAAGTGCTCTACATAAAGTTTTGGGACAATGAGTATTTTACCACCTGCTTTAAAGCTTAATGCTTAAATGCCCATTTGCAATGCTTACTCTTTAATCTTAAAGCACCAAGCATAAGTGTAGCATAGAAAATTCTTTTTCAGAGAAAATAAAGCTTGGCATTTGATGTGAATTGTCTGCTAAGCAGACAATTCACATCAAATGCCAAGCTTTATTTTATCTGAAAAATAAGACTAAAAACACTTAAAAATGTATTTATCATTGGTGCTTTAAGGGTTAAACCCTTTCTGATATAGTGCACTGCTACTGCTCACAAAAGAATCAATGTGAGGGAAATTCCTAAATATACTAAAAGATGTAAAGTTTACTGAAAATTTTACCCCCCAAATTTCATTTCAATGCTGAAATCCAAAATTTCATTGACTCAACTTCAATTTAGATGCTGATTTTCAAAAATTCAATGCTGACATACCCTTAAGTCTCTCTTATCTAGAGCTCTGATTTTTCTAATTTTTATCATGAAAACATATATTGTGGGTACTCATTGGAAGTGCCTCAATGAGGCGCTTCCAATGAGTACCCACAATATATGTTTTCATGGAGAAATTAGAAAACTATTTCATGGATACCTCTCTTATTTGGAACTATGCTATCACAGAACTCTAGATAAGAGGGAGTAAAGGGTATTTCAGCATTGTAGTTTTGAAAATCAGCATTGAAATTTAAGTTGAGGGGGGGGGGGGGGGGGGGGGTGGGATTTTGGATATCAGCACTGAAATCAAACTTAAGGGGTAAAAATTTTCAGTGAACTTTACATATTTTAACATAAAGCACTTTCCTCCACACTTATTCTTGTGTGAGCAGTAGCAATATTCTAGATCAGAAAGGATTTAACCATGGCAAAAATGATACATTCTAGGTTTTGTTGTGGTTCTTGTTTTTCAGAGAAAATAAAACTTTTTGGGCAGACAATTCACACAAATACAAAGCTTTATTTTCTCTGAAAAAAAAAAGAAAAAAAAAAAAAAAAAATTTGTATGCTATACATATGCTTGGTACTTTAAGAGTTAAGGATTGCAAATGGGCATTTAAGTATTAAGCTTTAAAACAGGGGGTAAAATACTCATTAAACCAAAATCTTATTACAGCCCTGGCTCCAGATATGAAAAACAGTACAGTAAAACCTGTGTAAGACAGCCACCTTTGAAATTGACCTTAGTGGTTGATGTGGAAAGGTGGTTGTCTTATAAAGGTACGTCATGTAATTTTGCTAGCAAAATTACATGACATGTACCTTTATAAGACAGACAATTTTTTCCACATCAACCACTATTTAAAGTCAGTCTCGAAGGTGGCTCTCTTACACAGGTTTTGCTGTAACTTTTGAATGTAATACCTTTTTCTTTATCACTCTATGGACTAATTCAGCAGGTAACAAATTAACAATACTTTTCTTATTTTTCCCAGAAAACAGGATTTAACATTATTGCAAATTGTCTCCATTGGCAACAATTTGCATGAAATGTCAAATCCTGTTTTAGGGAAAAAATAAAAAAAATATTTCAAAATGACGACTGCAGCAAATTTTACCAAAGGTGCTAAGTTTTAAGTTTTCACTTTCAGTGTTTTTTCTTTCTCAGCTCTACACAATTTTTTGTGCTGATATTTGTGCATGTGTGATTGCCAGTTTCCACGACGAGTAAAAGAAATATCACAAATATTGCAATGGTAGGGTTTATTGTCCCAATGTACCCGGCTATGCAACTCCATCATTTTCTTTGTCCTAAAACGACGTCCACAACTGCTGCAAGAGAAAGGTTTTGATTTATCATGTGATTCCAGGTGAGATTTAATGTCTACTACTTCTTTTCCACAGATTTCGCATTTGTAACGTTTGCTTTGGACATTATTGTGAGTTTTATCTACATGGCGTTTCAAGTGGTTTGAATATGCATATGCCATGCCACACTGACTGCACCGGTAACGTCGGCCGTACTGATGTATTTTCATGTGCTTTCTCAAACCCTCTACTGCAGTGAATGTTTTACCACACTTATTGCATTCTGCCTTTTCACCTGTCTTATCATGCACACGTTTTATATGACTCTCGAGCCAATTTTTCAGCTTGAAAGTTTTTGTACACTGCTTACATTCAAATGTCTTTTCAACATGAAATTTCATGTGGAATGTCAGACCAGACTGATACTCAAAACATTTGCCACATTTGTCGCATTTAAATTTCTTCTCAATCAAGGATGGATCTGTATGAACATATTTTATGTGTGACTGTAGATTATTTCTTTGTCTGAAAAAAAGTCCACAGGTATCACATTTATGTTGTTTTATATCTGAATGAACACTTAAATGTTTCTTCAGATCACCAGGGTCACGAAATGACTTCTGACAGATTTCACAAGTGACCTTTTCTCCAGTGTGTGAACGATTATGAAGAGAGAGACTGGCTTTGTATTTATATGTATTATCACACAGGGGACATTTATAAGGACGAGCATCTGAATGAAATGCCATATGGGATCTCAGGTGCTCCTTTCTTTTAAACACTTTGCCACAAATTTTACATGGATATTTATAACTTGAATGACATAAAGAGTGGTTGCGCAATAGACTAGAGGAAGTGAATGAAGCGTTACATATGCTACATTTGAAAGGGCGTTCATTTGTATGTGTACGTTTGTGGTCATCCAAGATTTTCTGTGTGTAATAAGACTTTGGGCACTGATCACACTTGTAAGGCTTGATTCCATGTTTATTTCCATGAAGCTTAAGTTTCCTTTCATTTGGAAAAATTTTCCCACAAGTGGAACACTCAAAGTCTGCTTTGCCATGTAATGTAAGATGTTTTGCAAGCCCTTCCACAGTGTTATACCTGTACAAAGGACCACAAATACTGCAAATTAAATTCGAATTCCAATGAACTTTACTGTGACTCTGAAGACTTTTTATGTTTCCAAATTCAATGGAACAAATTTTACATTGGAAAGTGCCATGTCTACCAACTTGTTCTTTTTTAGGAATTTTCATTTCAAGATTTTTCTTCTGCCATACCTTCTTCATGAGTTTTACTTTCTGACCAATCTCTGTTTTATTATAACTTTTTTGTTCGCAACTCTTCACCTTCTGAACGTTTACCTCCATAGGAACTTTTGTTTCAGTGTATTTCTTTTGATTATTTTTCTTCACATTTTGAATTTTTACTATTTTAGGAATTTCAGTATCAGTGAATTTCTTTTTACTTTTCACATTTTGAATGTTTGTGTTTTCAGATAATTTTGTTTCATTATTTTTTGGCTTTTTAATATTTTCACCTGTATTTTTACATTTCTTTTGAACAACCAATCTTTTTGTTTCACTGGTTATCTTCTTAATATCCTTCAAAACTACATAACAATCATGTATACCATATTTTTTCAGTAGTGAAATATCTTTGAATTCATCAGCAATGTTCAGTTCATCTATGTCAATTTCTATATCAATGGAATCATTGTCTGAATCAGAACAATATGGTTCAGTTTCTGGTTCACTTATAGTTGCAATATCATCTGTCTCCTCTGTTTTGATATCAGAAATATGCATTTTTTCATACTGATTAACAGCATTTAGAACATCTGAAAGGACCAATGTCTGAGGGTCTTTCTTTCCTGATACACTTTGTTCAAGTTCCACCATGTCAACATTTTCCCCAACACTTCCAAAATTAAAATCGTTTACAGTGTCAGTATTTGCCAGCAACATTTTATCAATCTCTTCAAAATTCTGTTCAATTGCTCTCATTATATCATCAGATACCAAACCGCTTAATTCAGCATTCTCAACTTCATCTAGTATTTCTCTCTTTATACTTCTAAAACAATTACTTTGATCTGTGCATTCATTACCCATGGCCACAAAGTCTCTATTGCCTTGAAGGTTTAAACAATTATCTTCAAACTCTCCATTTTCAATCATGTCTAGAAGCTGAGGCCTTTCCTCATTCAAATCTGGCTCCGTTTTCACACAGATGTCTTGATGTTCAATCTTTATCTCGGCAGTTCTAAAACATGTTTCAGAAAGCTTATCTCCATGATTTTCATTTTCACTCAAATGTTCCAGGTCATTATCATTTTTCACATGATTTACTAAGGTAGCTTCCAAACTTTCTTTAATAGATATTCTATCTTCACCTGATGTTTCTAATAATGCCTTCATACCTTCATCTATCTGGGAATCTGTGGACATCTCAGGCATCTTGTCTATAGTTACCATCACTGTCTCTCTAAAGTGCTTAAGTTGTTATTCTGCAGATAAAAATATTTTACAATTCACTCTTAGCTCTTCATAAGCACAGCAATATACACCAAAACCCCTTTATTATTGGAGTCCATAGCATAAACCATGTTAACTCAACAACATATGTTATATCCAAACAAAATGTATACATTTTATTGAACAAGACCTGACACCAGACAGGAAAGCTCGCCTGATATTGCACATTTTGTTTCTGGAAAATTCTAAGTCCATATTGCACATTTTGTTTCTGGAAAATTCTAAGTCCATGACCTTGATTTGACATGACCTCTAGTTGTGAGGTGGTGGTGGTGTGTGTGTGTGTGTGTGGGGGGGGGGGGGGGGGTGTAGATTTTGGGTGGGGGGATTGCCTGTGCAAAATTTTCATCAAACCAAAGATGAATCACTTCAGTGACAAGGTTAGGAAATATTTATGTCTTAAAATCTTAAACGAAAACTTCAACATTTTTAAAATTTGTGACCTCGGCCCCAAGGTCACATTCATGAGTGCTGATGGTGCTGATAAAAACTGGACCAGTATCTATCTTGATACCAAATATAAATTAAACGCACTGTTTGGTTTTGAAGTAATGAGGTCCTAAAAACTTTGACTTAAAATTTTAACATGAAAATGTTGACATGACTGTGACCTTGACCTTAATATGAACTAGGGGGATGAGGATGGAACGAACTGATCAAAACTTTGGACTAATATGTATCATCTTACCAAAGATGAATAGAATCAGTAATAAGGTTAGGAAATAATAAGGTCTTAAATTTAAATTCTAAGTCTTTGACCTTGACCTCAAGGTCTGGGCCATGAGTGATGATGGTGCTGTAAAAAACTTTTGACCAGTATCTGTCATGATACCAAATAGGAACTAAATCCATCGTATAGTTTAGAAGTAATGAGATCCTAAAAACTTTGAGGCAAAATTTTAACATGAAAATTCTAAGTCTGTGACCTTGACCTTGACATGACCTAGGGGGCTGGGGATGGTACTGTGAAAAACTTTGAACCAATATGTATCATCATACCAGAGATAAATCAAATCCGTGACAAGGCAAGGAAATAATGAGGTCTTAAAAACTTTAACAAACACTTTAACATTTGAATTCTAAGTCTGTGACCTCGACCTCAAGGTCACGGTCATGAGTGTTGATGGTGCTGATAAAAACTTTTGACCATTATACCAAATAGGAACTAAATCCATCATTTAGTGTAGAAGTAATGAGATCCTAAAAACTTTGACGTTAAATTTTAACATGAAAATTCTGTCTGTGACCTTGACCTTGACATGACCTAGGGTAGTGGGGATGGTACTGCACAAAATTTTGGACCAATATGTATCATTATACCAAATATGAATCAAATCTATGGTAAGGCTGGGAAATAATGAGGTCTTAAAAACTTTAACGAAAACTTTAACATTTGTGGACACCGACGCCAACACCGGTGGTAGTACAACAGCTCTTCGTGAACATTGTTTAGGCGAGCTAAAAAAGACCATCCATTTATGGTCATTTTTATTTTTTTGATCCATCTTTGAACCTTGTTATATCCAAAATGGTATTGTAATGAACCGTGTTATAGAGGCTGTAGTGTAAACCTATTACATGTTTTATGGAGAAATAAGAAAAACAGTCAAACTTCAAAGGCTTGAATATCTTTGGGACCATAGAAATGGGTAGTTCGAGCAACTGAAGGTTAATCATGGCGTCAGGTCAGGAAGCAAATGGTGATAATTTTGGGAAATCTTTTCCATCATCTATACAATAATGGTATGTTGAGTGTACTCATTAGAATTGCCTCAAGGATTCATTCTAATGAATACACACAACATATAATTTCATGATAAATTAAGAAAATTTCTTTAAATATTGTTTGTTTTTTTTTTGAGCCATCGGAAGAATTTTGTTGGGACTCAAAAACAAGTTCAATAAGCCATCAGTGTTGGAGCAAATGAGGTTCGACTGTATATCAATACTTCTTGGATGAAAAAAGGGTCTTATACTATAAGGCTCTTTTTTTTTTTTTTTTTTTTAAATTTGGGTTTACTGCCCTTTCAAGAATATTTCACTTATCCTTCACTAGCCGTTCAGTCATCAAAGGTGGGTGAAAACTGGAGAGCCCGGGGAAAAACCACCTGACCTTTCATAAGCAGAACTGGGCTTTCCCACGTGACCCGAGCGAGGCTCAAACCACAGCGGTAAGAAACCTAACGGATTAAGAATCAACTCTATTAGCCACTAGGCTATGAGGGCCCACTGATTAGGCTCTTTTTTTCATCCAAAGAGTATTGACATTTTCTTGTTTCCTGATGAAAATATATGAGGACCTAAAACACGTTTTCATGAAGAAATAAAAAATAATATTATCTGGATTACCCCTCTTATAAATCAACAGCTTCTAGTGATGAAAAATTGCCAAAAAATGAAAGTACAAGATTGATGCAAATGTTAACAAAATTTCTGAGTCTATGACCTTGACATTAGGTCTGTATGAATGCCAGTTGACCAGTATCAATCTAGTAGCAGGCCTCTAGATAAGATTTCGGTACAATGCTTAACTCTTAAAGTACCAAGCAGTGTACATATAAAATTCAATTTTTTTTTTCTAGCAAAAATAAAGCTTGGCATTTTGTGTGAATTGTCTGCTGACAATTCACACTAAATGCCCAGCTCTATTTTCTTTGAAAAACAACAAAAGCAAAACAACCTAGAATGTATAAATTTGTCATGGGTGCTTTAAAGGATTAACCCTTTCTGATCTAGTATACTGCTACTGCCCACACAAGAATAAATGTGAAGGAAAGTGCTTTATGTTAAAAGATGTAAAGTTCACTGAAAATGTTTTACCCCCTAAATTTGATTTCAATGCTGAAATCCAAATTTCATTGAGTATTTTACCCCCTCGATTAAAATTTCAATGCTGATTTTCAAAACTTCAATGCTGAAATACCCTTTACTCCTTCTTATCTAGAGCTCTGTTAAGTAAAAACATTAACCTCACAACTTCAAGTTAACCCTTATCCTGCTGAATAATTTAATTAGCCACATCAATTTCTGACTATCAATCAATCAAATTACATCATATAATGTTTTCTTTCAAATTCACAAACTGATTGACAAACAGTGTAGATCCTGATCAGATGGCTTCTTCAGAAGCCATCTGATCTGGATCTACACTGTTTGGAAAGGTAGGTGTTGTCGTGAACAGCAAGATAAGGGTTAAGACTTTCTGAAGTTTTAGCAAAGGGGAACATTTTAAAACTAGACAAAGTGCCCAGTGGGGCACGTATACTGCCGACCAGCGTTACCGCCAGTTTTTAAAGAGCACAAAGTATGTAGCTTTGACTCTGGAGATGGCAGTTATATGCTTTATGTTATAACATTGAAAAACTTCAATCACACATAATATGAAGCCCTTGACCTCAAAAATCAGGCACAGGTGCAGGGATTGAGCTTAATAAAACTTTAGCCCTATAACTATCACCATATACTAGTGAAATCAATCAGTCTTTGTAACATAAGCAAAAATGACATCTGTATGAAAAGTCTGTGATCTTGACTTAAAAGCCATGCCCCAGCTTGGGGATGGTGCCGAGAAAAACTTTAGACCTATATATACCATCATGCTTAATATTAATGAAACCAACAAAAGGGTCTTCATAATATAGCTATATAAATTTTAATGAAAATTTTAAGGTCACCTGCCTACTCAATGCCCTCTACATATCAGTAAAGTATCACAAAAATATCTTAAAGAATTTTTAGAGTTACTGCCCGCACAAAATTTAAATAACCAAGGGAGAAAAACTGCAGAATGGAGTCAGAAAGTCATTCTTGAATGTGATATGCCTACTCAATGTCCTGTACATACTGGTGAAGTATCATGAAAATATCTTAACATGTTTTAAAGTTATGGTTTGCACAAAATTTTTACAATTCTGGAGACAAGGGGAGATAACTCATGGACCAAGTCAGTTAGAGTTGTCTTTCTTGTACCCGACACCCTACCAAGTGCCCTCTACAACCTGACAGTTTCCTGAAAATAGCTCAAAGGGTAGTTAGGAGTTATGGGGTGCACAATAATGCATTTATGGACAGACAGATGGATGGATGGATGAATGGATGAATTCCATGCTGACAGCTATATCCCCTAAACCTCTCGGGAGGAGGATAACGAAATTCAACAAAAGGTCTTGATGGTATAGCTATATAAACTTAGATGCAATTTTTTTTACTTTTATATGAAATTTCTAAGTCTGTGACCTTGACCTCAAGGTCATACCCCGGCATGGGGATGATGCTGAGTAAAACTCTAGACCTATATCTACCAACATGTCAAATATAGATGAAATTCCTCAAAGGGTCTTGATGGTATAGCTATATAAACTTAAACACAAAAAAACTTTGACTTTTTTATAAAAATTCTAAGTCTGTGACCTTGACCCCAAGATCACCCCCGGGGTGGGGATGGTTCTGATAAAACTTTAGACCTATATCTACCATCATGGGATAATGAAATTTAATAAACGGTCTTGATGATATGGCTATATAAACTTAAACGCAAAAATTTTTACTTTTATTTGAGAATTCTAAGTTTGTGACCTTGACCTCGGTCACATCCAGGGTGGGGATCATGCCGAGTAAGAAGCTAGGCCGATATCTACCAACATGTCAAATATAAATAAAATTCCTCAAGGGTCTTGATAATATAGCTATATAAACTTAAACACAAAAAACTTTGACTTTTTTCACGAAAATTCTGTCCGTGACCTTGACCGCAAGGTCACCCCCGGGGTGGGGATGGTGCTGATAAAAACTTTAGACCTATATCTACCATCATGCCATATATGAACGAAATCCATCAAAGGGTCTTAAAATTTGAAGTCTTATAAACTTTAACACAAAAACTTTGACCCTGTGACTTTTTTATGAAAATTCTAAGTCCGTGACCTTGACCCCAAATATGAACGAAATCCATCAAAGGGTCTTCAAAATATGAGGTCTTATAAACTTTAACGCAAAAAACTTTGACCCTGTGACGAAAGACGAACGAACGAACAAATGAACGAACGTACGTATGTACGAACGAACGGATGAATGGAAAAGCGAAAACTATATACCCCCACATACTTCGTATGTCAGGGGTATAACAAAACTTGACACAAATGTTAACAGGCTTTTTAAGTCTGATTTCTTGACCTTAGCTCTGCAGTCACTGCAGCAGCAATATACAGTAATCTGGGACAGTGCTCCAGCTAGCCCTATATGGAGGGGTGGGCCACCTCTCTTGCCCTCTCTTACCACCCCTCTGCCCTTTATAAGCTGCCCTTTGTCTTATTTCAACTCCAGACATAAAACCCTACATTTTGGTGAAAATTTCATGAAAATCGGACCAAAATTAGAAAAGTTATCGATGTTTAAAGGTCAGTTTTATGTGTACTCTATTTTTGAGGTATTTATTGTGGAATGGCATATTTTATAACCTGTCTTGGTACTAACTAAGAACATTACATGACACATGGTGCCCTCATTCTTGTATGACCGTGCAAAAAGTGCCCTACCCAGCACCCCTCTGCCCTCAAATCCTAGCTGGAGCACTGTGGGAAGACAACAAAGGTGACTTTCACGTGATTTTAATGATAAGGGACACAGATTTTGGAGACGTATCCCCTCACTTTAAGTAAGAATATTACCTTGTGTGCTGCACATACATTACAGAGCTAAAAATGGTAAAAGGCAGTTACCATGCATTGGTTTCTACGAGGGCGAGTCAATAAAAAACCAGCCTAACTTATTTCTGGGCGAGATCAATCTTCTTTTTCGACGTAATTGCCCTCTAGAATGATGCACTTGGACCAACGGTATTCCAGTGCCATCACCCAGAACTGAAAAAGCCAGGGTCCTTGTCTCTGACCCACTCCTCAACTGCCGCCATGACTTCTTCGTTGGACCGGAAACGACGTCCACGGATATCCTTTTTCAAGTTTGGGAATAGGGAAATAGTCACTAGGAGCTAAGTGCGGAGAATAGGCGGGGTGCGGTATTAGCTCGTACCCATTCCGCTCAACAGCATCCATTGCAGTTTTGCAAGTGTGGACTCTCGCTTTGTTCTGTTGGAGCAGAATCACTTTGGAGAGTTTACCTCAGCGTTTTTCACGGATTACAATTCTCAGGTAGTCGAGCAAATTTGCATAATACACACCTGTTATTGTACTTTTCTTTGCTAGAAAGTCCAACATAATAACGCCTTGTGCATCTCAAAATACAACTGCCATCACCTTGCCAGCAGAGGGTTGCGTTTTGAACTTCTCTGGCCTCGGAGACCCCGACCCTACACTCTGCGACTTTGAGCTTTATTCTCTGGCTCATAATAATGAACCCAGATCTCATCTACAGTCACCAGACATGAAAGGACATCACCTTCCTTTGACCTAAACTGCTTCAACAATGCAAAGTATACTGATGCTCTGGTTGCCATTTGCTCGTGGCTAAGGGATTTTGGGACCCAACGGGCTGTTAGCTTGTGCATACCCATGCGATCATGTAAAGTTGTTGAAACGCTACCATGTGAAATGTGTAATGCATTTGCTATTTCTTCCACCTTAATTCGCCTATCAGAGAACACCAGATCCTGTACTTTGTTACACATTTCTTCATCAGTGGCATCTGATGGGCGTCCAGGCCTGGTCTCGTCTTCTGAAGACGTTCTACTGCGTTTGTGAATTCCCTAACCCAGAATTTAACTTGTGCATACGATGGTGCAGAAGACCCATAAACATTGGTCAACTCACAATGTACTTCCTGACCTGTTTTCCCTTTCAAATACAAGTACTGAATTACAGCACTGTATTCAACTTTTGAAGAAAAGCTTACTTTTGCATCGCTAGCCATGTTTGACATTCAATATCTTATGAGTGAATAACATGATAAGGGTGCAATTTTGCCCTCAGGCCTAAAGCATGTATTGAAACAAGGCATGAAAATCTTGGGTGTCTCGGTCAATTGGAAATGGGATAGGCTGGTTACTTATTGACTTGATCTCGTAGTTTTATTTGCATGTTTTGTCTTTTCATGAACTTCAAAAGTCAAGAAAACCTTGCTTTTTGTAGTGATATAGGACAAACACCATTCATCAGGGAGTCTAAAAATGACAAAACTAATCAAAAGAGGCTTTCACAAAACAGTGGAATTGGTCTGATTTCACGCCTCAGAGACAACCAGGCCTGTGTTATTCACAGCGTTTCATAGCAATGCTTTTTTACAGCGCTAATGAACAATGGGAGACAATATCATAAGGGAAACATGGCCATGTGTTTGGATAAGGGACACACAAGATTATTTAAGCAGATCTGTAGTTTGGATACCTCAACTAGCAAACTATTTGAAGGAATAATGGCTTTCCCGTTTTGGTTCAGTATTTGTTTGGACATGTGGAACGCTCCAGTGGTGCAATCAAGACAGCCTTTGACATACAGGTTGATGGAAAGCGTGGGCCTGGGAGGCACAAAATGACATGGAAGCAGCTGACAGAGAGGGATTGCAAAGAGTGGAAGCTCTTGGCTATCAACCCTCATGATAGACGTACCTGGAGATCTGGTGTGAGATCTGCCATGCGTTGCAGCAAACCAGCTATCTGGAAGGGGGCCCACTGTTGTGGATGTTGCCCCTGTACCTGCACGTTAATCAAAAATCCGATTATGATATGATGATGATTTGTTGCATCTAAAGCCCTATCTATCAACTACTCTCTGCTCAACATCTTTCAGAAACAAAACTTTCGCATATTTCTATGCTCTGAATAATAATTTAACAATTATTTTCTTATCAGCTGTTAGCATACCACGGCATGGGTCCTAAAATGTGCCAGAAAAATTTTGAAAATCGGTTCATGAATACAATTTTTATCCTGAAAATGTGTTTGGGCAAGGTATTTTACATGTATTAAATCTGCAAGCCATGCACCATGCCCCGCCACACAGGAACATATTCCCTATGCACTTCTGTAGTATAAGGGTTGAAAACAATCTAAGTTAAACATGAAGAGAAGCAATACACATTTATTTCATAACTCAAAAAAAAAAAAAAAAAAAAAAACACAAAAAAAGTCTAAGTTAAAAATGCAATAAAAAGTGATAAAAAATAATTTCAGGATTCTGAAAAAAAAAAATAATATGCATATCTTCAGTCCATCCTAAAAGCATGTGTAAAGTTTCAAAAGGATTGGCCTGAAACTGTAGGAGGAGTTGCGTGTACAAGGTACATACTCCCTATACATAACTGTAGTATTAGGGCTCGAAAAAAGTCTAAGTTAAAAATGCAAAAAATGTAATAAAAAAATAATTTCAGGATTCTGAAAAAACAATATGCATATCTTCAGACTATCCTAAAAGCGCCTGTAAAGTTTCAAAAGGATTAGCCTAAAACTGTAGGAGGAGTTGCGTGTACAAGGTACATACTCCCTATACATTTCTGTAGTATTAGGGCTCGAAAAAAGTCTAAGTTAAAAATAAAAAAAATATGATAAAAAATAACTTCAGGATTCTGAAAAAACAATATGCATATCTTCAGACCATCCTAAAAGTGCCTGTAAAGTTTGAAAAGGCTTGGCCTAAAACTGTAGGAGGAGTTGTGGGCAGACGAATGGTGGGGGCGCTGATGGATGGACGGACGGACGGACGGACAGACGGATGGACACTCAAAATTTCAGAAAGTATAACATAATACCCCGCCACTTTTTTGGTGGAGGGGCATAAAAATGAAAACATTACCCTGCCATTTTCGTGTCCTGGGCAGAAAACTTTGTCAAACATTGACAAAATTTGCCCATAAGCAATCCCAAACCAGAACTCCTTTATATCAATGCATGTACCAAGTTTGGTTAAAATCCCATGACATTTACTCAAGTTATCATCCGGAAAATGAAAATATTGGTTTGTGTCCGGTAGATAACTTTGTTAAAATTTGACAAAATTTGCCAATTAGCAATCCCAAACCAGATCTCCACAATATCAATGCACGTACCAAGTTTGGTGAAAATCCATTGCTGTTTACTCGTTATCATCCTGAAATGATTTTTTTTTAATTTTTATTTTTTACCATATATGGGCATGGTGGCCATCTTGTTCAATAGTGTTGAACCATTTGAACAAACTGTCAGTATCCCTTCGACAGAAAGCTCCATGTGAAATCTGGTTAAAATTAGTCAAGTTGTTTCAGAGAAGAAGACGTTTAAAGCTTACAAGATTTGAGACATGAATATAGCCTAGGGGCAAGGGCGCATAACTACCAGTGGACAAAGTTTTGATTGTAACTAAAAAGTTTTACTACTTTAATCATAAGTTGCAAATTTCAACCATTAGTCCAGTACATATTCAGAAAAAGATTTTCCAGTATTTTCCAGATACAAGAGTATGGGGATGCGAATTTGACCTAGCCCTAGAAAGGTCAAAGGTCATCCTTGGAATATCACCTGATTACCCCCTTTATTCTGGGGTCCATGTCTGTTGGTCTGAACATTCTGATTCATCATTCGTTTATGGATTTATGAGTTTGGATTACGGCTTAGTTACTATGACCGCAACTATTTAAACAACTTGGTAGAACTTGAGTCCCAGATGCTATATACCAAGATTCAGCCTTGAAGTTTTCTTGGTTCTGGAGTAGAAGATTTTAAGTGTTTTTATCATATATGGGCATGGCAGCTATCTTGTCAAATGATGTAGAACCATTTGAATAAATTGAACTAATTTGACAGAAGGCAATGTGAAATCTGGTGCAAATTGGTCAAGCTGTGTCAGAGAAGAAGACCTTTAAAGCTTACGAGATTTTAAACATGTATATAGCAAGGGGCAAGGGCAGATAACCCTGGGGACAGTCACAAAAGTTTGATTGTAACTAAAAGGGTTTAATACTTTCAGTCAATAGTCTTTAATGGTATTAATGGTTTTCAATTCTTTCCCCATACAACTGAATAGGGATGCAAATTTGACCTAGCCATAAAAAAATCAAATGTCAACCTACATTGTAGGGTCATCATTTGAACAAACTTGGTGGACCTTGAGTCCATGATGCTATTTAACAAGATTCAGCCTTGAAACTTTCTTGATTCTGGAGAAGAAGATTTTTAAGTGTTTTTTACCATATATCTGCATGGTGGCCATCTTGTTTAATGATGCAGAACCATTTGAACAAACTGACAATACCCCTTCATCAGAAGGCCTAATGTGAAATCTGGTGAAAATTGGTCAAGCTGTTTTAGAGAAGAAATTTAAAAATTACGAGACTTTATACATGTGTATAGCCAAGTGGCAAGGGCAGATAAACTCGGGGGACAGAATTCTGATTGTAACTTGAAGAGTTTGCTACTTTGATCATACACTGTAAGTTTCAGCCGAAAGTCTCAAATACATCTTGAGAAATTGACTTTTCAATATTTCCTCATATAAATGCATAGGGACGCAAATTTGGTCTTGCCGTAAAAGGGTCAAAGGTCAACCTATGGTCATCATTTTAATAAATTTGGTAGACCTTGAGTCCCAAATGCTATATAACAAGATTCAGCCTCAAAGCTTTCTTGGTTCTGGAGAGGAAAATTTTAAAGTGTTTTTACTATATATGGGCATGGCGGCCTCCTTACTTACAATGTAACGAGTCATGACCATTTGTATAAATTTGCAATCCCCCTTTAACAGAAGAAGTTTGAAGAAAATTGGCCAAGGGGCTTCAGAGGAGAAGTAGTTCAAAGATGTGAATGAATGATGGACAGAGAAAGGATGGAGAGTGATCAAAATAGCTCATCCTGAGCCTTTGGCCCAGGTGAGCTAAAAAGAATAGCTATTTTAGACTACTTAAAAGACAAAAAAGCTTACAAGACACACATTTCACAGAAGGAAATGAAATGAATATCAAAGATCAGTGGGGTAATAGTAACTACATATTTAGTAATTATAAATCAAAGGCAAGAGGAGTTGTGATACTTTTTCGGAAAGGATATTGATTATAAGATACTCAAAAAAATTACAGATGATAATGATAACTATTTTATCTTAGATTTAACCATTTTGTTTGTGTTGAGGTTTTACGGCCCAGTCAACCCAGTGGGGTCATGTCGAGTGCGGTCAGATTACCTAACCACACGTTTACTGTGCAGGCTTAGTCCTCTAAGCGGTTAACCAGTATTGTGCACATTCTTTCGCCAGAAACTGACAACTGCCCTTCTTGAATCAGCGGAAGGGAGAGAATGACTGTAGAAAATATTTCACGTTCAATCTCCACGAAAGAATGTTGCCGACCTTGACGGGGGTTGAACCTGCGACCTCCTGGTCTCCAGTCGGACGTCGCATCCAACTGAGGATAATCAATATCAAATAAGTCCTCTTCTGATCTTTTTTTTGATAGTGTACCCCTTAGCAGGTACATATTTTAACACGAATGAGTGTTCCCAGTAAAGTTTGAAAAACCTAAGCGCACAGTGCAGTAATTACATTGTAGGTCAAATACAGTATGTTAATGATGAAAGAGTTTGAAACAAAGACCTAGAAATTATAGATACAAAACACTTATTAGACCCATTCAGTCAAAAAACTTTCCATTGCAAAAAAAAGTTTACATGGAGAAAAAGAAACCCTTGTAAACAAGCAAGACTGGATAATTTCCTGATCTCTGAAAGACTGATGCAAAAAGTAAAAAAAAAAAAAACAACAAAAAAACATCAAGTGAACCTAGTTACTGATCTGACCATTCACATATAACCTTAGAACTCAATCTAACAAATTTTGAAAATGGAAATTCATACTGGAAACATAATAACTTGGTACAAACTGACCTTGAATATTTGAAGCAAATAAATGAAAAGATAATGGAAACAAAAAAAAAAAAACAACAACAAACAAACAAAAAAAAAACTATGCATTACCTGTCTCTCATCATGATGAAACAGACAGCATTCCAAATAAAGAAATGCAATTTATGATAGATGATTAACTTTTTTAGATACTTTACTGGTGGAAATTGGGAGAAAGTCAATATCTAATGCAATTTTTAAAAATAAACAAAGAAATTGCATAAGAGAAACATTTAATAAAGAAAATAGCAGATTTGGAAGAGAACAGGGAGATAAATAGCAGTGAAAAAATAGAAAATCTCAAAACAGAACTACGGTATATGACATAAGGTATAAAAAACTGAAAGGACATATGATAAAATCTAAAGCTCAGTAAATAGACCAAGGAAAAAAACCTACAAAATATTTTTGCAGACTGGAAAAACATAATTATGTTTCCGAGATTATAGGCCAATTAGAAAAAGAGGACAGTATTTAACACTAACGAAAAGTCAGAAATTTTGAAAGAAACTGAAAATTTTTACAGAAATTAACCGGTAAATACATGTATGAAAATAAGGATGGAAAAATAGAACATGGGTTGTCAGAAGACAACGCAGCTTGCCGGAAAGAGATGATCGGATAAAAAAAAACAATCTTTAAATATTAAAGATTATATGCAGAACTTAACTAGACCATGAAGTGAGCATATGCTCACTAATACCCCGGCCATGGCCATCAGTAACAACATGGTTTCAATGTTTTGGCATTTGGACAAACGGATATAACTCTAAGAGACCCGGTCCTATGGCCCCTACTTTCTTTCCACAGCTCAATTAGACTTGTCACCCACAGTATATAAATGTGCATGTGTAAAATATATTCAAACAATGTCTGGAAACAGATATAGAAGATATAAACAAAAATACATAATTAAATCGCCAGAACAACAAAGGAAAATAACTCTGAGGGACTTGGCCCCATGCTCCTATTTCCTTTCCCACAATACAACTAGTCATATTTGTCATGTGCACTTAATTTCAAGTTTCTAGGTGTAGTAGTTCTTGAGAAATCTTTGACACAAAATAAATGTTAACTCGCTCACAAATAGCCAGAACAACAAAGGGAAATAACTCTAAGGGTCTCGTCCCATGACCCCTGTTTTCTTTCCTACAAAACAACTAGTCATACTTGTCATGTGTACAAAATTTCAAGATTCTAGGTACAGTAGCTCTTGAGAAATCTTTGACACAAAATAAATGTTTACTCACACACAAATAACCAGAACAACAAAGGAAAATAACTCTAAATGACCTGACCCTACAGCCCCTATTTTCTTTCCCACAATACAACTAGTCATACTTGTCATGTGTACTAAATTTCAAAATTCTAGGTAGACTAGTTCTTGAGAAATCTTTGACACAAAATAAATGTTAACTCACACACAAAGAGCCAGAACAACAAAGGGAAATAACTCTAAGGGCCTGGTCCCGTGGCCCCTATTTCCTTTCCCACAATACCACTAGTCATACTTGCCATGTGTACAAAATTTAAAGATTCTTGGTACAGTGGTTATTGAGATTGATTGTGTTGGAGTTTAACGACATGTCAACCCTTATGGGTCATTTTGTGTCGTCTCCCAGAGAAAGGGAGAAAAGAGACAGAAGAGATAGCAGAAGAGATGAAAAGAGGGACAGGGAAGAAAGAGGAACAGGAATGAAAGTGAAGAAACAGAAGAAATAAAAACATCACCTCCCTACCATTACCTGCTACAAGAATAGCAGGCCTTGCCCAACTGTAAGCCAATATCAGCTGGACGCCCTGGTGACATAAGATACATGACACCTTCGCACCACCCGATCACCTCAGTGGTTATTGAGAAATCTTTGACACAAAATAAATGTTTACTAACACACAAATAGCCAGAACAACAAAGGGAAATAACTATAAGGGAGCTGGCCCCGCAGCCCCTATTTTCTTTCCCACAATACAACTAGTCATACTTGTCATGTATACAAAATTTGAAGATTCTAGGTACAGTAGTTCTTGAGAAACCTTTGACACAAAATAAATGTTAACTCACAGACAGACAGAAAAGACAAAAACTATATACCCCCCTAGCATACTTCGTATGCCAGGGGTATAAACATAGCAGTAAAAGACAGAGTATGACCTGACTTTGATGTCGGAAGATTGTCAAGCTGAGGGACGGGGTATATGCCATTGAAACATCTTCCCTCAGGCTGGTGTGGCCGAAATATGAAAGCTATATCTTACATACTTCAGCAGCCATGTACACTTTTCAAAACTTAAACACAGGTATAAATGTCAAAGTATGACCTGATCTTGACCTAGGCAGAAGGTCAAACTGAGGAAGGGGTGTAAACCGTGTGTACTATTGAAAGGTCTTACCCTAAGGTAGGTGTAGGCCAAACATTAAAGCAGCATCTTGAATACTTAAGCAGCTACAAACACATTTCAAAATTTAAATGCAAAACTCAAACATGGGTTTAAATGACAAAGTATAACCTGACCTTGACCTTGGCAAAAGGTCAAACTACGGAAAAGGTCTGTGCTATTGAAAGGTCTTACCCTAATGTTGGTGTGGGCCAATATAAAAGTGGTATCTTGAATACTTCAGCAGTTACAAACACTTTTCAAAACTTAAATGCAAAACTCAAACATGGGTTTAAATGACAAAGTATAACCTGACCTTGACCTTGGCAGAAGGTCAAACTGAGGGAAAGGTCTGTGCTATTGAAAGGTCTTACCCTAATGTTGGTGTGGGCCAAATATTAAAGCGGTATCTTGAATACTTCAGCAATTACAAACACTTTTCAAAACTTAAATGCATAACTCCATGTGCAGAATTTCTGCCATACTCAATAAGGAAAATAAGAAAATAAAAAGGCATATTTTCAAATGATACAGAACTTAGCTACAAAATTTGCAGATGATACAACAACATTTTTGGATAGTTCAAAGGACTCTTTAAATAGTACACTTGAGGAGTAATAAAAATTTGCAAAAATATTAGGCCTTGAAATTAATTTTGATAAAACAACTTGTTTTAATAGGCTCCAAAAAACACAGCTCTGACACAATTAACCTTTACCACTCTCTGGGCATTTTCAGCAGATGACAAAATGATGTTATTTTTCTTATTTTTCCCAGAAAACAGGATTTGACATTTCATGCAAATTGTCTCCTTAGGAGACAATTTGCATGAAATGTCAAATCCTGTTTTCTGGGAAAAATAAGAAAAAATATTTCAAAATGTCGTCTGCTGAAAATTTTACCCAGAGTGCTAAGCGTTAAAACAAAATGGAAACTTACATAGCGACACAAGAAATTTAAGCTGTTGGGGATAAATTTTGATGTTGATCTCTTCATATGGATATAGCTTATTCACACAAAAAAGATGAATTCCAGAAGGACTGGAACCAAATCAGACACTAATTAATGGAACTACTTAACATACATGTAATGTTTCAGAAATACAGCAATAAGAATAATGATAGCAGTCTTAGGCCGACCTTAAAAAATTGTTGTTTTGCTGTGCTCTTCCCTACCCACTAAAACTGGCCCTACCCAATTTTTTTTTGGCCATTCTGGATTTTTTTTGTTTGTTTTGTTTTGTAAAAAAGCCTTTTATATTCACTACAATCTTTTTATCAGTTGTTTTGAAATATTATATATTTATGGACAGCATTTTGGACCATATACTGTCTACAGTAAAAGAAAAAAGTATAGCTGATTCAAAAAAAAAAACAAAAAAAAAAAAAAAAATGACCTGCCCACCTACTCCTTCTGAAATTGATGGATAGGAGCACAGCAAACAAAAAACATTTTAAGGATGGCCTTACATATAAAGATATTCTGTGCAATATCTAACCTTACCCCCATATCACCCCCACCCACCCCTCTCTCCATACAAGGTTGACAGGTATAAAATATGAGATATGATCTGTAAACAGTTGCTGAAATATAATGGATGTGATTGTGAAAAAGGTGCACTACCTTATCTATCAAAGTTAATATATATTTATGAAGGTATAATCATATGAACGAGAATGAGAGAATAGTGCACACGATCAGTGGCAAGATGACTGTAAGGTGGATAAAAGAATAGCCCAGATTCAAAAAGATATTTCTAACAGGTAAAGGGAATAAAATTTACAGATAAAAAAAAAAAATAAATAGATAAAAATAAGAAAACTAAAAAAAAAAAAAAAAAATAAATAAAAAAATAAAATCTAAACAGAGGACTTGTTAAGGAGTATTGGGTGAAAATTATGGGATAATTTTTCTTAGTTCTCCATACAAACATATACTGTGACTCATTAGAAGCCCCTTGGCAAGGTGACGAGTTCCCACAACATATGCTTTTATGGAGAATTTGTGAAAATTATCCAAGAATTATAATTGTCCTGCTGAATAAATTAAGATGCCACACCTACTTGTAATTTTCAGCCAATCAGATTACTTGATGCAAGTCATCGATAAAAATTCATAGTGTTGTTCCGATGATTGATTGTAATCCAAATTCGTTCATTCATCAATAACCGACTGATGATCGGATTGTAATCGAAAATCGTTCATTTAACAACAACTGACTGACGATCCGAGGCAGTATTCTGAACCAATTTTAATCGAAAAAAAATCTAAAACGGAAGATTTTCATTTTTACTTCACAAATAGAATTTTTGTTCACTTTTAGTTACAAAATCATGCTTATACAGCATTTGCGGACAAAAGCTCTGAAAAAAAAGTATGTTGAAAGCAAGCATCTCATGCAACAAAGGAATTCAGCTATTCAATTTTTTTAATCTGTTTGCATACAACACAGGGGTTAAAATACCAGTATTTGACATGCCTTTCATGGTGTTTAATTGTTTATATGTAGATTGACTATTCTGAAACTGGTTTGGTCTCAAATCTGGATGTTTTTAAATGCAGGGCATTCTGATAATGGCTAATAATCCCAACACTGAGTCAAAACCATTTGAAAAGCTATGCTTGTAAACTGGAAAATCTACAGATTCATCCATTTTTCAAATATTGTTTAAAAGCCTATATAAACCCTTGGATTGAATCTATGGGGAAAATGGAGGTTAAAAAAAAAACAACAACAAAAGATGAGCAAAAGTGTTACAAATAGCTCTTAGAATGCACCATCTTGCACCAATTTCTTAATATTTTTCCAAGGGAGCATGCTCCTTGACCACCTTAACTTGGCTTGGCGCTTATCTTCCTAGCTAGATGTGCTGTCTTCATTTTTTGCTTTTTTTCCAAATTTATTATTTCTGCCAATGAGCAATCACCAGATCCCTACAATATCAATGCACATATCAAATCTGGTGAAAATCCATTGCGATTCACTCGTTATTGTCCTGAAACGGACAGATAACTAAAATATTGAAGAAATTTGCCCATTAGCAATCCCAAACCAGATCTCTACAATATCAATGCACAAATCAAGTTTGGTGAAAATCCTTCCATATTTACTAAAGTAATCTTTTGGAATTTTTTTATGTAAATATGGACTTCCTGCCGGCAGATAACTGTCAGATATTCACAAAATTTGCCAATGAGCAATCCCAAACCAGATCACCATTATATCAATGCAAATACCAAGTTTGGTGAAAATCTGTTGATATTTACTAGTTAGCGTCTGAAAATGAAAAAAACTGATGTTGTGGGTAGACAACTGTTAAAAGTAATGAAATTTGCCCAGCTGCAATTTCTGTAACCAGAAGTCCACCATATCAACGCACACGCCAATTTTGGTGAAAATCAACTGATATTTAATTATCATAGGGAAACAAAAACTCAGACAGATGGATACACGGACAACCATGAGAACACAATACACCGCCATTATGTGGGCCGGGTATAAAAATAACCACAAAATATGTTCACAGAGATGAATGGGCTGACATCAAAGCCACTTCTTTCTTCCTTCCAGGGCGTTACCTTCCTCAGTTTTTATTGTAGAATAATCATTGATCAATTGACAAAACTTGAAAATTTGCCAAAGTATTTAAAAGCAATGGTAAGAGGGAATAAGCTGTTCTTATGCTTGTTAATTATTAGGAGTTAATAAATCTAAACATTTTTTTTTTTGTTGTTTTTTAAATGTTCTAACTATAATTTGATTACTTTTGGCGATGAAAACCAAAGTTGTCTCCTCGAATGATATCACTTTTCTTTTGCCTGAAGAGTTCCATGCCGGAGAAATCATTACCTCGATCTATTCACGTTATCTATAAATACAGATAACTGTAAACAAAAACAGGGAGTGAACGGCGCCGAACGGAATGCAGTTTATCAGATATTTCAAATTTTGTAACTAGATAAAAAATCTGGTATAAAATAAAAAAAATACCACGGACCCTCCAGATACTAGCTGCACAAAAACCGTGTCAACAATGTATAATGTACAACAATCGTGCAGGTCACACCTCACCCCACCAAACCCCACATTTCACCACGCCTCTGTTATAACAGGAAAGTAAATGTAGACAATCATAAAACTTCAATATTTACACATCGTACGATAATAAAATCCCGATATTTGGAAGAAGCCGTGATGGCGATACGTTGATGTTAATACATGTAAAGATTATTTCGTGTTGGCGTTGATTTACTGTACCAAATTATTTAGGGACCGAATATGAAAAGACAGCCCCATTAACTCCTCTTTACCGAAAGTACGTCATTTAGCGCGAACAGTGTCCTGGCGAGACGTAAAAGACTTTGCTATCATTGAATGACATTGAGCGAACAGCTATGGCTCTGCAACTATCTGTCTATTCAGATTTTTAACGCTACCAGGCAACCAAGCCACATAGAAGCAGCTCCGGCTCTGCAACGAAGTTAATGCGGCTTTATATAAACGTCATGTGCCAACTGGGACACATGGATAGGACGTAAAGCCATTGCGTTCATTGAAATACGTTCAGCCAAAAGCGAACAATGTGTGGGCGGGACGTCAGTCACTGTGTTCACTGAATGATGAGAGCACTCGGAAATGTCTATTTCAACTTGTGTGCCTCATGTTGCTATGTTAATGGACTGAGAGAAATAAATCAAATTAAGTGATATGATTTGATATGATTTGAAATGTATACGCCGTTCATCTAAATGTTCTCACTGAAAATGAAAATATATGTGCGCGAAAGGAAAATTCCTTTCTCACTAATAAACAGTAAATAAGGGGAATCAGAAGGGGAGTGGGTGGGGTAGAGGTAAGAAATTATGAGGGAGTTTTTCTTTCTTTCTTCTTTCTTTACTGCATTGCCCCCAGCCCCACTCTGACAAGGATTAGTGTGCAGGTGGTTTGCGTCTTACCGTCCATTACAAAGTGTGAGGAAAAAGGAAAGAATAGACGGATGAAAGTGTTAATTATTAACCCTTGTCATACTGTCTACGTGTCCATTTTAAGGACTAATGTTAAGAACGCTTTAATATTGGATGGTGTCTCTATGAAGGTGGATTAATTACTTGATAAGACTGAAACGGAAGCGGAAAAAAAATGTCAATCGAATTGTACTTCATCTGAGTACAAATGATATAAGCAAATATAAAACAGATGCAAATCAAGTTATAAGCGAAATCACAACTGCGGAAAAAAATTACAAAGTTTCCCTCCGCCGAGATAACCTTCTCAAGTATCCCACACAGGTGTGGGAAACCCCTATTACCGAAACTTTGAATAACACTGCAAAGATGGTGAATGAATTCTTCATGAAGATGTCAAAGAAAGAAAGCTACATGTACTTTCTGAACAATGACGAAGATCTCTTAAAGGATGGGGTCCCTATCAAATCACTTTACGACCCCAATGACTCAAACGGAATTCATCTGAGTGTTAAAGGGGCTTCTGTTCTGAAAGAAAATATCTAGAGCTTCTTTGGTAGCAGAGAGGCGTCTGCTTTCGCTATCGAAACACCACAGGGTAGAAAACGGAATTGTAGTCTGATGTCTAATACTCCCCGCTCCTCCGATAAACGGTCCGATAAAACGAAGAAAGTAATACCTTTTTAACCACTACCGCAAAGTGCATACTGAGTATTTAAATAATAAAAGTCAAAGACAAAATACTTTCAGATCGTTGAGAAAAAACGATTTGATATCATTTTCATACAAGAAACTCATTGTTATAATACTGAAACAGAAATCAACTGGACTAAAGACTGGGTTGGTGAGAGTGTAAGGAATTGTGGTACCAATTTATTGAAGTGGTGAGTATTTTATTTACAAGAACACACACACACTTAATAGTCAAAGAAAACATCGAAAACGGAAGACTTACCACAATTAAAACAGAAATAAATGACCATAAAATACAGATAAAAAATATATTTATGCCCCAAGTAATTCGGGAGAAAAAAGCATTTCTTTAGTACTCTAAGTACGGTATTTTATGATGAATATGCCTATGGAGGCAACTTCAACTACACCCAAAATAACTATCTCGATAGGGATCCGAGATCAAATCGAAATGATCAGGGATTCCAAGAACTAAATGATGTAATGAAACAAAATAATTAAAATGATATTTTTCGGAAATGATATCCAGAAAAAAACGCGCTTTTACTTTTTTTCTAGGTGTACTTCCATAAAAGGTTAGAGAAAAGTCCAGGGAGTGCCGCAATCTCAAGCCCAGCCCATATCCTGACACCAAAAGGAAGAGGAAACAGACAAAATCAAACAAGCGCAAAAAAAAAAAGCGTTTCTTTAGTAATCTAAGTACAGTATCTGATTATGAATATGCCTATATACTTGGAGGCGACTTCAACTGCACCCAAAATAACTATCTCGATAGGGATCCGAGATCAAATCGAAATGATCGGGGATTCCAAGAGCTAAATGATGTAATGAAACAAAATAATTTAAATGATATTTTTCGGAAATGATATCCAGAAAAAAACGCGCTTTTACTTTTCTAAGTGTACTTCCATAAAAGGAAAGAAAAGTCCAGGGAGTGCCACAATCACAAGCCCAGCCCATCCAGACACCAAAAGGAAGAGGAAACAAGACAAAACCAAACAAGCGCAAATCGAACAAATTTAACGTACTAAAAGCACAAAGATTAGCTCTCTCTTCCCCAAGCGAGGTAATCGCAATGCTAATAGGACTGAAAATACAATGACAAATAACACAAGGCAAGACTTAAAACAAATCGCCCCATAGAATAAAACACAAAGCAACAAAGAGTAATTCTAACACCGAGACCACCTCCCTTAGAACGGTCAGAAGACTAAAACACCGGGGGTGGGGTTAAAGCACCGTGGGGTTTAAAGCATCGGAGGTTTAAAGCATCAATTTTCACGAACGGTTTTAGAAGGAAATGTTTTCTGATATCGCGCTCAATGCGTCAAGGCTGTCCCATTAGCCCCTTATTATATATTTTACAGGTCGAACCACTGGTTTGTGCTATTCGAAAGAATGGCAATAATGTTGGAATCCACCTACCATATATTGATCCCAAAACTGGAGGACAAGCCGAGGTCAAACTAGTGTCATATGTCGATGAAACACAGTTCTTTAATAGTTCAGAAGAATCTATCCGTGAAACTTACGAAAGATATGAAAAAAGCATCCAGGGCAAAAGAATCATTAAACAAAAACAGTTGGACTATATCTAGATGCATGGAAAATTAAAACTCTAACTTTTGAAAATTTTCATGGACAAAAACGAACGTAATAACATTGGGAATACAGCACGGGTACGAAACAGATGAAAATAAAATTTTGATGGAAAAGGTAAACAGAATAAAAAGATATATTCAAATTTGGAAAAGCCATGATTTGCCATACAGAGGAAAAATATTTATCATAAAACTTTTTAGCATCGCAGATACAATACTTAGCAGAAATCAAATCTAAAGAGCTGTACTCAAATTTGGAAAAAGCCGTGATTTGTCACACAGAGGAAAAGTATTAATCATAAAAACGCTTTTAGCATCGTTGAAAGGATACTTAACAGAAATCAAGTCTGCACCAAGTACAATATTAAAATTAATCGAATCACTTTTAAGGCTGTTTATTGTTCCACAATAGATGAAGGCGGCCTCAAAATGCGCAATGTAAAGGATTTTATTGATTCTAAACCCATTGCACTTTTATATATGATAATAAAATCATCGTATGAGAATTGGAATAAAACAGGAAAAAAAGAGGTTAAAACATTTAGACACTGAATATAATACTGATTATTTTATCTACAAATGCACATGTATAAAAGGGATACACGTAAATAAAATACCAAAATATTACCAAGATTGCATATCAATATGGGAAAATTTTTAAGGTGCATTGATGATAAAAAGCAAGCAAAGTATACTTGACACAAGTAGTTTTGGAAATAAGTATATTTTATATCATAACTACCCTAGTTTCATAAGCTCTTCTGTAAAAGTAACATAAAAACAGTAAAGGACATATGGAATGCCGAGATGAATGCATTTCAGGAAACAGAATATATACGTGACAAACTTTTAGATAAAACTAGCTGTAATGCCAAATACAACAAAATCAAAGCCTGTTTTTCTTCTGAAATAATTTATATTAAAAAAAATGCTTGATGCAATACACACCAGGACAAAACGTATTGTTATTAATAAGTAACTTGATATGTTAATTGAAAATAAAATCCTTGAAGCAAACAAAGACGTATAACATTAAAACTGAAAAGTTTTATGTGTTACAAAATGGGCAATGCCCCGTCAACTATTCCATAACAAACACTGGGAGGGCGTTTGGAATAAACATATATAATCATAAATATTACATATTTTAGGATGATACAGGGCTTGAAATGCGGGCCAACACAGGTTCAGGTATAACTGTAACTAACAGTAATAATATCTGACAGAAAATGTAGAAAACTGAAATGTTTTTTGCGTTACAAAATGGGTAATGCCTTGGCAACAACCAGTGGTTCCAGTGCATATAACGGGTGGGGGTATATGAAATACAACACACGTTTAATGCATGGTTTGGCCGATTTAGCACTTTAAAATGCTGGCCAACACAGGATCAGATATAATTTTAACTAAAAATTAGTACCAGACAGAAAACGCAGAAATCTGAAATGTTTTTCGTGTTACAAAAGGGCAATGATTTGGAAAACTCGCATCAGTCTTTCATCACTCAATGTGTACAGCACTGTTCAACGTCTTCTTTCTCAGTTGGTTCGGCAGATGTGCAAAAATAACTGGGTAGTTAGTAAACTTGAGACATTCAAGGACCTATTTCGTTCCCTTAAATTCGCTACATAAAGTAAGAAGTTATATAACACTTACTTGAAATCTGCTAAAAATTCATGCTCCAGTCTTCATGATGAAACCCGTTTTTGTTGGTAAAACGATGTTGTTTTGACTAATTCATGACATAAACGGACACAGTTGATTAAATAAAATCAATTGAAGGCAACAGTTTTTAACAGTAACGATCATACGATAGTATTTCATCAACAAATATTTCTTGGCGAAGAAAAAAACAAGATGGCGGCACGTGACGCTATCGGTTCTCGAACGTCTCTCGCGGTTTCTCGGGGTATCACGAGATGTGTTGGTTCTTTCTATTACGCGGAGAACAAGTTGCAAATCCTTGTATTATTTACGTCCTTGAAGCAAATAAAGTGAAGTTAAAATTTATACAAAAAAGGTAAGAGAAAATTTATACAAAACATTTTACAGAATAAAACTTTCGTACGAAAATACTAACTTCAATGGGATATTTTAATCAAACTAAAATGGAATCAATCATCAGGAATCGATACAATTATCCCACACCTCCCATCAGAGACATCAAAGGGAAAGAAACACAAACACGAAATAACTGGACCCTAATGGAAACATCACTAGCAGAAAGCCAAACGGAAAGTTACTTTCCCACAAAAGGGCCAAATGGCTATCCAAAACAAACCTTCTAATGGAAACGAATATGGCAATCCACTATAGAAATAACGCTAAGTAATAAGGAGAAAGAGTTTCAGTGGCAGGTAATTCATGATTTATGCGGAACATGAACCCTTTCTTATCAATATGTCGAATGGATTATGTCATTTTTGTAAAGAACATATAGAAAATTTGTTACATCTATTGTTCTGTTGCAGGCGAATAAACTGGTAATACACAAAATTGAGAATAAAATAAATCGTGTTTTGGAAGACGAATTCCAAAGCAGAATAGATTTTACTCCGTCGCAGTTTGTCGTTGATTTTTACACGAAAATCGTAAAATTTGGACCTTTGTGAACTTTATTATTATTATTATAATTATTATTATTATTATTATTATTATTATTATTAATTGGGAAATCTGGAAATCCGTAATAAAATGAAGTATGATAATGTACACTTGACTAAACAATATATTCTAGATGCAACTGTACGGAAAATACACGCCGCGATAAAATTTTTGGGAAGTACAAAGTTCGTGAGTAAATTTGAAAAAAAAAAAAAATGTTTTTTTATGAAACAAAATAGATTAAACTCTTAATGTAATTACACCCTTCCTTGTTCCATGTATTCATTCATGTTTTGTTGTGATCTTTCATCAACATATCCATTCATGTCTATTGTCGTTAGCTTCTCTAATCATAAACTATAAATAAATAGACTTCTATGTATCCTATCTATCTTATCTCACTTTCGTTAGTCTTACCATGAATGGTTTTACCCAGGCATAATCTGACCCTGATCCAGTCTTCAAATCTTCTCCTGGATCAACGGTCTAGACAATTCACTTTAGAAATATATACACAGTTTACATATACTATAACAATTATTTCTTCCCGGCTTTTTAAACCTTTGAAAAATATAGTGTTTTCTGTCGCCTTAATGGTAGGAACACGGTGTATGTGATACCCATGAGGTGACAAAAAGCTCTTGGTGTCGAAAACATGAAAATAACAATAACAACAACAAAACATTCTAAAAAATTCATAAAAGAAAACTAGAGTAAATTCCTTATGTTATGAGTATCGTACTTAGACTATTCAACCTGTTAAGATATTATAATAAAAAGCGGTTGGCTGTAATTCTGTATGGAATGATATTGTATATTAAGCTGTGTTAACGCTTTATACAAAATGTCTATTATATTGAAATAAAGAAAAAAGTATTAATGTGATATCATCATCGAATCATCTTCTACCATTCATATTTCATCCTCCGGAGAAGCCTGCGGAAAACAACAACAACAACAAAAAAAAAAAAAAAAAAAAAAAAACTTATCATGCTACATAAATTAAGATGTCATGTCCACTTCTGTTTTTCAGCCAGTCAGATTACTTGATCCAAGTTGTTCATACAAATATACAAATTCAAATACTTATTGACAAACAGTGCAGATCTAAATCACAGTTGACTTCTTCAGAAGCCAACTGATTTGTATCTACACTGTTGCAAAGGTAGGATATATCCGGGTTCAGCAAGACAAGGGTTAAAAGAACATGTACAGGAGTTAAAACAGGCCGAAAACAGGCTTTGTTTAGTTAATGCATAACGTGGTCTAAAGATCGCATTATATCTAAAGACCGCACAGCTACACTAAATTGATTCTGTGTTGACAGTGTGACAAAAGTGGAAGGGATAATTTGACTCCTCCGTCAAGTCACTTGACCATTTAACTGACAGCCGCAACTGACCATTCAAAATAGCTAATAATTAAGGTAAGTGTCAATGTTCTTAAGTTAGACAAACAAATCAACACGTGCTTTTTACAGGTAAGCACAGGTATACTTATACAAAGTTTGTCCAAGGAAATTCACGTGGGCGTGGTTATAACTGCCTGACAGAGGAGTCAAATTGGCAGTTGTGTGTAGCTGACGCAGGGCGAGGGGATAGTTTTGTCGTGTAACTCTTGCGGGTGACATGTATATTGCTGTTGTATAATTACATGTATATTGCTATTGACTACTGAATAAATACTGTTTAGAAATAGCCGTTGTATTAACCGGAAAGGATACGCTTTCAGGGGAGGTAATTGTCAAAATTGGGAGGTAATTGTCAAAATTGTCAAAATGGTTTTTACCTCCCTTCTAAAACTTTCCCACGGGAGCACATTCTTTCCTTAAGAATAGACCCTTTTTCTGAAAGAACTTTACGTACAAGAAAGCAAACAGGAAGTTTCAAATGTTGTCTCCTTTGTAAAACGTCTGAAAATCTGTTAAATGTATAGATGGTTTTACGACGCCGAAGGTTACTAAGGAAAAACGATCCCATATTGCAGTGTTCTCGCGCATGCGCAAAGTACGTAGGGCAATAAATACTACGCCATTGTTAAAAACTAGTGAGCCGTGAGCCCATTCGTGTCATAATTTGTTTACAAACACTGCAATCTTTCATAATTTTATCAGATTGTGTTTAATTAATTGCGATTGACATTTAATGCCATCATCATGTTGTGCCCCAGGCTGCACAAACCGCCTAAATCAGAAAGGAAGCGCAGTGAAAAGTGTTTAAGTAATCTGATCTGAAATCTTACTGCGCACTTATGTAACGCAATAATACAAAGCATTTGTCACAAACAGTATAATTGAATTATGTTACAATAATTGAACCGTGTGGTTTGGAAAGGGAATTGTCGCATATGCATACGCCCAGATCAGCCTGCACACCTGCGCAATCTGACCAGGGCTTTCCCCCTGCCCGCCTACTGTTGGGTACTGTAAATTTATATCGATGACCTGAGAATGTACTGATCTGGTTGGACGTATACGCAGACTGTTCTGTGCCTTTTATGTTCACATATGAGCCGTAACATGAGAAAACGTACCTTCTAATATATGCGCCCAACGAAAACTCAGCCTGTGCATCCACGCAGTCTGATTAGAGTCTTCGTTGTTCGCCTGAAATTATCCAAAATACGTTCTGTGAAGAATTTGATCAGACTCAGCGAATGCACAGGCTGATCTAAATCTTCTCTGGGCGCACATATCTGAAGGTATGTTTTCAGAAGTTACAGTTCGTATGATATAATGGCCTTTATCTCATGTTCCGGCTCATTAATTGCGCAATCTTAACCCTTGTCCTGCTGAACCCGGATATGCCCTGCCATTACAAACTGTGTAGATCCAGATCAGTTGGCGTCTGAAGCCAACTGATATGGATCTACACTGCTTGTCAATAAGTATGTGAATTTGTATCAGCAACCTAGACCAAGTAATCTGATTGGCTTTAAATTAGAAGTGGGTGTGGCATTTTAATATATTCCGCATGACAAGGGTTACGGTTGAAATGTTACTACGTATCTTCATGACACTGGTGATCCAAATAAATAAGAGAATTTTAAAAATCACATTATTTGCCAAAGAAAACGAAAAGGTATGAGCTGGGGCATTGTCATGTAGAAGACGGACATGTTTAAAATCATCTTTTTTGTCGACGCTTCTACCAACCATTTTTACTGCAGTGGTCAATGACTGCGTGTATTCAAATGGCAAATCTTATGTTTTACACTTAGTCTAACATGTACATTTATACACCATTGTGTAGATATTGAATAACCCTATACAGGTATGTATTGGTTTTTATCGTGCCCCACGTGGATATCGAGCTAGAGGACAATAAGCAATTCATTTCGAACATCCCTCGTAGATGTCCTACAATGCACTATTATGTGATGACATCTCTCTCTCTCTCTCTCTCTCTCTCTCTCTCTCTCTCTCTCTCTCTCTCTCTTGATCTTACCCTTATTTTAATCGTCATTTCCCCCCCTGACGAAAATTGTAAATATTCTAACATATTTAAAAATTTAGAGTTGCAATGTCTTATTTGAAGTGGTTCGAACTGATTTAAATATATTTTTGAAAATGTTAACAATGCATTTTTGTCAAATATCTACTTTATACCCAAATGCAAACATGGAAGAACCCAGGGTTGAAGTTCAATTACATGTGTATATTGTTTCCAAAAGTGCAAAAGTTGCTGTTCAAAGCAACCACTTCAACCCTGGGTTCTTCCATGTTTCGCTTGTTCAAGTTTTCAGAACTTTTTACAATATTGTTGTGAAACATCATTCTTTTAAATTCAGCAAAAAAAAATATCTTTCTTAGACAAAAAGTCAAAAAAGATCACTTTACTGCATACAACGATCGTAAATTTAATTGTTTGATACATATTTGAGAACAAAATAAAGAAATAGGAAAGACAGGTGGTTTCTGATAAGATATGGTCAATCAGAACAATCGAGCGGTTCAATTACATGTGTATATTGTTTCCAAAAGTGCAAAAGTTGCTGTTCGAAACAAAAAGGCTTACTGTCCTTTCGACATCACTTGGAAAAATGTTGTTTGTTTTGCGTTTTGTCTTAAATGAAAATATTTTGTTCTGATTGACCATATCTTATCAGAAACCACCTGTCTTTCCTATTTCTTTATTTTTGTTGAAAGTCAGCCTCCAAGTTACCTACCCTACAGATATCTGCATACTTTATATTCATTTTAACCCTTGTCCTGCTAAATAAATTAAGATGCCACGCCTTTTTTTCAAATTTTCAGCCAATCAGCTTACTTGATCAAGATTGTTGATATAAATTCACATACTGAATGGAAAACAGTGCAGATCCAGATCAGCTGGCTTCTTAGAAGCCAACTGATCTGGATCTAAACTGTTTGCAAAGACAAGGCATATACGGCTTCAGCAGGACCGGGGGTAACATATGCAAAAATGAAAATATGTGACTTTTTTAAACCAATAACTAGAATAAAACTTTGTGCATAGGTAGTTACGACAAATGGTTTTACATTAAATCATGAAAAAAGTTTGCAATTTACTTCTTCTGAGTAAAGCACCAAACAAAAAGTGACTTACTGAAAGATGTCGAAAGCGCAGTATGTATTATTAACCTTTTTGTATTTTTTTTTCTGGGAAAATAAGTCTTACCTAGCAGACGATTCACAAGAAATGTCGTCTTATTTCCTCTGAATAGTAATATAATAAACATAGAATGTCGTCTGCTACAATTTTGCTCGGCGCCTTAAGGGTTAAGAGCTTAGTCAAACAAAAAGCTGTCCTATGTGTGCTATGTGCAGATCGAAGAGCAGAAGGTAGTTCAGTGGTTTCAGCCGAACTTTTGTGTCTGAATACTTTCTTAAGGAACTATGTGAAAATCCAGGGGTGTGGGGGTAGGGGTGGAGTCTGCTAATTTTGAATTGTTCCCCTAATCGAACCTCTCTTTGAAAAATCTAATCCCATTTCTGAAATCATGAATCCTCTCCTGGACCGTAATTAGCTGGTGCATAATATAGCAGCCAATGAATCTACAAGCCGGCATCGACGTTGAGGCGACGTTATATTTACGTCATGTGCCTGCATCGACGTTATATTTACGTCATGTGCCTACATGAAGTAAATATAACTTCGCCTCAACGTCGATGCACGTCGCCTCAACGTCGATGCAGGCACATGACGTAAATATAACGTCGCCTCAACGTCGATGCAACGTCATGCAGGCACATGACGTAAATATAACGTCGCCTCAACGTCGATGCAACGGCATGACGTTGCATCGACGTTGATGCGACGTTATATTTACAGTCATGTGCCTGCCGGGATGTGGGTCATCGCTGTCCATATATGCTCCCGTCATCTTTTTAGCATAACGTGCGCTCAGTATACAATGTGGAGAACTCACGTAGCTTTAGATATCGTGTACTGACAAATAGACTAGCCGTTTCTGCATTTTTTGTCATTCTTTATCACTTTCTGTAGCTGTATTTGTTTCTTTAATCCCATTTCACTGTTATACTTCTGTGATCTTTCCACTAAGGGACAGAACTTATCAAATCATTATAAGCTGTCCTAGATTGTATACCTTTGAAAAGAAAAGAGAAAGTAGAAAAGATAGAGACTGGAGACAGACTAACTGACAAATGGTATTCATCAAAACTTTGATACCGTGACGCGCACGTCATCTTTATCGGAAACTTCCTGCATCGATTCAAACATCTGATCTTAATGTTTCCGAAACGCATACACGTACTAGATATAGGAAAGCAGTTTTACTTGGACAATATAATCTATTTGGGAAGACTTTTTTTTTCAAACCCCGTCCATTAATAATACATTTATACTACTACTACTACTACTACTACTAATAATAATAATAATAAAAACGCTGGTAAGGCGAATTTCGACGTTATCCAAATACAGTCGACTCTCGTTATCCCGATCGAATTCCAAGGGACTCCCTGAAATACTTCTAGATATCCGTACCTCGACATATCAGATTTGCAGATTTGAAGAAAAAACAACCACATTTAACAAATTTATATGTAATTGGACTCTTGAAGTTAGAGATATAGCGAAAATATTGTAGAAAAGAGGAGAAATTTCTCCTCTTTTCCACAATATTTTTCACCTGTTTTTAGATTTTCATGTTTAGGCAGGGACAAGATTTTCACTTCGAGATAAGCGGTTATTCGAGATAAGCGAGGTCGAGATAACGAGAGTGAACTATAAGTCATATGTGTCCCCACTATATATACAGTCAAACTTCGATGGCTCGAACCTCTTTGGGACCATGAAATCTTGTTCGAGACAGCGGTTGTTCGAGCCACGGAAGGTTACTATTGGTGCCACACCAGGAGTCAAAATGGAAATAATTGTGGGATATCTTTTCGGTGTTTTATATTTTAAATGTATGTTGTGTTGACTCATTAGAATCGCATTGTAGAGGCGATTCTAATGAGTGCACACAGCATACATTTACAAGATAAAAGAAGAAAATCTCCCTAAATTATCCGTATATCGTATTTGGAGGAAATCCCTGCGGACTCAAGAACGTGTTCGACTCATCCATGGTAAACGAGCCATCGGGGTTCGAGCCATTGAAGTTCTGCTGCATTACCAAAATAATTTCAGGATGCTAAAACGGACGTTCTGGTGCCTAGCGTTGATCCTGCTGTTGACAATCGCCTATGAAACTTACGCTGGAGTCACAGGAAGAAGTGAATCTGATGACATAGATGCGGATCTGCCCAGTGCGCAGAATCAGACCAAAGCGTTCAGTTTTACTTTCATTTTATCTGACCCATCAAAAATTGTACAGCATGTAACTGTACTCGCGCCGAAGAATGTCCTAACGTACCGGATATGAATTGTTTTTCAGCTGTGACTTATTGTTGCTGCTGTACATCACAGCTGTTTCCGTGCAGGGAAGAGTACGGAGTACAGAATTTATGAGTTTATTTACTAGCAATGGCACGGAAAGTGACAGGGACCAGGCTGTGGAGTAGGAAAACGAATTAATAAATCTGATCATTCTTGAGTTATTGTAAAACCACGCAAAGACGTAGTGTCATAACAACCGTGTCTAACGTTGCCGCCGCTGCACACAACCCAGTAAGCATTCTACATAAATCTATAGAGAGCCCGTCAGGGTAGCTGACGGGCCGATAACGGCCCGCTGTAGATTTATAAAGAATGCTAGCTTGGAATATTACAACAACTTTCTTCTCAGAAGGCATACAACGTTGAAACAACATCGTATCAACGTCGATGCAACGTCATGACGTTACATCGACGTAGACGCGACATTGCTGCAATGTTATGTGCCCGCTGTGTTACAGCGACACGTCACGACGCTGCGGCGACGTCGAAACGCCGTTGTTTAAAAAGAAATAATACGTTAGTGATGAAATTTTCATGGCAATGCAGAAGACATAATTGTATGTGTATATACTGAGATGTCCGTACCATTTTCTGCTAAAACAGCTCACTGACTTCGCTATTTCCTTGTTATACATGTTATAAAGGAGACAAAATAAAGTTCGTGCCTAGTAGATCTAAATGTATCGTATTTACCCTAATTACTTGGACAGAGAGGCCCGAGAAACCGGATACCTAGTTGTGTTTTCACCGGGGCCCAGTTGTCAACAATTCTTTAGCTTAACGAGCTCATTAATGACAAACTCATTAACAGTTGTAGCTAAGGTATTTTCAGATACGTTGATATTTTTGCTGCAAAAATGTGAGAAGCTTTTGCACTTTTCAGCAAAAGATGTGAACGTATTTGCCATATCTCAAGAGAGAAATAACGTCCCGCTAGCTAACAACTTCGTTAAGTTTTTAACAACTGGGTTCATGAATTCAAGTTTTAGTACAAGGATGGTAAGGAATTAGTGGCCAAATATTTGGGGTAAATATGGTATTGTCAGTTAAATTCAGACTGTAAAAGTTTTCTATTTTTGAAATTTATTTTTTTTTAATTGGCATGTACTCGTTGTCTCTATAGTCTCTTGTTACTGAGAATAAAAAAAAGGCATGAATGAATGAATAATCCATAAAAGTAAAGAATCTTGGACAAGCCCGGCTGTTTCAAATGCTAAGTCAAAGTTTAAAAAATCCATTCTTTTACCCGTGGTCTGTGTGGTTATTTCTCTTCCATTTCAATGGAATGCCCAGAAAACACACCCAAGCAGACACACTAGTGCGGTTTTCATAACGTCGTATTAACGCTACGTAGTATAAACGCCATGTGTCCACTGGAACGTCGCAACGTTTCGACGTCACCTTCAAGTCATTGCGACAAGAAGATCCTCACAAGAACTTGAAGTTATATTGTGCATTTTTCTTGCTGGCACTGTTCAAAGTAAACCGAAAGACGGACACTTCGCAGTTGATAAAAAAACAACAACAAGAAAAAAACAAACAAACAAACAAACAATAAATAAATAAATAAATAAATAAATAAATAAATAAATAAATCAGGTTTTTGGAGAATGTCTTAGTAAGCAACTGGCATGCTGACTACATCGTATGCACTTGTTATTGAGAATTGATGTCCAGCAAAACACCACGGGAGGGTGGAGGGAGGGAGGAGGCGTGTAGGGCTGGTCCATTAATAGGTATTGTACAGACGTGCTGTTGGACTAGATCTCGTTTTTGATCTTATATCAATAGGTAAGGTTTTCAAGCTCTTTGTATATGATGGTTACACACCCCTATTAATTTCTCCATAGGCTACAATGCTAAGAAATCAAAAGTGTCTCACCTGCTACAGTTCCATAGGCCTAAAGCAGATCCAGGTTTTGGTGGGATGTGACAGCCACTTGTCAGCAACAGATCCTGTGATTTTCATGTCCACTTCACCACTTTGAAAACACATGACATTTCCCGCCATATGACATCCCGAAAATTCCTCCTGCACTCCACCCAGCCAAATAGTTCCCTAAAGAACCTTTTACTATCTGGAATTTGTCTCCTCCAGGGCCCTCCTGTGGCCTGAAATAAATAGAACAATGCAGTCTTTTTTTTTTGACCTTGCACTGTATACAACATCTACTCAGTACACTCTATTTTCAGATAGGACTATTTTTTTTCCAAAAACAGTGTGACGTCAATGGTAGTCTGGTTCCTGATTAGATTGATTTTCTTCTAGATCTGTATATGAATAGTTATCTGTTTTTCATCTAGTAAGAAAAATAAAAATTGATTTTTGAGGCAGCGCAGACTCTGAGATTACTGCAGTTAATTTACCACACCATATGGACGTACCGAGGTGACATTCTTTCTATTTGACTAAGCTCTGGGTTTGGCGATGCCTAACTGAGACACAGTTTGACTTTTTATTTACAATCTTTATTTTAACATGTACAATATACAACAGTAATTGTGGGGCGCCGTTTTACTATTTATTACCAAATTATAGATATCCATTAATTATTTATGGATATCCATTGATTATGTTTGGGTTTAACAACACGTCAACCCTCGTGCCGTCTCCCAGAGAAAAGGAGAAAAGAGATGGACGAGATAGAAGAGGGGATGAAAGAGAGGGACAGGAAAGAAAGAGAAACAGGAATGACAGTGAAGAAACAGAAGAAATAAAAACATTCCCCCTCTACCCTTACCTGCTACAAGGACAGCATGCCTTGCCCAACTGTAGGCCAGTATAAGCTGGACGCCCCGGTGACGTAAGATATACAACACCTTTACCCCACCCGACTACCCACTTACGGATATCCATAATTGGAATTAGTTATATCCATAATTGGGAATTTGTGATATCCATAATTATTTATTGATATCGATAATTCGAATTAGCGATATCCATAATTCGAATTATGGATATCACCAATTCAAATTATAGATATCCAATAATTTAAATGATTTATTTGATATCACTTAATTCGAAGTGTGAATATTACTATCTGATTTATTGATATCACTTATTCGAACTACGGATTGCACTAAATCAGCCCATTTGTGGATGTCAGTAATTCGATATATGGATATCACTAATTCGTAACAGTGATAGTCATCATTCGAATTAGTGATATCCATAAATCGATTACATTACTGGAAATCTATGATTTGCACTAGTGATGTCAATAATTCGAGTATGGATATCAATACTTCGGTCCATTCATTGATATCACTAATTTGAATAATGGATATCAAGAAATCGGCTTTGCAAATAAAAAAAAGTTTGAATAACGACTGTTAATTCTGGACTATTCCCGTCACTTTACCGATTGGAGAACTGAATAAAAGCCGAGATTTGCGTGATGGTATTCTGCGGAGTGTATATGAATCCTGGTTCTTCGCCCCTGCTTTTAAGGTTGGGTGGGATAGGGGATAGAGGGTAGGGTAGCGGTAGTTTAGGGTAGGGTGGGTGGGATATAGATATATTTATACTATATAAAAAAGCCTGTGCAATTTTCTCAGAAATTATGCACGGAATGCCTAATTGCTTCACTTATCAGCTACCGTCGGAGCTCTAGCGTCCTCAAGTAAAGAGTCCTTTTAGAGGTGGTTCCAGAGAGAGTAGAGTTTAATTCCAAGATTTACTTCAGCAGACGACACATTTAATAGCTATTTTTACACACTAATTTAACAGACGACATTCAAACAAAACAAAAAATGTACCTTAAAAATTAAAAGTGTATATATTTTTCGGCCTATAACATGACTACCTCTATTTCTTTTATTATTTGCAAATTTGTGCACATGCGCGTGTGACATGTAATTGTATATGTCTGTGGGTGTGTTCATGCGTATATCCGGGGCTTCTAATATTTATTGACCGGCGCGGTTTCCTACGGCGCTGTACTTTGTATGCATCGACAAGTCCGATCCTGCACTGTTCTCAATAAACCGACTACACCCTGCGCCTGCTAGAAAGAGACCTGATCTGAGACCGCACAGCCTGCGCAATCCGGTCAGTATTCTTGCTCACAGCCACAACTCGCTCAAATTGGGAAAATTCCGATCAGACTGCACAGCTTAGCACAGCCTGTCCGGTACTCCCGAAGTACCTCAGGTAACATGATGCAGAACTGGATCATCATTCACCCATTATGTAGATGCAGCAATCAATAATTTGTAGGTTTCCATTTGTCCAGACGTATTTCTGCCTTTTCGGAATTCGCATGGAAAACCCACAAATAATCTAATTGCAATAATATAAAATTACCTCTCACCGAAATGATCCAAACGAGGTTAATTAGAGTTCCTTTGTTACTCTGAACGTTGTCTGATTGCCCTCTCATTGAAACGGTGGGTATATAGCTAAAACCAGGCGTTGAAATGGTCACCATAAAGCCAATACATGCATTACGGTTGCGAGCGTGCCTGCTAATATTGGAAAATATCATTGAAACAGTTGTGTTTATTTTAGAAAAAGCAATCAAATTGCTTTCTTAAAAGTGTTGAGAAATTGACTTTTCAATCATTTTTCGAGAGTGTATATTTTAGTTAAAAGTCCTGCTGATTGAGAGTATATTATCAGGATTTGGTTATTCTCTGGGGGTACAAATTTTATTTTTTTTTTAGTTTGATTAATGTTGTCAGTGAAAATCATTCATTGACTTAAGAATTGATAGTTATCGAACTTCAGAGGGTGATAAAATGGATAATGGTCTGAAATATGACATTATTATCCCAAGATCAGCAGTTCTTTAATGTACATAGCTCTTTAGTGTTAGTCAAAATGCTGATAATTTGACCTTTAAATTTTGTTTGTAAATCAACTCCGATTTACACCAAATTTTGTCAGGAGTCACGTAAAACCGATATCTATTGATTGGTACAGATTGTAAAATTCATTTTGTTTTATATGCAAATTAGCTAAATTGACCTATATCCTACTAAGGTCAAATTCCTTACAGGTGTTCTGACTTAGAAAATTTTGAGAAAACCCCTGTTTTCCTATTCTTAGAATTTATCAACAGAATATTACTACACCTAAGATCATTAGAAAAGGTACCTGATGTTATAATAATAAACCCAATGAATTTAGTTTTAAGTGACTAATTTGGTCAAAACAGGTATGCATTTTTGTGTATTTGGATCTGTTTTAGAAAATCAGAATTATTCTGATAAATTTTTCTCAAATTCACATTTAGAATTTCTATTTTTGATGGAAAATGGAGATGCAGGTCAATATGCTTGACCCACATTCATGCTAGGATCAAAATCATAGAATATCACTTTTATTGCCTTGGAATTTAAATGGAAACTGTAGAGTGTGGAAATTTAATGTGTTATTTACACTAGACAATTAAATTAAACAAGGGAAGCTACAGGAATCTGCAATATAAATTTCTTTAAACAATATGGCTGAATTTTGGCAAGAGGGTGTGGCTTTGATTATTTTGTGTAATTAGTTTATGCAAATCTTTCTTCAACATGGAGTAAAGTAGTTTTATGCACTCAGAGGGAAAACCATTATAAACTTTCATGAAATCTATCCACTGAAATGAAGTACATGCAAATCAAAATGAAAGCTTCTAGAATTACCTTTTCTCATGATTTGACCACACTGGAATTAATCCACTTAAAAGTTCCTATAAGTTGTATAATTTAGGTAATATCACATTCATATGATGTATAATTGTTTTGAATCTGTTTTGATATGTGGTAAATCCAAAACAATGCTTTTATTTTGTAGAATTCTTTTGCAAGATACTTTGAACTGTGGAAAAACTTTATGTCTGCCATTTTGGAATCTAATTATCATATTGTTTGGAAACTTTCTAAAACTGGAGTAAATAGAGCTGTAGGTTGCAAAACAATGTTGTATTTTGATAGCAAATGCTGAATGTGAGCTTTAAATATTGACTTACCATCTTTTTCATTGATTTATTAAGAGTAGATATTGGAACTATTTTTTGAAGCTATAAATAGAGACTTCTTAGCATTTCAAGAGAAAGTAGTGCTGTCTTACACCTTTATTACCAAACTTCCTATAAAGTTCTGTTAAATGATTGTGAGTGTTCCTTCACTTTTTGTTAGTAAATTGCTAAACTCATAATCTGAACATTATTGAAATAGACTAAGTTTGTTTGTTAGTATATAAAGAGTGGTCAGCAAGTGTCAAATGTGATTTATTATTAGTTTTCTGTAATTGAAAGACAAAAAGGCTAAAGTTATAGACTGCTAGATTTTTAGAGATTTTAATGTATAGCAGACTCCTGAAGTATTTTTCGACCAATCAGAAAAGCTTTGATTAGATCACATGATGTAACTTGCTGTTTTGGAGAATAAAAACTATAGCATTGCCAGGAGAGCTCATTCTGCTCAAAATCTTTCAAGAGGAAACTCTAAACATTTCGTATATAAATTAATTTGTTTATTTTTTCGCCTTTTGGAAAGAAGTCTTAAATTCACAGTAAGAAATTATTTTGAATATCTTGAAAATTATTTTCAATGATAAAATTTATTAATGGCAATTAGTTGCTTAATTGCAAATATTTTAGTAATTAATGATTTTAATTTAAAATATTCCGGAAGTCTTTTAGAGATCTGGAGTCTAAATTGTAGGGTTGTCTAAGAAGGTTTTTTGGGCAATTGCATACTATGTGCATGCAAAGGTATGCACTTTTACTTAGGTAAAGGTACTGCATAACGTCCAGAAGCCTATTGGGAATTTGTAATATTTTGTAATATTTTGTTTGTGAAGCAGAACTAAATAGTTTAATTCTTCACAATTATTTCGAAGCATACTTCATAAATGTGCTATCAAGCTTGGAATATTAGCAAGGTTCTTGCAACGTGCACGATAAGGTGACACCCAAGTTTGAGGCATATCTTTTGATATTATTCCAGACTCTAATTGTTCCAAATTTTGTACTGTATATTTATAATTTTGCATCAACGACGATCAAAGTAGAGAAAGAACCTAGTACATCCCATTCTATCTTCTTACTTTTCCTAGCTTCTTATAGTATATAAATTGAAAGTACAGAGGCTCTGAATATGTGAATACATTTTCATGAATTTGGGCTCTGGAGTTCTATAGAAGTTAAAGGGTAATCTAGACCCAGTGTCCAAATATCTTGTATACCCTTTTCGGTCCTCAGTATAAGGATTATCTCTGCTGGCATTAGTTATTGGTTAAGCACGACTATATTTGTATGTTTTCAACTTTTCTGCAATGCCATAATAGAAATTACATTTTGTTATTCTGCATGAAATTGTCATTATATTTTGATCAGGGATAAATTCAGATTATCAGCAGAACAGTCTTTCTCCGACTTTAAACCCCATTAATTTCACATAGTGAAGTGAACATTTGCATTTAGTGTCTGCAGATTGGCGGGAGTGTTAATCCTGTAATAGAATACAGCAATTTCCGTACACAGTTACCTACTTGGGAATATATTAAAGCTTATCCAATTGAGCTTATCAATTGGTGGTGTCAGAGTTATTTTAAAATTAAATGATCCAGGAGTAGAAGTGCGAGCTTCGAGAACCCTTGCCCTGTAGTAAGCCAGTGAGTGTGGGTTGTGGACCCAGTTTTACTACAAAATTAAATTTGGTGTCAGAAAGTGGAATTCTGGTGTTTAAAATACTTTGGGTTTGAGTTTTCTAGAGACTGTCTTTTGAATGTTTACTGTTTGCAGACATTTAGGTCAGCAACTTTGTGGCATTTAGGTCACATCAGTAAAATTATTCATTAGATTGCTCTAGTTGTTTTCAAAATTTGAAATTCGTGTACAATTTCAAAATGAGTTCCCAGAGTTCACTTCGACAAGAAATGTCTGAACTTAAAGTTTCTCTCGAACTGCTGCAGTTTGAGAGGCGTAACCTTCTGGAGCATTTCAAAATTCAGGAAGATAATTATGCGGTTACATTCAAATCTTATGCTGAAAAAGTGGGGTTGCTCTTGACAGAGCAAGAATATCAAATTGAAGAGCTTTCAAGAGAAAAATCTAGACTAGAGGCTAGACTTTTGAGAGAAGACTCTTCTGCTCAGCAGGATAAGCAGTAAATGTTTTTTATTAATAAATGGAATTTGTTATTATTTTGTCTTGTAATTAATGTCAGTTGTAATCCACCCTTCCCCTCTATCCTCTTTCTTTTCAATCAGTTCTTAGGAATTTGGCAGAATCGGTTGGAGGATTTGCACTTCAGCATCATGGTTGCAGTCTGAAGTCTTGAAGATGCTGTGGTGTTCATCTTCTGATCTTATGTTGTTGGCCTGTGGTTCACTGCATTTACTTTGTTTTGATTTCTAAATTCAGATAATTTTGAAGCAAGAAGATATCGTGAACACAGGCATAATTAATTGTTACGTACTGCATACGAAGCTTCCTTTCAAGCTTTTAACAAATATATTTAGATTGTTGGATAAGTAATAAAAATCTACTATCAAATTTTGGAATTTTGATTTTTGAGAGGTCAGTTTTGCGTTGCTATATAGACATACTAAGGTGTCTAATACGATTCAGTTAGGAATCAGGCTAGTGCATTAGGACGTCTCAAAGATTTTAAAAACACAACTGTTTAGATTTTCAAAAATGTGTTACTTAAATTTGAGAAAATTCAAAATTTAAGCGAAAATTAAATAATAAAACGTTTGTTAGTTATTGACATAGTTGCTGTTAAAGTGATTTGCACTTGATATAAAGGCATAAAGGTGTCTTTGCGGCTTATTTAGTAGTCAGTCATAGTTGCTTGTCACTTTTAACTTTGCACAACTTGACGAGGAATTAAGAAAGAACTGTCAAGTGAACTTCGAGATGGACCTGAGATCCAGGACATTGCCTGAACGACCAGCTGATGATAAGGAGTCCAGTGATGACTCTCATGAACGCAGAGACGAACAACCCAGTGCAGATACTCAAAATGGTTCTCCTACAGTCATTCTGGATGATGATGATGATTTTAACATTCCACTTGATATGGGAATTACCAACACATTTCAAAGTGTTCCACAGCCTGTACCCCAGGCTGGAGCTTCAAGGGATGAATCAACGCCTATGTTTAGGTGGCCTATGCCACGAAGACCTCAACCTGTTGGAGATTTTGAATCGCCAATGAGAAGATTCATGGAGGAAGAGAGATATCCTTCACTTAGGGAAACAGTACCCGAGCGTTCTCAAGAACGGGACGAGTTCTCACCAAGGGGGAGACCAGCTGAGAGAGCTAAGTTTGTAACTCCGATAGTGAGGAATGATGAAGAAAGGATACCTGTTGATGTTCCTTTGCAACGTGAACCATACATGAGGCAAAACCCAGGACAATCTCGGCCTGGAGACCATATCGGCGAACAAGGAGCTTCTGGAGGTCATGTTAGATATGAAAGAATTTTGCCCGAAGGATCTCGTATTAGGGGTAGAGCATCAGCACATCGACCTGCAGGGTATCATTATGATACACCCCGTTTGGAGTATAGAATTCCAGAATTTCTGTTTAATGAACCACGTCCTTATTTTCCCACTTTCTCTGGGAAACATGATGAATGGGAAGCCTTTTGGCTGAAATTTCAACTGATGGCAAGACGCTATAATTGGTCAGAAGAAAAACAACAGGAACAACTTCTGTTTTGTCTAAAGGAGGATGCATTGAACTTTGCTGCAACCTTAGGACTTGAAATAAGGGATGATCTTACTATGTTTAGCATGGCTTTGAGGGACAGGTTTTCCCATAGATCTCCAGCAGAAACTGTTAGAGCCAGTTTGAATAACATAAGAAAAAGCTCCAAAGAGTCAATTCAAGAGTATGCTTCAAGGGTTAGAGCCATGATGACGAAAGCATACCCAGATATTGGTATGTCAGACACAATTAACCAGTTGACAATACATCACCTGTTGCAAGGATTGCCAGATCAGTCTATTGCATATGAAGTGCTTATCAGGAAACCAAGGACACTGTCTGAGGCAGTGGACATGATTACTTGGCATGAATGTTGCAAGGAGACCACCAGAAAAAAGTCTGGGATCAGACAATTGAGTACTTTTGGTAATGAGGGGCATACATCTCAAAAAGAAGACCTTCACACACTGGAGGTGAGGCGCATAAATGGAAAAAGATTTGTCACAGAGGAACGATTAATCCAATTTGTGAGAGAACTTAAGGCTTCCATTGACAAACTCCTGAAGGAGAATGGATTAACTCAGAAGACAAATGGATCCTATCAGGCTGAAGAAACTATGCCAAGGAGAAGAGATGGCAGTGATATCATATGCTACAACTGTAATGAACCAGGACATATTTCCACACGTTATCCGTTGAAAACCCAAGAAAACAGGCAAAAGAAAGTAGCTCCTGAACAGAAACAGCCGGAAAACGGGAATGGGCTGAGCCAGATGGCCGGGACTCCAGCCCAGTAATCCAGCCAAGTCAAAAGGCCACCAAACCTTGTATTGTTATAACTGATCCTAAACAAAATGAAATCTCGGAAAATGATGATCAGCAAATCAGTGAAGAAAGCCAAATTTGTGAGAGAAATGGTACAATTTTACAAGTTGTCATTGACAGGGTACGAGCTGTCACTATACGTACATTGATAAGTATTCAAGGTATTATTACGAAAGCCATTGTTGATACTGGTGCCGAGGTAACAGTACTCAGTGAAAGACTTTACAATTTATTTCCCAAGGATAAAAGGCCAAAATTAACAGAAGCAAAACGTGGTTTGGTTGTTGCAGAAGCTGGAAAAGAGATGACGACTTGTGGTACTATTGACGCAAATTTTAAACTCGGTGATTTTGAGTTCACCTGGCCAGTTTATGTTGCTCCTATTAGGGATGACATGTTGTTAGGTTGCGACATTATAGATGAGATGGACATCACTGTGAATACTAAACGTGGTATACAAGTTAAAGACCAGTGGGTAGAATGTGAAATTATCCGCTCTCATGACACTCAGGGACCAGTGAAAGTTGCTCGTGCTGTAACTGTTCCTGCAGCATCAGAGTTTATTATGACTGGAAGCTGTAGTGTGAAACCAAATGATGACGAGCAGACGTTCCTTTTTGAAGCTAGTGAGAATGCTCGACAACATCTCCTTGTAGCAAGAAGTATTGTAAATCCAAAGACAGGAAAAGTACCAGTGAAAGTTATAAATCAAAGACCTTCTCCACTAAAATTGAAAAAGGGATTTTTACTTGGTACATTGCAAATTGTGGGGAGTATAGCCCATACAAATGATCAGTACGATATCACCAAGCAAAAGGAAGGACTTTCAGTTTGTATGTTGAAGTCACCTGATAGCCAACATCGAAGAAAACCTACTAGTACAGAAAATAATGCGAACAGTAGAAACAGCTTAATCATTGATGACACAGATTTTTCTTGTGTCACCAACCTGAATGACATTCAATTGCCTGAAATGCCAAAACATCTAAAAGATCTATTTAGTGAAAGTTCTCCAAATCTTGTGCATAAAGAGAAGATTAAATTGGCCAACTTGTTAATCAAGTATCAAGACTCATTTGCAAAGTCTAGAACAGAATATGGAAAATGCTCAGTGCTTAAACACAGAATTGATACTGCAGAGGCTGCACCAGTGCGCCAGCCTTTACGAAGAACTCCACAAGCATTTGAGAAAGAAGAGGAAAAATATATCCAAGAGCAGTTGGAAGCTGGTGTGATACAACCTTCAAGCTCGGCTTGGAGCTCGCCCATAGTGATGGTACGCAAGAAAACGGGGGATGTCAGAGTCTGTATTGACTACAGGAAACTTAATGAGAGGACAATAAAAGATGCGTATCCTCTACCTCGCATTGACATGTGTTTAGATTGTCTTTCATCAGCAAAGATATTTTCAACTATTGACTTACAGAGTGCATATATGCAGTTGGAAGTAGATGAGGAAGACAGACACAAGACAGCTTTCATCACCAAGTATGGTTTGTTTGAATATTTGGTGATGCCATTTGGTTTGTGCAGTGCGCCTTCAACTTTTCAACGGTGCATGGAAATGGTTTTTCGTGGTCTACAATGGAATATCCTTTTGGTGTACCTCGACGACATTATTGTCATGTCATCAAATTTTGACGAACATATTGAAAGACTTGAAGAAGTATTCAAACGCTTGTCGAAAGCAGGTTTGAAGATGAAACCATCCAAATGTAAACTAATTAGAAAGGAAGTGTTATTTTTGGGTCATGTTGCCACACAAGAAGGAATAAAACCCAATCCCCAGATAGTTGAAGCTGTCTCATCTTGGAAACAACCCGTAAATGTTAAAGAAATTCAAAGTTTGGTGGGTTTATGTTCATACTACAGGCAGTATATTTCTAACTTCAGTCATATTGCGTCACCATTAACTCAGCTCACAAAGAAAAATGTCAAATTTAACTGGGATCAGTCTTGTCAAGCTGCATTTGAGATTCTCAAGGAGAAGCTTTGCTCAGCTCCTATTTTAGCATTTCCAAAACCAGGTTTGAAATATATCCTTGACACAGATGCGTCAGATGTAGGAATTGGTGCTGTACTTTCTCAAGTTCAAGACGGGAAAGAGAGAGTTATAGCTTATGCATCAAAGAAACTGAATGCTCAACAGCACAGTGTAACTCGACGTGAATTGTTAGCAGTCATAACATTCATGAATCATTTTCGACATTTTATGTTGGGTCAAAAATTTCTGCTTAGAACAGACCATGGTAGTCTCAGATGGATTTTTGAATTCAAAGACCCTAGAGGACAAGTTGCTAGATGGTTAGAAATCCTAGCTCAATATGATTTTGATATACAGCATAGGCCTGGAAATAAACACAGCAATGCTGATAGCCTTTCAAGAAGAGATTATGAGAAAAGCAGTTGTACTCATGCTACTACCGATGCTGACAAATGTACAGAGTGTCAGAGTCAAAAGAAAGAATGGGAAGATTTTTTCAACGAAGTAGACAATGTGGTTGACCTGGGTGTTCCGGTAGAAAATTTAGCAGTTAAAGATGACACATTGAAGCAGCATAAATTGCGAGCACTCACTCGAGGTCAAGCCAAGAAAATAGTTCAGGCAGGTCAACAGCCTAAAAATTTAACTGACCAAAGATCAGGGGAAGTAACTCCAGAAACTATGTTTTTGCCAAGTTATACTTCAAATGACATACAAATGTTACAAAGAGAAGATCAGGATCTAGGTATACTGCATTCCTGGTTGGATAAGAATTTTCTTCAATCAAGAGATGAAATAGCTCAGTACAGTCCAGCAGTCAGAAAATATTGGCTAAATACTGAGAATATAGTGAGGAAAAGAGGTGTTCTTTACCAGAAAAGATGGGTATACACTCCTGTAGAAACCAAGACTTTACAGCTTTTAGTTCCAAAAGCGCTGAGACAAGAAATTATCAGAAATAATCATGACACACTTTTGTCAGGGCATTTTGGTGTGAACAAAACATCTAGTAAAATTAAGAAAAAGTATCACTGGTATCAGATGGATCAAGATATAAGGCTGTACATTCGACAGTGCAGACAATGTAATAAAGACAAGGATCCAAGAAAGAAACCTAAAGCCAGATTAGGATTATACCTAGCGGGATATCCTATGGACAGAATTGCCGTTGATGTTATGGGTCCTATGCCGCTGACCAAAGATGGAAACCGTTATATTCTCGTGATTGGAGATTATTTTACGCGTTGGATGGAGGCTTACAGTTTACCAACACAACATGCAGAAGTTGTTGCACAGAAACTGGTTCACGAGTTTAGATTTGGCACGCCACTAGAAATACATTCAGACCAGGGGCGAAATTTTGAAAGTGTGTTGTTTAAGGAGGTTTTGAAGCTTCTACAAATAAAGAAAACCAGAACTACAGCTTACAGACCAAAATCGAATGGCCTGATAGAGAGATTTAATGCTACATTAGGTAGAATGATCAAAAAGTTTGTTGATCATAACAAGAACAATTGGGACAAACACTTGGATCTGCTTCTTGCAGCCTACAGATCAGCAGTTCACCCAGCTACTGGATACAGTCCAAACATGCTGATGTTTGGAAGAGAAGTAAATATACCGAGTGATATCCTTTATCCATTTCCAAGACCTGAAGAACCTGAAAATATTCATGAGTATGTTCAGGATTTGCGTGACAAAATGGAGGAATGTTATCACATAGTGCGCAAAAATCTCAAGAGTGCGGCAGAAAGGCAGAAACAGGATTATGATAGCAGAATGGTGGAATACAATTATAAAAAGGGTGATGTTGTATACAAGAGAGAAGGTTTTGGGAAGAAACTTGATACAAAGTACAAAGGACCATACATCATCCTAAAGTGTCTCAGCCCATCTGTCTATGAGATACTTGGAAAAAAGGAAAAATTGGTCATTCACCATGATAGGTTAAAGAAATACGAAACTGATAGACTGCCAGCATGGGACAAAAAAGTAAAGAAAAATTTGAGACTTTAATGCATGTAATCAATTGTAAAACTACTGCCAGCATTTTGACCTCTAATTTTTCCCATATTCAGAGCCTCCATGTCAAATGGTTAACTACTAGCTGCACTTACCTATCTATACTGGCAGATGAGAATCTACATTTGCCTTCTGTGTGCATACACCTCCAATAAACATGCAATGGTTGTACACTTGTCCAAAATTCACAGTAACCAGCCTGCGCAATTCCAGTGCATGTGCGGATTCATCTCCGAAGATGAAACAAGCTTAGTGAAGCATCAGACGAACAAAAATCATAAAGGGAGAATCATGTCAGACTACCTTGTCCCATATGACACCATGTATAGGGAGGCAACACAGAATGAAAGAAACCGTCACAAGAAAGAAAGGAAAGCATGGATAAAAAGGAGGGCCTCCTCTGCAGGTGATCCCATGGGTTTTACTTTGGATTATAGAGATTGGGAATCAACCGAGACATCAGAAGAAGAGAGTTGGGGGGTGGTCAATAAGAAATTGAAGACAGCAGAGGAGGAGAATGAGAAATTGAGACAAAGGATTGGAGAGCTAGAAACAGCGGCCGATATTATGGCTACAGATTTAGAGGAGCCAGCCGTGGGAGTTCCTCGTGAGGCTGCTCTGTCCGGGTTTGAGGCTGCTTGGACGGAACAGGCTCATGACGAATATATTCAGAAGCTCAGTCACACCTTGTTTCCCCACCCTCCCCAAAGAGTTCAGTCCGCAGTTGTTGTGCCTCATACAAATCGGCATTTGTCGAGAAATGAGAGGGTGTGGAGGCGGAGTGGTGAAGCTGCCATTAGGAAATATAATGAAAGGCATTAAGTAGGAAGAAATTCATAGGTAAATCTTTAAACATAAATTCTAAGTTATGTTGTTTTTTTTTTTTACATAATTCGACAATAGTCTAAGGGTTTATTACATTATGTTGATCTGTTACATATGTTATGTGACTGAGTATTAGTTTTTATTTGTGATCTGTCACTGGTTTCAAGTAATCAGTTATGAGTGGACCGTAGTCCCGTATTGTTATGTAATTTAGAGTTTATATACATGTTTTTGTCAATATATGGCAAGTGGATAAAGCCATGACAATTTTTTGTTAATCTGGTGTGGCATTATAGGGGCCATGGATGCCGTCCCTATGGAGTTATTGTTATTATTGTTGTTATTGTTGATACAGAGTCTAATCCCTGTATGCAGGATGAAAGATTCCAGTGACGGGTCGAGTTTGTAGCAAATATATTCCACATTTTCCTAAAAAGTGTTTTATCTTATAGTAAGAAACTGACCATTTCTATGAGTGTTCTTCAGTGCTGTAGCATCATATTCATTTCTTTCTTGGCTGTATGGCTTTGTTGTAAGGGATGAGTTTTTATGGGTAGTCCATACATGCTATTAGTGTGAAGTAGCATTTTGGCTTATTGGTCTGTCATGTAAGTTTTAAGTGTGGAGTATATCGGCTGCAACAATGCTGAAAGAACTTTTGGGGTCAAATGATTGCTCTTGTAGGGGGGAGCTCTGTGGCACTGGTTCTGGATGCATGTTGTACTGGCTTTGAGCGCTAGGCTTCCCGTCCCATTCCTGTCCGTCCAGTCCCCGTCCCTGCCCTTACTTGATAGTCCTATAGCCGTCCTAGCTTGGGGCTCGGAGACATTCCTCTGTACCCTGGATTGCTGCCTCAGATGGGTACTCATATAATGCTTGAGTGGTCAAGGGAACACTAAAGTTCATTTTGAATGGTCACATTATTTTTTTTTTCCAGGTCAATATTTTACCATTTTGCATAGTTTATATTATACTGTTATGGGATCAAATACTACCATTCCTTATAAAGCAAATACCTCCATATCAAAGCATTCCTTCATAATCATTACCATCGCCATCATTATAGTATGTTAGAGCATAAATTAGAGTTCACATTTCCAAAGCTGTTGTTGTTCAGGAATTCCATGGTTCTCAGGCAAATGTAAATACGGTAAATATATTTTTATACAATGTACTCGACATTTTTATATGATTTTACATTTTATTGGTGCTATTAAAATGTATCCATAATATTCATGTAATGAATCTTAGTAAAGTTCGGATTCAGGAGTGAACCTGAACACCTTAGATTACCGAGGAATGATCTTGGTGAGGGGGAAGAGGTACTGGCCAGGCCACTCCCGTTCACATTGTTTCATTCAGGATTTGTTTTGATTCAGTGCTATCTGAATTCATAAAGATACTTGTGGTTGTTAACCTAAGGTTCATTTTTATACCCATGTGTTCAACTGTATATGACCAAAGAATATTTGTATGTTTTGATAAACGTATACACTTACATGCTCCATAAAGTAGAAATTTTGAGATTTTAAATTTTGATTGACATGTTTAATTGCTTGCGAAGTTACGGAAATCTGACAAACTTCATCATTTAAGATAATGACCTTTAACTGTGGATTTAACATTCCAATACTGAGATCAAAATTATTATTTGACGCTTTAATTGGAAATTTATATTGTTTGTCAAGGAATTTTTTTGTTCTTTTCTAAGTAATTGTTTAATTTTAGTTTTCATTGAATACCAGTATGACTAGTATTGGTCAAAAGCTTTAAAAACTAGAAAATACAGACAGTCTTGTGTATTTTTGCTATGCAGTTTTGTGTTTAAACTGCTGTTTAATATCAATTTCCTGATTTTACTATAAGCAAATTGCACAGGACGTACGTAATTTTTCTGTGTATAATTTGACATAAGGCAGTGGATATGGATAAAAAAAAAATCTGCTAGATTTTAAAAGTAGTTTTGGAATTAGTGATTTTAATTTTTGATAAATCCACTGAAGAAAAAAAAAATAATTACAGAGTTTACAAAAATTTACTTTGTGTGCCAAAGTTTGAGCATTGTAATTTTTGTTTTGTTTTCATGCTTGTATACTATATATTGTTTAGTTAGAAAATAGTAGAGATAGAGACAACTCGAAAAATGATACAAAATTTTATTTTGATGTTTTTGTTTTTATTTGATTTCAGGAGAAATCGAAAAATTTCAAGCTCTGAAATTTTTTCTTACCAAACGGGGAATAGTGTTGAGAAATTGACTTTTCAATCATTTTTCGAGAGTGTATATTTTAGTTAAAAGTCCTGCTGATTGAGAGTATATTATCAGGATTTGGTTATTCTCTGGGGGTACAAATTTTATTTTTTTTTTTTAGTTTGATTAATGTTGTTAGTGAAAATCATTCATTGACTTAAGAATTGATAGTTATCGAACTTCAGAGGGTGATAAAATGGATAATGGTCTGAAATATGACATTATTATCCCAAGATCAGCAGTTCTTTAATGTACATAGCTCTTTAGTGTTAGTCAAAATGCTGATAATTTGACCTTTAAATTTTGTTTGTAAATCAACTCCGATTTACACCAAATTTTGTCAGGAGTCACGTAAAACCGATATCTATTGATTGGTACAGATTGTAAAATTCATTTTGTTTTATATGCAAATAAGCTAAATTGACCTATATCCTACTAAGGTCAAATTCCTTACAGGTGTTCTGACTTAGAAAATTTTGAGAAAACCCCTGTTTTCCTATTCTTAGAATTTATCAACAGAATATTACTACACCTAAGATCATTAGAAAAGGTACCTGATGTTATAATAATAAACCCAATGAATTTAGTTTTAAGTGACTAATTTGGTCAAAACAGGTATGCATTTTTGTGTATTTGGATCTGTTTTAGAAAATCAGAATTATTCTGATAAATTTTTCTCAAATTCACATTTAGAATTTCTATTTTTGATGGAAAATGGAGATGCAGGTCAATATGCTTGACCCACATTCATGCTAGGATCAAAATCATAGAATATCACTTTTATTGCCTTGGAATTTAAATGGAAACTGTAGAGTGTGGAAATTTAATGTGTTATTTACACTAGACAATTAAATTAAACAAGGGAAGCTACAGGAATCTGCAATATAAATTTCTTTAAACAATATGGCTGAATTTTGGCAAGAGGGTGTGGCTTTGATTATTTTGTGTAATTAGTTTATGCAAATCTTTCTTCAACATGGAGTAAAGTAGTTTTATGCACTCAGAGGGAAAACCATTATAAACTTTCATGAAATCTATCCACTGAAATGAAGTACATGCAAATCAAAATGAAAGCTTCTAGAATTACCTTTTCTCATGATTTGACCACACTGGAATTAATCCACTTAAAAGTTCCTATAAGTTGTATAATTTAGGTAATATCACATTCATATGATGTATAATTGTTTTGAATCTGTTTTGATATGTGGTAAATCCAAAACAATGCTTTTATTTTGTAGAATTCTTTTGCAAGATACTTTGAACTGTGGAAAAACTTTATGTCTGCCATTTTGGAATCTAATTATCATATTGTTTGGAAACTTTCTAAAACTGGAGTAAATAGAGCTGTAGGTTGCAAAACAATGTTGTATTTTGATAGCAAATGCTGAATGTGAGCTTTAAATATTGACTTACCATCTTTTTCATTGATTTATTAAGAGTAGATATTGGAACTATTTTTTGAAGCTATAAATAGAGACTTCTTAGCATTTCAAGAGAAAGTAGTGCTGTCTTACACCTTTATTACCAAACTTCCTATAAAGTTCTGTTAAATGATTGTGAGTGTTCCTTCACTTTTTGTTAGTAAATTGGTAAACTCATAATCTGAACATTATTGAAATAGACTAAGTTTGTTTGTTAGTATATAAAGAGTGGTCAGCAAGTGTCAAATGTGATTTATTATTAGTTTTCTGTAATTGAAAGACAAAAAGGCTAAAGTTATAGACTGCTAGATTTTTAGAGATTTTAATGTATAGCAGACTCCTGAAGTATTTTTCGACCAATCAGAAAAGCTTTGATTAGATCACATGATGTAACTTGCTGTTTTGGAGAATAAAAACTATAGCATTGCCAGGAGAGCTCATTCTGCTCAAAATCTTTCAAGAGGAAACTCTAAACATTTCGTATATAAATTAATTTGTTTATTTTTTCGCCTTTTGGAAAGAAGTCTTAAATTCACAGTAAGAAATTATTTTGAATATCTTGAAAATTATTTTCAATGATAAAATTTATTAATGGCAATTAGTTGCTTAATTGCAAATATTTTAGTAATTAATGATTTTAATTTAAAATATTCCGGAAGTCTTTTAGAGATCTGGAGTCTAAATTGTAGGGTTGTCTAAGAAGGTTTTTTGGGCAATTGCATACTATGTGCATGCAAAGGTATGCACTTTTACTTAGGTAAAGGTACTGCATAACGTCCAGAAGCCTATTGGGAATTTGTAATATTTTGTAATATTTTGTTTGTGAAGCAGAACTAAATAGTTTAATTCTTCACAATTATTTCGAAGCATACTTCATAAATGTGCTATCAAGCTTGGAATATTAGCAAGGTTCTTGCAACGTGCACGATAAGGTGACACCCAAGTTTGAGGCATATCTTTTGATATTATTCCAGACTCTAATTGTTCCAAATTTTGTACTGTATATTTATAATTTTGCATCAACGACGATCAAAGTAGAGAAAGAACCTAGTACATCCCATTCTATCTTCTTACTTTTCCTAGCTTCTTATAGTATATAAATTGAAAGTACAGAGGCTCTGAATATGTGAATACATTTTCATGAATTTGGGCTCTGGAGTTCTATAGAAGTTAAAGGGTAATCTAGACCCAGTGTCCAAATATCTTGTATACCCTTTTCGGTCCTCAGTATAAGGATTATCTCTGCTGGCATTAGTTATTGGTTAAGCACGACTATATTTGTATGTTTTCAACTTTTCTGCAATGCCATAATAGAAATTACATTTTGTTATTCTGCATGAAATTGTCATTATATTTTGATCAGGGATAAATTCAGATTATCAGCAGAACAGTCTTTCTCCGACTTTAAACCCCATTAATTTCACATAGTGAAGTGAACATTTGCATTTAGTGTCTGCAGATTGGCGGGAGTGTTAATCCTGTAATAGAATACAGCAATTTCCGTACACAGTTACCTACTTGGGAATATATTAAAGCTTATCCAATTGAGCTTATCAATTGGTGGTGTCAGAGTTATTTTAAAATTAAATGATCCAGGAGTAGAAGTGCGAGCTTCGAGAACCCTTGCCCTGTAGTAAGCCAGTGAGTGTGGGTTGTGGACCCAGTTTTACTACAAAATTAAATTTGGTGTCAGAAAGTGGAATTCTGGTGTTTAAAATACTTTGGGTTTGAGTTTTCTAGAGACTGTCTTTTGAATGTTTACTGTTTGCAGACATTTAGGTCAGCAACTTTGTGGCATTTAGGTCACATCAGTAAAATTATTCATTAGATTGCTCTAGTTGTTTTCAAAATTTGAAATTCGTGTACAATTTCAAAATGAGTTCCCAGAGTTCACTTCGACAAGAAATGTCTGAACTTAAAGTTTCTCTCGAACTGCTGCAGTTTGAGAGGCGTAACCTTCTGGAGCATTTCAAAATTCAGGAAGATAATTATGCGGTTACATTCAAATCTTATGCTGAAAAAGTGGGGTTGCTCTTGACAGAGCAAGAATATCAAATTGAAGAGCTTTCAAGAGAAAAATCTAGACTAGAGGCTAGACTTTTGAGAGAAGACTCTTCTGCTCAGCAGGATAAGCAGTAAATGTTTTTTATTAATAAATGGAATTTGTTATTATTTTGTCTTGTAATTAATGTCAGTTGTAATCCACCCTTCCCGTCTATCCTCTTTCTTTTCAATCAATTCTTAGGAATTTGGCAGAATCGGTTGGAGGATTTGCACTTCAGCATCATGGTTGCAGTCTGAAGTCTTGAAGATGCTGTGGTGTTCATCTTCTGATCTTATGTTGTTGGCCTGTGGTTCACTGCATTTACTTTGTTTTGATTTCTAAATTCAGATAATTTTGAAGCAAGAAGATATCGTGAACACAGGCATAATTAATTGTTACGTACTGCATACGAAGCTTCCTTTCAAGCTTTTAACAAATATATTTAGATTGTTGGATAAGTAATAAAAATCTACTATCAAATTTTGGAATTTTGATTTTTGAGAGGTCAGTTTTGCGTTGCTATATAGACATACTAAGGTGTCTAATACGATTCAGTTAGGAATCAGGCTAGTGCATTAGGACGTCTCAAAGATTTTAAAAACACAACTGTTTAGATTTTCAAAAATGTGTTACTTAAATTTGAGAAAATTCAAAATTTAAGCGAAAATTAAATAATAAAACGTTTGTTAGTTATTGACATAGTTGCTGTTAAAGTGATTTGCACTTGATATAAAGGCATAAAGGTGTCTTTGCGGCTTATTTAGTAGTCAGTCATAGTTGCTTGTCACTTTTAACTTTGCACAACTTGACGAGGAATTAAGAAAGAACTGTCAAGTGAACTTCGAGATGGACCTGAGATCCAGGACATTGCCTGAACGACCAGCTGATGATAAGGAGTCCAGTGATGACTCTCATGAACGCAGAGACGAACAACCCAGTGCAGATACTCAAAATGGTTCTCCTACAGTCATTCTGGATGATGATGATGATTTTAACATTCCACTTGATATGGGAATTACCAACACATTTCAAAGTGTTCCACAGCCTGTACCCCAGGCTGGAGCTTCAAGGGATGAATCAACGCCTATGTTTAGGTGGCCTATGCCACGAAGACCTCAACCTGTTGGAGATTTTGAATCGCCAATGAGAAGATTCATGGAGGAAGAGAGATATCCTTCACGTAGGGAAACAGTACCCGAGCGTTCTCAAGAACGGGACGAGTTCTCACCAAGGGGGAGACCCGCTGAGAGAGCTAAGTTTGTAACTCCGATAGTGAGGAATGATGAAGAAAGGATACCTGTTGATGTTCCTTTGCAACGTGAACCATACATGAGGCAAAACCCAGGACAATCTCGGCCTGGAGACCATATCGGCGAACAAGGAGCTTCTGGAGGTCATGTTAGATATGAAAGAATTTTGCCCGAAGGATCTCGTATTAGGGGTAGAGCATCAGCACATCGACCTGCAGGGTATCATTATGATACACCCCGTTTGGAGTATAGAATTCCAGAATTTCTGTTTAATGAACCACGTCCTTATTTTCCCACTTTCTCTGGGAAACATGATGAATGGGAAGCCTTTTGGCTGAAATTTCAACTGATGGCAAGACGCTATAATTGGTCAGAAGAAAAACAACAGGAACAACTTCTGTTTTGTCTAAAGGAGGATGCATTGAACTTTGCTGCAACCTTAGGACTTGAAATAAGGGATGATCTTACTATGTTTAGCATGGCTTTGAGGGACAGGTTTTCCCATAGATCTCCAGCAGAAACTGTTAGAGCCAGTTTGAATAACATAAGAAAAAGCTCCAAAGAGTCAATTCAAGAGTATGCTTCAAGGGTTAGAGCCATGATGACGAAAGCATACCCAGATATTGGTATGTCAGACACATTTAACCAGTTGACAATACATCACCTGTTGCAAGGATTGCCAGATCAGTCTATTGCATATGAAGTGCTTATCAGGAAACCAAGGACACTGTCTGAGGCAGTGGACATGATTACTTGGCATGAATGTTGCAAGGAGACCACCAGAAAAAAGTCTGGGATCAGACAATTGAGTACTTTTGGTAATGAGGGGCATACATCTCAAAAAGAAGACCTTCACACACTGGAGGTGAGGCGCATAAATGGAAAAAGATTTGTCACAGAGGAACGATTAATCCAATTTGGGAGAGAACTTAAGGCTTCCATTGACAAACTCCTGAAGGAGAATGGATTAACTCAGAAGACAAATGGATCCTATCAGGCTGAAGAAACTATGCCAAGGAGAAGAGATGGCAGTGATATCATATGCTACAACTGTAATGAACCAGGACATATTTCCACACGTTGTCCGTTGAAAACCCAAGAAAACAGGCAAAAGAAAGTAGCTCCTGAACAGAAACAGCCGGAAAACGGGAATGGGCTGAGCCAGATGGCCGGGACTCCAGCCCAGTAATCCAGCCAAGTCAAAAGGCCACCAAACCTTGTATTGTTATAACTGATCCTAAACAAAATGAAATCTCGGAAAATGATGATCAGCAAATCAGTGAAGAAAGCCAAATTTGTGAGAGAAATGGTACAATTTTACAAGTTGTCATTGACAGGGTACGAGCTGTCACTATACGTACATTGATAAGTATTCAAGGTATTATTACGAAAGCCATTGTTGATACTGGTGCCGAGGTAACAGTACTCAGTGAAAGACTTTACAATTTATTTCCCAAGGATAAAAGGCCAAAATTAACAGAAGCAAAACGTGGTTTGGTTGTTGCAGAAGCTGGAAAAGAGATGACGACTTGTGGTACTATTGACGCAAATTTTAAACTCGGTGATTTTGAGTTCACCTGGCCAGTTTATGTTGCTCCTATTAGGGATGACATGTTGTTAGGTTGCGACATTATAGATGAGATGGACATCACTGTGAATACTAAACGTGGTATACAAGTTAAAGACCAGTGGGTAGAATGTGAAATTATCCGCTCTCATGACACTCAGGACCAGTGAAAGTTGCTCGTGCTGTAACTGTTCCTGCAGCATCAGAGTTTATTATGACTGGAAGCTGTAGTGTGAAACCAAATGATGACGAGCAGACGTTCCTTTTTGAAGCTAGTGAGAATGCTCGACAACATCTCCTTGTAGCAAGAAGTATTGTAAATCCAAAGACAGGAAAAGTACCAGTGAAAGTTATAAATCAAAGACCTTCTCCACTAAAATTGAAAAAGGGATTTTTACTTGGTACATTGCAAATTGTGGGGAGTATAGCCCATACAAATGATCAGTACGATATCACCAAGCAAAAGGAAGGACTTTCAGTTTGTATGTTGAAGTCACCTGATAGCCAACATCGAAGAAAACCTACTAGTACAGAAAATAATGCGAACAGTAGAAACAGCTTAATCATTGATGACACAGATTTTTCTTGTGTCACCAACCTGAATGACATTCAATTGCCTGAAATGCCAAAACATCTAAAAGATCTATTTAGTGAAAGTTCTCCAAATCTTGTGCATAAAGAGAAGATTAAATTGGCCAACTTGTTAATCAAGTATCAAGACTCATTTGCAAAGTCTAGAACAGAATATGGAAAATGCTCAGTGCTTAAACACAGAATTGATACTGCAGAGGCTGCACCAGTGCGCCAGCCTTTACGAAGAACTCCACAAGCATTTGAGAAAGAAGAGGAAAAATATATCCAAGAGCAGTTGGAAGCTGGTGTGATACAACCTTCAAGCTCGGCTTGGAGCTCGCCCATAGTGATGGTACGCAAGAAAACGGGGGATGTCAGAGTCTGTATTGACTACAGGAAACTTAATGAGAGGACAATAAAAGATGCGTATCCTCTACCTCGCATTGACATGTGTTTAGATTGTCTTTCATCAGCAAAGATATTTTCAACTATTGACTTACAGAGTGCATATATGCAGTTGGAAGTAGATGAGGAAGACAGACACAAGACAGCTTTCATCACCAAGTAGGTTTATTTGAATATTTGGTGATGCCATTTGGTTTGTGCAATGCGCCTTCAACTTTTCAACGGTGCATGGAAATGGTTTTTCGTGGTCTACAATGGAATATCCTTTTGGTGTACCTCGACGACATTATTGTCATGTCATCAAGTTTTGACGAACATATTGAAAGACTTGAAGAAGTATTCAAACGCTTGTCGAAAGCAGGTTTGAAGATGAAACCATCCAAATGTAAACTAATTAGAAAGGAAGTGTTATTTTTGGGTCATGTTGCCACACAAGAAGGAATAAAACCCAATCCCCAGATAGTTGAAGCTGTCTCATCTTGGAAACAACCCGTAAATGTTAAAGAAATTCAAAGTTTGGTGGGTTTATGTTCATACTACAGGCAGTATATTTCTAACTTCAGTCATATTGCGTCACCATTAACTCAGCTCACAAAGAAAAATGTCAAATTTAACTGGGATCAGTCTTGTCAAGCTGCATTTGAGATTCTCAAGGAGAAGCTTTGCTCAGCTCCTATTTTAGCATTTCCAAACCAGGTTTGAAATATATCCTTGACACAGATGCGTCAGATGTAGGAATTGGTGCTGTACTTTCTCAAGTTCAAGACGGGAAAGAGAGAGTTATAGCTTATGCATCAAAGAAACTGAATGCTCAACAGCACAGTGTAACTCGACGTGAATTGTTAGCAGTCATAACATTCATGAATCATTTTCGACATTTTATGTTGGGTCAAAAATTTCTGCTTAGAACAGACCATGGTAGTCTCAGATGGATTTTTGAATTCAAAGACCCTAGAGGACAAGTTGCTAGATGGTTAGAAATCCTAGCTCAATATGATTTTGATATACAGCATAGGCCTGGAAATAAACACAGCAATGCTGATAGCCTTTCAAGAAGAGATTATGAGAAAAGCAGTTGTACTCATGCTACTACCGATGCTGACAAATGTACAGAGTGTCAGAGTCAAAAGAAAGAATGGGAAGATTTTTTCAACGAAGTAGACAATGTGGTTGACCTGGGTGTTCCGGTAGAAAATTTAGCAGTTAAAGATGACACATTGAAGCAGCATAAATTGCGAGCACTCACTCGAGGTCAAGCCAAGAAAATAGTTCAGGCAGGTCAACAGCCTAAAAATTTAACTGACCAAAGATCAGGGGAAGTAACTCCAGAAACTATGTTTTTGCCAAGTTATACTTCAAATGACATACAAATGTTACAAAGAGAAGATCAGGATCTAGGTATACTGCATTCCTGGTTGGATAAGAATTTTCTTCCATCAAGAGATGAAATAGCTCAGTACAGTCCAGCAGTCAGAAAATATTGGCTAAATACTGAGAATATAGTGAGGAAAAGAGGTGTTCTTTACCAGAAAAGATGGGTATACACTCCTGTAGAAACCAAGACTTTACAGCTTTTAGTTCCAAAAGCGCTGAGACAAGAAATTATCAGAAATAATCATGACACACTTTTGTCAGGGCATTTTGGTGTGAACAAAACATCTAGTAAAATTAAGAAAAAGTATCACTGGTATCAGATGGATCAAGATATAAGGCTGTACATTCGACAGTGCAGACAATGTAATAAAGACAAGGATCCAAGAAAGAAACCTAAAGCCAGATTAGGATTATACCTAGCGGGATATCCTATGGACAGAACTGCCGTTGATGTTATGGGTCCTATGCCGCTGACCAAAGATGGAAACCGTTATATTCTCGTGATTGGAGATTATTTTACGCGTTGGATGGAGGCTTACAGTTTACCAACACAACATGCAGAAGTTGTTGCACAGAAACTGGTTCACGAGTTTATCTCTAGATTTGGCACGCCACTAGAAATACATTCAGACCAGGGGCGAAATTTTGAAAGTGTGTTGTTTAAGGGGGTTTTGAAGCTTCTACAAATAAAGAAAACCAGAACTACAGCTTACAGACCAAAATCGAATGGCCTGATAGAGAGATTTAATGCTACATTAGGTAGAATGATCAAAAAGTTTGTTGATCATAACAAGAACAATTGGGACAAACACTTGGATCTGCTTCTTGCAGCCTACAGATCAGCAGTTCACCCAGCTACTGGATACAGTCCAAACATGCTGATGTTTGGAAGAGAAGTAAATATACCGAGTGATATCCTTTATCCATTTCCAAGACCTGAAGAACCTGAAAATATTCATGAGTATGTTCAGGATTTGCGTGACAAAATGGAGGAATGTTATCACATAGTGCGCAAAAATCTCAAGAGTGCGGCAGAAAGGCAGAAACAGGATTATGATAGCAGAATGGTGGAATACAATTATAAAAAGGGTGATGTTGTATACAAGAGAGAAGGTTTTGGGAAGAAACTAGATACAAAGTACAAAGGACCATACATCATCCTAAAGTGTCTCAGCCCATCTGTCTATGAGATACTTGGAAAAAAGGAAAAATTGGTCATTCACCATGATAGGTTAAAGAAATACGAAACTGATAGACTGCCAGCATGGGACAAAAAAGTAAAGAAAAATTTGAGACTTTAATGCATGTAATCAATTGTAAAACTACTGCCAGCATTTTGACCTCTAATTTTTCCCATATTCAGAGCCTCCATGTCAAATGGTTAACTACTAGCTGCACTTACCTATCTATACTGGCAGATGAGAATCTACATTTGCCTTCTGTGTGCATACACCTCCAATAAACATGCAATGGTTGTACACTTGTCCAAAATTCACAGTAACCAGCCTGCGCAATTCCAGTGCATGTGCGGATTCATCTCCGAAGATGAAACAAGCTTAGTGAAGCATCAGACGAACAAAAATCATAAAGGGAGAATCATGTCAGACTACCTTGTCCCATATGACACCATGTATAGGGAGGCAACACAGAATGAAAGTAACCGTCACAAGAAAGAAAGGAAAGCATGGATAAAAAGGAGGGCCTCCTCTGCAGGTGATCCCATGGGTTTTACTTTGGATTATAGAGATTGGGAATCAACCGAGACATCAGAAGAAGAGAGTTGGGGGGTGGTCAATAAGAAATTGAAGACAGCAGAGGAGGAGAATGAGAAATTGAGACAAAGGATTGGAGAGCTAGAAACAGCGGCCGATATTATGGCTACAGATTTAGAGGAGCCAGCCGTGGGAGTTCCTCGTGAGGCTGCTCTGTCCGGGTTTGAGGCTGCTTGGACGGAACAGGCTCATGACGAATATATTCAGAAGCTCAGTCACACCTTGTTTCCCCACCCTCCCCAAAGAGTTCAGTCCGCAGTTGTTGTGCCTCATACAAATCGGCATTTGTCGAGAAATGAGAGGGTGTGGAGGCGGAGTGGTGAAGCTGCCATTAGGAAATATAATGAAAGGCATTAAGTAGGAAGAAATTCATAGGTAAATCTTTAAACATAAATTCTAAGTTATGTTGTTTTTTTTTTTACATAATTCGACAATAGTCTAAGGGTTTATTACATTATGTTGATCTGTTACATATGTTATGTGACTGAGTATTAGTTTTTATTTGTGATCTGTCACTGGTTTCAAGTAATCAGTTATGAGTGGACCGTAGTCCCGTATTGTTATGTAATTTAGAGTTTATATACATGTTTTTGTCAATATATGGCAAGTGGATAAAGCCATGACAATTTTTTGTTAATCTGGTGTGGCGTTATAGGGGCCATGGATGCCGTCCCTATGGAGTTATTGTTATTATTGTTGTTATTGTTGATACAGAGTCTAATCCCTGTATGCAGGATGAAAGATTCCAGTGACGGGTCGAGTTTGTAGCAAATATATTCCACATTTTCCTAAAAAGTGTTTTATCTTATAGTAAGAAACTGACCATTTCTATGAGTGTTCTTCAGTGCTGTAGCATCATATTCATTTCTTTCTTGGCTGTATGGCTTTGTTGTAAGGGATGAGTTTTTATGGGTAGTCCATACATGCTATTAGTGTGAAGTAGCATTTTGGCTTATTGGTCTGTCATGTAAGTTTTAAGTGTGGAGTATATCGGCTGCAACAATGCTGAAAGAACTTTTGGGGTCAAATGATTGCTCTTGTAGGGGGGAGCTGATCTGTGGCACTGGTTCTGGGTGCATGTTGTACTGGCTTTGAGCGCTAGGCTTCCCGTCCCATTCCTGTCCGTCCAGTCCCCGTCCCTGCCCTTACTTGATAGTCCTATAGCCGTCCTAGCTTGGGGCTCGGAGACATTCCTCTGTACCCTGGATTGCTGCCTCAGATGGGTACTCATATAATGCTTGAGTGGTCAAGGGAACACTAAAGTTCATTTTGAATGGTCACATTATTTTTTTTTCCAGGTCAATATTTTACCATTTTGCATAGTTTATATTATACTGTTATGGGATCAAATACTACCATTCCTTATAAAGCAAATACCTCCATATCAAAGCATTCCTTCATAATCATTACCATCGCCATCATTATAGTATGTTAGAGCATAAATTAGAGTTCACATTTCCAAAGCTGTTGTTGTTCAGGAATTCCATGGTTCTCAGGCAAATGTAAATACGGTAAATATATTTTTATACAATGTACTCGACATTTTTATATGATTTTACATTTTATTGGTGCTATTAAAATGTATCCATAATATTCATGTAATGAATCTTAGTAAAGTTCGGATTCAGGAGTGAACCTGAACACCTTAGATTACCGAGGAATGATCTTGGTGAGGGGGAAGAGGTACTGGCCAGGCCACTCCCGTTCACATTGTTTCATTCAGGATTTGTTTTGATTCAGTGCTATCTGAATTCATAAAGATACTTGTGGTTGTTAACCTAAGGTTCATTTTTATACCCATGTGTTCAACTGTATATGACCAAAGAATATTTGTATGTTTTGATAAACGTATACACTTACATGCTCCATAAAGTAGAAATTTTGAGATTTTAAATTTTGATTGACATGTTTAATTGCTTGCGAAGTTACGGAAATCTGACAAACTTCATCATTTAAGATAATGACCTTTAACTGTGGATTTAACATTCCAATACTGAGATCAAAATTATTATTTGATGCTTTAATTGGAAATTTATATTGTTTGTCAAGGAATTTTTTGTTCTTTTCTAAGTAATTGTTTAATTTTAGTTTTCATTGAATACCAGTATGACTAGTATTGGTCAAAAGCTTTAAAAACTAGAAAATACAGACAGTCTTGTGTATTTTTGCTATGCAGTTTTGTGTTTAAACTGCTGTTTAATATCAATTTCCTGATTTTACTATAAGCAAATTGCACAGGACGTACGTAATTTTTCTGTGTATAATTTGACATAAGGCAGTGGATATGGATAAAAAAAAATCTGCTAGATTTTAAAAGTAGTTTTGGAATTAGTGATTTTAATTTTTGATAAATCCACTGAAGAAAAAAAAAAAATAATTACAGAGTTTACAAAAATTTACTTTGTGTGCCAAAGTTTGAGCATTGTAATTTTTGTTTTGTTTTCATGCTTGTATACTATATATTGTTTAGTTAGAAAATAGTAGAGATAGAGACAACTCGAAAAATGATACAAAATTTTATTTTGATGTTTTTGTTTTTATTTGATTTCAGGAGAAATCAAAAAATTTCAAGCTCTGAAATTTTTTCTTACCAAACGGGGAATAGTGTTGAGAAATTGACTTTTCAATCATTTTTCGAGAGTGTATATTTTAGTTAAAAGTCCTGCTGATTGAGAGTATATTATCAGGATTTGGTTATTCTCTGGGGGTACAAATTTTATTTTTTTTTTTTAGTTTGATTAATGTTGTTAGTGAAAATCATTCATTGACTTAAGAATTGATAGTTATCGAACTTCAGAGGGTGATAAAATGGATAATGGTCTGAAATATGACATTATTATCCCAAGATCAGCAGTTCTTTAATGTACATAGCTCTTTAGTGTTAGTCAAAATGCTGATAATTTGACCTTTAAATTTTGTTTGTAAATCAACTCCGATTTACACCAAATTTTGTCAGGAGTCACGTAAAACCGATATCTATTGATTGGTACAGATTGTAAAATTCATTTTGTTTTATATGCAAATTAGCTAAATTGACCTATATCCTACTAAGGTCAAATTCCTTACAGGTGTTCTGACTTAGAAAATTTTGAGAAAACCCCTGTTTTCCTATTCTTAGAATTTATCAACAGAATATTACTACACCTAAGATCATTAGAAAAGGTACCTGATGTTATAATAATAAACCCAATGAATTTAGTTTTAAGTGACTAATTTGGTCAAAACAGGTATGCATTTTTGTGTATTTGGATCTGTTTTAGAAAATCAGAATTATTCTGATAAATTTTTCTCAAATTCACATTTAGAATTTCTATTTTTGATGGAAAATGGAGATGCAGGTCAATATGCTTGACCCACATTCATGCTAGGATCAAAATCATAGAATATCACTTTTATTGCCTTGGAATTTAAATGGAAACTGTAGAGTGTGGAAATTTAATGTGTTATTTACACTAGACAATTAAATTAAACAAGGGAAGCTACAGGAATCTGCAATATAAATTTCTTTAAACAATATGGCTGAATTTTGGCAAGAGGGTGTGGCTTTGATTATTTTGTGTAATTAGTTTATGCAAATCTTTCTTCAACATGGAGTAAAGTAGTTTTATGCACTCAGAGGGAAAACCATTATAAACTTTCATGAAATCTATCCACTGAAATGAAGTACATGCAAATCAAAATGAAAGCTTCTAGAATTACCTTTTCTCATGATTTGACCACACTGGAATTAATCCACTTAAAAGTTCCTATAAGTTGTATAATTTAGGTAATATCACATTCATATGATGTATAATTGTTTTGAATCTGTTTTGATATGTGGTAAATCCAAAACAATGCTTTTATTTTGTAGAATTCTTTTGCAAGATACTTTGAACTGTGGAAAAACTTTATGTCTGCCATTTTGGAATCTAATTATCATATTGTTTGGAAACTTTCTAAAACTGGAGTAAATAGAGCTGTAGGTTGCAAAACAATGTTGTATTTTGATAGCAAATGCTGAATGTGAGCTTTAAATATTGACTTACCATCTTTTTCATTGATTTATTAAGAGTAGATATTGGAACTATTTTTTGAAGCTATAAATAGAGACTTCTTAGCATTTCAAGAGAAAGTAGTGCTGTCTTACACCTTTATTACCAAACTTCCTATAAAGTTCTGTTAAATGATTGTGAGTGTTCCTTCACTTTTTGTTAGTAAATTGGTAAACTCATAATCTGAACATTATTGAAATAGACTAAGTTTGTTTGTTAGTATATAAAGAGTGGTCAGCAAGTGTCAAATGTGATTTATTATTAGTTTTCTGTAATTGAAAGACAAAAAGGCTAAAGTTATAGACTGCTAGATTTTTAGAGATTTTAATGTATAGCAGACTCCTGAAGTATTTTTCGACCAATCAGAAAAGCTTTGATTAGATCACATGATGTAACTTGCTGTTTTGGAGAATAAAAACTATAGCATTGCCAGGAGAGCTCATTCTGCTCAAAATCTTTCAAGAGGAAACTCTAAACATTTCGTATATAAATTAATTTGTTTATTTTTTCGCCTTTTGGAAAGAAGTCTTAAATTCACAGTAAGAAATTATTTTGAATATCTTGACAATTATTTTCAATGATAAAATTTATTAATGGCAATTAGTTGCTTAATTGCAAATATTTTAGTAATTAATGATTTTAATTTAAAATATTCCGGAAGTCTTTTAGAGATCTGGAGTCTAAATTGTAGGGTTGTCTAAGAAGGTTTTTTGGGCAATTGCATACTATGTGCATGCAAAGGTATGCACTTTTACTTAGGTAAAGGTACTGCATAACGTCCAGAAGCCTATTGGGAATTTGTAATATTTTGTAATATTTTGTTTGTGAAGCAGAACTAAATAGTTTAATTCTTCACAATTATTTCGAAGCATACTTCATAAATGTGCTATCAAGCTTGGAATATTAGCAAGGTTCTTGCAACGTGCACGATAAGGTGACACCCAAGTTTGAGGCATATCTTTTGATATTATTCCAGACTCTAATTGTTCCAAATTTTGTACTGTATATTTATAATTTTGCATCAACGACGATCAAAGTAGAGAAAGAACCTAGTACATCCCATTCTATCTTCTTACTTTTCCTAGCTTCTTATAGTATATAAATTGAAAGTACAGAGGCTCTGAATATGTGAATACATTTTCATGAATTTGGGCTCTGGAGTTCTATAGAAGTTAAAGGGTAATCTAGACCCAGTGTCCAAATATCTTGTATACCCTTTTCGGTCCTCAGTATAAGGATTATCTCTGCTGGCATTAGTTATTGGTTAAGCACGACTATATTTGTATGTTTTCAACTTTTCTGCAATGCCATAATAGAAATTACATTTTGTTATTCTGCATGAAATTGTCATTATATTTTGATTAGGGATAAATTCAGATTATCAGCAGAACAGTCTTTCTCCGACTTTAAACCCCATTAATTTCACATAGTGAAGTGAACATTTGCATTTAGTGTCTGCAGATTGGCGGGAGTGTTAATCCTGTAATAGAATACAGCAATTTCCGTACACAGTTACCTACTTGGGAATATATTAAAGCTTATCCAATTGAGCTTATCAATTGGTGGTGTCAGAGTTATTTTAAAATTAAATGATCCAGGAGTAGAAGTGCGAGCTTCGAGAACCCTTGCCCTGTAGTAAGCCAGTGAGTGTGGGTTGTGGACCCAGTTTTACTACAAAAAATTTAAAATACTAGATAAATTTACGATTGAATATTGACCAAAAGCGATTTATTTTCTAAGTAAAATTAGGCTTGAATCAAGTGGTATCAATGGACTTATTGGAGTGGTTGGTCCCCGTGGAAGTATCCGAGGATGTGAACGATGAGTGTTCACTGCTTGACAAGTCATTGTCAGAGGAAATGTTTGGGTGGGATGGGGTGGGCGGAGGAGTGAGGTTCTATTGAGCTAGCTATTGAGCTAGCGCCGGTATCAGTGCTAGTATCTTTGGCAGACATGACAAATTATTCTGCTATATTAGACTGTTGAATAAATAACAACACTACTATCCTCGAAGGATAAGTTGACAGTGACGTCACTGAATGTTTATATTGTGTGACCACGTCCATTTTAGTAAATAGGTAAACGCCACCCGAATAGCAGCCTTCAATAAAAGTTATAAGAAGCGGTAACCGTAAATCCGCAGTAGCTCAGTGGTATATTATCTAGATTACAAATCTGGACATTGTGGGTTCGAATCTTAATGTTTCGTTATTTATTCTATATTTTTTGTTAAAAATAAATATAAAAGAAAAGCATATTAAGAAAGAAACTGTATTTTGCAATTATCAGTTATGAAACTTTGCGTATCTTTTAAAGATAGATAACGAAACCGCTAAGTCTAGTTAAACTTTTAGTTTGAATGATTACCACGTGCTGACAATCCGTGCAAATGCATATGGGACAAGAACGCTGGAAGCATGTAAAAATGTCTAATAATATCTAAATAAAATAATACAATATTTGATATATAATGATTAAAAGCTTAGTAAAGGTAATTAAAAATAGTCGTTCGGTCAGAGTGCTCCGCTCTACCACTGCGCTGTTGCGTCATACTAAACAAAATCATACTTTTAGCTATTTGAATATATATACATGAAATTCTCATAAACGGTTTCATGATAATTCATGTAAAACCTGCTTTACCCAGGTAGAGTGGTAGCTGCCGTGACGTCACTGTCAAATTATCTTCCGAGCACTATACTGTGTCTATCTATTCAGATTTTTAACGCTACCAGGCAACTGAATCACATAGAGGCAGCGCCCACTATATTGTGAGTTTATCTCACTATATTTATTACACTCTCGTTTATGTCACGCACCGTCGGTTGCGCAACTGATTCTACTTAATCAAGATGAAGTGTTGCCTGCGCTATACACACTTGAAAACAATAACATTATAAAGGTCCATACACTACTGTGAAAACTAAGACTTTGTATATTTAACTGGCCTTGGCTTTTATACCCCTCGACGACAGAAACAGGCTTCAAAATCTGAGAGCACTGAAAAAAGAAATTTCTTTTGTGGAATATTTAATTAACCAATGTATGATTATATAAAACTCAGATACGGGACATTTGAATCATACAGTCAGGGATCAAAATTATTTCCACAGCGCAAGGACGTAAATAATACAATATTTTATTCGTCTTTGCACGGCGTCAAAATCCCATAGAGTTCATTGCATTTTCATGTTTACAATAATAATAATAATAAAAATAATAAAAATAATTGTTTATACCTTTATAGCGTTCACATCATTTAAAAGCTGGATGATTTATATAATATACACTGCGATTCTCACTGGATTTTCTCTATGCAAACTTGAGAGACAAAGAATTAAATTTTGTGTAAGACATTTTGGCCAGTTTTTGAGCGATGTCAATATTGACGTCAATGGAAACCTGCCATTTTTAAAATTTCCTCAAAATTTAAATTGTTGTATCTGAGAAGACAGATATCCGATACTTATCAAAGTCATATATTTTGGGCATGCATCATTTACCTTTCCATTCATTACAGGACATCAGTACTTTACGATGTTACATAATATTAAGTGTCTTATAAACATTAAAATGCATTAAACTCTATGAGAAAATATTTTTGTGGAATTACTTTTGGCCTCTGACTGTACTTAAGACATAACGGGGAAAAAACAATTTTTATGATCGGCCGAAAAATGATCGGCGGATCGGATCGGACAGTTTTTATACCTGACCCTTTTGGGCTGCCCTTTTGGAACGGTCAGTAGAAAATAAGGCATACCCGTGGCAGTAGCCCGGTTTCCATTGATAAATCAAAATATTTGACATAGGACTATCTGGGTTGAAACAAACTAAGACATCACATAACTAACAACACACAAGGAACGTGTGATATGCTGAAATATTTAATCTTTCCTCGAACAATAGATAGATAGATAGATAGATAGATAGATAGATAGATAGCCAGGTGAGCTATTCAGGCCCCGTTTAACATCTGTGGATAAAATGTTGCGTCGTTCACACTAAGCCAACACCGTTAGTCGGTGCATTAGTAATACACGTGTAGTCGTACCGTACAAAAACATTCACTGTTATCGAATAGATCAAATTGTAAGTATACATATGCAGATTGCTGTTTTGATTTATAGAACTATTTACTTATATCTGTGTCAGAATCATTCTGGGAAAACTCTAGCTTTCAGATGAATGCATTAGTTAAATATTTGTTTTGGTAATCTCAATATATTTTCGAACGTATCAGAATTTCGGCACCCTAAAGCTTTTACATGTCTATCTCTAGAAACTGAGTCTGATCATTACCTCATGTGGATGACTAGCAAAATTTAGAATTTGGGGAACTACAACAACAACAACAAACCAAAAGCAACAACAAAACAAACCCACAAAACTGTTGTGTCTTTGATCAGAATCAGAATATTTTACTGGTGACACATCAATAGACATTCATTCATCAGGGCCAATGATTGCAAAAGACTAGTCTCTAGATCTCACAAGTGATCTGCTGAGTGTAAGCTCTGTTCAGACACTGCATTCTATGGTATCAAGTGCTTGCACTGTCAAAATCAGTAAGTCCCAGGACTTCCTAGCTTCAATCAAGTCCTGATGCAGGGTTCACGTTACCTATCGCCATTTGCGTAGAAAAATAAAATTTGGCACAAAACATCATAAATTGGCGAAAACAAGTGGCAAAAAAAATATCGCCTGAATTACCCGCTACTGAGCCATGTAATTGTCGCACGTGTCTTTGCACCTTCCTTGATTGTATAAATCGCCAATTAACAACTTTATCGATCAGAAAACGGTAGCTGATCAAATTAACCTGAATTTGATGAAAGCGATATAAGGTCACATGCAGTGATGCTCAGTTTGACAGTAGCACCGTCCACTTTCCACGCCTTTAGTCCTCAATATTCATGACGCTCTGCCGAAACTACCAATCAGGAATTAATGTCAGAGTCGCATTGCCTACGTCACGGAAATTTACCCAGAATGTATTCACGTGGAACCCTATGTCAAACACAAAGATGGAAAACAAATTGATTACACGAGAAATAATTATTGTCATTAATTGGTTCGGCTTATTAAAGCGGTAAGTACACTCTGACAGTGCCGACTTTAATTAAGCTTGTTTCGATACCTTCTTATGAGCCTTAATTTTATTTGTATATCAACGAACGTCATCCCGAAAAAAAAACAAAAAAAAACACGAATAATGCCTCGGAGGCGGACACATTAGTCTCCGATGGTCCGGATCGCGCATTCAATCCCCACAGGTTGTAGCGATTTATCATGAAACACATGTATTTGCTATGGTCATTCGCTCCTTCCACTGCTTCAAGATTGGCAGTTACAAGTTTCTTGCGGAAGAGTGTTCAATGTACTGGTTAACCGCTTATTGTATAAGCATGCCCCCCTCTTTTTTATTGGCATGATTCATAAAAAAAATGCTTTTCCCCATTCCATTTCGCATAGACCCGACTCGTAAAGCAATTGCAGTAAACTCCCTTTTAAGTCAGTTGCAGTTAGCTCCCTTAAAACAGTAAAACCTGCTGTGTTAGAAACTTACCCCGCATTTATCAGGGTACAAATGAATATTGTAACGTTATTCTCTTACAGTATAATACATTAATAACAATATATTTATTTGCTTATACAGCACTTTTCAGAACTTTCGTTTCCATGTAAAGTGTTCTATTTTTGTGTCTTCAACATTCGATATGCAAAACAAAGACTTATTATTAATTTATGACATTGTAATTAATTAATTACAACAGAAGTTTTAAAAATCAGTGTTAGAATTAATTTCAAGTCCCCCACACATTTCACACTATACTTATTCTTGAATCTACTGCTGCAATTAAAGGAATCAGTAAATGAACACCTTTTTTTCTGACAAGATAATTCTTTGGCGAAAAATGGCCAAAATTTGGCTCAAAATCTGGCTAAAGTTAAAGAAAATGGCACAAAAAAAATCAAATTGGCGAAAATGGTGGCGAAAGAAAAAAAAAATCCTAGTGCGAACCCTGCTGATGATAAAATTTTTTCACTCACTTTCAGAAATTCAACCTCAGTATTCTTAAACTCCCATTTATGGAGTAAAACCGCCATTCTTAAGCTAAATAACACATAAATTAATTCTAAATTTTTGTTATAAATGACTAAATATCTTCAAAAGTTGGGAGTCTCAGACTTCCTGGCACTGATTTTTGGAAGTCCCAGGGCAATTTTTGGGAGTCTCAATGCAAGCACTGGGTATCTGTTCTAGGTATATATGGTTCTGGGTTGTTTTGGCCTGGGTAGTTTCTGCCAATTTTGGGGGCAAATCGGTTTGGCCTCGGTAGGTGGTGTTTTTCTGCCCTGAGACGTTTTGGCCCAGTTTTAATACAGCAGGGTATCATGGGTTTGTAAGATGCTCAAATAATGCCAGGATAGATAGATAGATAGATAGATAGATAGATAGATAGATAGATAGATAGATAGATTGTTTGGAGATACAGTAAGGCCTAAAAAAATAAATGTTCTGTTTTGGATTTCATCACCAGTTTGCCATAGGGTTGGTAGGTCGGCAGTTTTTTTCTCCCTTTTTTTCCAAGTCAAATTATGTTACCTACCATTTGACTGTTTTTTAATACCGATGATAAAGGGACGCTGTGTTAAACAGCTTTTATTTTAGGCCGAGATGTGGCTGATTGTTAATAAAATGTTCTAATGTGCTCAGTTTGGCTTGTAAGGGAAAATAAATAATAAAACAATGAAGACCGACAATATCTGAAAATTGGTACGAACAAATTATGTAACAAACTTATATAAAAACTGGCATTTGTCCTGAGTATGTTTGTGCAAAGAAAAATTACAGTCAGTGCATTTTTTCGTGGAGATTTGATCATGGAATATTTTCTTCAGCCATTCTATCCCTTCCGCTGATTCAAGAAGGGCAGTTGTCAGTTTCTGGCAAGAGTTTGCAGAGTACTGGTTAACCACTTAGAAGACTAAGCCTGCCCAGAAAAAAATGTGTGGTTAAGTAAACTGACTGCACACAGCATGACCCCATTTGGTCAACTGGGCCATTAAACCTCAACACAAACAAATAAAAAAATCGGACAGAAACGACCCACCATAATTGGCCGAATGACCCAGACTGAAACAACCCAGGGCAGAAACGACTTGGGATAGAAACTACAATGTACTCAGGACCGAAGCGACTTGGAACAGGTGTACGCTGTTTGCAGACCTGTTTGTCTCAATACTATGGGTACTTATGGTTACAGTGCTGCATAAAAATTCAGCAGATACAGTAAGAAATATGTATCTTATTTTTCCCAGAACAAAATGCTGGAAATTTCTTGCAAATTGTCTCCTTACATTTTATTTAGTTTTAGCTCACCTATCACTACAAGCTGAGCTTTTTTGATCAAATCTGTCTGTCGTGCGTGCATGCCTCCGTAGACTATTTCTCCAAATAACATCTCCTCCTAAATCACTGATTGGATTTTGACCAAACTTCACAGGAATGATCCTTGGTTGGTCCTCTTTCAAAGTGGTTCAAATGGTTCTGGTCCATTGCATATCTAGGTCACTAGAGCTAAAAATAGATTTTTAAACTGAAAAGTTAAAAAATCTTCTTGTCAGAAACCACTGGAAAAATTTCCATATAATTTTGCAGAAATGTTCCTTTGGTGATCCTCTACCGAGATTGTTCAAGCCATTGATTCATCAAAAATAATGGTCACAGATTGTTCAATCTTTTGTGATTCGTTAAAAAACCATGGCCACCAGGAGGTGGGAGGTTGGGGTGGGGCTTATTTTCCCTATATATCTATATAGAAAACTTTAAAAATCTTTTTGTCGGAAACCACAGGACAGATTTTAATATAGGAAGTGGCTATTGACAACCGGTTGTCAGTAGCGATTTCGCTATTGACAGCCGGTAAAATATTATTTAAGAACTGATTTTGAAACATTATAAATTTACACAAATCACAAAATTCGTTTAATAATAATAACTATTTCAATGATTTACAGTTAAGATAAAACAATGATAATCACCTGTTGTCATGGGAAAGAGTGCAGGTGTGAACAACATTATGGCAAACCCAGAATAAGGAGTGAGGATAAGAGACCTGTGCAACAATATCTTGCAACTGGTTGTTCAGCTGCTCTCATCCTTAATCTTGATTAATAGTAGCAATGGAGAAAAATATAAAGTAACAAAATTCATACTTGACCATAATCACCCTGTATCAACACATACATTGCCAATGTACTCCAAAAACATAACTCTGACGACAGATGAAATTCATGAAATAAAACCCTTCATTGAAATGAATATTAATAACAAACATATAAGGCAGTATGTTTCATCTTAAATTAGTAAAAGTGTTATAAACAAAGATATCAATAATGTTAAACAGAAAGTAAATAGAAAAAAGTTAATGGAAGATTACAAGGCAAAATGCTTAGAGATGTACTGAATGAACTGACACAGAGAGACAGTAAGGCTATACGGCTCAGCCAAGAACAGATGCAGTTTTTTCACCTAAGGCTTGTTATATGCCTCTATTATGCATAACAATAGACTTACACACATTCTTTTTGTTTAAGGGAAGTCTGAGAGACTGCCTTTAGCAGCCCAGAAACCCTAAATACTTTTTGGAATTCATGTTTGCCACAGTACAAAGCAAAATGTTCCAAAAATGGACAAAATTTAGTGTTACATGGTTTCATTTAAAAAAAAAGCCTTTTTGGACACCTAAGTTTATAAATATTTAGTTGAATGTACATAAAAAAGGATATAAATATCTGTGTAGCATAGCATATCTGCTTTCTTTTGCAAGTTAAATTAACTGTCTTTGTCAAATACAACCACAATGACATCAAAAACGCCAAATGTCTCTAATGTTATATTTTTTTCCAAATTTTGAAATGGGCTAGTTGGAATGATCCCCTTTATCATAACAGAAGTGTTCAAAACATATTGGTTAAGTCAGTTAATGATTTTGTATAAAGTCAAGCCGATCAATAAAGAAACATGGTAAAAATTTTCATTCAATTCATATAGTGTAAAATGCGCAAAAAAAAGTCCAGTCCATAGATGCCCTTAATAAAACTTCAAAAGATAAAAGTGATGTTTGTGTGTGTGATACATGTAGCTATAAGGACCAAGTATACATAGAATGTATATGAATGGCAATTAATAACAAATATATATGAGCATATAAATGCAAAAATATCTTGTCCATAGACATGTCTTGTCAAAGTAATGAGTAGTAAGATAAATAAAGATGAATACAATGTATACCAACTTCTTTCCACAGCAGAGCTCTTAACTTTTATATTTTAGACGCATACTGTGAATTACAACAAAATATTTGGAGGTAAACTGCATTATTTAGCTTCAGAATACATTGTGCAGCATTTCAGCAGTCAAAATTTCAATCACCATGAAATACATGTACAGACAGACACATAGGCCAAACATGTGCTTGAATTCAGTTATGATAACACAGATAAAACCATATCAAAGTGCAAAATATAAATTACAAATATCTTTTATTTATCTAGTTAAATTTTGTTTAAATGAAATACGGGAGGACTCTGCATCACGACTGCAGAGGAGAAGTCTGAAAATGTTGACCAAAAGGACACATGCCAATACTATAAGCTCATCTATGAGCAGGGCTCTCGACCACCAAAATCTGGGGCCGAAATTCGGCCCCATTCCCCAATGCCAAAAAGTATGGGTTTTTTTTCCAATTCACAAGTGTGTACGGAAGACATGTTTTGTGTATTAACATGATTTTTACCTTTTTTGGATTTCTTTGACTGAGTATGGACATTAGACACAGATAACAGACATAATAGCCAAATGTGGCTATAAATGAAATCCTGCAATGGTCTTTAAAATTAGGTCACGGTCAAAATAACTAAGCAACTATTTATCATTTACCTGTGACAAAATAATGTAAATTTAATTAAAAGCCACCCATCGGCTCAGGAGATACCATGCAGACAAGCCCTATTTAACTTAAATTCAACAGCTTTGGTGTAGCTGTGACCTTGAAAACTAGGCCAAGGTCACCAAACACTAAACAGCTCTTTATCCTGTCCCAATCATATTTTCATGAAAGTTGGTAAGAATCCTTCCAGTAGGTTATGAGATACTATGTATACAAGCTTAGTTTTAGTCCCAATGTGATGTTGAAAATTCTAGGTAAAAGTCACCATAACCTAATCAACTCTTCATCCAGTCACAAGCATATATTCATGCAAGTTTGGTAAAAGTCCAATCAGTGGTTCATGAGAACCAGCAAATACACTCTTTTTAGCCTTAATTTGACATGTTACATGTATGTCAAACTGCGACTTTGAAAATCAGATCAAGATCACCAAAACCTAATCAATTTAACTTGTCCCAATGATACACCCATACAAATATGATAAGATTCCAACCAACATTTCATGTGAAATTACACTAACAAGTGTTGTTTTGGCCTTATTTCAACAGTCTCGCTGATGCCTTAAAAAAAAAGGTCAGCGTAACCAAATCTAACCAACTCTTCAACCTGTCACAGTGATATATACTAAATATATATCAATGTAAATTTGGTAAGAATCAGTGTCAGCTAATGGTACATGAGATATTAAACAGACAAGAAAGTGTAAGTAATGCCTATGGGAACTACAGCAAAAACAATATGCCCCTCTCCTTCAGTTGTGGGGGGGGGGGGGGGGTGGGGGACATAACACTGTGCAATTAAGTACATCAGAAAACACACCATTGAAAGTTTCCAGCTTCGGATTATGTACCATAATGACCCTTAAGCCCTGTTTATACATCCATGGTTCTGAACGCGATCACTACATTCGTATGTTACCCACTGTAGTTTAATTACATATATAAAACATTATGGTAAATATAAATAACAAAGATAACTTATGATTAGAAGAATACTGTAAATACCTACATAGCCTAAATATTGGGAAACAAAGTCTAGTGCTTGAGAGTAGACCAAGATCAGACCATACCCTTTATTTTCTTTGCTAGTTACCCAAAAGAGTTTAACAGCTGTATTATGACATTATGGTAAATTTAAGTAACAAAAATGTCTTATGATTAGAAACAGTATGGTAATCTTAGTACTGGGATAGAACATCATGAGCAAAGAGTGGAGAACCTCATCAGACTGCTTCTGCTCTTGAAGGAGCAGTTTGATCAGGAGATTCAGGTGTTTCTCTAATTTCTATATGAATATTACTTTACATTATCATTCATGTATATCTGCAAATTTCTTATCTTTGCATGTGAACTTTATAAAAAGTGCTTTTAAAAATAAAACTTAAATTATATGCTTCTTGTAGTTATAAATAATCATTCTATATTGAGACTGATTGTCAGTAGCCAAATTGCTATAGACAGCCGGTTGTTAATACCGAAATCGCTGCTGACAACTGGTTGTCAGTAGCGAAATCGCTACTGACAACCGGTTGTCAGTAGCCACAGCCTTTAATATAACTTGGCAGAAATGTTTCTTTGGTGACCCTCTGCCAAGATTGTTCAAGCAGTCATGATTTGTCAAAAAACATTGCCACTAGGGGGCAGGGCTTATTTTCCCTGTATATCTATATAAAACACTTTAAAAATCTTTTATATCAGAAGCCACTGGATGTACACTGTGTGAATTACAGTGAACCCTTGTTACAATAGCAACATTTGTTCCCAAAGATTTTGCCATTATAATGAATTTGCTGTTCTAAAGAATCCTCAATGGACAGAATGATATGTAAAGAAGACCTCGGTGAGGCATTTCTAACGAATATCCAAAACGTATGTTGCTTGAAGTTTAAATGCAATATTCTTGCACAATTTCTGATTAACTGTCACCTCTTGAGCGAAGATTTTGTGACATTCAAATTGTCATTATAACCAATTTTGTTGTTGTATCGAGTGTCAGAATAAAAAGGGTTGACTGTCTGTCCTTGGCTGTTGTCATCTGTACCAACTGGCACTTCGAGGGGGTTGCACTCCATGTCCCACCGCTTTTCCAACACAGATAGTCTGTCTAGGTCTGTTTGTAGCACCTTTCCATCTTCTGTACCTCCAACTGTCAGGTACATGGCTGTGTCATCTGCAAAGAGACATACCTGTGATAACAGCTCAAACAACAGGTCATTGAAATAAACAAGGAACATGATCAGTCCTAACCCTGGTGTACCATAGAGGTTACGGGGACTGATCCTGATTCCTAGCCATCTGAAACCACTGTCTATGACCAGTTCCCAAGGAAAGCACAGATCCGGGATAGTGCGTTTGTTCTGATTCCATACTGGTCAGTGGTGGAGCTTCCAAAGGAGCTTGGAGTGATTGACTTTCTCAAAGGTCTTTGAAAAATCCAGCAGTATTAAATCGCTTTGCTTGTCTGGGCTCATATTCCTTGCAAGGTCTTCTACCAACATGTGTCTTGCAATGCATGACCTTTTTTCCCTAAAGTTCCATTGTAAGTTGAATTGAAGGTCATGCTTATTAAAGCGCTTAACCAAGTGTGAAGCCAGTATATGCTTAAGGGCCTTGCAAAGTATGTGAGTCAGGGAAATAGACGTGTATTTGGCGGTGAACGACTTGAAGACTGGGGTTACTTGGGCCTTGCACCAATCAGCTGGGAGCTTACCCATTTTAATTCATTGCTCAAATATTACCTGCATGATTGGTGCTATTTCCTCTCTCTGACAGTTCTTTCAACAAAAAGGGACCCAAGTCGGTCAGGTCCAGTCACCTTTCCAGGTTTCAGACTCTCCAGAAGCTTCAATATACCATTGACATACTAAAGGTAAAGCTGGCACAATTAATAGGGAAATGGATTAAGTTATTGATAAATTTCACAAAAATTATCATTACAGATGTGCTCATCATGGATCATTTGATTTCTTTGTCTGTTACTTTACCGTATTTACCCACAGTATTCAGACACCTCAACCCCTTACTCACTTTATCCAAATTTGAACAAGTACAATTTACTATCCAATGTTGTGTCTAAAAATAGCTGGGTGAGTGGCAAAAAGTGTAGACCCTGATGAGACACCACAATTTGTGGCATCTCGTATGGGTCTACATTGTTTGCTCAGGTCTGTCTGACCAAATACATACATGTACAATAAAGTGTAACATATGGTCAAAGCTCAGACAGACAGGTAAATTATGACCAGATCTTCAGTGATTACTAATTGGTTATAGATCACAATGGCAGGACTGATAATTGATTATCTTTTCAGCTCTGATTAGCCAGCCTAAACTAAAGGTCTCCATTACAGTGGTATTATTTAGCACTCCAGGTGGTGCTGCATCAGGACATAGTATTGTCGGCCATGTCCTGAAGCTTCATTACACCAAGGACAGGATAGGGAAAGTGGCTCCTTGAAGGTGAATACTGAGTGAAATTACTGATTGTTAACATAGCTCTCTCAATAGCATCAGTGACTAGTTTGGATCCTTGTTGGAGAGGAGGTGACTAGTTTGGATCCTTGTTGGAGAGGAGGTGTGCCTGCCTGGTCTTGCTTACAGCTCTTCAGAAGGAAACATAGCTGAAAGACAGTTTACATCATTAAGCCCATTAAAGAAGATCTTAGAGATAGTTTTGATAGGAAACTTTGAATTTGTGTTTTTATGTTATTTCATAGTGGTAAAAATCTGTCTTGACATGTCTTATGTCCAATTTTATTTCCCAACTGATAGGTTTGGGGGGCGATATAGTGACCTGCATGTCGTCTGTCCGACCATTTGTTGGCGCATGCTTATGGGCTCCATAACTTTTATACCCTTAGAGATATTTTGATAATATGTGGTAGGGATGAAGAAGCGGACCAGTGGGCATGTTCAGTTCAAGAGAAACAACTCTCACTTTCTTTGTTCTATATTTATCTCTCCTGAAGCCAAAATCATGTGCAGGCCATAACTCCCATACTGTTTCAAATGATTTGATAATATTTGGTAAGGAAATATATCAGATCAAGTGCATGTGCTGCATGCAAGAAAGACAACTCTAGCTCTGTTCTTTTTCTGGTTATCTCCCCTGAACAAATTTCTAAGCCAATTTCTTGCGCATTCGATAACTTCTTAATGGTTTGAAATATATTGGTATGTATTTGAAATAGCCACTGGTTTCTGTAAACTCTATGCTAACCATTTTATGGAATGGGAACAAATGCATTGTATTTCCTGTTTTCTTTCTTACATGTTGTATTATGCATTGTTATATGCATAAATATGGCTTAACTATGTCAAGACATTTATTTCTCTATAGTTCTTTGTATTCCATTTGCTGGCTGGCAGCAGATCTGAAAGTCTGTTGCCAGCTGACCAGTAGCAGACAATTCCATTTTGATAATATTTGGTAGGCATACAGTACAGGTAGATAGGACCAGAAAGGGTGTTGTGTGCAAAAGGAACAGCTCTTATTGTCTTCGTTATGTACTTATCTCCCCTGAAACCGAAATTTGTGCAGGCCATAACTCCAATACTGTTTGAGATAATTTGATAATATTTGGTAGGGACATACATCAGGTCAAGTAGGAGTGTGACATGCAAGAAGGGCAACTCTTGTTTTGTCTTTTTCTCTAGTTATCTCCCCAGGACCTCTGAACAAATTTAAAAGCCAAATTTTGGTGCACTTCATAATTTTATGGTTAGAAATATTTTGATAATATTTGATAGAGGCATAGATAAGGACCAGTAGGAGTGTCACCTGCATAGGAGACAGCTCTGACTTTCCTTGTTATGTACTTATCTCTGCTGAGGCTGAAAGTTTGTGCAGCCCATAACTCCCATACTGGTTGAGATAATTTGATAATACATAATGTATTTGGTAGGGACATATATCAGGTCTAGTAGGAGTGTGGCATGCAAGAAGGACAACTCTTGCTTTGTTCTTTTTTTTTCTTTTCAGTCATTTCCTCTCAATTTCATATTTAAATTCTTGTGCACTCCATTACTGCTTAAAGGTTTGAAATATTTTGATAATATTTGATAAAGGCATAGAAAGGACCAGTAGGCATACAAGAGAGACAACTCTCAGTTTGTTTATTATGTACAGTTATAATGGTAAACACTAAGTAGTTGGACAGATAGGCATTTGCAAACAGTGTAGACCCAGATCAGATGCCACAGTATGCAGCATCTGATCAGGGTCTGCACTGTTTGCCATACATACAAGGACAAGTATGGAAAGTGGATAAGGTGTCCCAATACTTGGGTAAATACGATACTTAGAAGTGTCACATGTAAGAAGGACAACTCTTGCTTTGTTCTTTATTCTTTGTGCTTTGTTCTCCCCTTATTAGCTCACCTGAGCTCTGCTCAGGATGAGCTATTGTGATCACTTTTCGTCCGTCCGTCCGTCCGTGCGTCCGTCCGTCCGTCCGTTAACATTTTCAAACGACTTCTCCTCTGAAGCCACTGAGCCAATTTTGCTCAAATTTCATATGGAGCCTCCTTAGGGTGGGGGAACGAAAGATTTCTAAAATGGTCGCGGTCCGTCGACTAAGATGGCCGCCATGCCCATATATGGTAAAAACCTTTAAAAATCTTCTTCTCCATAACCGAGGATGCCTTGGGGCTGAATCTTTGCATGAATCATTGGGGACGGGAGGTCAACCAAAGTTGCTAAAAGAATTGTCGTATGTTGACGTTTGACCTTTTTACGGCAAGGTCAAGTTCGCTTCCCTATGCATTTATATGAGCTCTATACATTTGAATAGGAAAATTGTTAAGAGTTTCAAACGACTTCTCCTCAGAAGCCTCTGAGCTAATTTTGTTCAAATTTCATATGGAGCCACCTTAGGGTGGGGAAACAAAAGATTGCTAAAATTGTCGCGGTCCGTTGACCAAGATGGCCGCCATGCCCATATATGGTAAAAACCTCTAAAAATCTTCTTCTCCATAACCGAGGATGCCTTGGGGCTGAATCTTTGCACGAATCATCGGGGACAAGAGGTCAACCAAAGTTGCTAAAAGAATTGTCGTACGTTGACGTTTGACCTTTTTACGGCAAGGTCAAGTTCGCTTCCCTATGCATTTGTATGACTCTATACATTTGAATGGGAAAATTGTTAAGAGTTTCAAACGACTTCTCCTCTGAAGCCTCTGAGCTAATTTTGTTCAAATTTCATATGGAGCCACCTTAGGGTGGGGGAACGAAAGATTGCTAAAATTGTCATGGTCCGTTGACCAAGATGGCCGCCATGTCCATATATGGTAAAAACCTTTAAAAATCTTCTTCTCCATAACCGAGGATGCCTTGGGGCTGAATCTTTGCATGAATCATCGGGGACGAGAGATCAACCAAAGATGCTAAAAGAATTGTCGTACGTTGACGTTTGACCTTTTTACGGCAAGGTCAAGTTCGCTTCCCTATGCATTTGTATGAGCTCTATTCATTTGAATGGGAAAATTGTTAAGAGTTTCAAACGACTTATCCTCTGAAGCCTCTGAGCTTATTTTGTTCAAATTTCATATGGAGCCACCTTAGTGTGGGGAAACAAAAGATTGCTTAAATTGTCGTGGTCCGTTGACCAAGATGGCCGCCATGCCCATATATGGTAAAAACCTTTAAAAATCTTCTTCTCCAGAACCGAGAATGCCTTGGGGTTGAATCTTTGCACAAATCATCGGGAAGGAGAGGTCTACCAAAGTTGCCAAAAGAATTGTCGTACGTTGACATTTGACCTTTTTACGGGCAGGATCAAGTTTGCTTCCCTATGCATTTGTATGAGCCCCATACATTTGAATAGGAAAATTGTTAAGAATTTTATATTTCTTCTTCTCTGAAGCCACTGAGCCCAATTTGCTCACATTTCATATTGTGCCTTCTTAAGTCAGGGGAACGAAAGATTGCTAAAATGGTCGCGGTAGGTCGACCAAGATGGCCACCATGCCCATATATGGTAAGACCCTTTAAAAATCTTCTTCTTCAGAACTGAGGATGCCTTGGGGCTAAATCTGTGCACAAATCATCAGGGACAGGAGATCTACCAAAATTGCTGAAAAGATTATCGTACGTTGACATTTGACCTTTTTACGGCAAGGTCAAGTTTGCTTCCCCATGCATTTGTATGAGCCCCATAACATTTATATGGGAAAATTGTTGAGAATTTGACGGCTTCTCTGAAGCCACTGAGCCAAATTTGCTCAGATTTTTAGCTCACCTGAGCATGAAGTGCGCATGGTGAGCTATTGTGGTCAGTCAATGTCCGTCGTCCATCATGGGTCATGCGGCGTGAACAATTGCTTTAAAGGCCTACTCTTCCTACACCCCAGGGCCAATTGACTCGATACTTGGTAGGAAGCATCAGGGTGAAATGTAGATAAAATAAATAGCTAAAATCGTTCCGATCAGAAATCCAAGATGGCCGCCATGGCCGCCATCTTGAAAATCTTTTTCGCTTCTTCTCCTGAACCGAAAGGCCAATTGACTCCAAACTTGCTAGGAAGCATCAGGGTGACTTGTAGATCAAATACAGCTAAAATCGTGTCGGTCCAAATTCCAAGATGGCCACCATGGCAGCCATCTTGAAAATCTATTTTTCGCTTCTACTCCGAAACCCAAAAGCCAGTTGACTCCAAACTGGTTAGGAAGCATTGGGGTGACTTATAAATCAAAAATAGCTAAAATTGTGCTGATTAGAAATCCAAGATGGCCACCATGGCAGCCATCTTGAAAAGCTATTTTTCGCTTCTTCTCCTGAACCGAAAGGCCAATTGACTCCAAACTTGCTAGGAAGCATCGGGATGACTTGTACATAAAAAATAGCTCAAATCGTGCCAATTAGAAATCCAAGATGGCCTCCATGACAGCCATCTTGAAAATCTATTTTTCGCTTCTTCTCTTAAAACTAAAAGTCAATTGACTTGAAACTTAGTAGGAAGCATCAGGGTTACTTGTAGATCAGAAAATAGCTATAATCATTCCGATCGGAAATCCAAGATGGCAGCCATCTTGAAAATCTATTTTTTGCTTCTTCTACTGCACCGAAATGCCAGTTGACTCAAAAGTTGGTAGGAGGCATTGGGGGTGACTTATTTTACTTGTAACATTTAGAAAATTTCAGCATTTTAACCTTGTAAGCAAGATATTTCAAAAACTGTTTAAGCCATTGCCTTGTCATAAGAGTATTGGAAAAATGTTGCATGCCATCTGCATATCTGCAGTGGCGGTTTCACTCAGGTGAGCGAGTTGTGGCCCGTGGGCCTCTTGTTAAATTCTTAAGCCAAATTCTTTTGCACCCCATAACTTCTTAGTGGTTTGAAATATCTTGATAATATGTACGAGAGACTCTACATGGCTTTCGTAGACCTGGAGAAGGCGTTTGATCGAGTGCTAGAAGGTCATCTGGTGGGCGCTGAGAAAACTTGGTGTGGAGGAGTGGATTGTGCGACTGGTGCAGGGGATGTATGCAAATGCACGGAGCTGTGTCCGTGTTGGTGAGGGGTACAGTGAAGAGTTTGAAGTGAAGGTTGGTGTTCCCCTGGGAGGACCTCTGTGCCGATGACCTTGTTATCATCACTGAATCACTTGAGGAGTATGTCAGGAGGCTCTTGACTTGGAAAGAAGCAATGGAGAAGAAAGGACTGAGAGTAAATGCAGGAAAGACAAAGATCATGATCTGCGGTACGGGACTGGACCTCCTGCTGAGTTCAGACGAGTTTCCATGTGCTGTCTGTCGCACTGGAGTGGGCAGCAACAGCATCTTATGCAATGGCTGCAAGCACTAGGTGCACAAGAAATGCAGTGGGCTCAAGCGCTTGAAACAGGACCCTAACTATAGATGTACACGGTGCCAGGGAACTGCACGCCCCTTGGATGGCAGACCACAGAAGGAAGTCCAGGTCGGACCTGACAAGCTTGAGGTGGTAGCTTCCTTTTGCTACCTAGGAGACATGCTCTCAGCAGCAGGTGGCTGTGCACTTTCAACCACAACAGGTGTGAAAACCGCCTGGAAGAATTTGAAGGATCTGCTACCAGTCCTCTCTTCACGCCACCTCTCTTTAAAAACACGTGGCCATGTGTACAGCTCTTGTGTGCGGAGCGCAATGCTCCATGCCAGCGAGACTTGGCCATTGACAAAGCCGAACCTCCAGCGTCTGCAGCGAAATTACAGGGCAATGATCAGACAGATCTGCAATGTCAGGCCGCAAGACATTGTCACCACCAGGTCCAATGATCTACTTGTGCGGCTTGGCATTGAGGATCAGGACCTCATTCTGAAGGAGAGAAGACTTCGATGGTATGGACATGTGGAATGCTCCAGTGGTGCAATCAAGACAGCCTTTGACATACAGGTTGATGGGAAGCGTGGGCCTGGGAGGCCCAGAATGACATGGAAGCAGCTGACAGAGAGGGATTGCAGAGAGTGGAAGCTCTCGGCTATCAACCCTCATGATAGACGTACCTGGAGATCTGGTGTGAGATCTGCCATGCGTGCAGCAAGCCAGCTATCTGGAAGGGGGCCCCACTGATGTGGATGTTGCCCCTGTACCTGCACGTTAATCAAAAATCCGATTATGATGATATGAATATTTGTTAGAGCATAGATAAGGACCAGTAGGTATGCCATTTGGAAAAGAGACACCCCCACTTTTTGTTATGTGCTTATCTCCCCTGAAGCCAAAACTTGTGCTGGTCATAACTCTCATAATGTTTGAGATAATTTGATAATATTTGGGTGGGACATATATAAGGTCAAGTAGGAGTGTCACATGCAAGAAGGACAACACTTGCTTTTTCTAATAAATTACACTGAATAAATTTCTTAGCAAAATTATTGTGCACTAAGTAACTTCTCCATGGTTTGAAATATTTTTATAATATTTGGTAGAGTTGTAGTTAAACAGTAGGTGTGTTGCATGCAGAAGGACAACCCTTGCTGTTTTTTATTTTCTAGTGACCTCCACTGAATGAATATCTATGTGTGTGCCATAACTTCTTAATGGTTTGAAAGAATTTGATAATATTTGCTAGAGGTTTGTTGTGTTCAAGAGTACTCTCACTTTCTCAATTATGAACTTATCTCCCCTGATGCTAAAATATTGGGCAGGCCATAACTCAAATTCTGTTTGAGATAACTAGATAATTTTTGGTAGGGACATATATCAGGTCAGGTAAGTGTGTGGCATGTGAGAAAGACAACTTCTGCTGTGTTGATTTTTAGCTCGCTGGGACTATGTTCCTAGAGAGCTTATGTTGTTACCCATTCATCGGTGTCTGTGTCAGGGTCCATGTTGGCGTCTGCATTAGCAAAATGTTCAAAGCCTCCATATACCTCAAAAATAGACATTTTGTATCCAAGAGAATTTTAATAAATTGATATTTAGTATTGATACAATCATAAAATGTGGTGTTTGAAAGCTTGTAAAATTTCAGTTAGTCTCTTGTTTTTGAACTGGATAAAAAATGAAACAATTTTTTATCGTATCTCTGAATTAATGTTGGCAGCATTTATTCAGAGATATGATAAAAAATCATTCAATTTCAAGAATGAGAGACTAACTGAAAGTTTTACAGGCTGTCAGGTGCCACATTTTATGAGTATTAATACCATATGTATATCAATTTATTAAACTTTTCTTGGATAATAAAATGTCTATTTTTGAGGAATATGGAGCCTTTAAGATTTCAAAGATGTGCATAGTTTGTTTATAGTTTGGTACTGCTTTCATATTTGGCCCACGCCTACCTTAGGGTAAAACCTTTTAATAGCACACATTCCTTCCTCAGTTTGACCTTCTGCCTAGGTCAGGTCAGGTGATACCTTGTCATTTAAACCCATGTTTAAGTTCTGCATTAAGTTTTGAAAAGTGTACATAACTGCTGAAGTATTCAAGATACCACTCTAATATTTGGTCCACACCTACCTTAGGGTAAGACCTTTCAGTGACATACACCCCTTCCTCAGTTTGACCTTCTGCCTAGGTCAAGGTCAGGTCATACTTTGTCATTTAAACCCATGTTCAAGCTTTGTGTTTAAGTTCTGAAAAGTGTACATAACTGCTGGAGTATTCAAGATGCCCTGTAATATTTGGCCCACACTCTACCTTAGGGTAAGACCTTTCAATGACACACACCCCCTTTATCAAGTTGACCTGCCTAGGTCAAGGTCAGATCATACTGTTATTTAAATCCATGTTCAAGTTCTGCATTTAAGTTTTGGAAAGTGTATGTTACTGCTGAATTATTCAAGATATCGCTTTTATTATTTAAGGTACTGTTTTCATATTTGGCCCACACCTACCTTAGAGTAAGGCCTTTCAATAGCACACACTCCTTCCTCAGTTTGACCTTCTGCCTAGGTCAAGGTCAGGTCATACTTTGTCATTTACAGCTGTGTTTAAGTTTTAAAAAGTGTTTATGACTGCTGAAGTATGTAAGATGTAGCTTTCCTATTTCGTTCACACCAATTTAAGGGATTCATCATGTTAGATATAGTTTTCACATTTCTTCCGCACCAACCTAAGGGAGGACATTTCATTGGCATATACCCCATCCCTAAGTTTGACATTCTTCCTCATCAAAGTCAGGCCATACTCTGTCATTTACAGCTATGTTTAAGTTTAAGTTCAGCTCTTCATCGTTAATATTTATGTCTCCCTTGAGGGTTGGCAGACATATTGTTTTCCCCCTTGGGCATCTGTCTATCTGTCTGTCACACTCGTGTCTGCTCTGTAACTTGAAAAGTGTTCAAGCTATCTTCATAAAACTTCATATAAATATCAATCAGCATTAGATGACATGTAGAGTGCAAAAATCATAACTCTTGCATTTGTACTTTTTGAGTTATTTCCCTTGTACTCTGTCACAGAATCGTGTCTGCTCTATAACTTGAAAACCATTCACGACACTTCGTATAAATATCAATCAACATTAGATGAAGTGCTGAGTGCAAGTACCATATCTCTTGCATTTATACTTTTTGAGTTATTTCCCTTGGACACTGTTGCAAAATTGTGTCTGCTCTATAACTTGAAAACCCTTCAAGCTATCTTCATGAAAATTTATGCAACTATCATTCAACATAAGAGGACATGCAGAGAGGAAGAACCATAACTCTCACATTTATACTTTTTGAGTTATTTCCCTTGGACTCTGTCGCAAAATTGTGTCTACACTATAACTTCAAAACTGTTCAAGCTATCTTCACAAAACCTCATATAAGTATCAATCAACATTTGACGATGTGCAGAGCCCAAGAACCATAACTCATGCATCTATACTTTTTGAGTTACTTTCCTTAGAACTTTTTCCGTCACAAAATCGTGTCCTCTCTGTAACTGGAAACCAATTCAAGATATCTTCAAGAAACTTCAAGTAAATATCAATCAACATTAGATGACATGTAGAGCACAAAAACTATAACTCTTGCATTTATACTTTTTGAATTACTTCCCTTAGAACTTTGTCTGTCATAAAAAAGTCTCCATTCTATAACTTGAAAACCGTTTAAGATATCTTCACAAAACTTTATCTGAATATCTATCAACATTAGCTGACAAGCAAAGTGCAAGAACCATAACTCTTGCATTTATACTTTTTGAGTTATTTCCCTTTGAATCTCATTAGCTAATACAAATGTTCACTGAATATACAATACAATATCAAAAAGGGGGAAGACATCTATGTTTTTATAGAAAAACAAATTCTAGTTAATGATTGTTTTCGTATCAGATCACCACTTTCCGACAAGCTGTTTTGTCTTCTGACAACTCTTGTTTAAAGAGGTATAGATAGGGACCAGTAGGTATGTCCTGTTCAAGAGTACTCTCACTTTCTTCATTATGTATTTATCTCCCTGATGCCGATATCTTGTACAGGCCATTACTGTTTGGGGTAATGTGATAATATTTGGTAGGGACATATATCGGGTCAAGAAGGAGTGTTGCCTATGAGAAGGACAACTTTTGCTCTGTTATTTTATTAACCCAATAAACATACAGCAAATACCTTTACCTTTTCTAGGCATTCATGTTTGCTATTATTTCTGAATATGTACACTCACAAATTCCAAGTATTTGCAAATATTGTGTATCCTGTGCAAATAATCAAATCAAAAGTCACCATCAAATGTCACAAACAGATGATTTTTGACAAAAATAAAAAAAAAAAAAAAAATAAAAAAAATAAAAAAGATATGAAAGAACATGCAAAAATAAAGTCATTTACAGTACACCTATTATTGTTTTCACTTATTATTTTGCCAGATTTGGTCACATTACATACTGTCTTCGCAACTTTTTACTTTGCACTGTTTCAATATTCCCTTGATATATAATTGAAATACAGTCGACTCTCGTTATCTCGAAATCCAAGGGACTCTCTGAAATACTTCGAGATATCCGTACCTAGACATATCAGATTTGGAGAATTGAGGAAAAAATAATTCGAACAACCACATGTAACAAATATAAATGTAATTGGACTCTTGAAGTTAGAGATATATTGAAAATATTGTGGAAAAGAGGAGAAATTGCTCCTTAGAAGCAGTTTCTCCTCTTTTTCACAATATTTTTAGCTCACCTGAGCTATGCTCAGGATGAGCTATTGTGATCACTTTTCGTCCGTCGTCCGTCCGTCCGTGCGTCCGTCCGTTAACATTTTCAAATGACTTCTCCTCTGAAGCCCCTGAGCCAATTTTGCTCAAATTTCATATGGAGCCTCCTTAGGTTGGGGGAACGAAAAATTGCTAAAATGGTCGCGGTCCATTGACCAAGATGGCCGCAATGCCCATATATGGTAAAAACCTTTAAAAATCTTCTTTTCCAGAACCGAGGATGTCTTAGGGCTGAATCTTTGCATAAGTCATCGGGGACGGGAGGTCTATCAAAATTGCTAAAATAAATATCGTATATTGACATTTGACCTTTTTACGGCAAGGTCAAGTTTGCTTCCCGATGCATTTGTATGGGAAAAACCTTTAAACATCTTGTTCTCCAAAACCAAGGATGCCTTATGGCTGAACCTTTATATATATCATCAGAAACTGGAGGTCTACCAAAGTTGCTAAAATAATGGTCGTACATTTGACCTTTTTACCATGAGGTCAATTTTACTGTCTTATGCATTTGTATGGGAAAAATATTCAGAATTTCAAACGACTTCTCCTCTGGGGCCTCTGGGCCAATTTTGCACAAATTTCATATGGAGCCTTCTTAGGTTGGGGGAATGAAAGATTGCTAAAATGGTCGCAGTTAGTTGACCAAGATGGCCGCCATGCCCATATATGGTAAAAACCTATAAAAATCTCCTCCAGAACTGAGGATGTCTTGGGGCTGAATCTTTGCTTAAATCATAGGGGACAGGGGGTCTACCAAAGTTGCTTAAATAATGGTCGTACAAGTTTGCTTCCCTATGCATTTGTATGAGGAAAAAAATTTAAAAATCGTATTCTCCAAAACCGAGGATGCCTTATGGCTGAATCTTTGCATATATTATTGGGAACATCTGCATGCCTGCAGTGGCTATGTCACTCAGGTGAGCGAATCGTGGCCCGTGGGCCTCTTGTTTACCTATTGTTAGATTTTCATGTTTAGGCAGGGACTAGATTTCCACTTCGAGATAAACGGTTATTCAAGATAAGCGAGGTCCAGATAACGAAAGTCAACTGTATATACCAAATTTAGAACATTCTTTCATGGAGATTGATCATGAAATATTTTCTACGGTCATTCTCTCCCTTCCGCTGATTCAAGAAGGGCAGTTGTCAGTTTCTGGCGAAAGAATGTGCACAATACTGGTTAACCGCTTAGAGGACTAAGCCTGCCCAGTAAACGTGTGGTTAGGTAAACTGACTGTGCTCAACATGACCCTGTTGGGTTGACTGGGCCGTAAAACCTCAACACAAACAAACAAACACCAAATTTAGAAATGATGGTTTGGTTAGGGGATTTACCATCTCTTCTGATATCTGTTTTTTTTTTTTTTTGTTTTTTTTCTTCATTTTGTGGTACGTTGTCTCTCCGTCTGATCAGTCTTTGTATTTGCCAAATAATCCATGGTAAAGAGGGTTTACTAAGAATTTGCTTAGAGGGATACACGAATCAATGATCAAGGTAAAGTCAGACCAGAGATCATCTACCGATTTACCAGGGTGGCTAGCGAGAAATTACAATTTGTATTTCATTAGAGTTTTAAATTTTGGCCAGTCTGTTGAACAGAAAGACCTCCCGTGGCTTTTGTTTTTGGATGGTAGGTTTGACAGTTTGCAAAGACCATATTGTGGTCATTAAGGCCAGGCTGGCAACCAACCTCACCCACAAGGGTGGGATTTGTAGTCAAGAACAAGTCGAGGGTGTTTTTGTCACGCCTGCTTATTGCAGATTGCGATATAGGCGTCCGCTTTTCCGTCCATCTGTCAGTCCGTCCGTCTGTCAACATTTATGTCGACGTTCGACATTTATGTCAAAGTTAGTATTCTAATCAACTACAAGACTTAACAACCATCAAACCTTGCATGAAACATCTCCCTGACCGCCTGACTTTGCGACATAGGCGTCCGCTTTTCCGTTCGTCTGTCCGTTCGTCCGTCCATCTGTCAACATTTATGTCGAAGTTCGACATTTATGTCAAAGTTAGTATTCTAATCAACTACAAGACTAAATAAGCAGGTGCGACAACAACCATCAAACCTTGCATGAAACATCTCCCTGACCTCCTGACTTTGCAAAATAGGTGCCTGCTTATCCATTTGTCTGTCCGTCCGTCCGTCAGTTACAAGACTAAACGACCATCAAACCTTGCATGAAACATCTGCTTTTCCGTTCGTCTGTCTGTTTGTCCATCTGTCCGTCTGTCAACATTTATGTCGTAGTTACTAATCAACTACAAGACTGAACAACCATCAAACCTTGCATGAAACATCTCCCTGACCTCCTGACTTTGCGACATAGGCGTCTGCTTTTCCGTTCGTCTATCTGTTCATCCGTCCATCCGTATGTCAACATTTATATCGAAGTTTGACATTTATGTCAAAGTTAGTATTCTAATCAACTACAAGACTAAACAACCATCAAACCTTGCATGAAACATCTCCCTGACCTCCTGACTTTGCAAAATAGGTGCCTGCTTATCCATTTGTCTGTCCGTCCGTCAGTTAACAGTTCTGTTATGTCGAAGTTCGACACTTATGTCAACGTTAGTATTCTAATCAACTACAAGACTAAACAACCATCAAACCTTGCATGAAACATCTCCCTGACCTCCTGACTTTGCGACATAGGCGTCTGCTTTTCCGTTCGTCTATCTGTTCGTCCATCCATCCGTATGTCAACATTTATATCGAAGTTCGACATTTATGTCAAAGTTAGTATTCTAATCAACTACAAGACTAAACAACCATCAAACCTTGCATGAAACATCTCCCTGACCTCCTGACTTTGCGACATAGGCATCTCCTTTTCCGTTCGTCCGTCCGTCCGTCCGTTTGTCCGTCCGTCTGTCTCAACATTTATCTCGATGTTCGACATTTATGTCGAAGTTAGTATTTTAATCAACTACAATTTTACAAGAACCATCATACCTTGCATGACACATCTCCCTGACCTCCTGACTTTGCAAAATAGGTGCCTGCTTATCCATTTGTCCGTCCGTCCGTCAGTTAACAGTTCTGTTATGTCGAAGTTCGACATTTATGTCAACGTTAGAATTCTAATCAACTACAAGACTAAACGACCATCAAACCTTGCATGAAACATCTGCTTTTCCGTTCGTCTGTCTGTTTTTCCATCTGTCCGTCTGTCAACATTTATGTCGAAGTTCGACATTTATGTCAAAGTTAGTATTCTAATCAACTACAAGACTGAACAACCATCAAACCTTGCATGAAACATCTCCCTGACCTCCTGACTTTGCGACATAGGCGTCTGCTTTTCCGTTCGTCTATCTGTTCGTCCGTCCATCCGTATGTCAACATTTATATCGAAGTTTGACATTTATGTCAAAGTTAGTATTCTAATCAACTACAAGACTAAACAACCATCAAACCTTGTATGAAACATCTCCCTGACCTCCTGACTTTGCAAAATAGGTGCCTGCTTATCCATTTGTCTGTCCGTCCGTCAGTTAACAGTTCTGTTATGTCGAAGTTCGACATTTATGTCAACGTTAGTATTCTAATCAACTACAAGACTAAACAACCATCAAACCTTGCATGAAACATCCGCTTTTCCGTTCGTCTGTCCATTTGTCCATCTGTCCGTCTGTCAACATTTATGTTGAAGTTCGACATTTATGTCAAAGTTAGTATTCTAATCAACTACAAGACTGAACAACCATCAAACCTTGCATGAAACATCTCCCTGACCTCCTGACTTTGCGACATAGGCGTCTGCTTTTCCGTTCGTCTATCTGTTCATCCATCCATCCGTATGTCAACATTTATATCGAAGTTCGACATTTATGTCAAAGTTAGTATTCTAATCAACTACAAGACTAAACAACCATCAAACCTTGCATGAAACATCTCCCTGACCTCCTGACTTTGCGACATAGGCATCTCCTTTTCCGTTCGTCCGTCCGTCCGTCCGTTTGTCCGTCCGTCTGTCTCAACATTTATCTCGATGTTCGACATTTATGTCGAAGTTAGTATTTCAATCAACTACAATTTTACAAGAACCATCATACCTTGCATGACACATCTCCCTGACCTCCTGACTTGGCAGATACATTGACCCAGTGACCTTGACCTATATTTTGCGCTCCAGTGGCTTTGACACAATTTACGTTGATGTTCCAGATCTTCTCAGCTATAAGGCGTACAACTACCAAACCTTGCATAGTGCTTCTCCTAGATGTACTGACTCGGCAGGTACCTTGATCTAGTGGCCTTGACCTATATTTTGCGATCCAGTGACTTTGACACATTTTGTCTCGACGTTCGATATCTCCTCAACTATAAGGCCTACAACCATCGTACCTTGCAAAGTGCTTCTTCTTAATGTACTGACTCAGCAGATACCTTAACCGGGTGACTTTGACCTGTTTTTTGGCTGCAGTGACTTTGACATAATTTACGTCAATGTTCCAGATCTCCTCAAGTGTAAGACCTCTTGCCACCAAAGATTGCATAGTGCTTCTCCTACATGTACTGACTCGGCAGGTATCTTGACCTGGTGACCTTGACCTATATTTTGCGCTCCAGTGCATTTTACACATTTTATGTCGACGTTCAATATCTCCTCAACTATAAGGCCTACAATCACCAAACCTTGCATAATGCTTCTACTCAATGTACGGACTTGGCAGTACCTTGACTCGGTGACCTTGACCTATATTTCACGCTCCATTGACTTTTACACATCACCCTTCCATATGTCCTCAACTGTAAGGCCTTTAACCACCAAACCTTGTATAGTGCTTCTCGATGTACTGACTCGGCAGGTACCTTGACCTAGTGACCTTGACCTATATTTTGCACTCCAGTGACTTTGACACATTTTACATTGATGTTCGGTATCTCCTCAAATGTAAGACCTACAACTACTAAACCTTGCATAGTGCTTCACCTCATTGCACTGGCTTGGCAGGTACCTTGACCTGGTGTCCTTGACCTATATTTGACACATTTTACGTTGATGTTCAATAACTACTCAACTATAAGGCCTACAACCACCATATCTTGCATAGTGCTTCTCCTTGATGTACTGACTTAGCAGGTAACTTGACCTGGTGACCTTGACCTGTATTTCATGCTCCAGTGACTTTTACACATTTTACGTCGACATTTCATTATCATTGGGCTGTATAATACGAAATGTCAGTGCTGAAGATATAGTCGTTAAAGGGAATGGCACTGGCCTTGAATATAATGTGCCCCACTAGGCACTTTGTCTACATTTTTTCAACCCAGTTTTCCAACTAAGCACTGCTAAGAATGAAATAAACTTATTTAATAACCACGTTCTGATTGTGGCTCCTGTGACTTTTGCCCCAGCAGGTGCAATGACGCCTTCCGGGAATTCTTGTTTAATCTAGTGGGTTGGGTTACCATTTGTGAAAAGCCAAAATCATTGAACAGGTAAAAAAATATGTCGTAGGTTTGTCTGTGAGTGCAGTCAGGTTTTAAAGTAGGTATGTTCTCTGTCCAGGTTAGTTTAGGTAAACTGAAGTCACCACATATTCAGATGCTGCCCTTAGCTTGCTTTCTAGCAATTTCTGCAGACGTGCTCAGTTCTAACAAGCTCTTCTTAGGTTTGTAATATACACAAATGTGTAATGGGTGCACACCCGAAACCTCCAGTTTAACTCATATCGATTCACAATTAGTACTATTGATTGAAAATTTATGTTTAGAAGTTTCAGCTTATTTGGAGTTTGTTGTGTCATTTTCTGTTTATTTGGAGAGGAATTTTTTGGAGGTGGAGAGCTGCCTAGAACAATATAGCTGTTTGTTGAACAGTCAGATATGGATAAGTCAACAGAATTGTCCTAAAGTTTGGCAGGCCACACTTCAAACAAGACGGCCGGCCTCGGTGGCTCAGTAGGATGCGCCGTCCGACTGGAGACTAGGAGGTCGCGGGTTCAACCCCCACCGAGGTCGGCAACATTCTTTCGTAGAGATTGATTGTGAAATATTTTCTACGGTCATTCTCTCCCTTCCGCTGATTCAAGAAGGGCAGTTGTCAGTTTCTGTCGAAAGAATGTGCACAATACTGGTTAACCGCTTAGAGGACTAAGCCTGCCCATTAAACATGTGGTTAGGTAAACTGACCGTGCTCGACATGACCCCATTGGGTTGACTGGGCCGTAAAACCTCAACACAAACAAACAATGTAACTGTCGTGTTCAGCCATAATCTCATGAATACTAGCATTCATCCCATGGCATTCAATGTGAAACCAGTAATAACAACCGTCAACTAGATGCTGTTCTGGTTGTTTCTAACAGCCGCTCCTCAGCTGCCACATGGATATTTAGGGGGTCTTGGGGCGGGGTTTAGCTGAACATCAAGAAAAAGGGTCACAAGGAGAATGCTTATGTATAATAAGCATGAGGCATTTGTTTTGTTTCGATGAGCTGAGTGAAGTTTCCTTAGTTTCATTAACCAGGGATGTGAAACTTCAGGATTAATCCTGATTTCAGGATTGAGAACTTTAAGCATGAAATTTCACTTTTACACTTGTTCACAATACCATCTTTTAGTGTCAAAAGTAGTTATTTGAGTCAATGTTTGCCTGAAATCAGTTTGAAAAACTAATTATTAAATTAATTATTAGTTGTCTTGCTTCAGATAAGAGGGGGTATCCCCATAAAAATTTTCTTATTTCTCAATAAAATCATATGTTGTGGGTACTCATTAGAAGTTCCTACAACATATGTTTTTATTGAGAAATAAGAAAAATATCAGTAGTTTTTGGACTGAATTTGTGGATTTCAGGATTGATTATTAGCGACTATTGTCACTCCTGCATTATTAAATCTTTGTGTTTGGGACTTAGCTGGGACTTCAGTAGGGAAAATAGGTCATACCTACTGTTTTTCTGCGTCTCTTCCAACTCTGGAAGCTTCAACAAGCAGCAAATGTTGATAATGTTTGCGGCATCTGATCTGGGCCTATACTGTTTGCCACTCATCCAGCACTATATTAGACAAACAAATCAACAGGTATTAAAATAGATGTTTTCAATTTTAGGACAAGTATGGTAAGGAGTTAAGGTGTCCCAAACTTAGGGCTAATACAATATTTCAAAATGTTGTCAGCTTAATTAGCCTTAAGAATTGTAAAGGTTAAAAAGCTAGTAAGTACTTGTATTTATAAATATTCTGACTCATTAATTCTTTGGCCACATTTTGTCACATCAGATCTGGGTCTACACTATTTGCGTTTGGCCTGTCTATCTGATTATTTAGTATAAATATTGTTTAAGAAAAATATTAAAATGGTTTGGTTGAAAAAGCACTATATATAGAACTGTGTATTACCTATTTACCATAACTATTCGGACACCTCAACTTCTTACCATACTTGATCTAAAATTTGAACAAGTATAATTTACGACCCGATGTTATGTCAAAAAATTGCTGGATTAGTGGCAAACATTGTAGACCTGATGAGAAGCGAGATTCTGCATTGTCTCATCTGGGTCTACGCTGTTTGTTCAGGCCTGTCTGTCCGAATACATATGGTAAATATGGTAATTAGATTTGTACTATTCTTATCAGATATTGTCCTCTTTTACAGATTCATGGGGGAGCCAAGACAAAGAAAACATGAATCAAAGTCTGTCTCGGGGAAAGACAGAACTAAAGACAGAGATCAAACACAACAGAGTGATAAAGATAAGACTGGGGATGAAACAAAAAAGACAAAAAAGGTATGGTAAATGTCCTAAAATCTGAACACCAAACTGTCTGACAAAATGCATCACGAAAACATGCCTATATATTTTTGACCCCCTTAAACCCCACTTTTATATAGTAAAACTGGGGTTTACAGAGGTATACATTATTTTTCTTATATTTGCGCAAAACATAGATTGTGGGTACTCGTTAGAACTGCCTCGCCGAGGCGGTTCTAACGAGTACCCACAATCTATGTTTTGAGCAAAAGTATGAAAAATATCAGTTTTTTATCTGAAAATTTTCAATTTTTCGGAGGTGAAAATTTCTATATATTTAAATAGGCGTGTTTTCGTAATGGCATACTTTTGGGTTGAAGAAAATACCTTGAATAAAATGCCTTATCTGCTGGCCTCGGTAATGCAATTGGATGTGAGCCACTGGTGATCAGAAGATTGCAGAAGGTTGCCAGTTAGTCTCCTGTGGGGTTGGTAACTTTCTTTCGTGGAGATTGATCATGAAATATTTTTTACGGTCATTCTCCCCCTTCCAATGATTCAAGAAAGGCAGTTGTCAGTTTCTGGCAAAGGAATGAGCACAATACTGGTTAACCACTTAGAGGACTAAGCCTGCCCAAAAAAAATGTGATTAGGCAAACTGACTGCACATGACATGACCCCATTGGGTTGACTAGGCTGTAAAACCTCAACACAAACAAACAAGCTGTGCACAAACTTTTATCAAGGTTGGGAGGTAAACACATCTCTAGTGAGGTTTTGATAGAGTAAAACAAGTTTTACCCTTTTCTGCTGAACCTGGATATGCCCTGCTTTTTCAAATAGTGTAGATCCAGATCAGTTGGCTTCTAACTGATCTGGATCTGCACTGTTTGCCATTCAGTATTTGAATTTGTATGTGATCAACAACCTGGATCAAATAATCTGATTGGCTGACAATTAGAAGTGGGCGTGGCATCTTAATTTATACAGCATGCAAAGAGTTAAGACTCTCAGTACAGTTTCTGCTGATTATTCCAAGTCATTCTTTCTGTAAAAGTTTGTCTTTGTTAGATTATGTTCACTATTGCAACTGTTATGTTATGTTTTTCCTCATTTCTTCTCCTATTGGTGCTTCAGGAAGGCTGTACTTCCTGATTGTGCCCTTCCTAGGTAACTTTATATCTTAACTTCACTAAAAGTAAACATTTTTCATATTATACATTCAGGGTCCAGTTGTTCAAAACTAATGATGTCGTTAGTTAACGATTTGATAAAATTTACATCTAGTGATACGCAAATATGCCGAAATATTTTGCTGTGCAAAAGCTACTCGCATTTTTTTCAGCAAAAAATATCACAATAATGTGTATTGAATCCACTAAAACAGTTAACGAAATGACCCTTAACGAGCTCGTTAAGCTAACGACGCTTTGAACAACTGGGCCCAGTTCTCTAAATAAGGTTTTGTTAGAATGAGTATTTTATGCCCTGCTTTAAGCTTAATGCATAGCTACAGATTTGAGAGGTTATCCACATAATATTTTTCTTATTTCTTCCTGAAAACATATGTTGTGGTACTCATTAGAAGCGCCTCAGCGAGGCGCTTCTAATGAGTACCCACAACATATGTTTTCGTGGAGAAATAAGAAAGATATCAGCATTCTTGGGATGAAAAACGCACCTTATCTGTAGCTATGTTAATGCTGAAATACCCAGTTGCAATGCTTAACAGTTAAACACCAAGCAAAACTCTAGCCTACAAATTTCTTATTTTTTTTAGAGAAAATAAGGCTTGGCATTTCATGTGAATTGTCTGCTAGCCAAGCCGTATTTTCTCTGACAAGAAAATATAGGATGTTGTCTGCTGCATTTGTCATCAGCACTTTAAAGGTTGAAACCTTCTGATCTAGTGTACTGATACTGCTCATAAAAGAACAAATGTCTGAAATATTGCTTTATAAAGATATAAAGTTCACCCCTAAATTTAATTTCAGTGCTGAAATCCAAATTTCATTGAGTATGTTTACCCCCTCAGCCTCAATGTCAATGCTGATTTAAAAAAAAAATCAATGCTGAAATCCCCTTTACTCCCACTTATCTAGAGCTCTGTATGTTGTATTTACTCATCTATTTCAGTCCAAGATTGCCCTGGTGAAAGAGTACCAGTCTAAAGGTTTCACTCGCCATCTATCTACGCTGGCTAAATTACTGTTTGCCATATTGGTAATTCCCCCATTTCTGAACTATGCTGCTTTACAGAAAGAATTATCAGGCTTAAAACCGGAAGGTAAGATTTCTACCAGGGCCCAGTTGTTCAAAGCTAACGATGTTGTTAGTTAACGAATCGTTAAAATTTACATCAAGTGATACGCAAATATGCTGATATTTTTTGCTGAAAAAATGTGAGTAGCTTTTGCAAAAGCTACTCACATTTTTTCAGCAAAAAATATCAGAATATTGTAGATTGAATCCGCTAAAACAGTTAACGAAATGACCCTTAATGAACTCGTTAAGCTAACGACGCTTTGAACAACTGGGCCCTGACAACTAATGGGTACATGTAACTGGATTAGCTATCCTGACTGGTGCTTCAGAATTTTACCAGATAAGCTGCCTTTTTTTTTTTCATTCCAAAAAAAAAAAAAAGATACTTTTCACATTTCTCCATGAAAACATAGGTTGTAGGTAGTCAATAGATGTGCCTCACTGTGGCCCTTCTAATGAGTACCTACAACATACGTTTTTGTTGAGAATTCTAATACTCCTCACATATATAGCCAATGGTTAAAGTCAGTGATTTATTCTGCAACAAGTCACTGGGGAGAAGAGCGCAACGCTATCTGGCGCCATCCCGACATCATTTTGACACTTTGCTGATGTTAAAGATATGCTTTTGTTGAGAAACAAAAATATTTACCTTAACTGTAACTATGACTGTACTAAATGTCTTGTCTTTATATAAAAATCTGTGGTTTGTCACCAGAGACCGGAAATATCTTATGGTGGAAATATCCTGTACAGATGAGTACATGTACTCAGATGTACACCACAACCTCTTTATAACACTGTTGTTGGGGTCTATAACAAAAACCATGTTAGTTATACCCGAAGAAAATTGTATAGATTATAATTTATATTGAAAAATGACTATTTATGGTCATTTTTCAATATAATCTTTACATTTTTGGGATGCATCTTTGAACCGTGTTATATCCAAAACCATGTTATAACGAACCTTGTTCTAAAGAGGTTGTAGTGTTCATGTTTTAGCACACAGTGTAGGCTCATATTAGATGTCATAGAAAACCACATCTAGTCAAGGTCTACATTGTTTGTCAGTCATCCAGCATTCTAGAAACATCAACAGTATTGTAATAAAATGGCCTCTACAAGTTTTATGTGTAAGTATGGTAGGGTGTTAAGGTGTTGCAATGTTCAGGGAAATACCATAATAACCCTAGGTATTGAGACAAACAGGCCTGCACAAACAGTATAGACCCAGATCAGGCATCAATAAGTGAGATAAGTGAATATGAGATAATGAGAGTTGACTGTTATTAATTGATTTGAAAGAAGCTTACCTTTACATTTTTATATCCCGTCACACAATAGTGGCGGGGTATTATGGTTTCACGTTAGACATCCTTGTGTCCATCCGTCCGTTTTTCATTTCCAGATGATAACTTGAGTAAACATTAGTGGATTTTCACCAAACTTGGTATGTGCATTGATATTGTGGATATCTGCTTTGGAATTGCTAATGGGCAAATTTTGTCAAATTTTTTTACAGAGTTATCTGCCTGAGACACGCCCATATTTTTGTTTCAGGACGATAACTTGAGTAAATTACAAGGGATTTTAACCAAACTTGCTATATGCATTGACATTAAGGAGATTTGGTTTGGAATTGCTAATGGGCAAATTTCGTCAAATTTTTATGGAGTTATCTGCCTGAGACATGCCCATATTTTCGTCTCCGGACGATAATTTGAGTAAATAACAAGGGATTTTAAACAAACTTGCTATATGCATTGACATTAAGGAGATCTGGTTTGGAATTGCTAATGGGCAAATTTCGTCAAATTTTTATGGAGTTATCTGCCTGAGACATGCCCATATTTTCGTCTCCGGACGATAATTTGAGTAAATAACAAGGGATTTTAAACAAACTTGCTATATGCATTGACATTAAGGAGATCTGGTTTGGAATTGCTAATGGGCAAATTTTATCACATTTTTACGGAGTTATCTGCCCGAGACACACCCATATTTTCTTTTCCGGACCATAACTTGAGTAAATAACAAGGTCTTTTAACCAAACTTGCTATATGCATTGATATTATCAAGATCTGGTTTAGGATTGAAATCTGTCTGTTGATATTATCAAAATCTTGTTTAGGATTGTTATCTATCCCTCAGTCATTTTCTTTCCAGACATTTTCACAACGATAACTTTAATACATAAACAGATAATTGCTGTGGCGGGGTATTATGTTTGCAGTGCTTTTATTGACAATACCTTACAGTATGTTTTATTGGATAGTTTGGTATAGCTCTTGGGAAGGCACTTCTTTTTTCATCCAAAATGTGTTGATATTTTTTTATTTCTCCATGAACACAAATATGTTGTACATGTAGTATTCATTACAAGTGACACACCAAGGTGCTTCTTATGAGTACTCACAAAGTATTTTTTTGGGGAAAAAAAAAAAAAATATCAATTCCTTTTCATTGAATATTCAAAATAACAGTGTCTTAACTGGAGCTATGATAACACATCTCCTTGCCATACTTTCCAGAAATGACACAAATGAGGTGCTGCCAATAAGGAATCACAAGGTGTTTTGATGGAGAAAAAAGAAAAAATATCATTTTTGAAAAACAAACATATTATCTGGAGGTATGCTGTTTCAAAGATAAGGTTCACACCTCCTGATCAAACTGCTCATAGTTTGATCTTGCATATGTCTAGATAAGCGTTAGAATCAGGTAAATATTTTTCTTATTTCCCCACAAAAACATACGTTGTGGGTACTCATTTGAAGTGCCTCACCGAGGCACTTCTAATGAGTACCCACAACATATGTTTTCATGGAGAAATAAGAAAAATATTTTTGCTCAGAAATGTCTGTCTGAGTGTCACAATAGGCTGTTTCTTAACATGTTTTGTTTTCTTTTCAGGAGAACTTTATGACATTGGTTGGGGTCAGAAGCTTTTTTTATCATGTAAGGGCAAAGGTGAACCAACAGGTTAGTTGTTCTTGCTAGCTCACTGATACAATATCAAAACACTGACTGCATGAGTAGGTTGATTGTCTCTGAGTGTAGGCTGAAAAATAGTCCCGAACGGGGATTTATCCCTTCTCTTGCTAAACAGGTCATGCCCTGTCTTAGCAAATAGTGTAGATCCAGATCATTTGGCTTCTTCAGAAGCCAACTGATCTGGATCCGCACTATTTGTCATCAAATATGTGAATTTCTATCAAAAACCCAGATCAAGTAATCTGATTTGCTGTAAATTAGAAGTGGGCATGGCATCTTAATTTCTTCAGCATGACAAGGGTAAAAACTGTTTCATTTAACTCTTTATTTCCTGTAATTTAAGTAAACAGTGCATACCCTGATAATATGCCATGTTCTGTGGCATCTGATCTGGGTCTGCTTTGTTTGGCAATGTTCCAGTCCAGGTTTTACAGATGACCCTTTTCACACAGCACTCTGACGTCACAGTGACAGAATAGTGTGGCTATAAATAACTGTTACCTGGATTTCATACAAACATGCAGTTGATTTCATTGGTCAGTTTGGTCAGTTATTATAATGTAGACAGCAACGATGTATGTACCAGTATACTAAGGCTGGATTGTAAATGATCAACCCAAAAATACAGGTGCTGTTGTTGTCAACCCAGTGTCACATGTTAATTAACCCTTGTCCTGCTGAATATATTTAGATGCCACGCCCATTTCTAATTTTCAGCTAACCAGATTACATGATCCGGATTGTTGCTGTAAATTCTCATACTTGATGGCAAACAGTGCAGATCCAGATCAGTTGGCTTCTTCAGAAGCCAACTGATCTGGATCTACACTGTTTGCAAAGGCAGGGTATATCCGGGTTCAGCAGGACAAGGGTTAACTCCTAATGTGCTATGCAAAATTATAGCAGATGACATTCAAATTTTCAAATTTTGAATGACCTTTTGGATTGACCAATCAGCAAATTGCTTACAAAATATAGAAAGTAAAATTGGGTGAATGAATCCAATTCACATTTTGCTATATTTAACAATAGGCAAACTTCTAACAAATCCAGAAACTCAAAATGGTGATGTCCATGACCACAGGAAATAAGGTGACACGGCCATAAGAAGGGTCTATTTTGGATAGTATCTGCATTGTCTGTGGGTTTTCTTTCATTCAGAATGCCGACACAATCTTGTTTCTTCAACAGACAGTCAAAAAATAAGCTGTGGGTGGTGTTTAAAATCCTTCACTCCAACTTCCCCAAATATACTTTCGATCATTAAAGTTCAAACATCGCCATTTTGTAAACCAAACTGAAAGCGGTACATAAAATACCACCTGATTGGCTGTCTTAATATAGTCTTGAAATAGACGTTTCGGTTTTCCTGAGGTGACCTTTGTTTGGTTTTCCCCAGATCTTGTTGATAAAATCTGGTTTTAATCAGGGCCCACTTGTTCAAAGAATCATTAGCTTAACGAGCTCGTTAGTGGTCAAAATATCAACTGTTCAAATGAGTACAATATCTAATTCACAGGCATTTTTGCTGAAAAATCTGAGAAGCTTTTGCAAATGCAATTTAAGCTACTCACATTTATTCTGCAAAAATATTAGCATATATACCATATTTGATGATCAAAGGTTTAATGATACGTTAACTAATGACATCATTAGCTTTGAACAACTGGGCCCAGGCTGGTTTTTATCAAATTGCCTAGCATAAATATGAGAGGGCATAAAACTGGCAGTTGTAGGGCAGATGCTGGCGTAGAGAATGACAAAATACATAATAAAAGGATGTAGAAATACCATGCCCGACTTGTCCAACTTCCATTTCCCTGATGACAAGTAAGAAGTTTCAGTTTCATCACGAAAACACGCCTATTCAAATATACTGAAACTTTTACCACCAAAAAATGAAAATTTTCGGGGAAAAAAAAACCCCTGATATTTTTCATATTTCTGCTCAAAACATAGATTTTGGGTACTTGTTAGAACTGCCTCATTGAGGCAGTTCTAACGAGTACCCACAATCTATGTTTTTGAGCAGAAATAAGAAAAATAATGTATACCCCTGTAAACCCCAGTTTTGCTATATAAAAGTGGGGTTTAAGGATGTCAACATTACATAGGCATGTTTTCGTGATGACTTGTCCTGGGACAAGGATTTCATAGCTTGAGCTAAGAAGAATTATCTAGATTATTAGATATATTTTCTTACTTCTCAAAGAAAACATAATGGTGTGGCTACTCATTGGACGCGTCTCACTGGGGCAGTTTTAATGAGTACCCACACCATATGTTTTCTTCGAGAAGTAAGACAAATGTCAATTTTCGGGCAAGAATTCATGATTGGACAAGTGGATTTTGTCCATTTATATATCCGTGGACATGTAATAAAATTTGATAATTCCACAGCCCTGCCTAATAGCTGGAATAGTGGCTGTAACAAGTGATGATTGTTATTGAAAAGTGATAAGGATGCTGGATGATCAGGGTCTGCACAATCTGCCACTCATCTTGGAAGGTTTTGGTCACATCTGCAGTAAAACAGTCTTGTTCAAATTTTTGAACATTACGAAAACACGCCTATTCAAATATATAGAAAATTTCACCTCCAAAAACTGAAAATTTTCAGATAAAAAACTCTGATATATTTCATATTTCTGCACAAAACATAGATTGTGGGTACTTGTTAGAACCGCCTCGGTGAGGCGGTTCTAATGAGTACCCACAATCTGTGTTTTTGAGCAGAAATAAGAAGTATAATGTATACCCCTGTAAATCCCAATTTTACTATATAAAAGTGGGGTTTATGGGGGTCAAAATTGTATACCGGTAGGCGTGTTTTCTTGATGGTAATTATGGTAAAGAGTTAAGTTTGTCCAAATGCATAGGGTAAATCTAGTGCATGTGTATTATTTCAGTGATATTTGATGCACCAACTGGCATGAACTCAGATGTTTGGTCATTGGTTGTAGATAAAACTGCAAAATATTCAAAGGTTTGTATAATTACAGTCAACCGTTTTTATACCGACACTCGATACAACGACAAAATTCGTTAAAATGACAGTTTGAATGTCACAAAACATTCGCTCAAGAGGTGATGGTTAATGAGAAATTATGCAAAAAACATTGCATGAAAAATCTTCAAGCAACATATGTTTTGGATATTTGTTACAATCGCCTCAGAGAGGCGATTCTAACGAATATCCAAAACATATGTTCTATGAGGAAATAAGAATAAAACAAGGCATTTCTTATATATCATTCTGTCCATTTAGGATTCTTTACCACAGCAACTTCATTATAATGGCAACATTTTTGGGAACAACTGCTGTTGTTGTAACAAGAGTTCGCTGTATATCAGTAACTCAAGAACAGTGACAGTGTGCCAGACCAGCAAAAACTCAGATGGTACTTTGCATCCGTGCATTTTGTGGCATCTGGTCTGATTGTTTGCCGAGGCATCTCTGTCCGGACTCTCAGCTTGCTTTGATGGCTCAGTGGGATGCTTATTCAGTTCGATCCCCACCGGATCCAGTGACATTCTTTCACGGAGATTGATTCTCTACAGTTCGCTAATTCAAGAAGGACAGTCGTCAGTTTCAGGTGAAAAGATGTGCACAAGTACTGGTTAACCACTTTGAAGACTGTCTGCCCAGGAAAAGTGTGTTTAGGTCAACTGACCGGCTTCACATGGCCTTAATGACCTTAATGGTGTTGACTGGGTCATTATTCTCCAACCCAACCAACCAACCAGACTCACAGTACTAAGAGCAAATACAGAAGTTCTCTCTAGCATCTTGATATTTACAGATTTTGTATTACATAGAATTCTTCATTATAGGAACAATTACACATAAATTGTACCCCAATTAGGAGAGAAAGACTGGGGAGAAAACTGGAGAAATAATTTTCTTCAATATTATGATACACTACAACCTCTTTATAACACTATTGTTGGGATCTAAAGCAAAAAACTGTGTCAGCTATTAACCCTTATATTGCCGTTCGCGACAATAGTCGCACTGGAGGGGTCTGCCAACTCAAAAGCCTGTCATACTTACAATATACCACATGCAACCATTCAGAGCAAGTGTTCTCATACAGGAGTGAACCTACTTTCATACAAACACGCCACTTTTCATTAGATAGTCAGGTGCTGGATTTTACCCACACTAAAAAAGACCGAGAATACCAAATTTCAAGCTGCCATTAATTTCAGCACTCACTTCAACAAATTAATCAGGCTTTTCTGGAAAAAAAGCCCATAACGCCTGAATCATTTCCAGTGAGGAAGAAGTAGGAATAACAGTAGAACCTATGTATGTCACTCGTTTCATTCGCAATAGTACACAGTAGGCGCTGATCTCTTGTATTTTTTTTTTTTTTTTTAAAGTGTCTTAAACGGTTCCCGGTTTACACATGACTGTCACGTGACTTTCTAGTCACGTGACCATCCTTTCTCCGGTAAAATGGCCACCTAGGATCGGCAAATTATACGTGAAAATTTCATGAAAATCGAGGTAAAATTCAGTGGGTAATGACTTCTCAAGTAGAGGTACCCCCTCTTACAGGCCTGATTCATTTTTTTTCCGGCAAGAGAAGGGTTAAGACAACCATGTTGTAGATAAACAAATTGTATAGCATTTTCTATATAATTTATTCTTTTTTGTTTGGATAAAACATTTTTGGGGTCCACCTTTAAACCGTCTTATATCTGAAACCATCTTGTAAATAACTGTCTTCATCTTGTAATTAACTGAGTTATAAAGAGGTACCAGTATACTGTTTTACGTACAGAAAAGTAAAAAAAAGTAAGTAAAAGCATCTTAAACTTTTGAATGAAATGTATCTAAGCCATTGTAGACTGAATGAGCACTCATGCACACTATATATTGGAAGAGTCAAATTTCAATCTTAGGTAGGTGAGGCTATGCGATTTAGATATTCTAAGAGAAAAATGGCTGAAGTATTTGCAAACAGTGAAGACCCTGATCAGACGCCGCATCTTGCAGCATCTAATCTGGGTCTGCACTGTTTGCCAATTACATGTATCCTTTTAGGGGTCTTCAAACTACATTGTGTTAATTACCTGAAACAAAATGAGCAATATGTGGTATTTTAAGATATTAGCTTTATAGAGCTTTTCCTCTGTTGTGGTCAGCTTGGAAAATGAAATATGTAGGGGCAGTGGACCTTTTAAACACTTATGCTATAAAAATAATTACATATTTCGGACTCCCAAATGTGGTGTTCAAAATGATTTGATTTTTATAGTTTTTGTTCCTTTCAGTAGTGAAAAAAAAAATCTTTGCTACAGAGAAATGTTTTTTTCATTCTCATGTTTTTTCCATAAAGTACAAAAAAAAAAAAAAAAAAAAATATGAACATTTGTTATTTCTGTTTTATCAAAACTCTCCTGCTTTGATTATTCTATTATTGGTTTTGCCAGCAAACTTCATATCTTTATTTCAGGCCTGTGTTTATGACAGAGCAGGTATAGGGTTTAGTGACAGACCTTTTAAAGTAAGTTAATACTTGTTGTTTTCTTTAGGTGATAAATATGCTGTGTCATGAGGAAACCTGCCAGCAGGGTTTTCCCTGACTCACATTTTGGCAGTTTTTATGCTCAAAATCTTGTTTTGGGCCCTTAAATATTAGGGGTAAGAGCCCTGAGTGATGCATATATGATGAATCTAAAATTAATTTTATTTTATCTACATGACTTTATATTTTAATCCAGTTGTGATCTAAAAGACAAGAACTATCAGTACTTGGGCAATATTTAACCTTAACTCTTTCACTGCCACAGGCAATAATAATAGGCTTTTGCAAACAGCATAGATCCAGATGAGACGGCTCATATGAGCTGTCTCATCTGGATCTATGCTGTTTGACATTCAGTTTATTAACTTTACATATAAACTTCCTTTCAAGCGATAGTTTGTTAAAAATGAAAAGCAGATTACAAAACATTCTGAAATTGAATTTATTTTTCAGAGAAAAATAAGATGACATTTAATGTAAATTGACTGCTAGGCAGACAATTTACATGAAATGTCAAGCCTTATTTTCTCTGAAAAATAAAAAAAAGTACTTCAAAGTGTTGTCTGCTGTAGTTGAAATTAACGCTTTAAGGCTTAAACTCTTAAAAACACAAACCCCTAAATCTTGTTAAATGACCCTTTAACTCCACATGAGAGAGTCCCTAGGACCCTCATTTTAAAACCTGAGGGAGAACCCTGCTGCCATATATATATTAGGGCTGTAATGATACAGTCACCTCACAATATGATACATATGCCGATACTTGTCTTATGATATGATACGTATCACAAATACTATTTTCAGGCAGAAGTTACAGCTTGAAATTTTTAATACTATTAGAAAACAGGCTCAAAACAATCTCAGAGGTTCATTCTTGTGTAACAATGCCAGTGTAAGATGCCATCAGTGTGTTTCAGTAACATTTTATTTTATATGTAAATTAATACCTGTGAATTTGGTATTGTACTTAACTAGAACAGTTAACATTTTGACCACTAACAAGCTTGTTAAGCTAACGACACTTTGAACAACTGTGCCCAGATACAGTGGAACTTTGATGGCTCGAACCCCTTTGGGACAATGAAAATTTGTTCGAGACAGGGGTAGTTCGAGTCACGGAGGGTTACTATTCGTGCCACATACGGAGGCATAATGGAGATAATAGTTGGATATCTTTTCGGTGTTATATATTATAAATGTATGTTGTGTGTACTCATTAGAATTGCCTCATTGAGGCAATTCTAATGAGTGCACACAGCATACATTTGCAAGATGAAATAAGAAAATCTCCCTAAATTATCCGTATATCGAATTTGGAGGAAATCCCTGCGGACTCAAGAACGTGTTTGACTCGTCCTTGGTAAACGAGCCATCGGGGTTCGAGCCATTGAAGTTCTACTGTAAATACTTTTCTTATTTCTCCAAAAAAGCATATGTTATGGCTACGCATTAGAAGTGCTGGTGCACAGAAGTGCCAGTCACTTTTAATGAGTATCCACAACATACACTTTTGTGACAAAAGAAGAAAATACCAATAGTGATACTATCTGGCTACACAGACTAGTATTCTATAATGCTAAGCAAAGGAGATACAATTTCGATTTAGACACCCATATTTCCTTGCTATGCTTGCCCTAAAGTTTGATCAGTTTCATTTGACCACTTGGTTATGTATCTAAAATGTTGCAGCAGAATAGCAAACAGCTCCTGATAAAGTGTAGTTTTCAATATTATCTCTTGTCATGCTGAATAAATTAAGATGACAGACCGCTTCCAATTTTCAGTCAGTCAGATTTCTTGATCCCGGTTGTTGATATAAATTCACATACTGAATGACAAACAGTGCAGATCCAGATCAGTTGGCTTCTTCAGAAGCCAACTGATCTGAATCTACATTGTTTGCAAAGCCAGGATATATTCGGGTTCAGAAGGACAAGGGTTATTATATTATTTTGTAGAATTACACCGATGCTGATGGGACTGATGGTAAGAGTAATTACAGAAACCGCTGGGAACAATTTACTGCTGAAAGGTATACAGGTTTTGTTGTTGTTTAACCCTTAAACTGCCAGTCACAACAATTGTTGTCTGCTTTGTCATCTGCTTGTGATTTCAAGTCATTTTTGCAAACATTGTGGACCCAGATCAGACTGCTCCTCTAGGAGCAGTCTGATCAGGTTCCACACTGGTAGCCTGTGTGCAAAAATTGGTTTGAAAAGTTTGCAAGAATGTTCAGCAGACGACATAACCAGACGACATTTTCAGATGCAGGTTTTCTTGGCATTTTAAGGGTGAACAGGAATGGATACATTTTCATGGGAGACAACTGTCAGAACTGTTTTTGTCTCCCCTCAGAAAAGTGGACTACTCTATAAGGGAAAGTTTAGTGTAGACCCCTTTTCAGAAAGATCTAAGTGTGCAGGAAAGCAAACAGGAAGTCGAAATAATTGTCTCCCTTGTAAAAGCTGTTTAAAATCTACCAAGTGCATAGTCTTGATCATCCAGACGCTATACAGTGTTCCTCGTGATCATGATATTGATCTGGATCACCAGAACGCCTTGGTGAACAAGACTACCAAGTGCATTGGGCTGATATAGATGTCTTGGGTTGATATGGGATATGATATGAAAATTGCCATCATTAATCTTTAAATAGTATTTAGCAGGTTAAATGATTCCAGTGACTAGGCCTACTCACAACAAATATTTTGGATTAATAATAACTAAAAACATCTGGAGCTCTGTTATTTGTTAACATCTTGATTTATGCATATTTACCATAAGTATTGGTACACCTAACACCTTACCATACTTGTCTTTAAATTAGAAATACAGTCAATTCACGTTACCTCAAATTCCAAGGGACTCCCTGAAATACTTCGAGATATCCATTCCTCGACATACCAGATTTGCAGAATTGAGGAAAAAATAATTCGATTAACCACATTTAACAAATATATGTGTAATTGGACTCTTGAAGTTAGAGATGCATTGAAAATATTGTAGAAAAGAGGAGAAATTGCTCCTAAGGAGCAATTTCTCCTCTTTTCCACAATATTTTTTACCTGTTGTTAGATTTTTATGTTTAGGCAGGAACCAAAATTTCTCTTCGAGATAAGTGGTTATTTGAGATAAGGGAGGTCGAGATAACGAGGGTCAACTGTACACATGTAGTCCTTTCTGCTACCTCTTGAGGTGTCTAAAGTAGTGCTGAATGAGTCAAACAGTGTAGATCTGGGTCTCCACTGTTTGCAAAGACCTATCTGTCACAATACTTATGATTATTACAGTATTTCCTCTTGCTTCAGAATGGTAGATGATCTCCACCAATTGGTAACGAGAAGCAGTGATCAACCGAAACCATTTCTTCTTGTTGGCGCAGAGCTGGGAGCACTTATTGCTCAGTTCTATACACGACTATTTGAGGGGTGAGTAATGGTAGCTTCCATGGAAATATTCTAATATTTATTACAGTTGACTCTCGTTATCTCGACCACTCTTATCTCGATCCTATCACTTATGTCGAACTGATTTCTAAGTCCCGATTATTTTCCCTATGTATTTATTGCATTTCAGCTTCGCGTTATCGAACTACTTTTATGTCGACACTTCGGCTATCTCGTCCATCATTTTCAGTCCCTGAATATATTTTTCACAGTTTTTACTACCGCGTATCTCGAACTCGGACCATGACGAAGGAAAGAAAACGTAAGATGCGGCGCCGCCGGTCTCTCAGGTAATGAAAATATAATAGGCCATTGATAAATGAATCAATATTTTAATTTTCACCTTTGTCCAGGTAATTACAAACAAAACAAACAATGTCTAAAATCCGTAATTATGAAATCACGTACGTGTCGAGTCGGGTTTGACACGCGGCGCTCAACACCGTCTCGTGTCATTGATTTGTAAGATAAAAAGCGGCTCAGAATAGTGTTATGGAAGATTAATCAACGAAGTTTCTTTAATTTATTGTTTAGATATGCTCTTCACTATTGAGTACTGTCCGTCTGAATGATATAGCGTCTTCAAAAAAAGTCAGTGCGCGACAGGTTCCGACTCAGATCAGCCTGTATTGATCAGGCTAGCTAAGTCTGAATCGTCGCTTGTTACTCTTTGGTCAGGCGGTGCTCTTTGGTAAGCCCAGATAAGGCTCATGCGTATAATGGAAAATTCGTGGGCGTGCAGGCTGATCCGAGTCTTTGACAGTCGCACAGTCTTCTAATAGGAGTTGTCGTGCACGGCCTCAAATAGACGAATCACACGTGGGTACCGATGTTAACCCTTCTGACCCTGTAGACTGGTACGGATACCCGCACAAATAGTGTAGGTCCAGATGAGACGGTTCATAACGAGCTTTCTCTGCAGGAGCTACAGTTTGCCGCGCTGAGATGGTTCGTTTATGCTAGGGGAGATGATCCAAACTAGTTTACAGCTGCCACTTAACATTGTAAGCGTTTTATGCAAAAGCGGAAACCAGTCAACTATTTATCGAGTCGTCTATGCGAAGGGAGCTAATCCAAACCAGTTCATAACGTATAGCTAACACAACCCGGAAACGAGTAATTTATTTATAGCTCATATGGAAATCCAAATTTGCAGGAGTATTAAAAAGACAACAAGAGACGTTTGAAATTTATTATTATTAACATTTATTGATGATATTATTCCAAGAGAACCACTGCATCTCCTAAAACAAATAGTAACAATGCAAACTGAAGTACGCGTAAATTATTTAAATTGCTATATACATGTGCCTTCCAAGCACGTTTTGGCGAACAGAGAGGCGAACAGTCGTCATACCTTTGACGTCACAATTTGGTTGTCTCGAACTACTGATAACTCGAACATTTTTATCAGGTCCCGTGAAGTTCGAGATAACGAGAGTCGACTGTATATCATCCCAGCTAGCATTCTTTATAAATCTATAGCGGGCCATTTTCGGCCCGTCAGCTACCCTGACGGGCCGATAACGGTCCGCTATAGATTTATAAAGAATGCTATCTGGGATACCCCCACCATGTCTTTTGTGGAGATTTGATCATGAAATATTTTTTACGATCATTCTTTTCCTTCTGCTGTTGTCAGTTTCTGGCGAAAGAATGTGCATAATACTGGTTAACCGCTTAGAGGACTAAGCCTGTCCAGTAAAAGTGTAGTTAGGTAAACTGACTGCGCTTGACATGACCCCATTGGGTTGACTGGACCGTAAAACCTCAGTACAAACAAACAAAAGCTCTAAAAAATATTGATATTTTCTTATGTCTACATAGGAACATATGTTATGGGTTCTTTGAAGAAGTGCCTCACCGAGGTGCTGCCAGTGAATACCCACAGCATATGTTTTTTGTGGAGAAGAAATTTTTGTGGAGACTTAAAAAAAATTATTTATCTAGGTACACTCCTTATCATAAGCTGTGTTAAATATAATGCTTTTGAAAACATGGTGCTCATAATAATACTTGTTTAGAATGGTAAGCAGATTAGGTGTTGTCAGATTGCTTACTGATTCAGGTGATTGTTAGATAATTTCGTAAATAATCCTGATCATTTTATGTATTTACTCTAAGCATTCAGACAGACAGGCCTGAGCAAACATGTTAGACTCAGATTACTGTCCTTTCGACATCTCTCAAAAAAATGTTTTTTGCTTGGCGTTTTATCTTAAATGAAAATATTTTGTTCTGATTGACTATATCTTATCAGAAACCATTTGTCTTTTCTGTTTATGTTTTGTTCTCAAATATGTACCCTAAAATTAAATATATCGCCAAAAATTGGTCTGACCCATGCAATTTCTATAGTAAAGTGATTTTTTGGAATTTTTGTCTAAGTAAATATTTTTTACTTTTCTTTGCTGAATTTGAATTATTGATGTTTCACAACAATATTGTGAAAATTTCAGAAAAAACTGAACAAGTAAAACTTGTTGAAAATCTGCCTCCAAGTTACCTACCCTACAAATTTCTGCATAATTTTCATTCATTTTTACTATGGGAAAAAGTGAAAATATTGGATTTTTAAAAAAACACTGATTAGAATAAAACTTTTTGCACATAGGTAGTTACGACAAATGGTTTTGCATTAAATCATGACAAAAGTTTGCAAATTTACTTCTTCTGTTTAAAGCGCCAAGCAAAAAACGACTTTCTGAAAGATGTCGAAAGCACAGTAGATTCAGGGCCAGCACTGTTTATTACTCAATACCTTATAAGGCTGAGTACAACTCACACTTTTTTACCCCAAAACTGTAAATTTGGGTAAGGGGGTGCGGTTAATAGGTGCGAAGGTGTCCTGTACCTCAGGGCACCGGGGCGTCCAATTGATATTGGCTTACAGTTGGGCAAGGCCTGCTATCCTTGTAGCAGGTAAGGGTAGAAGGGGAATGTTTTTATTTCTTCTGTTTCTTCACTTTCACTCCTGTTTCTCTTTCTTCCCTGTCCTCTCTTTCATCTCTTCTACTATCTCTTCTATCTCTTTTCTCCCTGTCTCTGGGAGACTACACAAAATGACCCACAAGGGTTGATGTGTCGTTAAACCCCAACACAATCAAAACATTCTAGAATATTTTTGACCATTTTTTTTCTTCAAAATTTTAACGAGAAACCTCAAAATCAACTGATCTTCGCCAAATTTCGGCGAAGTTCGGAGCATAATCGGCACAAGATCTACCGTTTGTAGGCCATACTTACACACAAGTGGTGTATCGATTCTGTATTTCATCCATTGTTTTCGATTTATCCAAAATCAAGCTGTTTTTATCAGCCAACATGACAGTTTCGATTAAATTAACAGCATTTTTCCACCATTGCATTGTCTGATTCATTTCTGGTAGTCACAATCTAGAATGCGCATTTGATTGGCTAACAAAAATATGATCCGATTTTGAGGCCCGCAACAGGGTTGCTATCAAAAGAGTGTATTGCCAAAGCCGAATCCGAACTGATTGTCGCGGTATATCCTGTGACCGCATTGAAGCTCTTCAATCTGGAGTCCCTACTTTCGTTTTTGATTCTATGAAACGATTCAGGAGAGCATCTTTGCCCGGTGATTTTCGGGTGCATTTTATATGATCTGCTCCATTTTTTCTGCCCGAATTTAGGTCGAAAAATCAGGGTGCAGTTAGTACTTAAAAGCGGCTAGTACTCGGCCTTCTACGGTAAGCAGTTTGATACACATCAGTAGGTAAAAAATGAACTTCTTACAGAGTATGGGACAAGTACAGTAAGGAATTAAACCCAGGAGGCACACAACTTTGAAACAACGTCAGTTCAACATGGATTCAACGTCAAGACGTTGAATCGACGACGTTTCAGTGTTGTGTGTCTGCTGGGAAGTGTCTATTGCTGTACTTGCAAAGGCTGAGATGTGAGTGTGTGGGTGTGTGTGTGGGGGGGGGGGGGGGTGGGGAGGGAGGTGGGGCTAGTTAGTGTTTCTTCTGTTTTGCACTGTCATTTTCCTTATATTCTTAGTCAGTTTCCCTGTTAGTTTCCTCTTTTCTGCTAGCTCTGTTGTCCCTTTTCTTCCTTTCTGTGGGAGATAACGCAAGGGTTGTTGAACATGCTGTTAAACATGAAGTTTAAAATGAAACTGTGTTGAACCTGATTGTTATTTCAACAAATCGGCCTTTATACGGCATTTTTTTCATCATAGACTACTTGCATGCAGATATATAAACATGATAATATTTGTATTTCAGAGATGTGATGGGTCTTATTTTGATTAACCCTCTTTCTGATGACCTGTTCCTACATGATAGTGGCATCTGGGCACAGAACTGGTGAGAATACAAATTTTTGACAAGAATTAAGAAAAATATTTGTCTGGATACCCCTCTTATCTAGATAAGAGCCCAGCAGGCACACAAGGTTGAACCAACATCGATTCAATGTTGATTCAATGTATTGCATGCTAGGATTCTGAAATTTCATGTATGGATTCCTCATGACAAAGTAGCTGACACATATTTTTTTTCTTATCAGGATCGTGCCCCTTTCCTGAGTTATGGCCCTTTGAAAAAATTTGAATGACATCTTGTCAGCAAAATACCTCAAAAACGTCTGAAGCTAGAGCCTTGAAATTTGAGGAATAGGTTGGTAGCAATGAGTAGATGACGTGATTAACTTTGAATAAATTCTAAAAAAATACTTCTCAAGTTATGGCCCTTTGTCATTTTGGGCATTTTTATATTCCAGACTTTTTGATGCATAGCATAAATTTTGAACTGTGCATGCTAGGGTTTTGGAAATTTCATATATGGATTCCTCATGAAAAAAAGCTGATACGTATTTATTTTCTTATCAGGATACTGCCCCTTTCCTGAGTTATGGCCCTTTGAAAAAAATATGGATGAAATCTTGTCAGCAAAATATATCAAAAACTATTGAAGCTAGAGCCTTCAAATTTGAGGAATAAATTGGTAGCTATGAGTTGATGACCTGATTAATTGTTAAATAAATTCTGAAAAGTACTCTTTGAGTTATAGTCCTTTATCATTTTAGCCATGTTTACATTGCACACGTTTTGATGCATAGCATAAATTTTGAACTGTGCATGCTAGGATTTTGAAATTTCATATTTTGATTCCTTATGAAAAAATAGCTGACACATATTTTTTTTTCTTATCAGGATTATGCCCCTTTCCTGAGTTATGGCCCTTTGAAAAGTATGGATGAAATCTTGTCAGCAGAATATCTAAAAACTATTGAAGCTAGAGCCTTGAAATTTGAGAAATGGATTGGTAGTGATGATTAGATGACCTGATTAACTTTTGAATAAATTCAGAAAAGTACTTCTTGAGTTATGGCCCTTTGTCATTTCGGGCATTTTTACATTGCACACTTTTTGATCCATAGCCTAACTTTTGAACTATGCATGCTAGGGTTTTGAAATTTCATATATATATTCCTCATGAAAAAGTAGCTGACATGTGCATTTTTTCTTGTCAAGGTTATGTGCCTTTCCTGAGTTATGGCCCTTAAAATATATGGATGAAATCTTGTCAACACAATATCTCAAAAACTATTGAAGCTAGAGCCTTCAAACCTAGTGAATAGATTGTAAGTGAGAAGTAGATGACCTGATTAACATTTGAATAAATTCTGCAGGATACTTTTTGAGTTAAGGCCCATTGTCAATTTGGTTTTTCTTTTCTGTTGGAGTCTTCATGGTGGAGTAATGCCCCTTTTCAAACTTAGGACAGTGAAAATCTTGTAAGCAAAATATCTAAGGACCCACTTGAGTTAGGCTCATGAAATTTTACAAGCAACTTGGAACCAAGGTGTAGATGACCTGATCAAATGTTGGTCACAGTTATACTCCTTTTCAACTTTGGCATTTTGTATTGACAAGCATATAGTTGGGGGCATAGATTTTTAAAAACACATTTCTAGTTCCCCTTATTTATGGGCATACAATTTTTATACAATATAAACCTATAATCTGTAATTCAACAGTCCTAGCTCAAGATATGTACAGTACCCAGCTAGTTATTTTTTTATTTTTTTGTTTTTATATATCTTTCATTTAATCATATTTTGAAGGCGCACATTTGATTCTTATGGAGAAATAGGAAAACTCTGCAGATGTTTTGAGAAAAATAAATCAGTGTAGAACAATGGATCATTGTAAAACTAAAAATATTCACATGCTGTACCTAAACTGTACTTGTAGGTTTGGTCACATGCTTCCCTCCTACCAGACCATACAGCTGGGTGCAGCCCTGGGGCTGACAAGGTTTGCCATTATGTTGGGTCTCTTACAACACCCCTTGTCTGTGGCAGCTGGAATATCAGAAGAAACAGTAAAACGACAGGTAAGATGCAACACTCAGTAGGTGGGGTATCCTAAAAAAATATTTTTTCATAAAAACCTGTGTTGTGGGTACTCATTTTCATCCTAAAAATATTTTTTCATAAAAACCAATTTTGTGGGTACTCATTAGACGTGCCTCACTGAGGCACTTCTGATGAGTACCCACAATATATGTCTTTGTGGTGAATTAAAAAAAATATGTATTTAAAGATTTCTCTTATCTGGAGGAATGATGCTGACTGGTGACAAACCTTTTACTAGGTCTTCATTATTGATGGCCCCTACTTACGAAGTAGATGGGCTGTCTATGGTCCCTGTGGCAGAGCTGCTAGTAACTTTATCCAGAACTTGAATTTTTCATTCATGTTGGGTTGGGTAAAGATCCCACAAATTCAGGATTGCTGAAGGTTATTGCACAAGTCTAGATAAGGTGCTTTATTGCTTTGTTCAGCTAGAAAATATTGAGATTTTTCTTATTTATCCATGAAAGCCTGTACACCACAACGTCTTTATAACACTATTGTTGGGGTCCAAAGCATAAACTGTGCTAGTTAAAAAAAACCATGTTATATTCAAACAAAAATGTATAGATTATATAGAAAAATGACCATTTATGGTCATTTTTCTATATAATCTATACATTTTTGGGATCCATATTTAAACTGTTTCTATCCAAAACTGTGTTATAACAAACTGTGTTTTAAAGAGGTTAATGTGTATTGGTGGTGGGCATTAGAAATGCCTTTGTGAGGTGCTTCTAAAAGTCTCTCGGTGAAGTTCTTCTAATTGACTCCTCCGTCAGGCAGTTATAACCACGCCTACGTGAATTTCCTTAGACAAACTTTGTATTGATATACCTGTGCTTACCTGTAAAAAGCACGTGTTGATTTGTTTTTCTAACTAAAAAACATTGACAATTACCTTATTAGCTATTTTGAATGGTCAGTTGCGGTTGTCAGTTAAATGGTCAAGTGACTTGACGGAGGAGTCAATTAGTACCACAACATGTTTCATGGATAAATCTATGTAAGGAAAAACTGGATACCACTCTTAAATGGAGCTACATAAGCGTCAAACTTGGAAACAATTACATAAATTCATATTGTTTTTCTTTGTTTGCAGAAACATCTGATGTGCCATCCAAGACATCTAAGTTCTGTTGTAGATGAACACCATTTTATCAATGAAACATTTTCTCAGTTTAGGTAAGGTCTTTTCTTGAACACCAGTACATGATTATTGCCTTTATCTAAAAGAAATTGAATATTTTCTGTCAGCTACACATACTGCTGTGCATTATCATAGGTAAAAGTGGGTTCTAAATTTAAACAAACTGTGAACTGTAGTAGGGGTAGGTGACATTGAAAGTTTATTTTAGGGACTCTAACAGTAAAATTTTATGGAAACTATTCTAAAAATGAAAACAAAAGCTTCTTCAGTCTTTTTGTAAATTGAAATTTGGAATTCTAAGTTCAAACTGAAACGCTATTCCATTACAGTCCAACCTCTCTTAAGCCTTTTTCTGGGCTTGAACGACCATTATATGACCCTCCTGTGTAGTTTTCAGTGTAATATTACCTCTTATAAGTGTACATCGGCCAAACGTGGCCAGTGAAGGACAAAAACCTGGCCAAAATGTACAATTTCCCTGCCATACTTCACCAATCGCACTTTCTATTACACTGTAGCAATACAGAAGTGTCTTTTTTTGTTTGCACTGGGGCACAGAAAAACCCAATTCATTTGTTAGTTCAGACTATAGTAACCCCCAGGTCTAAAAATAATAGCAAGTTATTTTTCCAATAATAACCGAGACTGGTTTATGTATCAGATAAAATTATACCATTGGATACACATTACTATTGGTAAGTAATAGTGACCCAGTCCAGAAATCATTCTTCCTCTAATCATTCTTCATCCAATCAAATTTTAAACACAGAAACAACAAAGAAAAATGGCATTTAACCCTTGTCCTGCTGAATAAATTAAGATGCCACACCTACTTCTAATTTTCTGCCAATTAGATTGCTTGATCCGGATTTTCGCTATAAATTAACATACTTAATGACAAACAATGCAGATCCAGATCAGTTGGCTTAAGCCAACTGATCTGGATCTACACTGTTTGCGAAGGCAAGATGTATCCGGGTTCAGCATGACAAGGGTTAAGTACCAAGAGGCCTTTAGCAGCGTTATGTTGCGTAAAAGGATAGACCAAGACAATTTTAACATAAGATGAATAAATATATGTCTGAAAGAATCTGGACAATGAGAAATTATGTAGACAGGCAAATGGAGAAACTGGGCGAAGGAAAAACTCAAATTCAGTACATATGAAAATAGCTTGGTATGGAATCCTTGTCTTCAGAGACCACTTTTGGTACTTTTCAGAGGTAGTCGTACATGACAGGTTGGACTTTAATTGATAGGAGATAGTTTGCATGACATGTAAATCCTGTTTTCTGGGGAAAAATAAGAAAAATATTAAATTTGCATGAACTGTAAATCCTATTTTGTTTGAAAAATAACTAGATGTTTAATTTGCATGAAATGTAAATCCTATTTTCTGGGAAAAAAATATCATCAATTTGGTGACTGCTGAATTTTCCCATAGCATGCTAAATCTTAAAGATATTTTTACTATTTTATTTTACAGAACATTAAAAGCATTAAAGTCATTACCTAGAAGTCTTCCTGTAACTATTATAACAGGGAATTACTATGATGATCAGATGCCAGGGCCTTTAAATAAGGTAGGTTTTGTTGGCTTTTAACCCTTCTCATGCTGAATAAATTAAGATGACACGTCCACTTCTAATTTCCAGCCAATCAGATTACTCGATCTGAGTTTTTGATAGAAATTCACTTACTTAATGACAAACAGTGCAGATCCAGATCAGTTGGCTTCTAAGAAGCCAACTGATCTGAATCTGCACTGTTTGCTAAGACAGGGCGTGTCATGTTCAGCAAGGGAAGGGTTAAATGTATATAGAGGGATATCCAGGTTTTTTATTTCTCAATGAAAAATGATTGTTTTGGCTACCCACTGAAATCAGCTGTTTTGATTCTAGTGAGCAGTGAATACCACAACAAATATAGCAGTAATTGTGATGGAAAAAAGTGTCATTCTTGAACTAAATAAGCATTATAAATGGGGATTTGATGATTTTGCTATTGCCCTGCAGCATGTGACATAATACAGATGACAATTTTGCTTGCAGCAAGACATCCATTTTTGTCTGTCCATCTGTCTGACTGTTATATATATTCCATATGCCAGTTTCTATGCAATTATTCTAGTGATATTGTGTGGTGAGTCAGGCCCTCTTCCGTGTTCACCTGTCAGTGTATATACCATCTTTACCCAGTGCTGACAAACCGTCAGGCCTTATTTATTGGCATAGACAGATCAGACACCACAGATCTTTAGTATGCGAAGAGTTAATGCTGTGCATTGTTATACCCCCGCATACGAAATTGAAGGGTGCGGGGTGGATGCTGGGGTATACTGTTTTCAGCTTGTCCATGATTCCATCATTCTGCATTCTGTCATTCCATGATTTGGTCATTTTGAGTTCGTTTCCGCTCTTTATCTTGAGAATGAATTGATAGAATTAGACCAAATTTTGCACATTTAGTGACTGACCGGATCTAGGTTGGGATCTTTACGCATCCATTTTTCACAAATTTACAACACAGTTATGGCCCTTGGTTATTGTGAGGATTTGGTTTAGGCTCAATATCTTGTGAACAAATAAATGAAATGTGATCAAAATTTGCATATGCATTTAACTTAACCACATTTAGGTTGGGATTGTTGCACGTTCGTTTTTGCAAATACACAACAGAGTCAAGGCCCTTACTTATTGTCAGAATTTTGTTTCTGCTGAATAACTTGTGAATGAATCAACGAAATTTGATCAAATTTATTTTATGCATTGATCTTAACCAAATCTAGGTTAAATTTGTTAAGCACCCATTTTTGCAAATCTAGAACAGAGTTACAGCCCTTGGTTATCATTCCAAGTTCTTTTCCACTCAATATCTTGTCAAGAATAGAACTAGATAACATTTTGCATATTCAGTGACATTGACGGGATCTAGGTTGGGATTGCTACATGTCCATTTTTGCAAATTTACCTTACAGTTCTGGCCCTTGGTTATTGTGAGGATTTTGATTCTGCTTAATATCTTGTGAACAAATTGATGGATTTTGGTTAAATTTTGTATATGCATTGACCGTACCCACATCTAGGTTGGGATTGTAACGTGTCAATTTTTGCAAGTTTACAACAGGGTTATGGCCATTATTGTCAGAATTTCATTTTCACTCAATACCTTGTGAACGAATCTATGGAATTTGATCAAATTTTGCATATGCATTGACCTAAACCACATCTAGGTTGAGAGTTTTCACTTAATATCTTGAGAAAAATGAGTATAGACCAAAAATTGCATATTTAGTGACTGAACGGCTCTAAGTTGGGTTACTCGTCCATTTTCGCAAATCTGCAACACAGTTATGGCCCATGTTATCATGAAGATTTAGTTTCCCCTCATTATCTTGTGACAGAATAGATAGAATTTGATCAAATTTTGCACATGCATTGACCTTAACCACATCTAGGTTGGGCTTCCATTTTTGCAAAAACATTTAACAGAGTTATGGTCCTTGGTTATTGTCACAATATTGTTTCCACTAAATATCTTGTGAACAAATTGATGGGTTATGATCACAATTTGCATATGTGTTGACTTTAACCAGATCTAGGTTGGGATTGTTACCTGTCCATTTTCATAAATTCACAACAGTTGTGGCCTTGATTATTGTCAAGAATTTCATTTCCGCTCTTGAGATGAAATTGATGGAGTTAGACCAAATTTTTCATAAGCATTGATGTTGACAAGGTCTTTGTTGGGATTGTAATGTGTCCATTTTTGCAAATTTAAAACAGAGTTATCACCCTTGACTTTTGTCAAAATTTTGTTTCTACTATATATCTTCTGAACGAATTAATGGAATTTGGTCAGATTTTGCGTATGCATTGACCTCAACCAGATCTAGATTGGGAGTGTTACATGTCAATTTTTGCAAATTTACAACAGAGTTATGGCCCTTTGTGTTGTTCAAATTTTGTTTCCGCTCAATATCTTGTGAAAAAATCGATCAAACTTGATCAAATTTTGCATATGCATTAATCTAAACCAGACTTAGGTTTGGATTGTTACCTATCAATTTTCACAAATATACAACACAGTTATGGTCCTTGGTTATCATCAAATTTCCATTTCCCCTCAATATCATGGGAACAGATTGATGGAATTTGACCAAGTTTTGCATATTATTGATGCTAACCAGGTGTATGTTGGGATTGTTACATGTCAATTTTAGCAAATTTCCAACACAGTAACCACCCTTGGCTATTGTCAAAATTTTGTTTAGGCTCAATAGCTTGCCTGTAAAGGACATTATGCTTCATGTAAAACTGTTCCTACGATGTGTTTTATACAGGGGTATCTAATAAGCACTGCACCCTGACATTTCTTGTTTATTTCAGGCTTGGGCGAAGTCAGAACAGAATTTAATAAACAGTTTATACCCAAACTGCCAACATATAGTTGTTAATGGTGGAGATAGACATATGATGTACAGAAATCCTGAGGCAATTATAGAACCAATTAGAAAAATAATTAAACACTGGAAAAATAAAAATAGCAATGCTAAAGACAGTTGATAGGATGCATTACATAGCTCTAGATAAGAATACTTGGAGAAATATTTTCTTATTTTTTCTACAAAAACATAAGTTGTAGGTACTCATTAGAAGCACCTCATTGAGATGCTTCTAATGAATACCCACAACAGGGAAGATGTTCGCAGGCGGCGTGGGTGACGTGCTGACCTTTTTTCTGCAGACATCGCTCTGTTCATAAAGGAAAGTGATGTTGACATCACCTTGATTTTTCAGTGTGTATTGCCTATCCTGACCAATTAATTCACCGAAAATACAGACGCACGTGTCATGATATTTCATCCCTTGAAGCTAGGATTATTGGCAGACAAGTTCACTCGTTAGTTATTTGACAGTTCCCAGTAAAAGCATATCCTTTGTTTGCAGATAATCTGACCTAAATTTTGACAGGTGCACAATCCACCCCTTCTCAGTCTAATGTGCTTGATTGTATTTATTTATGTATTTTATATTTTTTTCATTTCAAAGTTATCAGACGCAGATGCACCGCTATGTTATACTGTTGACCTTTTCCTTTTGTAAGATGACATGCGGCAGCAAGCAAAATAGTATCTTATCACTTATGCAAGATCTCAGTATGCCGCGCATTCTGTTATTTCTCTTGGCCAAAAGCAATTTCTAAGTCATACAGAATGTGACCAGTAAAGCTTGTGTAGATTCTTGTGGGACTGCTCAGGGTGAGGGTAAACAATACATGTTTCCAGTACAAGTTAAAAAAGTTACGTTTTCACTTTCTCCCACATGAAGAAACTGCTCTATGAAAAAAACAAACTTATTAACCGTGTAAAATTGTAGAGCTTTTTCCTGTCAGAAATGCATTCGAAACACAAACATATTTTAAGAAAAGACCCAAACTGCACCAATTATTTTTCTGCGAATTTTAGCAGAAGATCGAAATTGCCGCAAATAAACAAGACCCAGACCTTTTTAGCTGCATATATGGATCGCAACACTGTGCAATGTAAAACTTTGAAATTATGTTTTGCGGGAAGCTTGACATAGAAGTCCATTATCAGAATGTGACGTACATGTATATATTTGCGGTAACGTGTAACAGAGCATTTATTTGTTTTGACTGATAAATGTTTTATTTAATTAACAAAAACCTTAATAACACTCAAGATAAAAAGATAACAGCTGACAGCAACAAACTTTTTGGGTGTTGTGGGGTACCGAATGTAAATGAAAGGCAGTGGTGGAGGGGTGCCACTGCTAGGATTAGTTCAGTATTTCTTGAGAAATGCCCCTCGAATCATTTGCTAAAGAAACTATAAAATATAGATATCAGCTCTGCATGCCAAAAAAAAAAATAATAATAATAATGCAAGGGTATTCTTACCATTGAAATAGTAAGCAAAAAAAAAATAAAACAAAATAAAAAAAATAAAAATAAAATAAAAATAAAAGATAAAAATCCTTTAATAAATTTAAAGTTTGGTGGCATTCACTGCACAAGTTATGTAGGCTGGGATTGTCATGTCTCCCTGCTCATTGAACATGTCTCCCTAATTTCCAATGAAGGAGACGTGAAGTCTCCATATTTTCTGGGCCAGCTTCCTTCCTGCCACAACATATGTTTTTGTGGAAAAAAATCAGCATTTTATATTGAAACAAGTGCCTTACTTAGAGGTATAAAATTTGAATACAGTGTATGTGTTTCATCAGAAAATACTGAATTAATGAAATACATGGCATGCCATAATTTCCATAAATATTTGTAGAGGCATGTCTGAGCCATAAGTACAATCAACTCTCTTTGTACCGACACTCGATACAACAACACAATTCGTTATAATGACAATTTGAATGTCAAGAAACCTTCACTTAAGAGGTGACAATGTATGAGAAATTATGCAAGAATATTGCATTAAAATTTCAAAGAACATATGTTTTGGGTATTTGTTAGAATTGCCTCACTGAGGCAATTCTAACAAATATCCAAAACATATGTTCTGTGAGGAACTAAGAATAAAACAAGGTCTTTCTTACATATCATTCTGTCCATTCAGGATTCTTTACAAGAGCAAATTCATTTTAATGGCAACATCTTTGGGAACAAATGCTGTTGTTGTAACGAGGGTTTACTATATAGACAGAAAGTGCTCGATCTGTGTCTATACTGGTTGGTGTAGCTTCAGATAAGGGAACATATTTCAGTCGCTCAGTCGGATGCACGTCGGACTGATGATCAGGTCGCAGGTTCAATCCCTGCCAGGTCCGGCAACATCCTTTGATAGAGATTGATATGAAATACTTTCTATGGTCATTCCCTCCATTCAAGAAGGGCAGTTGTCATTTTCTGGTGAAAGAATGCCCACAAGTACTGGTTAACCACTTGGAGGACAAAGCCTGCCCAGGAAAAGTGTGGTTAGGCAAACTGACTACATGATCCTTATAAGCTGACTAGGCTGTAAAACCTAAACTCAGTCAATCAGTCAGTCAACCAAGAGTATTGATATTTGTGTTATTGCTTCATGAAAACATGTTGTGGGTACTCATTAGAAGTGCCTCATTGAGGCACTTCTAATGAGTACCCACAGCATATCTTTTTTTTTTTTTTTCATGTAGAAATAAGAAAATTTTTATCTGGAGATATGGGTTGGCATTCAGTCATCACTATTTAGATACATGACCAAGTGACAAAATTGTTTGCTAAGTACTGTTAAGAAAAGATGGCTTGTCCAAATATTTCGTAATATAATGTAAGTCTTGCCATGTGAACTATTGTGTTCAGACTACATAAGGTTTGGAGTTCCAGAATGGCACAGTCTGATGAGTACTTTGTTTTTTTTCATGGATACAGTCTGCCTAATAATATTTCTACAATTTCTAGAGCATAACACAATTCGGTGGGTCAGCCCTGTGACAAAATGTCATTTGATGCAATACTCTGAGAAGTACCAGTATGTCCCTTGATTTGATACAGCATGTTTTATTTTTGTTTTTAGTAGTCATGTCTCTTCTCAGTCTTCTGACAAGGTTGACACACCATTTAATATATAAGATCATCATCATCATCACCATCATCAGGATTTTTATACCCCACCACACAATAGTGGCAGGGTATGATGGTTTCACATTCGAGGTCCGTGTGTTTTTCTGTCTGTCTGTCTGCCCATCGTACATCCATATGTCCATCTGTATTTTGTTTCTGGATGATAACTTGAGTAAACATCAATTTATTTTCACTAAACTTGGTGCGTGAATTGATATTGTGGAGATCTGGTTTAGGATTGCTTATGGGCAAATTTCGTCAATGTTTTGACAGTTATTTGCCCGTGATACATCCATATTTTCGTGTCCTGATGATAACATGAGTAAATATCAGTTGATTTTCACCAAACTTGCCGGCCTTGGTGGCTCAGTTGGATGCGCCGTCCGACTGGAGACCAGGAGGTTGCAGGTTCAACCCCCGCAGAGGTCGGCATCATTCTTTCATGGAGATTGATCATGAAATATTTTCTACAGTCAGTCTCTCCTTTCCGCTGATTCAAGAAGGGCAGTTGTCAGTCTCTGGCAAAAGAATGTGCACAATACTGGTTAACCACTTAGAGGACTAAGCCTGCGCAGTAAACGTGTGGTTAGGTAAACTGACCACGTTCGACATGACCTCAATGGGTTGATTGGGCCGTAAAACCTCAACACAAACAAATTCACCAAACTTGATATGTGCATTGATATTGTAAAGATCTGGTTTTTGAATTGCAAATGGGCAAATTATGTCAATTTTGGACAGAGTTATCTGCCCACCACACGATAATGGCTGGGTATTATCGTTTCACGTTTTATTTTATCCAGTCATTGGGGCTGAGTTATGCATGTGTAAAACTTGACATCCCGACCTCTGAATTGTAACATTTGTTTATATACTCCGAATGTTCAGACTGAATTGCTAGAGCAAACAATGTAGACCCAGATTGGATGCTGCCAAATGAGGCACCTGATTTGTATCTGCAGGAAAGAGTTTAGCAGTCATATTTAATATTTAGTACATATGTGATAATAATGCTGGGCCCAGTTGTTCAAAGCGTCGTTAGCTTAACGATCTCGTTAAGGGTCATTTTGTTAACTGTTTTAGCGGATTCAATATACAATATTCTGATATTTTTTTTGTTGCAAAAATTTGAGTAGCTTTTGCAGTGCAAAAGCTATCACATTTTTTCAGCAAAAAATTTCAGCATATTTGTGTATCACTCGATGTAAATTTAATGAATCGTTAACTAACAATGTCGTTAGCTTTGAACAACTGGGCCCAGATTTTTGACATTATGAAAACATGCCCATTCAAATATATTGAAAATTTCATCACCCAAAACTGAAATCTTTATGATAAGGAGTACCCACAATTTATGTTTTTGAGCAGAAATAAGAAAAATAATTTATATCCATGTAAACCTCAGTTTTACTATATAAAAGTGGGGTTTAAGGGGTCAAAATTATTAACCATATTCGACCTAATTACCGCATCATGCGCTTAAGTTTTTCAAAATAACTGAAAAACTCATAGTAAAATATCTTCCTAATAAGGGCACAGGAATATTAGCAGAGGACTTCTGTGGAGGGTAGGGGGGTCATATTTAATGATGCTTATGTGATAAGTGTTCTGTGTTTCTTATAGAAGCATATATTGTGGGTACTCATTTGAATTACCACAACAAGTTTATAAAAGCATATGTTGTGGGTACTCATTTGAATTACCACGACAGGTTTATAAAAGCATATGTTGTGGGTACTCATTTGAATTACCACGACAGGCTTATAAAAGCATATGTTGTGGGTACTCATTTGAATTACCACGACAGGCTTATATAAACATATGTTGTGGGTACTCATTTGAATTACCATGACAGGCTTATAAAAGCATATGTTGTGGGTACTCATTTGAATTACCACGACAGGCTTATAAAAGCATATGTTGTGGGTACTCATTTGAATTACCATGACAGGCTTATAAAAGCATATGTTGTGGGTACTCATTTGAATTACCACGACAGGCTTATAAAAGCATATGTTGTGGGTACTCATTTGAATTACCATGACAGGCTTATAAAAGCATATGTTGTGGGTACTCATTTGAATTACCATGACAGGCTTATAAAAGCATATGTTGCGGGTACTCATTTGAATTACCACAACAAGTTTATAAAAACATATGTTGTGGGTACTCATTTGAATTACCACAACAGGTTTTTAAAAGCATATGTTGTGGGTACTCATTTGAATTACCACGACAGGCTTATAAAAGCATATGTTGTGGGTACTCATTTGAATTGCCTGGACTTGTCTAAGCAGTTCAAAAGAGCACCCACAACAAATGCTTTTATGAAAGAACCAGATAAAATTATAGTGGTTTTAATCTGAAGAGCTAGAAATTGCTTGACAGTGCGCTTATAGGAGCACATGTGGTAATTAGGTAAGTATGTTTTCTTAATGATAGATACTTTTTAGCTCGCCTGTACGAAGTACAAGGAGAGCTATTGTAGTCACCCCGGTCGTCCGCGTTTGCGTTCCCGTTCCCGTCACACTGCGTTAAAGTTTTTCAAATGCTTATATCTCAACAGTCACTCCTCACAGAGGCATCAAATTTGGAACTTAGGTACCTTGGAGGGTCTTCTGAGATTCCAAGTCCCTGGTTCATGCCCCTGGGTGGGGCTAGGGGTTAGAATCTAGGACACCTTTGTAATACTGTGTTAAAGTTTTTCAGATTCTTATAGCTTGACTTTCACTCCTCATAGAGCATTCATATTTAGAATTTGGGTACCTGGAGGAGTCTTCTGAGATTCCAAAAGAACATACCCCTGGGTTCATACCTCAGGGTGGGCCTTGGAGTGGGGCTAGGGGTCAAAATCTAGGACACATTTGTAAAATCTTATATGCCTACAGGTTATAGACACAACTGGTTATACATCAGCTAACTATGTGACATCGGTTTAAGTGTAAGAGAGTGAAGGTCATGGTGACCTACATTTTACGGTCCAGGTCACCTAGATTTCACGGTCCAGTGATTTTGCCTTATATCTTGAATACTATTTGTTGGATAAATGTCACACCTGGGATATTACTTCCATGTGACCCAATGAATGACCACTTACTATATCTAGGTCATTGTGACCTATATTTCATGGTTCAGTGATTTTGCCTTATATCTTGAATACTATTTGTTGGATAAATGTCACACCTGGGATATTAGTTTCTTGTGACCCGATTATTGACGTCAAAATATATCTCTGTTGGTGTGACCTATATTTCATGGTTCAGTGATTTTGCCTTATATCTTGAATACTATTTGTTGGATAAATGTCACACCTGGGATATTACTTCCATGTGACCCAATGAATGACCACTTACTATATCTAGGTCATTGTGACCTATATTTCATGCTTCAGTGATTTTGCCTTATATTTTGAATACTATTTGTTGGATAAATGTCACACCTGGGATATTAGTTCCTTGTGACCCGATTATTGACGTCAAAATATATCTCTGTTGGTGTGACCTATATTTCATGGTTCAGTGATTTTGCCTTATATCTTGAATACTATTTGTTGGATAAATGTCACACCTGGGATATTACTTCCATGTGACCCAATGAATGACCACTTACTATATCTAGGTCATTGTGACCTATATTTCATGGTTCAGTGATTTTGCCTTATATCTTGAATACTATTTGTTGGATAAATGTCACACCTGGGATATTACTTCCATGTGACCCAATGAATGACCACTTACTATATCTAGGTCATTGTGACCTATATTTCATGCTTCAGTGATTTTGCCTTTTATTTTTATTACTATTTCATGGAGAATTGTCATACCTGGATTATTATATCTATGGGACAAAATGATTTACATACAAATACATCTAGGTCAGTGTGACCTATATTATATGGCTTAATGATAAAAATGTTACAATATAAAATGTACCCAGCAGGGGAGCTACGCTGTCCTACGACAGCTCTTGTTTGATCATGTTCACATCAGCTTTTGCATTTTCTATCATACTTTACAAAATTCCATTCCTTAGTTCTGCAACTCATTTTTTTCTCTACTTTATTCTGTATAAACTCCAGTTATTCAGTCTGAAATATTTAAGTAAACTGTGTAGATTGGTTTGATAGCCTCTTCATTGTTTGATACATACACATAATTACTTAACCCTTGTCCTGCTGAATAAATTAAGATGCTACAACCATTTCTCATTTTCGGCCAATCAGGTTACTTGATCCAGATTGTTGATACAAATTCACATAATGCCAAACAGTGCAGATCCAGATCAAGCCAACTGATCTGGTTCTACACTGTTTTCAAAGGCAGGGCATATCCGGGTTCAGCAGGAATAGGGTTAAGAAGGGCAGTTGTTAGTTTCTGGTGAAAGAATGTGCACAATACTGGTTAACAGCTTATAGGACTAAGCCTGCCCAGTAAAAGTGTGGTTAGGAAAACTGAACATACTCCACATATATATGACTGTACTGTAAAACTCAAAAAAAAAAAAAACAACCCAAAAAACAAACATAATTATTACAGTAAGGTGATCTCAAGATCTGTATCATATTTGGTGGATGTCCACAGATCATAGGATCACACAAGGTGTTTGCCTGTTCAGGAGTGTGATCCAGAGATCTGGGTGAGTTCCTTCCTGATGTTGATCAGCAAATGAGTTTCTCCAAATACAGTTTTTTTTATTCCTAAGTACTTGAACATTTTAATTTAGAGAGGCTGAAACGAGATTTGCGTATGACTAGCAAAAAAAGTCAAAACAGAATCAATTGAAATTTGCAATAAACTACCTTATAACATGTATGCCTAGTTAAGAGACTGGTCAACCTGCACACTCTGTGTGTGTGTGTGTGTGTGTGTGTGTGTGTGTGTGTGTGTGTGTGATTCACTTATTGCTTTGGGCATTTCACCTTAGTTTAATAAAATTTCTGTGGATAGTTCAGTTTTAGAGTTTAATAAAAGTGTTATGTTTTGATAATGCTGTCTTTTTGTTTTTACTAAACTCGAGGAAGGTTCTGTTACCAAGTTTACCTTGTGTTATATAAACTCAAATAAGTAACCTTAAACCTATACTCAAACAAAAACTCCTTACCATACTTACTCTATAATAACCTATTTATGCCTAGTGTCCTGTAAAATGGACATTGGCAAACAGCAAAGACCAGATCGGACGCCACAGAACGTGGCGTCTGATCAGGGTCTATGCTGTTTGCATTTAGGAAAGGAATTTCTATAAAACATGATGACATTGACCCTTGTCCTGTGAATAAATTAAGATGCCGTACCCACTTCTATTTTTCAGCCAATCAGATTACTTGATCCAGATTATTGATAGAAATTCACAAACGGCAATATCCTGTTATCTTCTCTGGCTGATATTTCCACCTCCTCTCACCAAACCCACACACCCTCCAGATTCACATTTTTAGAAAATCAATTATGGAATGAACCTAATTTGCATATTTTTTTTTTTGCTCATTTGCATATTTAATTACATCCCTTGAATGTACTTATTCCGTGCTGGGAAGATAACAGGATATTGCCAAAAACTTAATGGCAAACACAGAGCAGATCGGTTCACATCTTCACAATCCAACTGATCTGGATCCACACTGTTTGCAAAGGCATTGTATATCCGGGTTCAGCAGGACTAGGGTTAAAAACTAACCAAACACACATAATATTGAAATGAACGAATCTAAAGAGCGAAGGTAGGAGAGTCCACTCGGTTAAATTTGAACAAATCCATTTGAGTACCTGTTTATGTGTTAAAACTTGTGGAGACAGAATGGCAAACAGTGTTGGCTTGGAGCGCTCTCAAACGCCATCATGTGAGTGATAATGTGGTGCATGCTTCTGTTGAAACTTCCGATAGGTTAGCCCTGCCATCACTACAGTTTGTCTGGAAGAGACCTCCTTGACTTGAAGCAAGTTCAGGGGTTGCGACCTCTCATCTATCCCATGCTTCCTTTCTCTCCTCCCCCACCCTCTGGGAGACAGCTCAACAGGACTGGCATCTTATTGAATGCACCCAGAGTCTGCTCAGAATGCGCGAATGCGCAGGCTGAGCTGATTCTTCGCTGGATGCACGTCAATAGGTACGTTTTTTGACGTTTTGCCACGTATTATTCTTGTTATCTCGGACCCATCAATACCCGGACTTGATACTGTCCGTTTCCGTTAATTATCATGTCGCGGGTGCTGGTGATGCTTAAGTCACTTCGGAATGTATTTTTTGCAAACTCCACCCATATTAAACTAGTATTAAACACATTTATTTTTAGTTAAGCCAGTTAAAATTATTATAAAGCAATAATGCCATCTTGGGTCCATTATATGTTAATAACATTTTATTCAACTGATTCCTTTTAACATAGATAATCGCCGAATTTTGCACATACTTATTTTTGTATTGATGGGTCCGAGTTGTTATTAAAAACCCCCCAAAAACTAACTTTTTTTTCATTCATGTGTAACCCATGTACTACTTGGGGGCCCTAGGATACGTATTCTGGCAGTATTCTGGCACTTTTGTGAGATGATATCATTTATCATAGATATCACAGGATCGCATGAGGATATCTAACCCAATAAAATATTGATGTATCTTATTGTGACCTCGGACAGTAACACTAGGTTATATGCATTCCCATTGGAGCCAAAACATCTGAAAACCTACTTTTCGACGTGTGCCCAGTGAAGATTCAGATCAGCCTGCGCGTTCGCGCAGTCTGATCTGAATCTTCACTGGGCGTATTTTGGATAGCCAAGGATTCAAAGTTTCTTCATGCGGACACCGAAGACTGTGATCAGACTGAGCAAATGTGCAGGCTGATTTGAGTCTTCGTTGGGCGCACATGTCAGAAGGTACGTTTTCGCATGCTGAGGCTCATTTATTTTTTTTCCATATTATGCATGGACATGTCTGTCACACTTGTACACAATATGATATCGAAAACGAGAAAAAGGGACCTCATGTCATGTGCGAACAACAAAGGTTCTGATCAGTTTACATATTCGTGCTGTCTCATCAGGGTATGTCCTGTTTGTCGTTTTTTTGATCTGTAGAATATATAGTGATTCTGTAAGCGGCAACGAAGACCCTGATCAGACTGCGCTTATGCGCAGTCTGATCTGGGTCTTCGTTGTCCGCATATGCGATATGGCCCCTTTTTCATGACATCTTATATCCTGTGCTTTCGTGTTACTGCCAGCGTTCCACAGTCACAGACTTCAACTGAGGTAGGCATTAAAATTATTAATATTTATGTTGTACCGATTAGTTTCAAGTTGCAAAATACGTTGTTTGGTTAACAAAATTCGTTAACGACTGCACAACGCGTTACGTTAACTATGCCGAGGTTAAAAATGCGACAATCATGTCCATATGCGTATCGTACGCACATAACGCATGTGCGTAATTTGTGTAAGAAAATATTTACAATAAAGAGACATCAACTAACATAGACATATATTTCCATAGGGGCTGCTCTTAAGGAAAGGAAATAATTTATCGCGTTCAAAATGGGGGCTACTCTTAAAAGATAAAAGAAAATGCTCTTTCTGGGAGCAAATTCTTTTCTTTATGAGTAACCCCTATTTCGAAAGCGAATCAACAACAAAAGCATCGTATCTCGACAACCACTCATGAGCAATGTTTCGTATTTGGGACTTCGCTACTCTGGATGAAGATGCTGCTATGCTAAAGGTCAAAATCTAGGCCATCTTCAGTGACGTAGCCATAAAGGAAAAATCTTGGAAAATTATACCTAGAACCTCTCCCAAATTAGTGGCTGCTCTTTAACGAAAGAATTTATTCTTTCCTTTAGTAGTCCCTGTGGTAAAGAAGCAAAATACTTATATATATTTCTTAGATTTTTTTTGTCTTACGCATGTTTCGCACATGCGTAAATGAGTAATGTGATTACGCTTATGATCTTGAAAAGAACTTATTGTATAAGGGGAGTAACTACAGTCATCCCAGTCGTCCGCGTATACCTACGTGCACGTTCGCATTACAGTACGTTGATAATCGTAGGCGTTGCGCTCTTTACACATGTGCGTTACATGCATAAGAAAAAATTCTCTTTAAGGAAATTTAAGACTTTATCGCTTCCGAAATAGGGCTACTCTTAACGGAAAGAATTTGCTCTGGGAGCAAATTCTTTCCTATAAGAGTAGCCCCTATTTTTGAAACAAAACTAGGGAGAATACATCATTTTTTTCCTGGGTGTGCTTAAAAACAATTCCGTTCTGGCTACACCACTGCTGATTATCCATCCTTAAGGATAACTTTTTTTTTTGGCACTATTTCGACTGACTTGAATTCATGACACTTGCTATGATGAACAAGCATCGCCCTTCACACTGGGCAGAAACCGTTACTTTGGTCATATAATTTCTGTAACATTCAAATTGTTTGAATATACACAAATCAAGGACATTTCTGTTATGTACAATGCATTACACTGAGCCTTACTTTTAAGAGGATTGGATATAGCCCGCTCAGCAGGCACACAACATTCATCCAATGTCAAAATAAAAAAGTTGAATCAACGTTCAATCGACATTGTTTCAACGTTGTTGGCCTGCTGGGCGGCGCCCTACTTTATCGCGCCCCCTTACGACTCGTAGCGAGGTGGGAGAAGAAGAAGGTATGATTTCCGGCATGCTTTGAAGGGATACAACTATTATGACTTCCTATTTGCTTGCCTTTACACAAATCCCCTACTGAACATGGGTTTTACTCCAAAAGGTAAGAGTCTCCTCTATTCTGAAAGGGATCAACTCCAAATTGGAAAAAATGTACTTCGTGGGAGCATTTTCTTTCCTTTGAAGTACTTTTCCAGAAGGTTTTCAAATGCTGTCCCTTTACAGAGTAGAGTTCAGAAAGGAGGCAAAACCAACTTTTACATAGTAGTCTTCTTTGAAATTGTGTCAACTCCCTTAAAATTCGTGAACATCTGCTTTCTTTACTTAACAGCAAAATGTCTACCGAACCCAGAAAAAAGCGAATCTGCATCGTGGGTTGTGGACCCGCAGGCATGTCTACCATGTACCACTTTGGGAAGATGTCTGCTGATAAAATACCAGATATTGTTTGCTACGAGAAACAATCAACATGGGGAGGAATGTGGAACCTTACTTGGAGAACAGGTAGGATGAAAATCAGTCTTGACATGCACTGGAAAATCGGGCTGCGTTTATGTTTAAAAAACATGATTTTTTTTGCCCTTGATACCCATATCTAGGGCGCCACGCCTTCGAGTATATGCGGACAGCGAAGGCCCAGATCAGCCTGCGCGTCCGCACAGTCTGATTTGGGCATTCGCTGTCCGCTTAAAGAATCATTGGATACTATAGAATGCATCAATGGAGAGCAAATTCCCGGGTGAGACTTTGCGCATGCGTGGGATGAATCTGAATCTGTGCGTTTTGCATATGCTCGAAGACAACTTTTCGGTTGGCGCGGCTCATCAAACGACGATCACCAAAAGGCAGAACGTTTACAATTGCATTCTGCTTGCTAACAGAATTCCATACTTTCTAAACAAGTAATGTACACCCTCATGTTCCCCTTAACATATAGTGAAATCAAAGCACTGACAGCACTGGTTGGTCGATTGTCTTAGTGTAGGCTGGGAAAATGGTTCTGAACGGGGGTTAAGACTTTCCTTTAACCATTACTTCCTGTAATTTAAGCAAATAGTGCAGACCCTGACCAGACGCCGCGTTGCGCGGCGTCTGAACTGGGTCTGCACTGTTTGTCAGATAACCTTCTAAATAGAGGATATTTACTCTTTTTCTGTGAATACCATAAATATTGTCATCGAGTGTAATGAAAACATCAGTATTTTCACGAGTGTGAAGCACGAGTGATAATTTGAATGTTTTCATTACACGAGATGAAAATTTTTTATGGTATTCACTAAAAAAGAGTAAATTTTCTTTTTATTCTATTGTTTACACGCAAATGCGCGTTTCTGACGTCATAAATAATGTCACCAAACAAAAACATGAACGTCATGGCGTCAACGCTCATCGAAATAATTTGGATACCAAAATGTTCCTTACATTCTAACTAAGAAAATGCATACCAACACTTGATACTTTAGTTAAGAAACAAAGAAGTTAGAGGTGTTCAAAAATCTGAAGTGGAAGATCCACTTCTGAAACAATGAAGAAAACCGAAGTCGCCCAAAGCGAGAAGTGAAAATATAAATCGTATCAGTCACTAGTGAAATGATACGATATCAATTCACTTGTGATTGATACCACTTTTATTTTCACCAGATATACATTGATTTCACCGCTAACAATAAAATATTTCACTCTAACGTCACAGCGACAAGAATAGCGCGGCTATAATTAACCGTTAACTGGATTTCGTATATACACGCAATTTGATTTCATTGGTCAATGATAATCACATGGACAATCACCTTAAGAATATTTCGGTGCATGTATACTTTGGCTCGATTGTAACCAATCGACCAAAAATGGGTATGCATAATTCAGCGAAATGTTTTGTTTCAGAATTTTTTCAGATTTTAGATCTTTCAAATTGTTATGTTTTCTTTTTCTATCTATCTTCTTTTTCTGCATAGCATACATACGCCTTAATCTCCTTAATAACCAAATCTCCTCCTTTTATGGAAAATATCATGGCTTGTATAACTCTAGATAGGAGAGAAAGTCATTATATGAGCTGTCGCATGGCAAAATCAACAAAATGACCAGAGCAACTAGCGCAGGCTCAGATTAGCCAGGGCATCTGTCCAGTCTGATCAGTCTTCACTGTCCGCTTGTAGAATTGATTGTGTTGTGGTTTAACGACACGTCTGCCCTTATGGGTCATTTTGTGTCGTCTCCCAGAGAAAGGGAGAAGAGAGATAGAAGAGATAGTAGAGGAGATGAAAGAGAGGGACGGGGAGAGAGGAAAAATGAATGAAAGTGAAGAAATAAAAACAAGGATAGCAGGCGTTGCCGAACTGTAAGCCAATATCAGTTGGACGCCCAGGTGACGTAAGATACACGACACCACCACACCCGACCACCGCCTCCGCTTGTAGAAACCTTGATTCCTTAATAGCCCATTGAATGCACAGCAAAGACTGATCAGACTGGGCGGATACATATGCTGATCGGACTCTTCCCTGGGCGCCCAATTATTTTGTTGGTTTTTTCATGCGCTGGATCATATTCTTTCTAAAATATACTGAAGGTAAATAGGGTACTCATTGCATCTTTCAGGGACGGATGAATATGGCGAACACGTGCATGCATGCATGTATTACGATCTATGGACCAATAATCCAAAGGAGCTGACTGAATATCCAGATTATACCTTCAAGACCCACTTTGGCAAAGCGGTGCCATCATACGTACCGGGACCAGTACTTAGAAAATACTTTGAAGGTTTGCGCTCTGGGTAAAATTTTCAGCGGACAACTATTTGATGTTTTTATACCCCGCCACACGATAGTGGCGGGGTATTATGTTATCACGTTGGCTATCCGTGTGTCCGTCCGTGTGTCCGTCCGTCTGTCGTACGTCCGTTCGACCGTATCTTCCTTTTCGGATGATTACTTGAGTAAATGTGAATGGATTTTTACCAAAATTGACACATGTGTGCACTGATATTGGTTTGGGATTGTCAATGGGCAAATTTCGCGTCTATTTTTGACAGAGTTATCTACGCGCGACAGGTCTGTATTTTCATTTCCGGATAATAACTTTAGTAAACATCAATGGATTTTCACCAAACATGGTGTGTGCATTGATATTGTGAAGATCTGCTTTGGAATTGCTGATGGGCTAATTTCGTCAATTTTTGACAGTTATCTCTTGCAACACGTCCGTATTTTCATTTCTGGACGATAACTTTAGTAAATATTAATTTTGATTTTCACTAAACTTGGTATGTACATTGATATTGTGGACCTCTGCTTTGGGTTTGCTAATGGGCAAATCTCGTCCATGGATAGAGTTATCTGCCCGCAATACATCTGTATTTTACTTTCAGGACAATAACTTGAGTAAATCTCAATGGATTTTCACCAATTTTGATATGTGCGTTGATGTTTTGGAGAAATGCTTTGAGATTGCTCATTGCCAAATTTCGAAAATTTTTGACATTTATATGCCCACGACATGATAATGCCGGGATATTTTCGTTATTATCATTTTTTTCCCCAGAAAACAGGTTTTGACATTTCATGCAAATTGTCTCCACTGGAGACAATTTGCATGAAATGTCAAACCTGTATTCTGAGAAAATAAGAAATATATCGTTAATTTGGTTTCTGCTGAATTTGCACATTAAGTGGTAAAAATAAAGTGTCTGGTCCTTTAGGGCGATTGGACTTTCACATTACATGTCAAAATAGAATCCAGCTTACAGACACAATTTGGATTGCATAACTGCCTATTGACTCCAAGCAGATTAAGATGAGAAATTCTTGGTGACTTAGGCCACCCTTAAAGGTAGGGGCCTGATAAGGGGTAATTAGATTAGGTATCAGCAAAGTTTATGATGACAAAAAGGTAAGAGAAAAGTCCAGGGAGTGCCACAATCACAAACTGCAGCCCTTCCCAGACCCCAAGAGGAAGAGGAAACCGACAAATCTAAACAAGCACAAACCGAACAAACGTACGAAAAGCACTAAGATTAGCTCTCTCTTCCCCAAGCGAGGTAATCGCAATACTAAAAGGATTGAAAACACAAGAACAAAATGACACACGGAAAGACATACAACAAATCGCCTCGTAGAATAAACCACAAAGCAACAAAGAGTAAGACTAACACCGGGACCACCGCCTTCGAACGGTCGGTAGAGCAAACCACCGGGGGGGGGGGGGGGGGGTGGGGGTGGGGGGGAGGGTTTAAAGCACTTTTACAGCTAGCTAACTTCACCCTGGGTCCCGATGCTACTCTTAATACAGAAATACATAAAAATTCGGTTCGCATAAACTCAGTCAATGCATCAAAGCGAAAACATAAAAATCAAATTAATCACTAAAATAAACAAAGACGAGAACTCATGGCTAATTCTACTGTTTGCCAGGGTAAATGAAAACCAATAGTTGAACCACGGCGGGCCAAGCCAAAGACATATAGTCAAGCCCCAACCCACTGGTTTAAGTTTTACGAAGAGGCAGTCATTGAGTCTGAGGCCCGAACCGCCGTCGTGCAATTAAAGAGTGAAGCATAGCCATCAACAATGATTGGGTTGACAACTAGGCATGCAGTCTGCCGCATAATATCCAGGCTATAGCCAATTCTTTTATAACGGTTAATAAGTTTTCTGAATTGCTCCGAAAAGTTAGATTTACCTACAATTTTTCTAAATCTGTACACTACGTCACCGTAAAATTCGGATTCCGATATACCTTGTTGCAGAAGTGTTTTCAGACTGACGCTATATTTTTCTAACAAGGCACTGTGTCTGCGATAAAATTTCGAAAACGCCTTACGAAGTTTAAAATAACGATAGCCCTGCCTAAGATGTTTGGCAGTAAGGGCTTTTTACGGTAGTTAAAGTTATTAAGATTTGAAGAAGCTCTGGCGAATCTTATAAGTTGAGATATGTATACCCTATATGAGGTACGCCGGGGGACATCGCCATCCAGAAAAGGGAAACTGGCTATATCAAAATCAAAATCGTCCCGTTTATCATAAATTTTGGTGGAAACTGTACCATTAGATATACATAGGTTCAAATCCAAAAAAGGTGCCTCGGTATCGGAAGAATTTGCTCTATTTAATTGGAGTTCTGTAGGGTATATCCGGTCCACCATTTGATCAAAGTAAATATTGTCAATATTTAATAAATCGTCAAGGTATCTTGAAGTTGAATTGAAAGCCTCAATAATGTCAGCCTGATTTTCACGTGAGAGAGACTTCATGAAATCTCTCTCATAACAAAAAAGAAACAAATCTGCAACAAGAGGAGCACAATTAGTTCCCATCGGAATACCAATAGTTTGTCTATAAAGTTTAGTTCCAAATCTAATAAAAATATTATCCAAAAGATAAACAAGGGCATCACAGACTTTTTGACACGACCATAAATTGTGATTATTATATACATCAGAAGTGAAAAAAAAAAACACAAGTGGAAAAGGGGTTTGTAAACGTTTAATCCATTTAAGTTCAAGTTCATGTCTTAAAATATTTTTTAATCTTTCGGTAGAAATGGACTTGTAGGGAAACAGTTAAGGTGGGCAATTTGGTGATAATTTGATATATTGCCTCTTTATTCAGTAAAATATATCTGGTTGTTATTCATTAGAATTGCCTCTCCAAGGCAGTCCTAACGAATAATCACTACATGTTTTATGGAGAAATACAGATATATATGCTTTTATGCTAATTTATCATCAACTACCCTCTTTATCTGCTTCTTTGGATCAAATACAGAAAATTGGTAAGATAGATAGTATTAGTTTATTTATTTAAAGCGAAAAAAAATTTTGGCATAAAATACACCTTCTCAATTGTCTAAGAACTTTCTGACATATTCCATAATGTGTTGTTTTACTGAAGTTAAAATATTTAGTTTTGAGGCAGCTATGGAATAATTGTGAAGTGTGCTTATTTACTTTTGAAAATTAATACATAAATAAAATTCTTTCAATTTTATATTTCTGTTTAAGTTTATTTGTATTTTTTTCACGGTGCAAGAAAAAACAACACCTTTGTACTTTGGAAAATAAACTATAAATAAATAAAGTGATACAATACAAATCAACAAATTAAATGCAAAATTTGCAAATGAATTTATTTGGTTCTAAAGTAATATATTGAATACTGCTCAGTCGTAGGGAGACAATATCTTTATAATCTTTCATACTCACTTAGATAAGATGAGCCTTTGATGTGCGCTCTGTTATCAGGACTGTATATTGGGGCTGCTCATGAGAGGGGTCTAGCCAAAGAAGGACAAAAATAAATGTGTCTTAAAGGCGCTGCTAGGGGCGCGAGTGACGGCTCTAGTAGCTTTTATTATCCATTATGATCTGACTCAATTTAGTTTCTATCTTTTTTTCTGTAGTTCCAAAGACCCCAACTTTTAGATTAATTTGTTATCCTTGAGAATTTTATCTGACGCTTTGATCATTTCTGTAATGTATATATATCGTCAAAAGTTAAGCACCGTTTTAATTCTTATATCTGTATCTGTGTCAAACTTAGCTGATGACAAGGCATCTTTATATCAGTCAAAAGAGCATATCCAAAGTAGATCGCACAGAAAACTTGACCAAAATGATTTATAATGTTATCCATCGGTTAAAATATATTATATATCTTATATCGGCCGCGCCATACTAAAACGCATCTTAGGGCATAAGCAGACAGCGAAGGCCTAGATCAGCCTGCGCATCCGCGCAGTCTGATCGGAGCCTTTGCTATCCGCTAACAGAATCATCGTGTACTACAGAATCAATGGCCCGGATGATACTTTGCGCATGTGCAGGATGATCTGAATCTGCGCATGTTCGACGGCATCTTTTTGCTTGACATGGTCTTTATAAAGACACTTACAAATCTTCACTGAGTCCAGATAGTAACTAAATTTTATTTTGTTTGATTTCAGGTCGTATTATAAAAGGAAGTCAATTTGATTTACGTAAATATATAAGGTTCAATACAGTTGTTAGATGGATTTACTTCAATAAAGACACAGATGATTTTACTGTTAAAGTCAAGAATCTGGGTGAGGATAAAGACGAAGAAGAGATATTCACTCATGTTATTGTGGCTACGGGACTCTTTGGCACGCCAAACATACCAACCTTTCCAGGTCTAGACCAGTTCCAAGGAGATATTATCCACGCAAAAGATGTCCGACGAGCAAAACGGTTCGTCGGTAAAAGGATTTTATTGATAGGGTCATCTTTGTCAGCATGGGATCTTGCGTTGCAATTTCTTAAGTTTGGTTCTAAGAAAATAATAATGTCATACCAAACAAAACCAACGGGAATAAACTGGCCTGAAGGTATTGAAGAACGACCGCTTGTTGAAATATTTAAAGAGACGAGTGTTCATTTCATTGATGGAACAACTGCAGAGATAGATGATGTCGTATTTTGTACTGGCTATAAGTTACATCACCCATTTTTGCCCGAAGATCTGCGGATTAAACCTGATATGTCCATTTATCCGGATGATCTTTACAAAGGTATAGTATGGATGAAAGGCGGAAATATGAAACTATTGTATCTCGGAGCCATGTATTCGACCTACTTTCTAACCTTTCTTGATGTCCAAGCTCTTTGGGCCTGTCTGTATATAAATGGCGATATAAAAAACTCAACTCGACAAGAAATGCTTGAAGATATGCACCGATGCATGAAGGAACGAGAGCGATTAACGTCGGCCGGACGCAATATGGAACAGCTTGACTTTATTACAGATTATCTCGCTTCTATGTGCAAGGCAACTGAATATCAAGTTGACATGGCGAAGACAAAGGATATTCTACTTCAGCATATGGAGTATTTGTTTGAGGATGCCACTGCATACAGAGATAAACAGTACAGGTCACTTTGTACGGAGCAACTATCTGCTATTCCCAGTAAACCATGGATGAATGATTTTGATTATCCTTTAGAAAAGTTCTGAATTCCGCATTATTTCAAATCGCGCTGACGTATAAATGTTCATATCAATCCTTTTTCATCGGGGCTATATTTAAAGAAAAGCATGTGCGCTTTCTTGTAGCAAATTCTTTTCTTTAAGACTGATCCCCATTTTTGAAAGCGGTTAGGATACAAGGGAAGCAAATCTCTGCTTGAGAATGTCTCCTTCGACAAATGCCGACAAATCTCCGAGAGTATACGAGATAAGGCGGGAGTCCGGCTAATCTTCTTATCTTTGTAACATAGGTCCGAGAATATACGAGATAAGGCGGGAGTTCGGCTAATCTTCTTATCTTGTAACATAGGTCCGAGAGTATACGAAATAAGGCGGGAATTCGGCTTATCTTCTTATTTTTGTAACATAGGTCCGTGGTTTCATAAAACCACGGACCTATGTTACAAAGATAAGAAGATTAGCCGAACACCAGCCTTATCTTGTATATGTCTACATATATTATGCAGAGCTTACTGTAAGAAGAAAAAGAAACATTGAAAAATAGAAGAAAAAATGTAGTTTAACTGATCTAAAGTCCATATTTCTCGAAGTCGGACGTAATATATGTCTATTTCAAGAAGACAAGATCTAATAAATAAATAAATGAATAAATAAATAAATAAATAAATAAATAAATAAATAAAAAAATATCTTTAAGTGTTTCATGACGGTACACCATAAATGTCATCTGTAGCCCGCCTTCAGTGTGTAGCTTTGACCTATATGCACTGATTTTGTTAATTTTAATTTCACAATGTGCGTTAGGACTGTTCCTTAAACCTCACAGAGTTGCACTCCAACAGCATTTTGGGGAGAGCAGTTGAAGCCCACCATCAATACATGGCCCTGACCTAATGTCTGTGCTACATTGACCTTATTAATTTTATGTATATTTGGGGCGCGTCAAGCGAAAAGTCCCGTCGAATACGCGCAAAATGTGTAGTTTCAGATCATCCTGTACATGAGCGAAGTATCACCTGGGTATTTTCTCTCCATGTATTCATTCTATAGGATCCAATATAGTGAAGGCCCTGATCAAAATGCGCGGATGCGCAGGCTGATCTGGGCCTTCGCTGTCCGCATGTATCCGAACACACGTTTTCGCATGGCACTGCCCACCCCGGGGCACTTCTAGTGTGTTTAAGTCAGTTTTCAAGGAACTTCAAGAGTTTGGAGAATGGCACTTGGACCAAGTTGCATCAAAAGAAGAAAGACTCACTATCAGTAAGTGGTTTAATTCTTCCTACTTTTTAAGCTTCACTCATTTTGTTAGTTTTACAATCAAAGTGCGTTTAAATTGATTTCTTGGTAACTTCAAGAGCTGGAGACTTCGTCCTCGATATTTGACCAAGACCTATATTTCACGGTTCAGCAGTTTTGCATTAATTTTAAACAGAAGCAAGAGAAACTTGGTATAGCCAATGGATTATTTTTTTTTCTCTCTCCATATTTCGGGGTTTTCGATCTGGTCATTTTTCTTGAGGATTATTAATTTTATGTAGGTTGCCCTAACTTGTGTTTAACTATATATAAAGGGGAGCGGCTGCTGTGATGGGGTGGAGAGGTGGGCGGGGGCCGGTGGGGGAGGGGGGCTGGTTGGCGAGGGATGCACACCTTGTCATCCGGTCTTGTATGGAAAGTGCCAAAATGTAAGTGACGAAACCCGTGAGATGCCACAAGCACAAGTCATAAACTGGCAGGTAGCATAGGTGTGTTATGGAAACATTTTGCACAACAGTCTATTACTCTAACAATCTATTACAATAACAAAGGCGTATGTACGTGACTGATTCTGCCACCACTGACCAAGATCGTGTTTGAAAATTAATACTTAAGTTTACCAGGCTCAGTACTGTTCTGTCTTTGCTTTTAAAAACATAATTCAACAAAAATAATGTGCCAATGCCAAGTGTTTTGGACTTTGTCACTAGTAGCTTTATACGTTATTACTAGCCTTGTCTATAAATGATACATATATGAAAGACAGTAGAGATATTTGTTTATATTTTGTCTTACCCCTCCCTATTCTCTGTTAAACCACGCGAACACATTTTATAAAGCAAAACCGCATACAAAATAATAATCCGCAAAGCTTGAATTAAACTTTTAGCGCTCCTTGGCCGAAGTCCCGTCATCAATCCGTCTGTCGTCCGTCTTCCTTCCGACTCCATCGTCCGTTTCAAACGACTTTGTTTTTTAACCGAATCATGGTTGATAGCCGTGCTCTCCTCTTTAATTGCACAACAGTGTATTCGAGTCTCAGACAATATAACGGTGCCGACCTGACCCTTTCATTACAATGCTGATACCTGATCAATGTTTAAGACATAACATCAGGTATCAGGTAGGGTTCGAACCTATGGCATCAGTGAAGGCTGACATTTCTTTTGGCCTAACTCACAGGGAACGCGTCCTTATTAAAGCAGGTTTGATAAAGAAAGCTAGGACAAGTCATTTTTATGTGTCAAAGTTTATTGCACCCAATCAATTTGCTCATGTCTGTAAACGTGGCCATAGATTTTTCGTCAATGGACTTAAATATTTCATGATCAATCTCCACGAAAGAATGTTGCCGACCTTGGCGGGGATTGAACGTCGGACGTGTCTGTAAACGTGGCCATAGATTTTTCATCAATGGACTTACGAATGCCAATGGCTATGACGTGATACTCCTCGTAGAAAACTGCTGGGGCACAGCATTTCCTACAGTTGCATGTGCGTCCAGCGATCACTCTGATCAGCATGTGTAGCCGCGCAGTTTGATCAAAGTATTCGTAGCACACAGTGGGAAGCCAATGAATCAAAGAGTCTTCAGGCGGACACCGAATACTCTGATCAACTTGCGCAAATGCGAAAAATTGTCTTCGTTTATATAGTGATACCAAAAACTTGTTTTAGTTAATATACTGAATGTGCTGAATGATGCAAAAACTTCGCTTCATTCATATACGAAATGTGCCGGGTGAAAAAAAAAAACAACCTGTCTTAGCTCATAGTGAGCTCGGTGCCACATGCTACGTAGGCATTCGCGCAGTCTGATCAGAATCTTCACTTGGCGTATTTTGGATAGCCAAGGATTCAAAGTTTCTTCATGCGGACACCGAAGACTGTGATCAGACTGCGCAAGTGTGCAGGCTGATTTGAGTCTTCGTTGGGCGCACATGACAGAAGATACGTTTTCTCGTGCTGAGGCTCATTTATCTTTTTTCATATTATGCATGGACATGTCTGTCACACTTGTACACCATATGATATCGAAAACAAGAAAAAGGGACCTCATGTCATGTGCGAACAACAAAGGTTCTGATCAGTCTACATATTCGTGCTGTCTCATCAAGGTATGTCCTGCTTGTCGTTTTTTTCTGCAGAATATAGTGATTCTGTAAGCAGCAACGAAGACCCAGATCAGACTGCGCTTATGCGCAGTCTGATCTGGGTCTTCCTTGTCCGCATATGCGATATGGCCCCTTTTTTATGACATCTTATATCCTGTGCTTTCGTGTTACTGCCAGCGTTCCACAGTCACAGACTTCAACTGAGGTAAGCATTAAAATTATTAATTCATTACGGTACCGATTAGTTTCAAGTTGTAAAGTACGTTGTTTGGTTAACAAAATTCGTTAACGACTGCACAACGTTATATACGTTAACTATGCCGAGGTTAAAAATGCGACGATCATGTCCATACGCGTATCGTACGCACATAACGCATATGCGTAATTTGTGTAAGAAAATATTTACAATAAAGAGACATCAACTAACATAAATATTTTTTTCCATAGGGGCTGCTCTTAAGGAAAGGAAATAATTTATCGCTTTCAAAATAGGGGCTAATCTTAAAAGAAAAATAAAATGCTTGAAAAAAAAACCACACACACAAAAAACAAACAAACAAACAAATAAACAAAAAAATTACAAAAAAAAAAAACAAAAAAAAACACCAAAAAACCCAAAAAAACAAACAAAACAAAACAAAACAAAAAAAACAACAACAAACAAACTAAAATAAAAAACAAAACGAACAAAAAACAACAACAACAAAACAAAAAACAACAACAAAACAAACAACAACAACAACAACAACAACAACAACAACAACAACAACAAAAAACAACAACAGCAACAACAACAACAACAACAACAACAAAAAAACAACAGCAAAAAAACATCTATCAGTGGCGTAGCCGGAACGGAATTATTTTACGCACATTCAGAAATAAAAAAAACAACAAAAAAAACTTGAAAATTATACCTAAAATCGATTCCAAAATATAGGGCAACTCTTCGAGGAAAGAATTTGCTCCCTAAGGGAGCAAATTCTTTCCATTGAGAGTAGTCCCTTTCGTAAAAAAGCAGAATATTTTATGTTGCTGTCACTTTATTATACATATATATTCTTACGCATGTTACGCACATGCGTAATATGCGTAGAGCTACGCTTATGATCTTGAAAATCATTTAAATTCGTGTGTACGACATATAAGGGAGTTTCTGCAGTCATCCCAGCCGTCCGCGTATGTTTACTCACAGTACGTTGATAATCATATGCGTAGCGCTAAATACGTACATTACGCATAATTATTCGTAACATGCGTAAGAAAAATAATACTATTTGCAATAAAGAGACATTTTGCTTTTTTACCCTAAGGGCTTCTATTAAAGGAAATACTTTATCTCTTCCCAAATAGGGGCTACTCTTAAATGAATGAATTTGCTCCCTCTGGTAGCAGGTTCTTTCCTTAAAGAGTAGCATCTGTTCTTGAAACGAAACTAGGGAGAATACATCATTGTTTTTCCTGGGTGTACGTAAAAACAATTTGTTCTGGTTACTATAGGGGTCAGACATGGTTTATCATGCATTAACATTCGCCAGGTCCCGAGGGAGGTGTTGAAAACCGAGGCCGGAAGCCGCGGTTTTCAACACCTCCCTAGGGACCTGGCGAATGTCAATGCATCGAAAAACCATGTTCGATCACTATTATTGCATAAAAACTGAAAACGTTTGCTATATTTCGCGTTATTTCTTGCACTATCTTGTTTCGCCTTTTCGCCGATGTCTTGCGAACGCAATTTCCACGGACTATGCTCGTTCTAGGCAGTACACATCTCGTAACGACAGCAAATCTGTGACCCCGGTACGATCATATTGAAAATTGCGTAGCCGTGCTATCAGCGCGTGAATTGCCTTGTTAATACATGGCTTTTCGCCGGTTAATGCACGGCTGTTAATAACGTGCGACGCTGCTTTTTATGCAATAATGCTGATTATCCATCCTTAAGGATAACTTTTTTTTGTCACTATTTCGACTGACTTGAGTTCATGACACTTACTATGATGAACAAGTATCGCCCTTCACATTGGCCGGAAACCATTACTTTAGTCATAATATTTTCTGTATCATTCCAATCGTTCGAATACACCAGATCAAGGACATTTCTATTCATGTACAATGCATTGCACTGAGGGTCTAGCATTTTAAGGTGATATAGCCCGCCCAGCAGGCACACTCTGTTAAAACATCAAGACATTGACTCAACGTTGAATTGACTGCTTGAACGTTGTATGACTGCTGGGCGGCGTCCTACTTTATCGCAACCACTTAAGGGTCGTAGCGAGATAAGAGAAGAAGAAGATATATTTTCAGACTTGTTGAACGTCTCCCCGTACTTTACCATTTCATTTCCTTTGGGATCATTGGGCCTATTGTGGAATCTTTGAAAATGGAGTTCTGCTCATGCATACGCTAGAGGGCGTAAGCAGTGTTGCAAACTTCATTACTGCATAAAACCAAGACTCCCATTTTCTTATCTGTAGTGTGTTCTTTGTTTCCAAAGGCAATCTGTTTGACGTTTATTGTTCAGAAGGGATACAACTTTTGTTTTTCTCCACACCGACCCCTTTCTCAACAGGGGTCTACTACAAATGTTAAGAATCTCCTCTCATTCTGAAAGGGGTCTACACTAAATTAAAAAATGCACTTCATGGGAGCGTCTTCTTTCCTTTTGAAGTAGACTTTTCCAGAAGGTGGACAAATGGAGACTGGCTATACAAGGTATTATACATAAAGATGAGTCAGCTTACAGTAAGGAGTGATAAAACATGACATCAAGGTCTAGGAGCTAGTCTAATGCTGCTACTTTATAGAGTAGAGTTCAGAAAGGAGGCAAAACCAATTTTTTAAGGTGGACTCCTTTGAAACTGTGTCCACTCCCTAAAAATTCGCGAATATCTACCTTCTTTATTTAACAGCAAAATGTCTACCGAACCCAGGAAAAAGCGAATCTGCATCGTGGGTTGTGGACCCGCAGGTATGTCTACCATGTTCCACTTTGGGAAGATGTCTGCTGACAAAATACCAGAAATTGTTTGCTACGAGAAACAATCAACATGGGGAGGAATGTGGAACCTTACTTGGAGAAAAGGTAGGATGAAAATCAGTCTTGACATGTAATGGAAAATCGAGCTGCGTTTTTGTTTAAAACAAAAACAAAAAACATGAATTTGCAAGCGTTCTACCCTTTATATCCTCTGGGCTGCGATACGCCTTCGAGTATATGCGGACAGAGAAGGCCTACGCATTTTGCGTATGCTCGAAGACACCTTTTCGCTTGGTGCGGCCCATCCAACGACGATCACCCACAGGAGTGGGAACCAGAACAAAACGTTTGCAGACTGCCTCGGTTAGACACTGAACGCATTTGTGCAGGTTACACTGAGGTTTTTTTATGACACAGCAAAGAAAACCAAGGGAAAAAAATCTTTTATACGTTTTTAATTTGTTAAAAATAATCTTCGAAATGTTTAAAACATGGTAACTGTTCTCAAACAAATAATGTTTCACAGATGAAGCAGAGAACGCCTATGCGAACCGAACATATATTTGTAATCAGAATTAAGGGCGAGTTTTTGCATGTGTTAAACTGGTTTAAGCTCCACGCCCTCGCCCCAAATAGTTTACCTACTGAGCATTCGAAGGCGGTTTCTCTGTTCTTCTTCTTATTTATTTATTTTTTTTTTTTTTTGAGTGCGTATGTGGTTTTATATGTGCCATTTGTACTAACAACCATAACCTAATATAACTGGATTCTGCTTGGTAACCAGTTGCCATGTTTCCATAGTATCTTAACAAGTTTATATAATGTAAACCTTTCTGTTTCCCCGTAAAAATCAAAGCACTGAAAGCACTGGTGGGTCGATTGTTTCTGAGTGTATGCTTGGGAAATAGTTCTGAACAGGGGCAAGACTGTTTCGTTTAACCCTTAACTTCTTGTAATTTAAGCAAACAGTGTAGACCCTGACCAGACGCCTCTTTGCACGGCACTGACGTCACAGCGACAAATAATAGAGCTACTATAAATAACCGTTACCTAAATTTCGCAGTTTGATTTCATTGGTCAGTGATAATCACATGGACAACAACCATAAGGAAATTTTGGTGTTGTATATTTTGATCCGATTGTAAACAATCGACCCCAATAGGGGTATACATAATTCAGCGATTTTTTTTCCTTTTTTTTTTCAGAATTTAGATCTGAGTTCATTTTCTTCCGTTGTTTTTTATCTATCTTTTATACTGTGTACATACGCCTTGATATACTTTGTAACCAAGTCTCCTCCTTTTATGGAAATGTCATTATAATAGTTATATAAATTTAGATAGAATAGACAGTCGTTATAATAGTTGTCATTTTTCTATAAAAATATATTTAGGGTAAATACGATACTCATTGCATCTTTCAGGGACGGATGAATATGGTGAACACGTGCATGCATGCATGTATTACGATCTATGGACCAACAGTCCGAAGGAAATGATAGAGTATCCAGATTATACTTACAAGACCCACTTTGGCAAAGCGGTACCGTCATACATACCGGGACCAGTACTTAGAAAATATTTTGAAGGTTTGCGATCTGGGTAAAATTTTCAGGAGACGACATATTGAATTTTTCACCCAGAAAACAGGTTTAGAAATTTCATGCGAATCGTCTCCATTGAAAACTTTGCATGAAAAATTGCATGGATTGTCAAATCCTGTATTCTGGGAAAATAAGAAAAAATATCATTAATTTGTTTTCTGCTGAATTTGCCCATTGAGTGGTGAAGGTTGAAGCATCTGGTCCTTGAGGGCGATTGAGCTCATAAGTTACACTATATATCTAGCAATACTGCAACACCCCCCTCGCGAGGATTATTGCAGGTAAAAATAATACACGTGAAAATAAATTTCGGTTAACCCATTTATGCCGAGTGGACTCTTCTACCTTGACACTTCTGAGTCCTATATAAGGCCCCGGTTGTTGTTATTATTATTTTTTTTAATCATTATCATGTTTTGTAGAAATTATTTGAACTTTGTGCAAACAGTGTAGATCCCAGATCAGACATCGCGTTTTGTGGCGCATGATCAGGATCTACACGGTTTGCCAATGTCCCTTTCTTATGACACTAGGCTTAAATGGGTTAAAGCGCTGCTAGAAGGTGCGCATGACGACTGTTGCAGTTTTTCATTATCCCTTATGACCAGACTCCATCTTTTTTTCTATATTCCCAAAGGACCAACATATTCGATTAATATTTTATCCGCGAAATTAGTGGTGACTCTGACCATTTCTGTAACGTACACGTATATACATTGGCATAAGTAAAGAACCGTTGTGTACTTTAGAATGTTTATATTTACAATTGTTTCGTAGTCAGCTGATTACAAACTCCATTTATATCAGTCATATGAGCATATCCAAGTAGATCGCACAGGAAATTTGACAAAAATATGATTTACAGTATTAGCCACCGTTAAAAAGTATTATATAGACATTAACAAAGTAAATAAGCGAACTCTGGAATTGATACATAGCAGATCCACATCAAGTTCTCAACATCAAAGGGAAAGATAGACAAAATACTAAATAATTAAGCAGCACAAAAAGATTAGGTGGCAAGCAGAGATGGCAGCCCTTTCCCAAAAAAGTTGGCATTTCTGTTACCCAAACATAACTAAATATATTTTTAACTTACATAATTGTTAAAAGCAAAACATTTGTAAGTGAAACACTACAAAACATTTAATAAAAAGCACCAAAATGAAAGTATCGCCTTAAATTACTTGGGGCTAAAGCTAGTTTTACAGGATCCCACCCCCCTCGTCCTCAACTTTTATGGTGGTAAAACCATATATTTGTTCGGTCCACATGGAGGTCTTCAACTCACCCATGAATCATTACGGCAACAATTAAATCACAGATTAAGCCTGATGAGGACTTAACAGGAGCATTATGTTGGACACCTTGAGTATCAAACAACACCACTGGAGTACAGGAGCAAAACAATTTTACCAGCTGAACCCCGATGAGCCAAGAAACAGACATAAAAAGTTCCGACCCTACCATCTGAATGAATAGTTTTTAAGTGAAGACCATCACAGATTCTGAACCCCGACCCACCGACATGCAATTAAGGAGGTGAGCAAAGAGGTCAGCCGTGATTTGATCAATCACTAAGCATGCAGACTGTTTAATGACATCAATGTTATACCCTTTTCGTTTATAACATGTCATTTTTTCTAAATTGATCAGAAAATTCAGGTTTACCTTCAGTTATTCTGAACTTACACATTGAGTTACCATAAAATTCATAAACCTTTACCGACCCCAGTTGCCGGCATCGGTGGCTGAGTTGGATGCGCCGTCCGACTGGAGACCAGGAGGTCGCAGGTTCAACCCCCGCCGAGGTCGGCAACATTCTTTCGTGGAGATTGATCATGAAATATTTTCTACGTACCATCATTCTCTCCCTTCCGCTGATTCAAGAAGGGCAGTTGTCAGTTTCTGGCGAAAGAATGTGCACAATACTGGTTAACCGCTTAGAGGACTAAGCCTGCCCAGTAAACATGTGGTTAGGTAAACTGACCGCGCTCGACATGACCCCACTGGGTTGACTGGGTCGTAAAACCTCAACACAAACAAAAAACAAAACGACTCCAGTAAGTAAACAAGTTTCGTTTTCTTGGTTTCAGATCGTTTTATGAAAGGAAGTAAGGTTGATTTACGTAAATACGTAAAGTTCAATACAGTTGTTAGATGGATTGACTACAATAAAGACGCAGATGATTTTACTGTTAAAGTCAAGAATCTGGTTGAGGATAAGGACAAAGAAGAGATATTCACTCATGTTATTGTGGCTACGGGACTCTTTGGCACGCCAAACATACCAACCTTTCCGGGTCTAGACCAGTTCCAAGGAGATATTATCCACGCAAAAGATGTCCGACGAGCAAAACGGTTCGTCGGTAAAAGGATTTTATTGATAGGGTCGTCTTTGTCAGCATGGGATCTAGCATTGCAATTTCTTAAGTTTGGTTCTAAGAAAATAATAATGTCATATCAAACAAAGCCGACGGGATTAAACTGGCCTGAGGGTATTGAAGAACGACCACTTGTTGAAGCGTTTACAGAGACGAGTGTTCATTTCGTTGATGGAACAACTGCAGAGTTAGATGACGTCGTATTTTGTACTGGGTACAAGTTACATCACCCATTTTTGCCGGAGGATCTGCGGATTAAACCCGATATGTCTATTTACCCGGATGATCTTTACAAGGGTATAGTATGGATGAAAGGCGGAAATATGAAACTATTGTATCTTGGAGCCATGTACTTGACCTACTTTCTAATCTTTCTTGATGTCCAAGCTCTGTGGGCCTGTCTGTATGTAATTGGTGATGTACACACATCAACTCAACAGGAAATGCTTGAGGATATGTACCTATGCATGAAGAAACGGGAGAGCATAACGTTGGCCGGGCTCAATATGGAACAACTTGACTTTATTACAGATTATCTCGCTTCTATGTGCAAGGCAACAGAGTATCAAGTTGACATGACGAAGAGAAAGGAAATTCTACTTCAGCAAATAGAGTATTTTTTTGAGGATATAACAACATACAGAGATAAACAATACAGGTCACTTTGTACAGAGCAACTATCTGCTGTTCCCAGTAAACCATGGATGAATGAATTTGATTATCCTTTAGAAAAATTTTGAATTCCGCAGTTTTTCAAATGACGCTGTTTATCCTTAACCTTTACCACTCTCTGGGCATTTTCAGCAGACGACAAATTGGTGATATTTTTCTTATTTTTCCCAGAAAACATGATTTGGCATTTCAGGCAAATTGTCTCCTTAGGAGACAATTTGCATGAAATGTCATATTCTGTTTCTGGGAAAAATCCCAGAAAACATGATTTGAGATTTCATGCAAATTGTCTTCTAAGTAGACAATTTGCATGTAATGTCATATTCTGTTTCCGGGAAAAATAAGAAAAATATTTCAAAATGTCGACTGCTGAAAATTTTACCCAGAGTGCTAAGCGTTAAGGAAAATTGATACACACTCGAGGGAAATAATCTCGGAGTAGAAATGTTTATATTAGTCATTTTTCATTTGGGGCTATATTAAAAGAAACGAATTGCGCTCTCTGGTAGCATTTTTTTTTTCCTTAAGACTGATCCCCATTTTTGAAAAGGTTAGGATACAAGGGAAGTAAATTTCTGTCTGCAAATGTTCCCTTCCACAAATGCCGACAAACCCTCGAGGGTATCCGAGATAAGGCGCGAGTTCGGCTAATCTACTTATCTTTGTAACATAGGTTGTGGTTTCATGAAACAATAAGAAGATTAGCCGAACTCTCGCCTTATCTCGTATATATATATATATATATATATATATATATATATATATATATATATATATATATATATATATATATATATATATATATATATATTATGCAGAGCTAAATGTAAGAAGAAAAAGAAACTGAGAAAATAGAAGAAAAGATGTAGTATAACTAATCTAAAGTAATCTAAAGTTCATAATTCTCGAAGTCGGACATAAGATATGTCTATTTCAAGCAGACAAGATCTATGTTATAAATAAATAAGTAAATAAATATCTTTAAGTGTTTCATGACGGCACACCATAATTGTCATCTGTAGCCCGCCTTCAGTGTGTGGCTTTGACCTATATGCACTGATTTTGTTAATTTTAATTTCACAATGTGCGTTAGGGCTGTTTCTTAAACCTCACAGAGTTGCACAACAACTGCATCTTGGGGAGAGCAGCTGAAGCCCACCATCAATACTTGGCCTTGACCTAATGTCTGTGCTACATTGACCTTATTGATTTTATGTATATTTGGGGCGCGTCAAGCGAAAAAGTGTAGATTCAGATCATCCTGTGCATGAGCAAAGTATCATCTGGGTATTTTCTCTCCATTTATTCCTTCTATAGTATCCAATGATTCTGATAGCGAATAATGAAGGCCCTGATCAGACTGCGCGGATGCGCAGGCTGATCTTGGTCTTCGCTGTCCGCATGTATCCGAAGACACGTTTTCGCATGGCACCGCCCACCTCCGGGGTCCTTCTAGTGTGTTTAAGTCAGTTTTCAAGGCTCTTCAAGAGTTTGGAGCATGGCACTTGGACCAAGTTGCATCAAAAGAAGAGAGGCTTACTATCAATATGTGGTCTCTTCCTACTTTTTAAGCTTCACTAATTTTGTTAGTTTTACAATCAAACTTTGCTTTTAAATTGGTTTCTTGGTAACTCCAAGGGCTGAAGACTTGGTCCTCGATATTTGACCAAGAGCTATATTTCAAGGTTCAACAGAGGGATCATAGTTTGTATATTAGCAAGAGAAACTTGGTATAGCCACTGAATTATTTTTTCTCTCTCTCCATTTTTCGGGGTTTTCAATCTAGTCATTTTTCTTTAGGAGTTATAATTTTATGTAGGTTGCCTATAACTTGTGTTTAACTATATAAAAGTGATCTATATATCTGTTCCGTAATTGTTCTTCCCCCTCTACTCTTGACTTCGTCCCGAAGTTATCTTGACTTCGCCCCGAAATCACCAGCTCTGCCCATCCAGCAGACCCGAGGTCGGAGTCTATATAATGCTGCCAAGGACATCTATTCCTGCTACCGTGCCGGAGATGATGGTAGCGGTGTCTTCTCTCATCCCATCGCTGCAAACAAATGTAGCGTTTGCCGGGTCTTCCATGAAGTCAAGCAAGGTATCACTCATCCAAGTACTTACCTCAATCTACGTTGCATAACTTCATGAAAAAGCCAGTTATTTAATCCGCATCGCCATAAAAGCCGGCGTCCACAGTTAGGCTGAAGAAGTGATCGACAATTGTATATACCTGTTTCGTAATGATTAAGGCTGATCTGAATCTTCGCACATATCCATAGGTACATTTTCTGACGTTGCAACTCGTTTGATTTTAACAATACAGTCATTATATGATCAAATGCGCCGAGTCGGGACAAATGGCTCTTCAGAATTTCCGTCGAGTCCATCTTTCAGCGCGCATGCCCCGCCCCTTAGCAAGACCAAGCGCGCATGCCCCGCCCCTTAGCAAGACCACGTGCTCAGTTCTTTGGCTGAAGTTTACCAATGGCCTACCGCTTATGTGAACAGCATAGGCGCGCATGCCCCGCCCCTTAGCAAGGACACATGCTCAGTTCTTTGGCTGAAGTTTACCAATGGCCTACGGCTTATGTGAACATCATAGGCGCGCATGCCCCGCCCCTTAGCTAGACCACATGCTCAGTTCTTTGGCTGAAGTTTACCAATGGCCTACCGCTTATGTGAACAGCATAGGTTCTGGAGAGCCTGCGCGACATTTGGCGGCCTACCGCATACGTGAGCCAACATAATAGGTTCTTGTGACATTATGCAGATGTGCAAGCTCGCCTGGATCTTCACTGTTCGTATATGCTATAACCAAAATTTACTAATTATGTTTACAGTAAACTTCAATGACTGGAACACCGATGGCTTGTTTATCGCGGCTCATTCGAACTCGTTTTCGAGTCGCCAGGAAATTCTCAAGAAAACAAATATTTAGGGACATTTTGGAAACTTTTCTTATATTATCGTTTGATTCTAATGAGTACACGCAACATATTATTAAATTAGAGAATATTATCAAATCAGAGAATATCCCAAATACAGTCGACTCTCGTTATCTCGAATTCCAAGGGACTCTCTGAAATACTTCGAGATATCCGTACTTCGACATATCAGGTTTGCAGAATTGAGGAAAAAATAATTTGATTAACCACATTTAACAAACTGATAGGTAATTGGACTTTTGAAGTTAGAGATATATTGAAAATATTGTGGAAAAGAGGAGAAATTGCTCCTTAGGAGCAATTTCTCCTCTTTTCTACAATATTTTCCATCTGTTGTTAGGTTTTCATGTATAGGCAGGGACCAGATTTTCACTTCGAGATAAGCGGTTATTCGAGATAAGCGAGGTCGAGATAACGAGAGTCAACTGTACATCCTTAAATTATCCCCATTTACCGCCTGGCCTGGCACAAAGATTAACCCTAAGTGGCTCGAGCCACCCATGTCTAGAACAAATTTCCATGGTCCCAAAGACATTCGACCCATTGCAGTTCGACTTTACCAATATCTTTTGCATTGACCATTCACCTTTGTACCATCTGTCCCCACCTAAGAGATTATCGGCACGAGATTAACATTCAGTGCACAGTTGTTCAAAGCTAACGACACCGTTAGTTAACGATTCGTTAAAATTTACATTGAGTGATACGCAAATATGCTAAAAATATTTGCTGAAAAATGTGAGTAGCTTTTGCAGTGCAAAAGCTACTCACATTTTTTCAGCAAAAAATATCAGAATATTGTATATTGAATCTGCTAAAACAGTTAACGAAATGACCCTTAACGAGCTCGTTAAGCTAACGACACTTTGAACAACTGGGCCCAGGTTTCCTCACTTCGTCGGTTGTTCTGGTACCACTGATAAATTAGAGATTGTTTCCCGCCTTTTAGATCTGTTTTCAACTTCCCTATGCGAACTTGCGAAGCTAAGACCGGCCCAGGCCTTGATATTGACTTTCCATCTTTTCTTCTGTCTGTCCCTGCCTCTTGTCCCTTAAACTGTGCCTTGCCCCTGTGTGGACCAAACACATACTGTCAACCCTCTTTATACCGACGCTCGATACAACGACAAAATTCGTTATAATGACAATTTGAATATCACAAAACCTTTGCTCAAGAGATGACAGTTAATGAGAAATATGCAAGAATATTGCATTAAAACTTCAAGTATCATATGTTTTGGATATTTGTTAGAATCGCCTCAATGAGGCGACTCTAACAAATATCCAAAACATATGTTCTGTGAGGAACTAAGAATAAAACAAGGTCTTTCTTACATATCATTCTGTCCATTAAGGATTCTTTACAACAGCAGATTCATTTTAACGGCAACATTTTTGGGAACAAATGCTGTCGTTGTAACGAGGGTCCACTGTATTTGCAATTTGGAGCTGCATCAGAATGGGAGATAGTAGTCAGTTAATTCCCCTGAGTACTATCTGTAAACTACCAGGTCCAGTCATTTGGTTTCCTCCGTTTTTATCATTAGCATCTTCATTATGTATAGCTTCCTTTATCTGGAGAAATCTAATTTAATTATGGCCATATGCCAATAAAGCTTCCAAAATATCAAAAAGAAACAATTTTTTGTACAATATATTATATAATATTAATATTTTTTTTATGTGGATATGGAAAAAAATAAAGTTTAAAATCATTCATATTTAACTGAGGACCTATGAAAAAATCAGAGTATTCCAATTAGAAGGACCTAGTTAGTATTTGGTCTACCTTGCACTTTATCTGGCAAGGGAGATAATAGAAAAAAACACTGCTATCTCTTATTAAAGGTGAGGTTTCGCCGCGAGAAAACCTGGTTTCAGCCCTATAATAGTAGTTTTCCTACTGACCGCTCTAAGGTGGCTCTTCTGTTTCAGTTCTTCTTTGTTCTGCGTCTGTGGTTTCATATGTGGCGTTTGTTTTGTCATTATTTCATCATGAAAACACGCCTATATAATTTTGACCCCCATAAACCCCACTTTTATAGTGAGCACAGCTCGCGACGCGCGAAGCGCGTCGCGAACAAAGTGACCTCTACGGTAGAGAATATGATCAAGGAAAAGTATCATACAACGATATATACTTTCAGCAGAAATCGCTCTGACCAATATTTTCTTCCTTTTTCTTCCCGGAAGTTGTCACCAGTTGGCAGGACTGGGGCGGACTTGATTATACCTCTAGTCACAAAATTTGGGTCTCACTAATAAGCGTCACGAAGTGTCAATAAGTGTCACGAACATATTTTGCTGATTATTTTTATTATTTATTATTGATTTACATATATTTTTTATATACTGATATTCATTCTTTAATGATGCTGTGAAGGACTGTTGAAGAGACTACAGATAGGTCTGTGCTGTGCTCGCATTTAGGCTAAGCCTATTTTCATATTATAGTAAAACTGGGGTTTACAGGGGTATACATTATTTTTCTTATTTCTGCTCAAAAACATCGATTGTGGGTACTCGTTAGAACCGCCTCGGCGAGGCGGTTCTAACGGGTACCAACAATCTATGTTTTGAGCAGGAATATGAAAAATATCAGATTTTATTTTATCTGAAAATTATCCTTTTTTGGTTGTAAAATTTCCAATATATTTGAATAGGCGTGTTTTCGTAATGGTTCCTCCTCTTGCCTTTTTTGGTGCCTCTAAAAAGCTGTGCTTCGTGAATATGGCATTTCCTGGGTATCTTCACTTATATTTTTGCAACGCGAGATGAACATTGCATGGTGTATGATCGAAAGACAATTAAGCGGTTTATAAATCCTATCCGCATGCATTCCATTGATCATTCATACACACTGTGTCTCGCTGTCAATCACAATATAATAATAATAATAATAATAATAATAATAATAATAATAATAATAATAATAATAATAAAAAACGCATGTGAGTCAGGTGGGGTTTGAACCTATGACATCAGTGAAGGCTGATATTTGTTTTGGCCTAACCCATAGCCGTAACTGGTTAGAAAATGGAACGTGTACTTACCAAAGCAAGTTTGATAAAGAAAGCTATGACAAGTCATTTTTGTGTTTAAAGTTTATTGAACCCAATCAATTTACTCGTGTCTGTTAACGTGGCCACAGATTTTTCATCATTTGACGTACGAATGTCAGTGGCTTTGACATGACACTCCTCGTGGAACCGGGGCACAGCATTTCCTACAAAAATGCATGTGCGCACAGCGATGACTGATCAGCCTGTGCATCCGCATAGTGTGATCAAAGTATTCGCAGGCACACTGTGGGTAACCAAGGAATCAAAGCGACTTCAGGCGAACAGCAAATACTCTGATCAGCTTGCACAAATGCGAAAACTTTTCGTTGACATACGGAATGTGCCGACTGATGCGAAAAACTTGTCTCAGTTCATAAACGGAATGTGCTGAATAATGCGAAAACATGCCGAGAATGCACATTCGCACAACTGGTCTACGCATGCACAATATATGAACGCATCACTCGGCACATTCCGTATATGAAGCGAAGTTTTTGCATCATTCAGCACATTCGGTATATGAACTAAGACGAGTTTTTTTTTGCATCACTCGGCATTCCGTATATGAACGAAGACCAGATTTAGCATCAGTCGGTGCCTTCTGTATATGAACGAAGACAAGTTTTTCACATCACTCGGCACATTCCGTATATGAATGCAGCGAAGTTTTCGCATCACTCGGCACGTTCCGCATATGAACGAAGACAAGTTTTTCGCATCATTATATGCATCACACAGCACATTCCGTATATGAATGAAGCAAAGGTTTCGTAGTATTCGGCACATTCCGTATATGAACTGGGACAAAGGTTGGCTCATTCCGTATATAAACGAAGACAACCATTCGCATATTTTTGCTCCGACCTTTTGTTTCCGGGCAGCGCCGTCCGAAGTTGTTCGGATTTCAGGAATATGCTAATAAGAAATCTGAATTGATCTGACCTGACCTTGAAACGGGATACTTCGGATTTCAGCCATGACATGTAAAACAATCTTCGTGGACATACATGTATGGAACAGCCCACTCGGGGAAGCAGGTCGCATGGCGATGCTTTGCTTTCGCACATTTTTACCTGCCCTGTTCATGGATGGAGTCTACAACATGAAATAAATTGACGCATTTTATAGCCCACGTATTTGGTCAAACTAGCCTGAGCACACAGTGTAGACCCAGATCAGACGCCACAGAACGCGGAGTCTCATCAGATCCACAACCTTCTTGCCATTCATCCAGAGGTCGTTTACATATACAGTCGACTCTCGTTATCTCGAATTCCAAGGGGACTCTCTGAAATACTTCGAGATATCCTATTCGTACCTCGACATATCAGACTTGCAGAATTGAGGAAAAAATAATTCGCACAACCACATTTAACAAATATATATGTAATTTAACTCCTGAAGTTAGAGATGTATTGAAAATATTGTGGAAAAGAGGAGCAATTTCTCCTCTTTTCCACAATATTTTTGCCTATTACTAGATTTTTATGTTTAGGGAGCGACCAGATTTTTACTTCGAGATAAGCGATTATTCGAGATAAGCGAGGTCGAGATAACGGGAGCCAACTGTATTAGCAGGTAGTTGTTCAAGATTCGGGGCACTCATGACATGGAGTTAAGATGTCCGCATATTTAGAGTAATTAGGGTATGCAAGCGGACGCTGAAGGTCATATCGCTATGAAAGAATTGCGTCTTGTCTATTTGCGTACCATTCCGGGTCTTCACTGTCCGAATGCGCGGCTCCTTGCACATCCTTGCACATCCAATTTGATCTTTAGCACTCCCTGGGTAAATATCTTTCCCAGGAAATAGGGTTTTACATTTCATGTAAACTGTATTCTAAGGAGACAAATTGCATTAAATGTCAAACATTAGTTTTTGGAAAATAATAATACAGTCGAACCTCAATGGCTCGAACATCAATGGCTCGAACATCTTTGGGACCATGGAAATTCGTTCGAGACATGGGTAGTTCGAGCCACTGAAGGTTAATCATGGCACCACTTCAGGAAGCAAATAGCGATGATTTAGGGAAGTCTTTTCGATTTTCTACACAATGATTGCATGTTGAGTTTACTCATTAGAATCGCCTCGATGAAGCGATTCTAATGAGTACACACAACATACAATTCCATGATAAAATAAGGAAAAAATCATTAAATATTTGTTTTCTTGAGCTATTGGAAGAATTTTGTAGGGACTGAAAAAAGAGTTCGAATCATCCACGGTAAACGAGCCATCTGGGTTCGAGCCATTGAGGGTATACTATAATTAAAGAAAGCATTCTAAGCGTTATAACTGTCTCAATAACGGAAAAAATTCCATTGAGTTAACCCAAAAAGCGTTAAGCAAATGTAGAAGACGACATTCTAAAATTGATATTGCTATTTTACAGAGAAACTAAGACTTGACATTTCATATGATTCGTCTGCAACTCAAGCCTTATTCTCTCTCTCTAAAAAAATAATAAAAAAAAAAACAAATTTCAAAGTTTTATCTGCTTTAGTTGTGAGTAGTGTGGGACTAGTATACCTCTTTTGCTTGTAGTCACGGATGAAGGAACCGCACCAGGTAAAAAAGACCTTCAGGATATATCCGAACAGCGCAGGCCAAGAACAGAATGCGTTTCCGCGGCTGAGCCTTTTTCAGGGTCTGCCCTATACGTCAATATAATTTAAAGTATATCGTTACTCAGTAAGCGGACAGCGATTACCCTGTTTGCATGTGTGCAATCTGATCTGGGTCTTCGGTGTCCGCATTTGATACAAAGATCTTTTATCATTGCGCGGACCATATCATAGTTCAACTTAAAGTGTATTAAATTTCAGCGATAGTAAGCAAAAAGTTTCCGTTCTAAAAATCACTTGTGCCATGCATGGTACAGTGAACTTAAAAAACAGCGACGGCGCAGTCGCGCAGTCTGGTTAATGTCTCTATTGTTCGCAGACACTTTGCTTTGTCTAGAATCTACTGCTGAAAAACGAAGAACTAATCAGACGTAGCGGTTACCCAATGTTTTCGTAATAATGCAGCTTATTTAACCCTTAAAGCGTTAAGCAAAATTCTAGCAGATGACATTCTAAATTTTGTTTAATTATTTTTCAGAGAAAATAAGACTTGACATTTCATGTGAATCGTCTGCTAGACGATTCACATGAAATATCAAGCCTTGTTTTCACTGAAAAATAAAACAAGATAATCAAAATGTCGTCTGTTGCAGTTTTTATTTTTTTAGTTGAGGTTTTACGGCCCAGTCAACCCATCTACAGCCATTGTACTGAACACAAACACAAAAGAGACATCGACCTGTCTTGACATTGTCTCTACACTGAGTGTCCAATGAGTGACTGCAATGTTTAAACGTCTCACGTGACTTTACATGGGAAAGCGTACTTTTGACATACGCTAAAACGAAGACTCAAATCAGCCCGCGCATCCAGGCAGTCTGATCAGAGTCCTTGGTGTCAGCATGAAGAATCCTGGGCTATGAAAAATATGCCCAGTGAAGATTCTGATTAGACTGCACGAATGCGCAGGCTGATCTGAATCTTTGCTGGGTGCACATGTTCGAAGGTACGTTTTTTGACGTTACGGCTTGACTGATGTGCGTGTTCTGTGCGATTAGCACGGCTATAATGATAAATAATAAAAAAAAAAAACAATGTCCAAAGATCAAGGTTAAACGGACAGTTTACTTTGCTGCGTCCATGCCGAGCACGAGGGTCATATATCAAGTAATGGACACTGGTCTATACTCACTTTTTATTTTTCCAATGAAGGTATTACATGTACTCTCTAAATTGCACCGACAATACAAACTATGTAATTGAGATAAGAAAATAATAATCAATGAATTGAGGGGACTGGTTAAACTGAATAGTTTTTTGTCCTCCATTTTTGGAGCGCTGTGGTGCAGTGGTAAAGCGGCGGACTCGAGATCGAGAGGTACCGGGTTCGATCCCCACTAACAACAAGTGTTGTTTCCTTGAGCAAGAGATTTTATCCACATTGCTTAGTACTGGTTTCTACCCAGGAAAAAAGAGGGCCACATGGAAGATTAGTACTAGATTACTAAATGTGTTACCCTCTAATAAAGTCGATTATTATTATTATTATTATTACAAGGGAGACAACTTTTGTGACTCATGTTTGCTTTCCTGAACACCAACCTCTTCTGAAAAGGGGATCTACTGTAAAAGAGAGCGTTTGAGAGCGTTATCTCCCCTTGAAATGTATCAATTTACTTTAAAAAATTAAAAACTTTAGTTGCCAAATAACTATGCAATATGTGTGGTGAAAGAATATATGGGTACGATGTAAAATAAGTGTAAGCAGCGACACGGAAAAAAAAAATCGGGGCATAGGCGGAGCGTCCAGGCCCGATCAGACTGCGCATTCGCACAGTCTGATCAGGGCCTTCGCCGCCCGCTTATAGGACTTATGTATAGCAAAGGCCCTTATCACATTGTGCGACTTCACTGGTTGAATCTGGATCTTTGCTATTCGAATATTTCAGTTAGTCTCTCGTTCTTGAAATGAAACGATTGTTTATCATATCTCTGAATTATGTTGCCAACATTGATTCTGAGATAGGATAAAAAATCATTTCATTTTCGATCAAGTTCAAAAACGAGAGACTAACTGAAATTTTACAGACCATCAGATGCCGCATTGTTTTGATAGTATTAATACTATATAACAATTTATTAAATCTTTCTTAAATAAAAAATACCTAGTTTTGAGAACAGAACTATGGAGCCATTAACCCTTAAAATGCCAAGAAAACCTGCATCTCAAAATGTCCTCTGTTTATGTCGTCTGCTGAATATTCTTGCAAACTTTTCAAACCTATTTTTGCTTACAGGCAAACAATGTGAACCCTGATCAGACTGCTCCTAGACTTTTAAAATCACAATCAGGGCCCAGTTGTTCAAAGCGTCGTTAGCTTAACGAGCTCGTTAAGGGTCATTTCGTTAACTGTTTTAGCAAATTCAATATACAATATTCTGATATTTTTTGCTGAAAAAATGTGAGTAGCTTTTGCACTGCAAAAGCTACTCACATTTTTTCAGCAAAAAAATTCGGCATATTCGCGTATCACTCGATGTAAATTTTAACGAATCGTTAACTAACGATGTCGTTAGCTTTGAACAACTGGGCCCTGATGGCAAAGTAGACGACAGTTGTTATGATTGGCATTTTAAGGGTTAATGTTTCAATGACCCTCGTATATAGAAATTGGAAGACCCAGAATGACTAGCCTTATTTTACTGTATAATAGTACATTAATGTAATGGAAAAGAAGTAAGTCAGAAGAGGGATCTGCCAGGACAAAAGTAAGATTGCTTATTTGAGAATATTTTACCAATATATTTTACGAATAAATTTTGAAGAAGTTAAAACAGCAACAGCAGTAGTAGCAACAACATCAGAAAAACAAAAAAAAAAACAAAAAAAAAACAAAAAAAAAACAAAAAAAAAACAACAACAACAAAAAAAAACAAAAAAAAAAAAACAAAAAAAAAAAACAAAACAAGCAAATGCACCTTTTGATAAAAAACAACAACAACAACAACAAAAAAAAAAAAACAAAAAAAAAAAAAAACACTAAAAAACAACAACACATTTATTCTATGTATTTCCCTGAAAAACAACTGCAACAACAGCAACTATAACAAAAATCAACAACAACAACAGCAACAATAATAATAATAAAAATGATAAGTAACGTAAGAAAATGACACCAAACAAACCTTTACCACCCTCTAGGCAAGTTCAGCAGACGACAAACTGATGATGTTTTTTTCTTATAGTTTTTTTCAAAAAACATAGATATTTGATATTTTTCTCATTTTTTTCCAGAACATAGGCTTTGGCATTTCATGCAAAATGTCAAAGCCTATGTTTTGAGGAAAATAAGAAAAAAAATATTTCAAAGTGTCGTCTGCTAACAAATCAGTATCATGAACTGAAGACTTCTCTGTGTTTCACTATTAGTGAACACCACGTCTTTATGCATATTTTTCTTGTTTTTTTTTTTTTTTTTTTTTTTTTTTTTTCAGAAAACAGGTTTTGCCATTTCAGACAATATACATGAAATATCAAAGCCTATTTTCGGGGAAAAATAAGAAAAATATCGCCAGTTTGGAAAAAGAAGAAAAATATCACTAGTTTGTAGTCTGCTGAATTAGCCTAGAGGGTGGTTAAGTTTAACCCATTTATGCCTAGCGTCCCATAAAAAGGGACAATGACAAACTGTGTAGACCCAGATCAGACGCCTCAGAACGCGGCGTCTGATCAGGGTCTACACTGATTGCATTTCACCTAGGAATTTTTGTAAAACATACAAGAGGTTCAGGAAAAGAGTAGTTTACCGTAGTTTGCTGTCGAGCAGCCACATAGTCATTACGAAAACATGCCTATTCAGATATACTGAAAATTCTACCACCAAAAAAAAAAAAGAAAATTTTCAGATACAAAATTCTGATAATCTTCATATTTCTGCTCAAAACATAGATTGTGGGTACTCGTTAGAACCGCCTCGCCGAGGCGGTTCTAACGAGTACCCACAATCTATGTTTTTGAGCAGAAATAAGAAAATTAATGTATACCCCTGTAAACCCCAGTTTTACTATATAAAAGTGGGGTTTAAGGGGGTTAAAATTATATAGCTATGTTTTCCTGATGCATGAGAAGCAGGCGATAAGAAAGGTCGTTCGGGTCATACACAAAAGTCCAGATAAGCCTGCTCATTCTCAAGTCTGATCAGAGATTCGTTTGTTCTTTTTACTACCTTGTGGTCTCTGACTGCAAAGTTATTTCTGTTCAATACTAATTGGTGACTTGTAGCCTACTTCTAGGTTGTTATGTCCTCTCTACCTTTGTGGATCACCTTTCTTGGGGAATTGGATGCTGGTCACTTGGCTAGAGCTAGTCGTTTAGTTATATGTTCTGATTGTGAATGTTCCAGTTCGGTCCTCCTCCTCTCGGTGTCGGATGCACACACACACACACACACACACACACACACACACACACACACACACACACACACACACACACACACACACACACACACACACACACACACACACACACACACACACACACAACACACACACACACACACACACACACACACACACACACACACACACACACACACACACACACACACACACACACACACACACACACACACACCCTGTTCTTTCTTTTTTTTTTAATTTTCGATTATAATTTTTACAGTATGTTTGCTTTTGTTTGTGTTGAGGTTTACGGCCCATTCAACCCAATGGCGTCACGTCAAGCGCGGTCAATTTACCTAACAACACTTTTACTGGGCAGGCTTATCCTCTAAGTGGTTAACCAGTATTGTGCACATTCTTTCGCCAGAAACTGACAACTGCCTTTCTTGAATCAGCGGAAGGGATAATTTCATTATCAATCTTCACGAAAGAATGTTGTCGACCCGACGGGGGTCGAACCACAACCTCCTGGTCGCCACTCGGACGCGGATCCAAATGAGTCACCGAGGCCGGCCTACAGTCGGCCTATGTTTCTAATCATCGGTAAGCGGATAGTGAAAGCCATAATCACACTGGTGGATGCTAATGTTGATCTCTGACTCTTAGTCCTTACATGCTCTTGATGCGTGTGCGGAGTGTTCCTTCCCAATAAGTTGCTCAAATGGCAAAGAAGTTCAGGAAGTGCTCAAATCCATTACGAAAACACGCCTATTCAAATATATAGAAAAGTTTATCTCCAAAAACTGAAAATTTGTAGATAAAAAACTTAGATATTTTTTTTATATTTCTGCACAAAACATAGATTGTGGGTACTCGTTAGAACCGCCTCGTCGAGGCGGTTCTAATGAGTACCCATAATTAATGTTTTGAGCAGAAATAAGAAAAAATTATGTATACCCCTGTAAACCCCAGTTTTACTATATAAAAGTGGGGTTTAAGGGGGTCAAAATTACATAGGTATGTTTTCGTGATGCAGAGTCTTCGCTGTCCGCCTGAAGACGCTTTTGATCCTTGGCTGCTCACGGAGTGCCCTGTTAAGACTTTGATCAAACTGCACAGAGGCACGCAGTCGATCTTCGGCCTTTTTTACAAGGGGTGCACAAATCATGACTTCCAGTTTGCTTTCATGCACATCAACCCTCTTCTGAAAAGGGGTCTACTCTAAAAGAAAAGAATTTGCTCCTGTGAGGAGCAAATTCTTTCCTTTTAGAGTGGACCCCTTTTTAAAGACAAAATCAATTTCGGCAGTTGCCTTCCTCGAAAAAGAATCCATTCCATTAAAGGCTCCATATTCCTCAAAAAAAAAAAAAAAAAAAAAAAAAAAAAAAAAAGACATTTTATCATCCAAGAAAGATTTAATAAACAATATACAATCATAAAATGTGGCACCTGACAGCCTGTAAAATTTCAGTTAGTCTCTCGTTCTTGAAATGAAATGGTTTTTTATGATATCTCTGAATTAATGTTGCCAACATTAATTCAGATATAGGATAAAAAATCATTTCATTTTTTTTTATCCTTTTAAAAAGAGACTAACTGAAATTCTACAAGCTGTCAGATGCCATAAGTTATGATCGTATTTATACCAGATATCAATTTATTAAACCTTTCTTGGATAAAAAAAATGTCTATTTTTGAGGAATATAGAGTCTTTAAGAAATATTGTCCACAGAACCGCCCACATATTGTGTCTGGTTCGTCTGAAATTTGGAGGCTGATCTTGCTATGTCTATTTGTATTTTAAGATTTGGCCTTTTCGGATATTGAGATTGTGCATTATTATCAATCACTTCGTCCAATTATTTTTCTGTCCGGACTGAGAGGGCAGAACAAGGTCTACACTGTTTGCCACTGATCCAATAGTTTTAGGACAAATTAACCGATATATGTTAACACTTAGCATGCTGGGTAAAATTTCAGCAGACGACATATTCAAATAGTTTTCTTATTTCCCCAGAATCTATTTTCTAGGGAAAATAAGAAAAAAATATATATCAATTTGTCGCCATAGCTTGTGAGTGTTACGTGACTTGTTCAAATTAAAGGACACGTATATTTCGAGTAAATACGGTATCGTCTCTTCCCAGCGGGCATATAACGTAAATACAACGTCGCCTCAACGTCGATGCAACGTCATGACGTTGCATCGACGTTGAGCCGACGTTGTATAAACGTCATGTGCCCGCTGGGTTGACATCTCTGTGTCACTCCGGGTATCATTTACCCCAAGCCATTCACTGTACTTGGCAATTCACACAGTTTGCACAGATAATGCATGGTTCTGTATGAGCAATGATACAACTGAGGAAATCCAATCCTTTCGGGTGATTGAGTACATCTCAAGGAAGACCACTCTTACATGACCTTCAAAAGAAAATTTCACTTTATGGAAGTATTTCCTTCCACTGGAGGGTAATTCTCTCCTTTAAAAATACAGTCAAACCTGTGTTAAAGGCCACCTGTATTAAGCAAACGCATGTCTTAAAAGGTCATTAAAGATAGTGGAAATTTACTTGAAAAGTAAACAAAAACTTTCAACAAAGAGTGCTCTCTCTTTGAGGTTTAAAGTCACGGAAAAAGGACAAACATCATACGATAGTTTTTCCATGACCCCGTGACTTACTTGTCCTAACTTCATCTAATGGATAGGTTCACATGCTATCATTACATGTCAGTGTGTCATTGTGCTTTGTTTCTAGATTACAAAAAAGAACAACAACAAAAAACCCAAAAAACATTAAGTGCAAAGCAAATTTGTAGCAGACGACAGTCTAAATTGATTTTTTTTTTTCATTTTTTTTTTCAGGGAAAATAAGACTTGACACTTCATGTGAGTGCTAGGCAGACGATTCACATGAAAGGTCGTCTTATTTTCTCTGAAAAAAAAAAATACTCCAAAAAAATCAAAATGTCGTCTGCTGCAGTTATGATTAGCGTTTTAAAGGACTAAGACGTCATATGGTAATGATTTAGAGCTAACTGATGAATAAAAATCGTATACATTACATTAATACATTACAATGCAAATTTTTAAAGCCGCCAGTCGCCTGAAAAACTCTTAAGATTATTGATTACCAGAGTGGGTTGGAACAAATATACATTGTATTTGTATATTATCATGCATAAACATTTTCGCCGGCTCTGTTACTAACAGAACGCGATGTTACCGTATTACTACTGAATACCGGGACGCCTTATAACGCCTTACCGTACCTGTCCTAAAATTTGACGCACATTTGACTACTGGTGGGCACGGTGACTATAGCTAAAAGGCCACTATTTCTAGGGGTAGCCTGGACCCCGCCCTATACTACAAATTGTGTCATATCTCAAACTATTCATCAAGGTCTGTTCTTTTTGAAACTGTCGGCATAAATTGTTGACATGTCTAAAACTGCTGGATAATTGGCACACAGTGTAGACCTAGATCAGACGCAGTTTGCGGCGTCTGATCTAGGTCTACACTGTTTGCTCAGGCCTGTCTGTCCGAATACGTAGGGTATATATGATAATGGATTAAGCAAAATACATCAGTCATCGATCTCATACGACCGCCAGAGGGAAAGTCATACGAAGCAAGCATTTCCATTTGGCTAGTGACCGTCTCAGTCTGTATTTGGGTGCATGTGGGATCGGTGCGATTTTTGCCCAGACGATTTTGCCATTTTCTGTGCGATTTGGACCTCCTGAACTCAGGATACTCAGGCGACATTTCTCTTCTGGCTCTTACTTTTTCGAGTTCCACTCTTGTCTCTTAAGGTCTTAAGTTTTGTCTCTTCTAAATACACTTCAACCTCTTTATAACACGGTTCGTTATAACACGGTTTTGGATATAACACGGTTCAAAGATGGATCCCAAAAATGTATAGATTATATTGAAAAATGACCATAAATGGTCATTTTCAATATAATTCTATACATTTTTGTTTGGATATAACACGGTTGTTTAACTAACACGGTTTATGCTATGGACCGCAACAATAGTGTTATAAAGAGGTTGTGGTGTATCCAGTGGAAGAGACAGAAGAAAAGAGGTGACGTCATCAAACTAAGATGGCGGCTAATAAGCAGGAAGCAGGCAGAAAAGCATATATTCAGCAGGATTCACTCGGTACATTATGAAATAAGAGTGAATTTACCAACGCGAAGTAAATACAAAAGGAAAACCAAATTGTTTTTTTTTTTAATCATGACTTGATTTCTTCTATGGAAGTCGCCATGTTGGTTTCTCCGAGTTTGAAGTGCTCCTGATTTCTTTTGATTTGCATATGCATTTTCGTTCTTCTGTCACGTGTCTGTCCTCTTCCGTTAAGCGTTTTCCTGCCCCTAAAAGACGGAAATTGCATGGGCAAAACAGCCCGTCATCGTGCCTTCCAGAAACGATACATTTGGGGTCACACAACGTCAGATGTTCTACTATGACCAACAGTTACTTAGTTGTGTTATCCTTGTCCACCCAGTCTACATCTTACAACTTGAATTGAAATAGGAGGTGTTTGTTTGTGTTGAGGTTTTACGGGCCCAGTCAACCCAATGGTGTCATGTCGAGCGCGGTCAGTTTACCTAACCACACGTTTACTGGGCAGGCTTAGTCCTCTAAGCGGTTAACCGGTATTGTGCACATTCTTTCGCCAGAAACTGACAACTGCCCTTCTTGAATCAGCGGAAGGGAGAGAATGACCGTAGAAAATATTTCATGATCAATCTCCACGAAAGGATGTTGCCGACCTCGGTGGGGGTTGAACCCGCGACCTCCTGGTCACCAGTCGGACGGCGCATCCAGAAATAAAAGGTGTAAAGTCCTGTTCTAGTCCGCTATCGAATGTCGATGTGCTGAAAGCTGAACTGCAACTTTTTGTGCCAAGTCAGAATTAGGAGTAGTCGTCATCTTTCCACTACGCTACCGCTGTGAGATTCCGCTATGGATATCAAATTTTAGCTACTGGTCTGCTTAACTAAGTCCAAAGTTTAACCCTTGCCTTACTGAATAAATTAAGATGCCACGCCCACTTCTAATTTCCAGCCGATCAGATTACTTGATCCGAGTTTTTGATAGAAATTCACATATTTAATGACAAACAGTGCAGATCCAGATCAGTTGGCTTCTTCAGAAGCCAACAAATCTGGATCTACACTGTTTGCTAAGACAAGGCATGTCGTGTTCAGGGTTAATGTCACTGAAAACAGCCGAATCACATTAACCTTGACGTTTATAATCAGTTCAAAAAGGTCGTTTTAAAAACAACATATCAATAACTCAGTGATACTACGGAACTGCTCAGTGGATTTTTTTTATTATTATTATCATATTAATCTTATCGATGTTTGGGCCGCGACATGCGAAAATGACTTCGGGCATCTGCAGACAGCGATAAGCAAGATAAGCCTGCGCCTCAGCGCAGCCTGATCAGGGCCTTCAGTGTCCGCTAACAGAATCATTGGAGACTACAGAATGTATCAATGGAGAGCAAATGCCCGTATGATACTTTGCGCATGCGTGGGATGTTCATTTTGCGCATGTTCGAAAACACCTCTTCGCTCGAAGCGGTCGATATACACTCATGAGGCTCAGATGATGTTTTTGATGATCGGATTTATCTTATCGATATATATATACATACACTCATGCCCCAGTTTTTTTTCACAGCGACTACAGAGAGGTCATATCAGGCCATAGAATGAACAAATATTAGCTTTCACAAAAAGCTTGGTCTACGCTTAGTACACAGTGTGTTCTAAGCGTAGGCCTAGCTTTTGGTGAAAGCTAATACTTTGTTATAAGGAAAATAGCATTAGACCAGTCTATGACCTTTCATAAAGCACTTCTGGAAGCAATATCAAACCCTATGGGAATCCTTCTTCAGGCCATTCAAATGGTAGGCACCTGACTATCGATGTTTGTGGCCAGGTCCTGTTTTTTTTTTTTTTTTTGTTTTTGTTTTTTTGCCCTTTTTTCAAATCGCCATTGAGTCCTCTGCTCTGTTTCATCAGAATGTTTGTGATTACATGGTTTTACCTGTGATATTTTACTCTACGCAGACCAAGCACATGCTTGTCTTCGGGCATATGCGGCCCAGTATCCGCACAGTCTGATCAGGACCTTCACTGCCCGCTAACAGAATCATTGGATACTGCAGAATGTATGAATGGAGAGCAAAGGCCCGGATGATACTCTGAGTATGCGCAGGACGATCTGAATGCGTATTTGGCGCATGTTCGAAGGATTTTTTTTGCTTGAGGTGGCCCATTTGATAATTTAGAAATGCATGAGAATTAATTTCGGGAAGGCTGTGCTTCGTGAATGTGGCATTTCCTGGGTACCCTTACTTATATTTTTGATTGAAGATGCAAAACAGGTACTGCTCCAACGGGGGACAAACCCATGTTTTGTATGCATCAGATATGGCGTCTTTATGTGTCAACGTTCAGTGTGAAGACATGGAAGAAAGAATCGAGTACATTTTGGTTGTTGTTTCGGAAACTTTCTAGTTCTGTTTGTTTGTAGTTTGCTTGTTTGTTTGTATTTTTATGTAAGGAAAGCGGAATCCTAAATGTAGAAAGTCAGTTGGAATTACTAAAACGACAGTTTTTTTGCAGGAAGGATATTTGTTCCCTCACATGACTCGATCGGTTTGTCGATAGTGGAAAAGAACTCATAATCAGTTGTTTGCTCCTAAAAATCGGTTAAGATGAAAACTGAGATTCATCTCATAAATATTGTCAGAGTTAAACAGCTCCTCCAGTGGTCTTATCATGCATTAACATGCCTTTCCCGGAATATGATACAGTAAGTTTTTGTAGCATCCCATTGGTTTCATTTCGGCCACGGAACTGGTATATGTATATTTTATACCGAGAGGGTCTTTGATTAGAGAATAAAAGTATTCCATTCTATTCTATACCCCCGCCCGAAAAAAATTACTCAAGTAAGGCCTAATTCTGCAAATTTAACCATAGCTACACAGGCTTATAACTGGATATTTATGCAAGAACATCGGTTTGACGTCGTCAAGACGTCGTTATGTGTCTCAGTTGCTTTTTGTTGTTGGGTACCGTTAACGGTAAAATCCAGTCGTTTTCTGCTATGGAGTATGTCGTATTGCTTTGGCTGTATAGTGCATGTGCAAAATTGAGATGTTGGATTTTCAGAGCAAGATGTCGAACAACTTTAAGAAGAAGCGGATATGTATCGTGGGTTGTGGCCCGGCTGGTATGTCGGCGATGTATCATTTCGGGAACCTGCCGGATGACGAAATACCAGACTTTGTCTGCTACGAGAAGCAATCTACGTGGGGAGGAATGTGGAATGTCACCTGGAGGACAGGTAGGGTGAAAACCAGTACCTGAGGTGACCTAGAGAAACAATCCCAAATGTGGTGGCAGTCAAAATCCAGTGCTATATTTTATCTTTGCGCTCGCTGACGGTATAGATTTTGGGGCGTTTCTGCATCCGGTCCGGGTCATGAAAGACATGGCGGGTGATTGACAGTCCAGTCAGGTGAATGACAGCGTCGACAGACCGCTAGATTGCACGTGTTTTAGTCACATCACATGTGTAAGAAAGTGAGGCATTTATGGTGAATGAATATACTAGAGGATCAGCTCTATCAATTTTTGATTCCCTTCTGTAAGGGGGTCTACGCTAAAGGAAAGCACTTGGTCCCTTTCAGCGCAAATGCTTTCCTTTCAGATTAGACCCCTTTTTCATAGGGGCTTGGTGTTTAGGAAAGCAAACAAGAAATCTTAACAGTCCCATGTGAAAATTGGGAAATATACCAAATGCATGCGGTTTCTGTGAATAGTGTAAGTCAGCTTTAACAAATAGTCTTCGACATGATAGCACAATACAATTTGCCCCAAATGATTTAAAATAGAACACTTTATGGAATATTATACCGTAGATGAAGGTTTCGCCCACTAACGACAGACCTGCAGTTGTACTTAATACATATATGTGACCTTGAGCGTCAGAACAAGTTACCTTGAGATATGAATGAGCAAAATTTTGTAATGTAAGGGGTGAGACAAGTGCTAATAGAGATATGTCTCCTTTTCAGTACAACTGCTAATAGTTCAATGGTTACTAGGTAAAAGATATTCTAGTAGGCAATACAGTTGACGTTAAAATGTCGTGGGACGGTACAAAGTCTCCCCGTGATTTACTATAATGTTATTTATATTTCATGCTACTTTGCATTACGAAAACACGCCTATTCAAATATAGTGAAAATTTCACCACCAAAAACTAAAAGTTTTCAGATAGAAATTCTGATATTTTTCTTTTTCTGCTCAAAACATACATTGTGGGTACTCGTTAGAACCGCCTCGCCGAGGCGGTTCTAACAAGTACCCACAATCTATGTTTTTGAGCAGAAATAAGAAAAATAATATTTACCCCTGTAAACCCGTTTTACTATATAAAAGTGGGGTTTAAGGGGGTCAAAATTATATAGCTATGTTTTCGTGATGGAGATCTATTGACCTATTATGGTAAATGTGAAAATAGAGGTATGCTGAAGCCGGCGCTAGAATGGGTAGTAGGTGTGGGGGAGGGGTCGGGGCGTGAGAAATCTTGCATTTTATACCGCTGATCATGCAGAGACTCAATTTTAACCAGTAATTATCTTCTTTCTTGTTCATGTTCCTTGCTTTGAAGAGATACATTTTTCGGAACTTTTATAGCTTCACTACAAGAGATATTAAAGCAAAATTTGCAGCAGACGACAATCTAAAATTTTCATTTTGTTATTTTTCAGAGAAAACAAGTCTTGATATTTCATGTGAATCGTCTGCCAAGCAGACGATTCACATGAAATGTCAAGACTTGTTTTCTTCTGAAAAAAAAATCAAAATTGTCGTCTGCTTTAGTTGTGGCGCGCTTTAAGGGTTATTATAAGTCGTGTGGCAGCTCCTCATACTTCTCGATAATGTAGTACATGCATTTTCGTTTATCCCATTCTGGGGAGTTTGGAAACAGAGTTCTTCTCAAGCCGGTGGTAGGGGGCGGGTGGGGATGAGCAGCCTTGCACATTACAATGCTATTCTTGAAGAGATTCAATAACACCGAGTTTTCAGTTTTCTATCTTTATATGTGTGCTTTGTTTCAAGTTTTCCAGAATTTCTTTATTATCACTGCAGCTGATGTTAAATGTTGTTTGGCCACCGTAAATCGTTCCCATGAACTGAACTATAATGTACAGTCGACTCTTGTTATCTCGAATTCGCTTATCTCGAATAACCGCTTATCTCCGAGTGAAAATCTGGTCCCTGCTTTAACATGTAAATCTATTATCAGATAACAACGTATTGTGGAAAAGAGGAGAAATTGCTCCTAAGGAGCAATGTGAAATATGGTTGTTCAATTTATTTTATTTCTCAATTCTGCAAATCTGATATGTTGAGGTACGGATATCTCGAAATATTTTAGGGAGTCCCCTGCGAGATAACGAGAGTCGACTCTGTTTGGGCATTTCGGGTCATGAGCCCACTCTGTAGATCTGGTGAATTTGAAACTAGAGTTCTGCTGAAGCGTGTGCTGGTACTGGGGAGGGGCGATGGGAGGATGAGCTTGAAGGGGCGCGAGCAGCATAGCATATTACACTGCTACTCAGAGGAAACTCATAACCGAGATGCTTATTTGTTTCCTTGTATGTGTTCCTTGTCTTCAAGGAATCCGTCATTTCAGAATTTATTTAAACATCTGCGTACTAATTTGGTATGGTTACGTTTAGTTTTAGCTGGGCTGTGGAAACACCATACACGACTTGTCCAACTTGTCCCATTTTCATGTGGACCGTGAAGTAAGAAATTTCAATTTACTTGTCCTGAGACATGGACTTACATAGCTCTAGCTAAGAAAGGTGAGCTACATGTTTTTTTTTTTTTTTTTTTTTTTTTTTTTTTTTTTTCTTATTTCTCGAGGAAAGGAGATGTTGTGTTCTCATTAATGAGGCGCTTCTAATGTGTAACACATGCGTTTGTTTTTCGAGAAATAAGAAAAATGTCAATTTTCGGGCAAGTAAATCTTGGTTGGACAAGTGGATTTTGACTGTTTATTTGCCCGTGGACAATTAATAAAATCTGATATCAAATTGCACAACCCCTAACCTTGGAATAAGTTAAAATGCTTAGGTCTTTCTTAATTTTTTTCAGAGTCCGTGTAAATTGTTTCTCAAGTAGACAATCAGCATGAAATGTCAAGCCATGTTTTCTTAAGGAGGCAATTTGTATGAAATGTCAATCCCAATTTCATTTTTTCTGTGGAGGTAATTTGCGTGAAATTCAAACTCTGTCTTCTGAGAAAAATATGGTCTGTAATTTAGTCTGTCTGCCTGGAGCCATATAGCCATGTCTTTGTAACGATTTGCCAGAGTTATACTTGGTGTAAACGTTTATATTGGCAGTAGGATGTATTATGGGAAATTGACCTTTAGTAAAAAGTTCGCGTCCTTTGTTTCACTTAAAATATAGTTTGAGTCGTCCATCAGTGCGGAGCCATATCTTCGTAACTTTTTGTTAGGTTGAAATTTGGTGTAAACATTTGTACTGATAGGTGGATGTTTGCCACTTAGTACAATCAATCGAAAATGGACCATTAAACAGAGTTATAGCCCTTTGATGTACTTGTAAAAATCACTCCTGTCTCAAGGTTTCTCCATTTCCAACAAATCAATAGCTTTGGCAATTCAACGTTTTTGCTTGCTTGTTTTTTTTTTCTTTTTTCTTTTTTTTTTTTTTTTTTTTTTTTTTTGCAAATAGGTAAACGGTGTCCATAAAATGATAGATAATCTTCAAATAAGCTGCAGTCCGAGGAATAATATATAAGCTAAAATATTCGTTACCGTCGTATACCTAGATTAGAAGGAGAACATATTAATATCTCTTACTGTTGTTCTATTTTAGGCACTGACGAATATGGTGAACACGTGCATGCATGTATGTACTACGATCTATGGACCAACAGCCCGAAGGAAGTCATAGAGTACCCGGATTATACATTTGAGAAACACTTTGGGAAATCTGTACCGTCGTATTTGCCAAGGGCCGTACTAAAAAGCTACATAGAAGGTTTGTAAAACATCAGTCTTATAACGGTTCTAATAAAGCGTTTGACTCGACTTACCAAATCACAGTTAACGGCACCAAAACTTATGTCTCAAATGTGAACCGCGTCTTTACAAAACCTGGCTCTGGGCATGTACGAAATGTACTCGTAAGACTGCACTTATGCTTTTTTGATAGTACATGCAGGTTTGTTTAAGGTGAATATAGTTTTCAACGGCTGACAACTTTTGAGGAAAGAAATTTGCTTCCCTAGTATTAAATGGTTTCAAAAGTAAAGGCTACTCTTCATGAAAAGAATTTGTTTTTACTTATTAGACATATCGATGTGTTCGAACGACTTGTGCGCTTTTAATCGTAAGCATGTCTTAAAATTAAAAAAAAAAAAAAAAAAAAAGGCCGATAAATTACTTTCTGTGGCAGGGAAGACCTGTAATTGTATTCTCTGACCTGGCCAAGATTAAACAATTAATTGCGACAATTATCCCGAATAATCAGACACTTTAACGCTCTCTGTACTTTATCTACTAGTATTATTTAAAAAAGTCGATTTGACCACCAGGTGATGTGGTCAAAACCGCTGAATGAATGATACACACAGCAGACCCTGATCAGAAACAGCGTTTTGCGGCGTCTAATATGAATCTAGACCGCATGCTTAGGCATATCTGTCGGAATATTTAGGGCAAAGACAGTACCGTAATTACCTAAATGTTCAGATGCATTAAGGGGAATAAAAAAAAATTCACGGAGGGTAATTGTCACAGTTGTTTTGCCCCCACGGCGAGCAAATTCTTTCTTTTTAGAGTATATCCCTTTTCAGGAGGTATGCAGGAACGCAAACAGGAAGTCACAGAAATTGTCTCCCTTATAAAAATGGCGAAAATGTACCCAGTCTCCTGAACCTATCTTTTTTAACGTCCATTTGACTACCAGGGCCCAATTGTTCAAAACTAACGATGTCGTTAGTTAACGATTTGTTAAAATTTACATCGAGTGATACGCAAATATACTGAAATTTTTTGCTGAAAAAATGTGAGTAGCTTTTGCAGTGCAAAAAATTTCAGAATATATTGTATATTGAATCTGCTAAAACAGTTAACGAAATAACCCTTAACGAGCTCGTTAAGCTAACGACGCTTTGAACAACTGGGCCCTGGTAGCTAGTTAGTGTTGACTGAAAGACAAAAAGTTCAAATGCTTATCAAACAATACCTTTAGGAGCAGTTTGATCTGGATCTACATTGTTTGTCCAAGCATGTGTGTCCAAATATTTAGGTTTAACGCTCTCTTGGCGAGTTCAGCAGGTGACAGACTGATGACATTTTTTCTTATTTTTCCCAGAAAACAGGTTTTGACACTGTGCAATGTGGAGACAATGTGCTTTACCCAGAGTAATAAGCGTCAATATGCTAAATGATCTATTCAATCTGCAGGTCGTTTCTTCCACAATGAATCACGTGATTGGCGACAGAACGTCAGGTTCTCCACGGTGGTCCGGTGGATCGAATACAACGACGCCACAGATGATTTTACTGTCAAGGTCAAAAATCTTAAGGACGACAAAGACGAACAAGAACGCTTTACTCATGTCATCGTTGCTACCGGGCTATTCGGAACAACTTACATGCCGACATATCCTGGATTAGACCAGTTCCCAGGGCGGATCCTACATGCTAAAGAAGTGCGCCACGCCAAAGAGTTCGAAGGTCAGCAGATTTTGCTCATTGGTTCCAGATGGTCAGCACAAGATCTGGCTATACAGTTTTTAAAATACAGTGCACGTAATGTAATTATGTCGTATCGAAAGAATCCAACAGGTTTGACATGGCCTAAAGGGATAGAGGAACGTCCGGCGGTTGCCAAGTTTGAAGACACAGTTGTCCATTTTCAAGACGGAACAACGGCGAAGATTGATGTGGTAATATACTGTACCGGGTATAAACTACATCACCCATTCCTACCAGAAGAGCTGAGGATTAAACCCGACATTTCAATTTATCCGGACAACCTTTATAAAGGGGTAGTATGGACAAAAGCAGGTAATATGAAATTTGTGTATCTAGGGGTGATGTATGCTACATACTTCCTCCATTTTCTAGATGTTCAGGCGTTTTGGGCAGTCCGGTATATAACCGGTGCCGAAAAACCCCCAAGTAAACAAGAGATGCTAGATGACATGGAACGATTTAAGACAAAGAGAGACAGCTTAGGTGACGGTTGGGACTTTGAAAAACTTGAATTTGTAACAAAGTATCTGCTGTCATTGTGTGAAGACAATGGGTACACAAAGGCTGCTGACAAGGCAAAAACAATCTTACATGAAGAATGGCAACACAAGCTGAAGGATGTAAGTTCATACAGAGATAAACAGTACACGTCTATCCACACTGGAAGTCTATCTACTGTTCCTGTTATTCCATGGATGAATGCGTTTGATGAGTCGTCGCATGAATTTAACCGACCAATAACAAATTCAGCTGAGTGAAATCTTGATTGTGGTTTCCATCTATTGGAACACATAGCTCACTTCCACTATGACTGGCTTTTTCACTACTCTTGCCATAGACTTTGCCAAGACGTTGAATCAGCGTTGAAATGAAATTATTTCAACGTTGTGTGTCGGCTGGAAATCGTCCATAATACTGTTTACAAACAAAAGGGAGAGTTTAGCAACATGTGGACTCTTGACTATAAAATAAAGTACGTGGGAGTAGTGAAAAGTAACAAGAAATTATTGCAACTGACTTCTGTTTTCTTTATTTTTCTTCGCATACAGCATAGCCAAAACATAAAAAGTAGTCAAGTCACTTGTAAAGTGCTCTAAAAAAGACATGTTTGGGATCACTTCACTACGCGAAAATAGTATATGACTGTCCTCGATTTTTCTTGATTGGTATATGACTTTTATGTCACTTTTCTGACATCCAGGTATATGCACATATTTTTCGCTCAACGATTTTCCGAGGCTACTTCTTCTCTTGTTATTCAACGAACTGACTGCGACATTTGTCTAACTACCAGCAATAAATCACCAAATTAATCTAAGCGCTATATTAAAAGTGTTATCCGGGATAGCAGCAAACTAGTGAGTAGTATGATCTTGGGTTTACCAAAGTATATGACTAGGTCAACATTTTAGACGATCAAGTATATGAATGGGTCCGTTTTTTTCAAAAGCCAAATATATGAATGGGGTAGGTTTCGAAATACTAGCTCGCACACCCGTACGGCAATTACCCCGGTTACCCCACGAGGTCCAGGCCCTAAGGTTCTCGGACCGGTCCTCTTCTTAATCATCGTAATGATCTCAATGATACATTAGGTCATGTGTCCGTTTTTTTTCCTGATGAATGTGTCCTTTGTAGGATTTATATACTCTTCTTCTGACTATTTTATTTAGCAAGATGACCTGGATAGCCTAGCACGTTGGGAGGCTGACTGGCAGATTAAGTTTAATGTGGCATAATGTCATTCAATGAGTGTGTCACAGCATCTTCCAGACAAACAGATTAAGTTTGAATGTACATTCCACCAGCAAACATTGGAGCAGGTTCAGTTCGCAAAGTATCTTGGTATCAACACACAGATGATCTTGGTTGGGGTGAGCTTATTTCAGAAATTACACCAAAGCAACTAGGACTCTTGGTTTGCGGCGCAATTTGGCTATGAACCTAGGCAGACAAAGACTGATGCATACAGAACATTGGTTCGACCTCAGCTAGCGTACCATCTATTTGGCATCCATTTGTTAAAACTCAGATTAAGCAGGTTGAAAAGGTGCTGGTGATGGCGGAACACAAGTTGCGTCGGTGACATGCTTAATGAATTAGAGTGGTCATCTCTGAAGACCCGTCGTGAGCAGCCCTCCTTAACCTTCGGTTATAAGATACACTACGGTATAACAAAGATAAATATTTGACCCCTGTAACAGGATAGACACAGACAAGGGCATAAAAACAAACAACACAATATCATAAGTTGCAGGCTTGTAGTGATGCCCTGAAGAATTCCTTTTTCCCCAAGATTTATTCCACATTAGAATAGTCTACCCTCTTCTGTTGCGGATGCCAAGGCCGCAGAAGAGTCCAAGGCCCTTATGGCGACTCAGAGGTATGCTTTTTATCACCTCTGACTAACTGCTTGTAGCTAGTTTTAATTGTCCATACAGAGATAGTGTTTTCTTTCAAAATAGCTAAATTCAACCACCCACATAACTGATAAATGTCCAAGTATATGGAGATAGATAGATCGGTACACAGGAAGGAAAATTTCTAACTTGATGAGTAACAAAAAACTCCTATGGAGTCCTCTTGGCTCACCAAGATCTGGATAAACTTCATTTATTTAGTACCTTGCCCTAATGAAAGACGGAGATATATTTATTATTGCAGTCAGTCAGCCAATCAAATTGCCAGTCACTTTAACCGTGACTTTGTTACATTAGCGGTAGGATATTAAAGATAGATTACATAATGTTATGTAATCAAACAGGATATCCTTGCTTGCAGTAGCCAGTTATCAGTTAGCGTGTCCCCAGTCAGCATTCTACGTAAATCTATATCGGGCCGTCATCAGCCCGTCAGGGTAGCTGACGGGCCGATGACGGCCCGATGTAGATTTACGTAGAATGCTAGCTGGGATCATATGTTATTATCTGCAATAAAATTGAAGAATCTCATGTTACATAATATTATATAGTCAATCAGAAAAAAAAATGAAACTCGTTAGACCAAGGGGAAAACAGCATAGCTATTTGAGCCTTGTTTAGCCAATATTGCCTGTAGTAAACAAAGTCAAAAAATGCATTTTTACTAGATTAATTAATAGTTCGAAAATATTGTGGGTCGCGTTCGGTAGTGGATTAATATCTCTAGTGTATTATTTATCTCTGAATAAATGGTCGAATCTTAACCTTTAACCTATTGGACGTAGTTACCAAAATTTGAAACGACACAGCCTCTTTATAACACTGTTGCTAGGGTCCAAAGTGAAAGTTAGGTATAGAGCCGAGTTGTATCCAAACAAAATGTATAAATTATATAGAAAAATGACCATGAACAGTCGTTTTTTTCTATATAATCTATACATCTTTGTTTGGATACAACGCCTTACGGGTACACCTTTCAACCTTCTTATGTCATAACCGTCTTATCATGAAATTTCTTTCGCTAGAGGGCGTAAGCAGTGTTGCAAGCTTCATTACTGCTTATGAAGAGTCTCAATAAAACCGAGACTCCCATTTTCTTATCTGTAGTGTGTTCATTGTTTCCAAGGGCAATCTTTTTGACGTTTATTGTAATAAGGTTCCAGTGTCTTTTCATTTTTATTTATTTTTTTTTGCCAGGAAATAGGGTCTGACATTTTATGCGCCAATCCATCAAAAAAAATCCCTATTTTCTGGATACAATAAAATTTTGTGATCTGATAATTTTGCCTAGAGAGTGCTAAAGGTTAAGAAACGCTTAAAATGGCCAGTAGTTTTCCATAATGAGTAATATGTAGTCAATGCACCCATCTGTTTGTATAACAAACCTTCATTATGCTTGAATTGTGTTACTGTTCAGCTAATGTTTCCATGATAAAGTCACAATAAATGTATTGTCGAATTGTTTTATGTATAAATATGACCTTGTCCGGTGACCTGTGACTTTTGGTTTCAAATTTCCTATTTGACGTAATACAGCTGGGAACAAGAAGCCTCAGGTCAGCGGACAAAATTATATTGTGTCCTATCGCTTTATGCTTAGGTTGTCGATTAGTTTAAACCCTAAAAGCGCCAAGTAAAACTGTAGCAGACGACATTGTATTTTATTATGTTTTTTTTTTTCAGAGAACATAAGGTTTGATATTTAATGTGGCTCACGAAATGTTAAGCCTTACTGGCAGAAAAAAATAACCAAAATATTTCAAAATGTCATCTGCTGCAGTTGTGACTGGGACTTAGGCTTAAATTTCAAGCCGCTATGCAATAAATTTAAAACTAATCAGCTGACTTGACCTGTTTTGATACGTAAAGGATGTCGTTGTCGTTCAGTGTCTTCCGAGAGCTTGGTAGAATCCCGTGTCTTCCGATGGCTTGGTAAAATCCCAGGAAGCAACTGGACAAGTATTTTGTGGTAATAATCAATGAGTATACCATACGAATCACATAATCCAACATCATAGCATAACTGAATCATGTTTTTTGTCATTCGTAAGGTATGGTCATGATAATCATTGTGTCATAAATACAGTCGAACGTCGATAGCTCGAACACTGATGGCTCGTTTACCATGGCTAATTCGAATTCGTTTTTGAGTCCCTTCGAAATTCTTCCGATAGCTTAAGTGAACAACTATTTAGGGAAATTTTCTTATTCTGTCAAGAAATTGTATGTTGTGTGTGCTCATTAGAATCGCGTCATGGAGGCGATCCTAACGAGTACATACAACATACCATTGTTGTCTAGAAGATCTAAAAACATCCCTAAATTATCGCCTTTTGCTTCCTGCCCTGGCGTCATGTTTAACCCTGAGTGGCTCGAACTACCCATATCTCGAACAAATTTCTATGGTCCTAAAGATGTTCGAGTCATTGAAGCTCGAATTTAGTACAGTAGATACCCAGGAAAAGCCATAATCACACAACATAGCCCATTTATGGCACCAAGAGGAAGAGCAAACAAACCAAGACAGACAGTACACATGTCATATAAAGCTATGAAAAGCATAGAGACCAAGTCTCTATTCCCCAACAAAGTGATCACAATGCCAGACAAGATCCACTAAACACAACGAACAGGGCAAAACATGAAAAACAAGCTACAAGATTACACAAAGAACAAACAGCATCAGAACCACCGCCTTGGCATGGTCAGTAGTAAAAACATATCGTGGTGTTTAAATTGATTTACTAGTACCAAATCTTCGCCCTAGGTTCAAATGTTGTAATCACACCAAAAGATTGTTTGGCTCACGCAGAGACTCTCTAACTCAATCAGTGAAACATCACAGAATAAAAAGTGTAAATCAAATTAAATCACAATAATGAAACAAGGATGATGGCTCTTGGTAACATATCAGACACTGGTAGCCAGAGCTAAAGAAAACCACTAGTTGAACAACGAAGGACCCGAACTAAGACAGGCTGTATATAACACTAGAGTCAGCCCTCTAATGAAAGGTTTAGATCGACACCGTCACAGAGTCTGAGACATGATCATTTATCTCACATACAGATCCCCTATCACCATCAGTGAAACATCACAGAAAGAAAAAAAAGCAATAAAATTAAACCACTGTGATAAATCAAGGATGAGGGCTTTTGGTAATCACATCAAACACTGGTAACCTGCGCTAATGAAAACCACTCGTTGAACACGAAAGACCCGAGGTAATACATGCTGTAACACGAGAGGCAGTTCTCTTATGAAAGGTTTGGATCGGCGCCGTCACGGTGTCTGAGAAACGATCATTTGTCCTGCATAAAAGCTCCCTATCACAATCAGTGAAACATCACAGAATAAAATATATAAATCAAATTTAATCACTGCGATAAAACAAGGATGAAGGCTCTTGGCAATCATATCTGACACTGGTAACCAGAGCTGATGAAAACCACAAGTTGAACAGCGAAGGACCCGAACTAAGACTTGCTGTACATAACACGAGAGTCAACCCTCTAATGAAATGTTTAGATTGGCACAGTCCCAAAGTCAGTTACACGATCACATGTCTCACATAGAGGTCTTCTATCACAATCAGTGATACATCACAGAAAAAAATGTGTAATTCAAATGAAACAACTGTGATGAGACAAGGATGAGCCTCTTGGCAATCACATCTGTACATTGGTTGCCAGAGCTGAAGAAAACCATTAGTTGAGCAACGAAGGACCCGAACTAAGACATGATGTACATAACATAAGTCAGTCCTCTAATGAAAGGTTTAGATCGGTACCGTCTCAGAGTCGGAGACACGCCTCACATAGAGGTCCCCTATCACAATCAGAGACAACTCACAGAAAAACAAATTAAATCATTGCGGTGAATTAAAGATGAGGGCTCTTGGCAATCACATCAGACAATTATAGCCAGAGCTAATGAAAATCACTAGTTGAACAACGAAGGCCCAAACTAAGACATGCTGTACATAGAAAGACTGTCAGCGCTCTAATGAAAGGTTTCGATCGGCACCGTCACAGAATCTGAGACAGGATCGAGGCGTTCTAACGAGCACCCACAATCTATGTTTTGAGCAGAAATGTGAAAACTACCAGAATTTTTCATCTGAAAATGTTCATTCTTTTTTTGGTGGTAAAATTCTCAATATATTTGAATAGGCGTGTTTTCGTAATGGGCATTAAAAAACAAAACAAATATCAAAATACGTAAAAACTTTTACTTCCATTGTTCAATAAAACTGTATTTTACCTTAAATATTCAGACAGACAGGCCTGAGTGAACAGTGTAGACAAAAACAATATAGAAAACGTCCATGAATAGCCACAATCACAGAACATACACTATCAATGACACCAATGACACCAAGAAGGCCCGGACCATAGAACGCGTGTCCAATCAGTGTCGACACCGTTTGCCATCCGTCTCAAATTTGACTCCTCCGTCAGAAGGCTATAACCACGCCCATGCGTAAATCCTTAGACAAACAATATCGTGATACCTGTATTTTCAATGAAAACTGCATTCGTACCTGTATTTATCAATGAAAAGTATATAGGTAATATTGTTTGTCTAAGCAATAACATTAACCATTAACTGGTAAGTTATTTTGGTTGGTCAGATTTTGGTGTCATTTACTGGTCAGGTGATTTCACGGAGGACTCAAACTGGCAACCAGCTGTCAAATGTATGTACCGTTATTTTTACGGACGCCCGTAGTTTATTTTAGGAAATCGTTTCGCAGTAACTGACAGTTAAATTTGGGGCAAAGTATGGTTAGCAGACCAGAGTAGGGTTATGGGCTACCATATCGTATAGTAAGGCTACCCACTTCTGCCCTATCCGAAAAGATAATTCCTGCAAAAGTTATACGGGCAACCGTTAAATTAACGGTACGGGTACTGGCAGCTGATTTCCAGTTACACTCGACTCTCGTTATCTCGAATTCCAAGGGACTCTCTGAAATACTTCGAGATATCCATATCCAGACATATCAGATTTGCAGAATTGAGGAAAAAACTAATTAACCACATTTAAGAAATATATGTGCAAGTGGACTCTTGAAGTTAGAGATATATTGAAAAGATTGTGGAAAAGAGGAGAAATTGCTCCTTAGGAGCAATTTCTCCTCTTTTCCACAATATTTTTTACCTGTTGTTAGATTTTCATGTTTAGGCAGGGACCAGATTTTTTACTTCGAGATAAGCGGTTATTCGAGATAAGCGAGGTCGCGATAGCGAGGGTCAACTGTGCTTTACCGTAAAACCTACGGACAATTTTAAAGTGTACAGTTTAGACCCTGATCACGCGCCGAGAGACAGAAACATATAAGATACTATTTAAAACCAATCCGGTAGGTTTTGAACATATCAACAGACAGTGAATGGCTTTACTTATAAATACTAGGTGAAATATGGCAATCAAGTAACGTTTTCCTATTATTTAGGGTAAAAAAGGATGAGCTGTCTTATAAGAAATGTATTTTTGCCACACTTGCGGATAAAGCCTACATGCGCATGCGCATGCTTTTAAGGCGACCAAGATCCAAGATCCAAATCAGCGTTCACATACACAGAAGCTGATCAAAGCCTTCACTGTCCGCTTAAAGGACCACTGAATACATCAGAGAAATGTAGTGTAGACATTGATCCAGCTGTACATATATATATATATATATATATATATATATATATATATATATATATATATATATATATATATATATATATATATATAGATATATATATATATATATATATATATATATATATATATATATATATATATATACAGGAAAGCCTCAAATTTAGGTAAATGTTCTGATTTGATCATGAAATCGTATGTTGTGTGTACTCATTAGAATCGCCTCATCGAGGCGATTCTAATGAGTACACTCAACATACAATTATTGTATAGAAGATCGAAAACAATTCCCTAATTTATCACCATTTGCTTCCTGACCTTGCAACATAATTAACCCTCAGTTGCTCGAACTACCCATATCTCGAACAAATTTCCATAGTCCCAATGATTTACGAGCCATTAAAGTTCGACTGTGTAATCAAAACAAGAAAAAACGCTTATATTTAATATGATATATGCGAAAACAGCGAAGATCCTTATTAGCTTGCGCATCTGCCTGCGCAGCCTGGCCAGGCCATTCTCTGTTCGTCAATATAATCTACAGTACACAGTGATCCAGTAATCGTTCAACAACGGCGCTGATCAGAATTTGTGGATGCAAAGGCTCAGCAGGACTACTGTTGCCCACGTATGACATAGTCAATATTTTGCGCGGCACATATTCAATAAACAAATGTCGTGTCGACATCATGTCGTCACGACGTCGAAACGGCATTTGTGTATTCTTGATACATTTTAATATAATGCCAGGTAATGTAAATACATTGTAATACTGAACTGGGTTTTAATGGGAAAGGCAACATTCATAAAGATTGTAAATATCAATATATTCATTTTGATGCAAAGTTTATCAAATTGGGACGTATCATAAGAATATTAATTTATCGGGGTGTGAAAATTCTCAAATTGGCGCTACCATTTTGAATATTTAATGAGGATATATGACGTCATGAAACCCTAATTGAATATTCAAAAATAAAAATTAAATAAATAATATTTGCAACAATACGGTAAACGTCCTAAAATTTCGAACATTTTATTCCATACTATTATGGCCTAAATTTTGCTTTTTAAGCACCTGTTTCTTAAAATACTTAGTGGAACAGTAAACAGTGTAGTCCCTGATCAGACTGCTCCAGTCTGATCTGGGTCTGCACTGTTTGCATATGTCAGTTACAGATACTTTGATGTTCGAAATTTTAGGACATTTACCGTATTTTACCTCTTTATTTGTTTATATAGCTTTTGTTCTTGATCTTAATTGTGTTTGCTTGAAAACCACACCAGTTTTCTATCAGAAAGAAGCTTTTCGATTTTCATTACATATTCAAAATGGACGCCTCTTGAGAACAGTTTTGATATCTTTAAGCTTCACTAGCTTCCTAATCTTTTATCCGATCATGATTAAATTGGTTTCGAAATGTATGGGTTTTCAAGATCGTTCAACTCAGATACAGTCTTCACCAACGTTGCCTTTTCCTTTACGCCATATAGTGAGCTAATTTGACTGGTAGAGGTAGTCTTGGAGCTGGAAAAGAACTATTAACTCCAGCTAATAACTTGCACTTTTGTCACATACCGTATTTGACCTAATTACCGCACATGCTCCTATAAGCGCACAGTCAAGCAATTTAGTAGTTTTTAGATTACAACCAGTGTACATTTATCTACTATTTTTTACAAAACATATGTAGTTGGTACTCATTTCTTTAGATTACAACCAGTGTACTTTAATCTACTTCTTTACAAAACATATGTTGTTGGTACTCATTTGACGTCGAGGCAATTCAAAGGGGTACCAAAAACATATGCTTTTATGGAGAAAGTCGGAAAAAATATTGCGTAAGTATCATTAAATACGCCCCTGATAAAGTTCTCTGCTGATCTTTCTTTAAAGTGTACCCGTATATATTTTAGGAGGAAATTTTACTACAAGTTTTTTAGTGCTTTATGAAAAACCAAAGTGCACCCTGCGGTAATTAGGTCGAATGCGGTATGATCAAAGTAGTGAGTTTAGTGAATACTGAATTATAACGATCGGAAAGCCAAAACTTTGGACAACATGGTCACTTTGGACCACATGGTCACTATGGACCACATGGTCATTCACATCAGATAAAAGAGGTAGGCTGATATTTATCTTCTTTCGTATTTCTCCATAATATTACAAACACGTTTCCTTTCAAAGAAAGCAGGCATTTTTACGATTTATGGAGACAGGAAAAAGAACACACATTAAGAAAACACACCTATTCAAATATATAGAAAATTTCACCTCCAAAAACTGAAAATTTTCAGATAAAAACTCTGATATTTTTCATATTTCTGCTCAAAACATAGATTGTGGGTACTCGTTAGAACCGCCTCGGCCAGGCGGTTCTAATGAGTACCCACAATCTATGTTTTTGAGCAGAAATAACAAAAAAATGTATACCCCTGTAAACCCCAGTTTTACTATATAAAAGTGGAGTTTAAGGGGGTCAAAATTATACAGGCATGTTTTCGTGACACACACACACACACACACACACACACACACACACACACACAAAACCATAAAACTGGTTATCACGACCTTTTTGACATCATCTATGTAAGTATTTTTGTTGTTATTGTTGTTGTTCGCCTGGCTTTTATTTGAAAGATCGACTACCATTTGCAGCATTTAATCATTAATGAAATATCCTTTAGGCACAATTATCTTTGCAAAATAAGTTTCATTTTATTCAGCAAATAGTGAATATTTGATAACTTGTTTTTTAATTTTTTCATAATGTGTAAGTGCAAGTAAAATCTCATTACGAAAACATGCCTATTCAAATATGCTGAAAATTTTACCACCAAAAATGAAAATTTTCAGATAAAAATTCTGATATTTTTTCATATTTCTGCTAAAATAATAGATTGTGGTACTCGTTAGAACCGCCTCGGCGAGGCGGTTCTAACGAGTACCCACAATCTATGTTTTTGAGCAGAAATAAGAAAAATAATGTATACCCCTACAAACCCCAGTTTTACTATATGAAAGTGGGGTTTAAGGGGGTCAACATTTTATAGGCATGTTTTCGTGATGTGTGAATCATAATTCGTTAGGGTACATATATAAACCTGAGAAGAGCTATGAGGCTTACCATGTATGGTAAAAAAATCATCAGACGATACACTGAAATAGTTTTTTTTTCTTGTTTTTCTAGGAAACAAGTTTTGGCATTTCATGAAAATTGTCTCCTTAGGAAAAATAAGAAAATAAGAAAAAAATATTGTCGTGTGCTGAATTCGTCCATAGAATGTTATAGATTAAGCAAGTAATACATGTACTTGGATAAAATCTGTTATTTGCATTTTGTTCTTTTTTATTGGTCAATAATATTATTTTAGGGGATTAAAGAATTATCATAGGTCAGACCAGTTTTAGGTCCCAATCTAATTTTAAGGTCGATTTTTGAAAAAAAAAAAAAAAAAATGTACAGAAACAATAACCCAGCTAGCATTCTACGTAAATCTACATCGGGCCGTCATCGGCCCGTCAGCTACCCTGACGGGCCGATGACGGCCCGATATAGATTTACGTAGAATGCTGACTGGGAATAAACAAAAAAAAAAGTAAGTTCCAATTTGAATCTGTCAAGTACTGCTGAAAAGTGTCGTTCAAAATAAACAAGAGGTAGTCTTTCTAAGTGATGTCAAAAGATCAATAAAGTTCTATAAATGTGCGTTTTAACCTCTTCATCCCTGAGTTTCTGAAGTGGACTTTTTCATCTTTGAATCTAATCAGTACCATAGTTCAAAATAGGGATTTCAGTCAAAAATCAAAACAGAATGCCAAATACTGTAGTGTAGATTCAGACGAAACGGCTTATTATGAGCCGTCTCATCAGGATCTACACTGTTTGCAAAAAAAAAAAAAAAAAAAAAAAAAAAAAAATAGTCTGCAGGGCTGAAAGAGTTAAATGAGTCAGAAATTTCGTCAGTTATTTTTACATGTGACAAATCCTAGAACGGAATCATCAAAAGCTGGCATTCATGATAAAACAGGTCAGTTATTTTTAGATTTGACAAACCCAAGAACAGAATCATCAAACGCTTGCATCCATGGTAAAACAGGGGAAGTAGACGTATGTCCAGTGTGGATAGATTTATATTGTTTATCCCGGTACGAACAGATATCTTCCAACTTGTGTTTCCATTCTTCATACAGCATTTCCTCTGCCTTCCCAGCAGCCTTAACGCATCCATTGGCTTCACACAATGATAGCAGATAATTTGTAACAAATTTAAGTTTCTCAAAGTCCCAACCTTCACCTAAGCTGTCACGCTTCTTCGTCAATCTTTCCGATTCCTCTAACATCGCTTGTTTACTTGGGAGCTTTAGCGCACCGGTTATATACCGGCATGCCCACAGAGCTTGAGCATCAAGAAACTGCAGAAAATATGTCGCATACATCACCCCTAAATACAGAAATTTCATGTTCCCTCCTTTCATCCAAACTATCCCGTTGTAAAGGTTATCTGGGTAAAGGGAAATTTCAGATTTAATCCTCAATTCTTCCGGTAGGAATGGATGATGTAATCTATATCCCGTACAAAATATGATGACATCTATTTCCGCTTTTGTTCCATCCCGGAAATGGGCGGCGGATTCTTCAAGATCTGTAACTGCTGGTCGCTCTTCGATACCTGCAGGCCATTTCAACCCTGTTGGATCTTTTCGATATGAAACTATGACATTGCTAGAGTTATATTTTAGGAACTGTATCGCCAGATCCTGAGCAGACCATCTAGACCCAATAATCAGAATTCGCTGGCCTTCAAACTCTTTGGCATGACGGACTTCTTTTGCATGAAGTATTCTTCCGCAGAAGTTATCTAATCCTGGAAACTTTGGCATGTATGCAGTCCCGAACAGGCCGGTTGCAACAATAACATGAGTAAATCGTTCTATTTCGTCTTTGTCTTCCTTAAGGTTCTTTACTTTCACAGTAAAATCATCCTTATCTTCGTTGTAATCTATCCATCGAACTGCTCTGGAAAATCGAACATATTCTTGCCACTTTCTGCTGCCGTTGTTGAAGAAACGACCTATAATACAGCATGTATGACATTAAAACCTCATTACCCAGTCAGCATTCTACGTAAATCTATATCGGGCCGTCATCGGCCCGTCAGGGTAGCTGATGGGCCGATGACGGCCCGATGTAGATTTACGTAGAATGCTAGCTGGGTACAACCTGTACCATTCTCTGGGCTTATTCCGCAGACGATACGTCGGTTATATTTTTACCAGAAAATAAGATTTGACACTTCATGCAAAATGTCTCCATTGGAGACAATTTACATGAAATGTCAAATCTTGTTTTCTTGGGAAAATATGAACAATATTTCAGTAATAAGTTCAACTATGGATGTAAGTTCCACGGCTGATAACAGGTTGAATACTTATGCCAGTGATTGGGCTGATGCTATCAGTCGTAGGAGTCGCTTTGAAACTAGCACATAACCTTTCAGCAGTAACTTGAGAGTTCGTTTCTCTACGTGGTGTAAAACGAACAACAAAGTAAATAGTGGTATGAATCTTCCACTTGTCCGCAGCGCAAAGCGGAGACTCAGTTATACTTTTTAAGTAAAGGCCATGTTTAAGGCAGCTATATTTTGTTCGGAGACGTGTATGCAAATACAATGTATGTGTTTCCTATCACCTGTATAGAAATATTTTGGAACGGACCGTCCTGTCACGGTTTATATAATTCTTGAAAGGGCAAACCGAACTAGAACGGTTTTTCATCGGACATATTGTTCCATTCCTTTACAACAGAAGGTAGAAACGACTAGAAATATAAATAATTTCTAGCGTGAATGGAGTGTCAGTTGTTTGCATTTCGGAAGCTATATTGGAATAAATTATTAACCTACTGTGGCATTAATGAGGAAAGATAAAATCGATTTTATGATCAATCTCCGCGAAACTTGCTTCGGTCTGCGATATGGAACCCGGCATTCTTAACCCATTTGAGCCTAGCGTCTCATAAAAGGGACATAGGCAAACAGTGTATACCCAGATCAGACGCCGCAGAACGCGGCGTCTGATCAGGGTCTACACTGTTTGCACTGAGTTCAGAAATTTCTACAAATAATGATAATAATAAAACTAACCAGACACCCCTTATATAAGAAATGGACCTGTCCAAAGATTTAAGGTAGAAGAGTCCACTCGGCATAAATGAGTAGCACGCCTACCAATCACTCTCATGCGAAACCAACCGCGGTCAAGAAAAGGAATCCATGAGAGGAGTTTCGGAAGCGTCTCTCATGGATTCCTTTTCTTGACCGCGGTTTCGCATGATAGTGATTGGTAGGCGTGAGTAGAGTCGGTATGGTAATTCGAGTGTCTCGGGTTCGAGTCCTTGTACGGCTGCACATTTATCTCATCATGTAACACTTGGTGGCTCAGTGTGGGTCCATGGCTAGGGCCTCGGGCATCAATATGTGCTTTTCTCGTTGGACCACGTTTGTTTCGAGCAGTTTCGGGTACAAATCTTTTTAAGCAGTGGAAATTGTGCCGGTATCGACCGCGTAGCTCGATTGGTCGGTAGAACATCCGAACTGTATTCCGACGGACCCGGACTCGAGTCCCGGCGCGGCTGTGTATTTTTCTCACTGTATGAGCCGTGGATTACTGCTCTGATGCTCTACCGACTGGGCTATCCAGCCTACAAATCTCACAAGGTGAGAAAAACGCACAGCCGAACCGAGACTCGAACCCGTGACCATCGGAATGTTCAACCGATCGAGGTATCCGGGCGCTACTGTCACATTATCATAGCGAAAATAAAACGATTAAATCCTTTCAACCCTGAGTTTCTGAAATGAATTCTTCCATCTTTGAATTTAGACACTTTTGCAAACAGGATACCACTCAAAAATCAGAAACAAAAATGGCAAACAGTGTAGATCCAGATAAGACGGCTTGTTATAAACCTTCTAATCTTGATCTACACAGCTTGAATAGGTACCTGTTTTGGTCTACCGAGATGACATGGTTAAAAAATACCATTCCAAAATTCTTTTGCTGGAAACTATAAACCATAAATCATCAAAAGTATTATGATTTACGAAATCAGTGTTAATTGGAATCTTGAATCGGTGGGTGTTTGCCTGCAATTTACGCAACGAATCGGGAAAGATACATGATTTAACCATCAACCTGCTGAATTTTAGGGTACGTTATACACTTTGAAGGAGTCGGGAGCCAACTCTGTCGATTTGTTTCTGCTTCCTTCTGGAAAAGGTCTACTCTAAAATGAGACTTGTGTTGAACAATTTTCTGAAAACAATATTTTGAAATATCTCTTCTTATTTTCCCCAGAAAAATAAGAATTGACATTCCATATAAATTGTCTCCTAAGAAGAAAATTTGCATGAACTGACAAATGTTACTTTTTAAACAGAACGTGAAATTTTAAGCCCTGTAATCTGGGAGAAATAAAACTTAATAATAAAAAAAAAAAGCATCATAAATTTGTCACCTGCTGAATTTGTCACCATGACGGTTCATGGTCAGTTTGTATTCATATCAAGCCGTAATCGTGTCAGATGGTACCTAAGTCAAGTCGCAACCACTATAAGCAACTCATAATCAGTTTAACTTACTTAGTCAATTCGTAACCACGTAGAAACAGTCATTGCCTATAAATCTTGGTCGATTCGTACCCATGAAGTCAATTCCTAACCATATACAATACGAAAACATGCCTATTCAAATATACTGATTTCACCACCAAAAAAAATGAAAATTTCAGATAAAACATTCTGATATTTTCTTATTACTGCTCAAAAACATAGATTGTGGGAACTCGTTGGAACCGCCTCGCGGTTCCAACGAGTTCCCAAAATCTATGTTTTTGTTTTATTCACAAAAAAAAATAAGACAAGATTCAAAACAAAATAATGTAAGTAGACAGTACCTTTCAAGTTTATGTCACAAAGTCCCTCTGAAATAATCCATGAGAATTTATAAAACAAATCCTTTGAATATCAATTTCTGATCCCACAATTTAATGTTCCTGAATTCAGAATTTAAGTCCAGAATGAATAAAATAGTAAAGTAATCCAGTATAGAATAATTTCCAGTGAAAGTATACAAAGATGCCCAGATGAAAATCTTTTCTCCTTATATAATATCAAAGAAGGTTCTAGAAAAAGAATTTACTACAAGCATCTCTTATTTTCTAGTTCCAATCAAGAAACTTCTAAATCTTCCATGACATTCCAAAAACAACTCAGTCCAGAATCAAGGCCGTAAACATCATGTTATTGTAAACATGTTGAACATTCTAGAAAGTTATTTTTGGAAACATAGTAAATAAAGCTATTTATGGAAACATAGTAAACATGTTGTTTAAAACAATTGAACACCCTGTTATATAACACACTATATAAAAGAGGGGTTTAGAGGGGTCAAAATTATATAGGCATGTTTTCGTGATGCATGTATGGACGAATTACATAGGCACCTGGTTAGATAAATCAAAACTGGATCAACCATGATGGCCCGTTACGTACTAAAGGTTTTACAACAAATGATGGGCCATTCGGAATACATACCTTCTATATAGCCCTTTAGCACAGCCCGTGGTAAATACGATGGTACAGGTTTGCCAAAGTGTTTGTCAAATGTATAATCCGGGTACTCTATAATTTCCTTCGGGCTGTTAGTCCACAGATCGTAATACATGCATGCGTGCACGTGTTCACCGTATTCATCTGTACCTAAAAATAGAAACACGACCGCGGTTTTGAATAGCACTTGAAATAAAAAAATTGTCAAACTTACCGTATTTACCCTGATTATTCGGACAAACAGGAATGGGCAAATAGAGTAGACCCAGATCAGACACCACAGAACGCGGCGTCTGGTCAGGGTCTACACTGTTTACCACTCACCCAGCAGTTTTTATACACAGAAACCGGTACTAAATGTACTTGTGCAAATTTTAGGAAAAGTATGGTAAGGGGTTAAGATGTCCCAATATTTAGGGTAGATACAATAAATCCATATAACATTTGGCCTAGGCATGTTTATTTGAAAAGTACAGCTGACTCTCGTTATATCAAACACTGATAACTCAAAACTTCTGCTTAAGTAAAACTGATTAAAGAGCAAAATTGGTTTAGTTTTCTATATGTTCCTTACATTTCAACTACTTTTATCTCAAACGACTGTTATCTCAAAGTAAAAAATTCTGGGTCCTTTAAGTTTGAGATAATGAGAGTCGACTATATTTCATTCAGTTATGAAAGTCCGCTGGCAGGATGATCTGAGTCACTAGGCGCACATGCAGTATTCTAGGAAATGCTGTAGCCGGCTCATTTTCTGGCCCCGAGGTTATAAAACTTATTTCATGCTCAACTCAGCTGAGCATGAATTTTTGTTTGTTTGTGTTGAGGTTTTACGGCCCAGTCAACCCAGTGGGGTCATGTCGAGCGCGGTCAGTTTACCTAACCACACGTTTACTGGGCAGGCTTAGTCCTCTAAGCGGTTAACCAGTATTGTGCACATTCTTTCGCCAGAAACTGACAACTGCCCTTCTTGAATCAGCGGAAGAGCTGAGCTTGAAATTTTCTCTGCTAATAAATATGAAAATGCCAACAATAGTTGGCATTTTCATATTTATTAGCAGAGAAATTTTCATGCTCAGCTATGTTTAGCAAGAAAAACTTTGCAAATGTTAGTAATTTGAATTTTATTTGCAGGGCAAATTTCATGTTCAGTTGAGTTGAGCATGAAAAAAGTTTTATAACCTCGGGGCCTGCTTATGTTGTACGGTAAGATGGGAGACAACTTTTGTGACTTTCTGTTCGGATACGAACGTGATATTACGACAGCACGGCAAAGAAATGAGACACTCAAGTATTTCAAAGTATAAAGCGGACACATGACGTATATACAACGTGGAATGTCCGCTGGGTATAGTTACAACGTCCAGTTCTGGACTTTCACCTTAGCAAACAAAATATTTGTCTGACCAATAAATAAAAATAACGAGCATGGTAGTCCCATTGCTCATACACGCCAAGTTTGATGAAGCTAGCTTTAGTACTTTTTATTTTAAGTTGTAATGGGAACTTGATTTTTCTGTTGGACAGCGATTAGGTGGACGCGAGATAAACCGAAAATACCCCTCCGCTGACCAACAATAGGGGACTTATACAGTCATTGTGCTGTGTTGAAAATACCGTAAAACATTAAAAGATTCGTCCATATCCATCCTCTTAAATTTCTGAACACACCGCGCAGGTCTTCAAAAGTACTGGAAATCATCACTAATTACCGTCAGTTACTATAGGGTTTTACCCGTTCTTGCCACGCCAGGAAACTGGGTTTCATCGTACCTGTTTGTTTTTTTCTAGGTGCCCTCGAGGACTGGTTTTCATCCTACCTGTCCTCCAGGTGACATTCCACATTCCTCCCCATGTTGATTGTTTCTCGTAGCAGACAATTTCTGGTCTTTCGTCAGCAGGTAGTTTTCCAAAATAGTACATAGTTGACATGCCCGCTGGGCCGCAACCAACAATACAGATGCGCTTCTTTTTTACGTCGTTAGACATCCTGCTCTGTAATCATAAAAAACGGACCCTTAGCACATATTCGGACAACGAAGGCCGTGACCAGTCTGCGCATTCGCGCAGACTGGTCAGGGCCTTCGTTATCCGCTGGCAGAATCACTATATACTATAGAATATATGGACGGACAACGAATGCCCTGATCAGCCTGTGTCGATGCGCAAGCTGATCTAGACCTATGTTTGCTTTTTGTGCGATAAACATCCTTTTCACATGACACGGTCCAAAACAGGACTCAAAGAGAAAATGTCCTTATGGCATACCAAACAGCTTTGATACATATCGATATGCTTATCCACACAATATATGCATTTGGTGGGTTCTCCGCCATTCTTGCAAGGGAGATAACTTTTATGACTTTCTTTTTTTTTTTTTTTTTTTTTTTTTTTTTTTTTTGCTTTTCGTAATATTATGCCTTTCTGAAAAGAACTCTGTTTTGAAATGAAAGCAATACAATTCAAAAAGGATTGCCTTTGGAAACAAAGAATACACGAAATCATGAAAAACGGAGACTCGGTATGATTGAGTTTCTTCATATGCAACACTGTAATTTGCAAGGTTGCATACGCCCCCTAGCGCCGGCTTAGGCGGTATTCGATTTTCAAAATAACCAGGATGGGCTCATTGAGCCCAAAGGAAATAAAATTATAACCTGCACTATGATGATGTACGGGGAGACTTTTTATGGCCGTCACACAGCACAACACCAGCTACAGTAGAGTAAAATAAGTCAAAAAGGATTTCAGCAAAGACAAAGTCAAAAGCAAGTCTTTCCTTTTGAAGCAGACCTCTTTACAGAAGGGAGACAAACAATGTTGATATAGTTGTCTCCCTTGAAAGTGTATTTATTTCTCTGAAGAGGAAGGAAGCAGACTCTGTATGTCTTACCCAGCTAGCATTCTACGTAAATCTACATCGGGTCGTCATCGGCCCGTCAGCTACCCTGACGGGCCGATGACGGCCCGATATAGATTTACGTAGAATGCTGACTGGGTACGTCCTTAATATCCATGATAACAAAAGACGAGATGTCAACAAATGCCGTATGAACACACTGTGAAGTCATACAGGTAATTTTATGAATAAAATAGAGCCAACCTATGAGACTATGGTACTTATCACATATTCGAACAGTGTAGGCTCAGACAAGCAGGTGCATTCGCACAGTCTTGCCAGGACTTTCGCTGTTCGTACATGTGAAGTATGGGAGTTGACTAAATATCAAACATCCTAACTTACTAGATGACTGCCATTTGCGCGTTTGAAAAGAAAAGATTACGGAGGACAAAAAGTGTCATAATCTCATGAGACGGCTCAATTATGATTTAAGCAATGGGCAGGCAACGTTCACACGCAATTTTAAAACAATGTAATTACGTTGCATCGACGCTGATCTTTCTTAGGATGTTTCAACATTATGCGATTACTAGGATTTTCATTTAGGTATATAAATAAAAAAAAAAAAAAAAAAAAAAAAAAAAGAAAAAAAAAGAAAAGAAAATCGAAGTGGCTATAGCAAGTCGACTGACTAGTAATAACCATTATGTGAAGCACCAAAATGGACAAAGACAAGGTCCACATCACGAAAACACGCCTATATAATTTTGACCCCCTTAAACCCCAATTTTATGTAGTAAAACTAGAGTTTACAGGGGTATACATTATTTTTCTTATTTATGCTCAAAAACATAGATTGTGGGTACTCGTTAGAACCGCCTACCCACAATCTATGTTTTGAGCAGAAATATGAAAAATATCAGATATTTTTATCTAAAAATTTTCATTTTTCGGTTAATTTAGGATAAAACGCAAGCAATAAGCTGTCGAAAGCACAGTAGTTTCGACGTCACCTTGAAGTCGAAAAGACATAACGATGCTGTGTGCTTATTGAGACTGTGTGCTTATTGAGACTAAGTCAAACCACCAAAAATGTTAAGATAACTTCCATCCACTGTCAAAATGCTCCACGTTTTACTCAAACTAAACGTATCACAAAAACAATACACAATATGATATGGCTTCAATGACTCGAACAGCCCAGTAAGCATTCTTTATAAATCTACAGCGGGCCGTTATCGGCCCGTCAGCTACCCTGACGGGCCGATAACGGCCCGCTATAGATTTATAAAGAATGCTAGCTGGAGTCGCGGCTATGGCTCGTTTACCGTGGCTGATTCGAACTCGTTTTTGAATCCCTTGGAAATCCTTCCGACAGCTCAAAAAATAAATAAATAAATAAATAAATAAATAAATAAATAAATAAATAAATAAAATAAAATAAATAAATAAATAAATAAATAAATAAATAAATAAAAATAAAAAAATAAATAAATAAATAATAAATAAAATAAATAAATAATATTTTAGGGAAATTTTCTTTTTTATTATGAAAATGTATATTGTGTGTACTCATTAGAATCATCTTACTGAGCCGATTCTAATGAGTACCCTCAATATACTATTATTTTATAAAAGATTGAAAAGGCATCTCTAAATTGCCACTATTTGCCTCCTGACCTGGCGCTACGATAAACACTCAGAGACTCAAACTACCCATGTCTAGAACAAATGTTCATGGATCGAGCCATTGCAGTTCGACTCTACGGAGTTTGGAGGCATGTTATATAATTGTCTTTTAGCTAAAAACCTGATGGATGTGAGCATTTTCCTATGTCACAGTAAACCAAGTCCTGGAAAGAAAATATTTACTTTTTTTGTTATATTTAACTCTTTCACTGATATATGCGAAATCAATAGGCTTTTGCATAGATCATAATTAGCGTAGATCACAATGAGTCGTCTCATCAGGATCTACGCTGTTTGACTTTCAGTGTTTCAACTTTCCAGTCGATAATTTGTTAATTAGTTCCAATCGATAGTTTGTTTGAAAAAAGCAGACGACAAATATAGTCTGAAATTTGGCGCCGTAAGAATGCACTTATTGTTAATTAGCTGTACCCAGCATGGCATTAACTCTTTAAATCGCTACTCACAACTACAGCAGGCGACACTTTGAAACGTTTTGTTTTACTTTTCAGAATAAGGCTTTGAATTCATGCGAATCGTCTGCCCAGACGATTACACGTAATGTCGTCTTATCCTTCTCTGAAAAATAAGAAAATCAATTTTAGAATGTCGTCTGTTACAAATTTACTTAGCACTTTATGAGGCACTTTAAGCCTTAAAACAAAACGCACTTCTTGTACGCAGTATGGCGCATTGAATCACTCTGATTGACTGTGGTGGTGTTAAGGCAAAAAACTTCTATGCTACCAAACATCAGAAAAGCGCCATTATGTCACCTGTGACCAGCTAGAACCCAGATCAGTCTGAACATTCCCGCAGTTTCACCAAAACCTGTGATCGTCGGAACATTTTACACCTGTAAGCGAACAGAGAATGCCTAATCAGCCTGCGCAAATGCGCAGGCTGATCTGGGCCTTTACTGTTCGCATGTTGCATAAAGGCCCTTTTCTAAGACAGAATTAGGCATTGCAAAATTAGCCCAAGGTCAGGGCCAGTCTATGCGTGCTCTTGTGTACTCATTCAAAACGGTATCTCTCTGCCAGAACAGTTACGTCAAAAAACGTACCTTTTGAGATATGTGCGCCCAGCGCAGATTCAGATCAACATGCGCATTCGCGCAGTCTGATCAAAATCTTCTCTTGGCTCAAATTTGATAGCCAATGAAGCAAAGTTTCTTCATGCAGTCAACGAAGACACTGGGCAGACTGCGCAGGCTAATTCGAGTCTTTGTTGTGAGCACATGTGCGTTCATTAAGTTTTCCGCATTAACCTGCCTCATAATATATGCATTTCATCATGATAAAAGAGTGACTGGACAGATTTATGACCACAGCGGTGGTCCAGACCAGTCTGTGCATTCCCGCAGTCTAGTCTTTGCTGTTCGCCGGCAGATTCGAGTCGATATCCAAAACTTTTCCAGGACCGGTATGGATCGATATGGACATTCGCTAATTAATGCGATTCCCGTCCCTTTTCGCAAGGTGCTTTTGTGTGCGAACTCGTAGTGGGTGTAAGGTTACCGGGTATTACCTGATAAAGAGCGCGTGATAGTTGCCCTCATGTATTGTACCCATGTACTCAATTGTCATGTTAAAGCTGACATATTATCTCAGCCGGATACCAACTAAATCATCCTTATTGGGAGAGGCCTCAGGGAGAGGCTAATTTCCGATATATGGCCTTACATGTAGTACAGACATGCGTTTGGCATGGCCCCCTTTTTTCAGACCTGGAAGTATATGTAAACGTCTACCCGCTTTGCAGTTTTGGGTATAGGACAACATCTCATACCCCTACTCCCCTACCCCCACCCCCACCCTTCTCACTCCTATGTTTTCAAGCTGACCGTTCGTTCTGCTAGTCAGAAAAAGAGGGTGTGTAGTACTGTCTTGGTTATGGTGAAACCTTGAAAAAGGGGGGATGAATTGAAATCTGGAACAATTGCTCGTTTCTATTCCCTATATTTTACGTTCCTGCTTTTAGAGAGCATCTGAAAACTTGTTAACCCTTGTTCTGTTGAATAAATTAAGATACCACGCCCATTTCTAATTTTCAGCCAATCAGATTACTTGATTCTGGATTTCGATACAAATTCACATACACTTAATGACAAACAGTGCAGATCCAGATCAGCTGGCTTCTTCAGAAGCCAACTGATCTGGATCTACACTGTTTGCAAAGGTAGGGTATACCCGGGTTCAGCAGGACAAGGGTTAATTAAAGGGGCCATTTATTTCTTAAAACACTTGAAACAGTTTTAAGACAAAAGGGAAGCAACTACACCAGAACTTACACAATCACTTTGTATATTGACAGTTACCGTTTTTTTCGCACGTTGACGCACTGTTCGCATAAGGGATTCTCTTGGTTTTGTTGGTTTCAGCTCCAATATTTGAACCTCAGCTTATGAATATGTACTTTCGGACGTGTGCGCTAGCACAAAAACTAAGATCAGTCCGCACATCCGCGCAGTCTGGTTAGAATCTTTGCTGGGTGTTTTGGGGTTGCCAAGGACACGATAGCTAACTTCTTCAGGTGGACAGCACTTGCATCACGAAAACACGTCTATATAATTTTGACCCCTTAAACCCCACTAGTAAAACTGGGGTTTACAGGGATATAAATTATTTTGCTTGTTTCTGCTCAAAAACATAGATTGTGGGTACTGGTTAGAACCGCCTCGCCGAGGCGGTTCTAACGAGTACCCACAATCTATATTTTGAGCAGAAATATGAAGAATATCAGATTTTTTTTTTATCTGAAAATTTTCTTTTTTTGGTGGTAAAATTTCCAGTATATTTGAATAGGCATTTTTTCGTAATGACTATGACCGTAGACTGCGGCTGTGCAGGCTGATCACTGAATGTCGCTGAAAACACGGGCCTTGCGGTTAGTTTCATACGTTGCGGCTCAATTCACTGTTGTTCTTTCTGGGGCGTAGACAATATACGTTTTCGTTCGGACACGGAAGTAATTCAGTTGGTGACCCACAATGCACCATAGCCTCGTTCGCAAGGCGACTACTAAAGATATAGGAATTGGACTAAATGCACCATTGACCTTAGGCGTGTTGTTTACAAGTAAAACCCGGAACTAGATATAGCACTGAACAGAACAGAATAATATTTCAGTATTGGAACACCATGGTGTTCTCCATTCGCTTGCAGTCTTTCGGCACACCGTAGTTATGTAGATACTCCTAATGGTTACCGTTGCAGCACTTTAACAAATTTTATGGGATATACATGTATATTAATCTTGGTAGTTTCACTTTTAAACTGGGTGGATGCATTGTAACTGCTAAGCGCAATTTAAACAATGTAACAAATTTGATATTTTTATAACTACTTATTTACGTCGGGCTGGAGCCCGGCGTATCTATTTGAGGTTGTTTTTGTAAAATGTGTATGAAGGGTTTCTTCCAGTTTTATGGGGTTCTTAGTGGGGTTATATATAACCTGGACCGGGCTTAGTATTGGGACATTGCAAACAGTGCAGACGCAGATCAGATGCCACAGAACGCTTGAACTACAGGATGTTAAGTGTTAAATGAAACAGTCATAAGTCCCTTTAAGGACCATTTTCCCTGCCTACAGAGACAATCGACCCACCAGCGCTGTCAGTACTTTGATTTTTATTTGTTCCATCAGTGGTAGTAAGCCGTTGTGTTTGGTCATTATTATGTTGTGTATACTTCACAACGGCTGCAAGACACGCCTCTTATGGTACCAACCTAAATTTTGCACAAGATACGCACAATAAAGTTTTTATCATTCCAGGAGCCATTCTTGGCTAAAATAAGCTTCAACGATTTCAAATTAAGACCACACTGACAGTTATTTTAACCCTTAAAACGCCACGAAAACCTGCATCTGAAAATGTAGTCTGTTTATGTCGTCTGCTGAATATTCTTGCAAATTTTTCAAACCTATTTTTGCACAGAGGAGCAGTCTGATCTAGGTCCACACTTTTAAAATCACAAGCAGATGACAAAGCAGACGACAATTGTTGTAACTGGCAATTTAAGGGTTAATGACTATCCACAAAAGGATCAATCAGCAATTAATGTTGTAAAGGAAGGAAAACTGATCCTTTTTTAGTGACAGATGGTATTTTTATGAAGTTATAATATCAACTTCATTAGACCGTATATATTTTTTTCTACCTTATTTATCCTTTGTATTAGGGCAGACAGACCTGAACAAATAATTTAGACTCAGATCAGACGCTGCAGAATATGCATCTAATCAGGGACTACACTATCTTCCGCTCACCCAACAGTTTTTAGACACGTCAATATGCCGGCCTTGGTGGCTCAATTGGATGTGACGTTCGTCTGGAGACCAGGAGGTCGCGGGTTCAACCCCCGCCGAGGTCGGCAACATTCTTTCGTGGAGATTGATCATGAAATATTTTCTACGGTCATTCCTTCCGCTGATTCAAGAAGGGCAGTTGTCAGTTTCTGGCGAAAGAATGTGCACAATACTGGTTAACCGCTTAGAGGACTAAGCCTGCCCAGTAAACGTGTGGTTAGGTAAACTGACCGCGCTCGACATGACCCCATTGGGTTGACTGGGCCGTAAAACCTCAACACAAACAAACAAATTCGAATTGTTAATTTTTTTTAAGTTTGGAATTAACATGTCAGAATATTTAGTTTGAAAACGGTACTACAGAAATTTGAACAACATAATTTCCTGTAATGAGTTCCATTCAGGCTACATGAAACGGATACAGAAAGAAATGCAACTCTGACTATACTAGCAGACGAACGAGATGGGGTAAAAGTTATCTCAATGTGGGCGACGTTATACCATTGGATCAACGCCCACTTTTCTTTTATAATAATAGAACCGAATACTAAAATTATACGTCAGCTGTAAAGCGTTTATTATATTCTTTAATAACCATGTAAGAGAATACATACTATACATGTATTGTGTGCTCTTTCAATAGTCGTAATTATGAAGTTTCACTCTCACATACCGTAATAACGGTAATAATCCTGAGTATTCGGACAGACAGGCCTGAGCAAACAGTGAAGACCCAGATCAGACGCCGCAGAATGCGGCGTCTGATCAGGATCTACACTGTTTGCAACTCATCCAGCAGTTTTGAAGTTTTTAGATACATCAATAAGTACAGACTTGTTCAAAGTTTATGACAAAATTTGTTAAGGAATTTAGATATTTAAATATACAGGCTAATTATCATAGTTCAGATTAGGCGATACAATGTATATAGTTATGATGAGAATGTAGATTTTTTTTTTTTCTTTTTTTTTTCACAAACACTCAGGGAATTACAATGAGTACCCATAAAATTCCAGCGGCCCTTACTGAGGCGATTACAGCGGGTACCTATAAGATATGCTTTGGTGCAAACATAACCAACAGTATAATCTGAAAGCTCCACTTACTGGAGCTATGCCCTACTTAGTACTCTGAGGACTTTCACCCCGACCTCCTGCTGACAAAACAGTTTATTGTGGAAGCAATATTGAGATAATTGATTCCTTTTAGAGTAGATCCTTTTTCAGAAGGGAGTTAAAAGCAAATTAAAAAAAAAACAAAAAAAAAACAACAAACAAACAAACAAACAAACAAATAAAAAAAAAAACAAAAAAAAAACAACAAAAAACTATCTCCTATGGAAGTGTGTTATCAGTCTCTTTAAAGCTGATTTGGATTGAAACAATACCTACGTCACTGACGTCAAATATGTGCCAAGCATAGCAATTTTCTGAATTTTGTCGGGTCTCTCAGTGCTCAGATAGCATTCTTTATAAATCTACAGCGGGCCGTTATCGGCCCGTCAGCTACCCTGACGGGCCGATAACGGTCCGCTATAGATTTATGTAGAATGCTTACTGGGTGATCGGCTTCAACTTATCTAAACAGATGAATGAGGATGCAAAGCACTGTAAGCTTGCAAAATTTGGTGGTTGCAAATGTAATCGGTTAGGTGTGACCGATCACGTAAATTTGCTCATTATGGTTCAGAACCTGCAGTAAAATTGAAGCTGCAGACTCTTTCACTGATTCAGTCTTTCGTCTCAGTAAAATATATCATAAAAACTCGCACAGAACATTGCTGAAAATCAAACTAATGATTGACACGATTATTGTCAAGTTAATGCCTTAAAACGATTATTTCATTCAGGTGAGGCTCCAAATTTCAAGACATATTTCATGATTTGAACCCTTTACCGCTTTACCCAGGATTTCTTTTTGTTTCCATGGATATGGCACATTTTATGCAACAGCCATTTGAATCCCCCGCCCCTACAGGCTGGGGATAGCGGGGACATAGCGGAGCTTAAGTGCCGTAATTTAACCTCCGATGAGTTCTGGCAGTGCTTAGATATGCCAGGGTAATTTTCCGCTAAAATGGCCGGGGAGAAACATCGGGGCTTTGAGCCTGGTTTTACCGGGAAATAGTACGGTGTATTCGCCGGGAATTTACTTCTCGCGAATACAGTTTATGTATGTTAACTCTCTCTCTCTCTCTCTCTCTCTCTCTCTCTCTCTCTTTCTCTCTCTCTCTCTCTATCTGTGTGTGTGTGTGTGTGTGTGTGTGTGTGTGTGTGTGTGTGTGTGTGTGTGTGTTATACAAACCTCTGGCCCAGTTAAAGCCGAATTTCATGAAGAGCTCTTAAGGGACAATAAAGTTTATCCAAATGTTCATTTGTTGTTCTTTATTATTTTTCAAACTTGTGGGGGAGGAAGGGGGCAGGGGCTTTTCGCAGAGATTTTACCATAAATAAGTCCCCGCAGTACTGAGGGTTTACAAGGGCTTTGCAAAATGGAAAGTTAAAAGCCCCGCTAATCCCCGGCCCCCATAGGGGTCTGGGTTAGAAATGACTGGCGCATTACCACCCTTTTAACGAAAACGTAACGTCATGAGCTTAAAGCGAAATTACAACGCAAAAGTTAAATCACTTTTCGACGTTTGTCTTCTCATTCAAATAACATCATACGAGGCACGCAACGTTGAAAGACCGTCGTTTCAATATTGATTCAACGTCTCGGCACGCAACGTTGATAGAACGTAGTTTCAACATTGATTCAACGTCAACGTTGAAACGACGTTTTTCAGCGTTGTGTGCCCGTTGTGATGTCACAGTCGGTATCATTCAGACAAATAATAATTTTGGTGTTAAATATATTTGAAAAGTACATTTGAATTCAGCAAGCTAATGATAGATACAAAACCAGGTGTTTTATTACCTTGTTCAAGGAAGCGAGTGGAATGTACACGAGTGGAAATTTACAGCACTCTGGTGCCAAAATTTAGTCAACTTTTCCAAAACATTATTTTTAAACAGGTATTTATAGACGTGGAAAAAGTAATCGCGACGGCTGCCATAAACAACCAAACCGACTATATCAACAAAGAAACGAACCACAATGTCAAAAAGCGTACTTGAGGACTTATGCGCCCACGAAGATTCAGATCAGACTGCGCATTCGCGCAGTCTGATCAGAATCTTCAGTGGGCGCATTTTGGATAGCCAAGCATGCAACGTTTCTTCATATGGACAACGGAGGATAATCAGACTGCACGGGTGCACAGGCTATTTATTGGGCGCACATGGTTTGCAGGTATATTTTCTCATCTTGCGACTCAAATACGCTTTATTCATTATAACAGATCATTGTTTGCTTGTGTTGATGTTTTACGGCCCAGTCAACCCAATGGGGTCATGTCGAGCGCGGTCAGTTTACCTAACCACACGTTTACTGAACAGGCTTAGTCCTCTAAGCGGTTAACCAGTATTGTGCACATTCTTCGTTGACAGTCATCAGAATATCAGCATGTTTATAAAGGGGAGTACTTAAATATCATTTATTTCACGGAACATCAACACTGATTTGATACATTTGGTCGATGTTTCATTTGACAAAGGGGTGGGGTGGGGTGGGGTGGGGAGAGGGGACTTTTGTGACTCCCCGTTTGCTTTACTGCAAACCATTGCCTTTGTCTAAACTGAAAGAATTTGCTTCTCTTTGGTCCCACACCAAAATGTTCTAAAAGCATCCATTTACATTACTTCACTATCACTGGGTTATTCCAATGCATGCCAACAGGACGCGAACGAGGCAGTAACAAAAATTAGCATTTTTTCCAAGTTATATTATAATCATTTTTTTATTGAATGCCAGGACCTATACTCCATGTAATTTTTGTCAATGCAATACAATTCTTTATATATTATAAGAGAGATAACAATGAAAATCATGAACAGCCTTAAAATGAATCAAATCTTTTATGGTCGATGACAATATAAACCTGTATGAATCTGAATCATACGTAGTAACTGCAGAAACACACTTAAATGACAGACTCGACTTAAAATCATGATACAGTCAATGGACAAGGGCACCGGGTCATAGTGTGTGCTTGAAGAGAATGTCAAGGACAATTACTATGCAAAGTTTGACACTCACAGCTATCAGCAATACAGAGAAACGCACTGCAATGCTAAACTCGACGTAAAATCATGACAAAGTCAATGAAGTGCAAAATCTAGTTCAAGGGCACAAGGTGCGTGCTTAAAGAGTATGTCAAGGACAATTACTGAGGCCCTCCCAGGGGTTTTGGGAAACAGGGGAATAAGGCCATTTATTTCAGGGGAACAAGGGAACAAAAGTATTAAACTGAAGGGAACAGGGGAACAAAGGCAATTTTGGGGAACAGGAACCATAGAAAATCAAGATTTCGATTTTGGGGAACAAGGGAAAATGCCGATTTTTTTTTCAGGGGAACAAGGGAACAAATACCCCCGCCTCCCCCGCCCACCCGCGCCCCCCGGAGGGTTTCATTACTATACATGGTTAGACACTCGCAGCAATCACTACTACAGAGAAACACATTTTAATGCTAGACTCGACATAAAATCATGACAAAGTCACTGAAGCATGAAATCTAGGTCAAGGGCACCTGGTCGTGGTGCGTGCTTTAAGAGTATGTTGAGAACAACTACAACGCGAGGTTTGACATTCACAGCTATCACAGCTTCACAGAAATACAGTGTAATGGTAAACTCGATGGAATATTGCTAGACCCGACGTATAACCATGACAAAGTCACTGAAGCACGAAAACTAGGTCAAGGGTATTGCTTCATAGTGTGTGCTTGAAGAGTATATCGAGGACAATTACAGTCGACTCTCGTTACCTCGAATTCCAAGGGACTCTCTGAAATACTTCGAGATATCCGTACCTCGACATATCAGATTTGCAGAATTGAGGAAAAAATAATTCGAACAACCACATTTAACAAATATATAATTATGCTATTGGACTCTTGAAGTTAGAGATATATTGAAAATATTGTGGAAAAGAGGAAAAATTGCTCCTTAGGAGCAATTTCTCCTCTTTTCCACAATATCTTTTACCTATTGTTAGATGTTCATATTCTGGCAAGGACCAGATTTTCACTTTGAGATGAGCAGTTATTCGAGATAAGCGAGTTCGAGATAACGAGAGTCTACTATGCAAGGTTTGACACTCACAGCTATCATCGCTTTGGAGAAATACACTTTAATGCTATAGACTCGACGTGAATAATTCTAGATTCGACGTAAAATCATGACAAAATTACTCAAGCACGAAATCTAGGTCAAGGGCCCTAGTTCATAGTGCGTGCTTGAAGAGTATGTCGAGGACAATAACTATGAAAGGTTTGACATCCCCAGCTATCATCGCTTCGGAGAAATACACTTTCGTGCTAGACTCGACGTAAATTGTTGGCAGACGGACGGTCGAACGGACGGAAATTTGCCGGACTCTTATGTCGCTCCCTGCTACAAGCAGGTGCGACAAAATTCGCGTTAACCTTTAACTCGCTGAACTTAAATAGAAACAGATGTTAGTTTAAAATAGTTTTGTTTATTGTCACAGAGCATAATGTTTGGTTAAACATATCTCTTTCTGATTTGTTTTTGACATGCAACAATCATTATACGAAGAGCAAAGTTTTAAAGGTTTTGAATGAAAGCAATATGCTCATTTAATTCCTTTCCCGATTATAAAATGCTCAGAGTAAAGGCAAGTCGTACACAGCATGCATGCTGTTATGAACTGCTTCATTATATAATATGTAAATTCAAGTGATAGATGTTTGTACGTTTCATTACGAAAACACACCTATTCAAATTTATTGAAAATTTCACCTCCAAAAACGGAAAATTTTCAGGTAAAAAACTCTGATATTTTTCATATTTCTGCTCAAAACATAGATTGTGGGTACTCGTTAGAACCGCCTCGGCGAGGCGGTTCTAACGAGTACCCACAATCTATGTTTTGAGCAGAAATAAGAAAAATAATGTATACCCCTGTAAACCCCAGTTTTACTATGTAAAAGTGGGGTTCAAGGGGGTCAAACTTATATAGGCGTGTTTTCGTGATGTAAATACAGCAAACATATTTGCATAATGGCACAGGCATATGTGAAATCAAGTATATAACATAACGAATTGAATGAAGAAAGCAAAAAGAGACGAAAATCGATCACATGAGCACACCAGAAACGAAACAAACAAGGGAAAAGGAGCCTTAGTTGAACAGTTTGAGACAGGTCGAAGGGCTGGTATACTTAATCAAATGTATTCTTATATCTACTTCCCACATTGATAAATGTTGGACATACAGAGAAAAGAATTGTTCCCGTTCTGTTTATCTGAACTAGTGAAACGCTATTTAGTTCATTCAAATAAACAATTTGAACAAAAATGCCAAGCTTTGTTAATTTGTGTTAAACACAAATGTGTTATATTTTTTCTTAATCGTCTGCTGCTATTTAGATGACAATTTGAATGAAATAGCATTATTTCCTATCAATAAAAGACAATTGTCCTCTGCTCAATTCACCCAGAAAATAGTAAAAGCTACACTTAAATGGAAATAATTCAGCAGACCCGAAGCCCACGCTCAGTGTCTTCAATAGATACAGTCGATCCTCATTACAATGACAGCATTTATTACCAAATATGTTGCCATTAAAATGAATTTGCTGTTGTAAAGAATCCTTAATAGACAGAATGATATGTAAGAAAGGATTTGTTTTCATTATAACAAAATTTGTCGTTGTATCGAGTGTCGGTATAAAGAGGGTCGACCGTAAATTACCTCAGATAAGAGGGCTGATCATATAAATAGTTTTCTTATTTCTTCAGGATAACATATTTATGTTGTGGGTACTCATTAGAACCGCCTCGGTGAGACGTTTCTTATGAGTACCCATAATGTATATTTTCCTGAAGGAATAAGAAAAAATTAAATTGTTTCTGGTCGAAAAACGGGCCAAATCTGGAGCTTATGCATCACGAAAACATACTTATATACTTTTGACCCCCTTAAACCCCACTTTTGTATAGTAAAACTGGGGTTTACAGGAGTATACATTATTTTTCTTATTTTTGCTCATGAACATAGATTGTGGGTACTCGTTAGAACCGCCTTGACGAGAACGCGGAGTCTCATCAGGGTCTGCACTGTTTGCCAATTACCCTTTTACGGGTATCCCGACTACAGTTGGTTAATCAAGTTATTGATATACCCACTCGTCGAGATAAAACCATGGATTTACTTTTAATTAACTGCACTTGCCCTGTTAATAGGGTTTAAGGGATGCCCCCTTTCCTGATAATATATATATTGAGTATGGCATTAAAACTAAAAGAATAGGGTAACCCCCCACCCCCTCCCCCGCGAAAGATACATTTATATAAGCATGCCGACATAGACGGTCTACGTGACCATATGACAGAGTTTAATGATGATTTTCTTTCCAAAACCCTAGAGAATACATCGGTGAATGACATGCGGGTACTTTTCAAGACCGATTTTTCAGATGCGGTGGAAATATTCATACTTTCAAAAAATGACCAAGACAGAGTTTAGCTTACTTTGGAAGGAAGGTGATTCCTCCTTTGTGTTCGCAAGTCAAATAGTTCTGACGTTTAGAACCATCACTAAAAGTTCAGAGCACATGTACAGAAGGCGTAAAGAGAGGCATTTTGTAAATATGTTTCCAATATGTTCTCACTGACAGAGACTGAACCAGATCCAACGTCCCCTCTCGCTTCAATAAGGTAAAAGGGTTTATGTCATTCGTAAAGTACCAGAAAGAAGACACGTGTGGGTGTGGGATCATTTCACTACGTGAAAATATAATTTTTGAAAACTGATACTAAGGATAAGGAAACTATTTGTAACGCCCAATTCCAGTCTGCGTTCACCATGGAGGCAGACACTGATCCACCCTTAACCCTTAAAGTGCCAAGAAAACCTGTATCTGAAAATGTCATCTGTTTATGTCGTCTGCTGAATATTCTTGCAAACTTTTCAAACCTATTTTTGCATACAGGCAAACAGTGTGGACCCAGATCAGACTGCTCCTAAAGGAGCAGTCTGATCTGGGTCCACACTGTTTGCAGAAGTGACTTTTAAAGTAACCAGCAGAAGACAAAGCAGACGACAATAGTTGTGATTGGCGCTTTAAGGGTTAAAATGTACTAGTCCATTCCACACTACGGAGGAAATAACTGTTGACCAGGGCCCAGTTGTTCAAAGCGTCGTTACCTGAACGAGCTCGTTAAGGGTCATTTCGTTAACTGTTTTAGCGGATTAAATATACAATATTCTGATATTTTTAGCTAAAAAAATGTGAGTAGCTTTTGCAAAAAATTTCAGCATATTTATGTGTCACTCGATTTAAATTTTAACGAGTCGTTAACCAACGACGTCGTTAGCTTTGAACAACTGGGCCCTGAAATGGGTCGAGAAACAGTTGGAAAGGCTTAACATAAATAAGGCAACTGGGCCGGATGGCTTGTCTGCCAGAGTATTAAGGAATTGCAGGTCTGAGATTGTTTTAACCCACATATACAATGCTTCATTAGCTCAGGGAATGGTACCAGAAGACTGGCGACAAGAAAATGTGGCGCCCATTTTCAAAAAAGGGTGAAACGTATGACGCAGCTAATTATAGACCGGTGTCGCTCACATGTATCTGTTGCAAGACCCTGGAGCGTATAATCGTGAGTAATATAAACAAGCATTTAGCCTCAGAAGGCATTCTTGCCTACTGTCAGCATGGTTTCCGTAGGTCTTGCGAGACTCAGTTGGTCCAGTTTGGCCATGATCTCAAGTGCCAGTAACCTTGATAGTTCAGTAAATCGTGGACATAAACAAACAGATGCAAACATTATGGTTCGCAAAGGCCTTCGACAAGGTACCAAACAAGAGGCTGTTATACAAATTAAGTTATTATGGGATAAGATGATAGACCTACAAGTGGAAGTTAGCTCATGGCTGTCTGGAGTCTGGACGTACTCAGCGTGTTGTGTTAGAATGCCAGTCGTCAGAACCAGTCCCAGTTTATCCGGTGTCCCTCAAGGGTCGGTACTTGGATCGACCCTGTTCTTAATTTTCATAAATGATCTCCCCGATAACTTAGGATTTTCCGTTCGTCTGTTTGCAGATGACTGTGTTTTATATAGAAATGCCTCGTCCCTTAAGGATTGTGAAATATTACAGGAAGACCGAGATAAATTGAAACAGTGGGAGGCAGATTGGAAAATGAAATTTATGTAGCCACCCAGCTAGCATTCTACGTAAATCTACATCGGGCCGTCATCGGCCCGTCAGCTACCCTGACGGGCCGATGACGGCCCGATATAGATTTACGTAGAATGCTGACTGGGCAAGTGTCACTCCATGAGGGAGACACGACACCTCCCTATCAAGCAATTAATACATGATTATTCTTTAACCAATCAGGTTTTAGAATCCGTTCAGTCCGCCAAATATCTTGGGGTTACTACCTCAGACAGTCTTGATTGGGGTCAGTACATATCTGATATCATAGGTCTAGATAAGGGAGGGTATCCAGTAAATATTTTTCTTATTTCTCCATGAAAACATATGTTGTGGGTACTCATTAGAAGCGCCTCGGTGAGGCACTTCTAATGAGTACCCACAACATATGTTTTCGTGGAGAAATAAGAAAAATATCAATACTTTTGGATTGAAAAAAAGCGCCTTAACTTGTGCTATATGAGGTTTCAACCAAAGCAACTAAAATCATTGATTTTCTCCACCGGAATCTGTAACTGACACCCAGAGAAACAAAGGAGACTGCTTACAAAACGCATGTGCGTCCTAAATTGGAGTATGCAGCTGCGGTCTGGAATCCTCATCTTAAAACTCATTCCAATCAACTGGAGAAGGTGTAGAGGACAGCAGCCCGTTGAACTTTCAGGCGTTGGAGGTACACTAGCCATGTCAGCGAAATGCTGGGTGGGCTTCAGTCGCCAACATTGGAAGCCCGAAGGGAGCAGTCTTCCTTAGCCTTCTTCCACAAAATTCATATACGCGCAGTTGACATTGATTGATAAGGGAAAGTACTTGACCCCTATTCCAGTATTGAGACAGACGAGGACATCTCATGATTTTCAGAACAGAAGATGTCTTTCCTATTCCGGTGCCCTCAAATATTCATTTGTTTTTCCTCGGACCACCATGTTTAGGGAATGGTCTCCATTCTTCAGTGGCCTCCGTACAGCTAATCCACTGAGGAGGTTAAGGCCTTCATTTAATGTGTTAAGGCAGGGTCATGTATTTTAGCATACTCCTGTATCACCTTTTGTAAATAGTTTTAATGGCTCATCCAGAGTGACTTTTTTGCCACAAATTCTAAATTCAGCGCCGCGCACGATAGCACAATGCTCAGACTTGATCGAATTATTCAGCTAAAGAAAGAAAGAAAGTAAAATACGATACTGTTGAATTCTGTCTAGTATCAGGTTATTGTAGCAGGCTTTTCTGTGGACGACGTGGCTTAAAGGTATTCATTTCTGCATACAAGGTTTGCATTCGGTGCAACAGCAGGTTTTGGTATATTGCAGTTATTTTTATGATGATTAAATTATCATTTGGCATGTTTACCGTACCTAATGGACATGCACTGTTATATTTGCTGTGATTGCATTTTATTTGTGTGGCGGCCGTGATGTCAAAACTGCAGAGTCAGCGTGCACCCAAACTTTATTATGATAATGAGATCATGCGGATGCATTCGTAACTTACTATTATTGCTAACCTCGCCGCGAAATCCAGGTAACGGTTATTTATATCCGCCGGTAGTCTCACGCCTACCAAACGAATGAATGCGTAACCATTAGTTAAGAACGTGAAACAATTAGAGCGACATCGGTTAGGCATTTGATAACTAAAAAACGATAAACGAACATTGCATTTTCTGTGTTTCATGAGCGATATAAATGTTTTGACGAAATCTTTAGAAAAAAAAAAAACAACAGGGAATTACATTCAACAGCCCATTGGTATTGGCGTCTGCGGAGTAAATCTCAGACTATCAGACTACCTACTTCGCGCATATTAGCTGAATTATTTTTTGCGTGCTGAAGGTGTACCGAAAGCCGTAGAAAACACGTTGAAATTCGTGGTGTTTATTTCCTTTATTTAATTTTGCGCTTTGCTAGAAGTTCAGCGTATCATCACGCACACAGGATAGACACATATGATTATTTGTGTTATGGATATTTTGGTTGTCAATGCAGCATTGTTGAGAAATCGCCACGGGAAGGATCGAAAATGGGTGGTTACACATTAGACCTAAATACATAAAAACAAAACTTACAGCTCTAATGCGTAACCACTCATTTTCGACCCTTTCCGTGGCGAGTTCTCAACAGTGCTGCATTGACAACCAAACTATCCGTAACATAAATTATCATATGTGTCTATCGTGTGTGCGTGATGATTTGCTGAACTTCAAGCAAACCGTAAAATTAAGTAAAGGACAATAATTACCACGAATTCCCACGTGTTTTCTATAGCTTTCGGTACATCTTCAGCACGAAACTATCTATCGCTCACGAAACACAGGAAATGCAAAGTTTTCTGAGTCATCGAATGCCTAACCGATGTCGTTCTAATTGTTTCACATTCTTAACCGATGGTTAAGCATTCATTCGTTTGGTAGGCGTGTAGTATTGTCAATGTGACGTCAAAGTGCAGTGTAAAGAGGTTATCTGTAAACCAGGACTGGGACATTGGCAAACAGTGCAGACCATAATCAGAAGCCTAATTCAGGTGTGCGCTTTTTCTTAAATTACAGAAAGTTAAGGATTAAATGAAACTGCCTTGTCCTCGCTCAGGACCATTTATCCAGCCTGCACTCAGAGACAATGGTCCCACCAGCTCAGAGCCCACCAGTGCTGTCAGTGCATTGAATTTTTCCATCTGAGTTTTAGGTTAAACCCAGCTAGCATTCTACGTAAATCTACATCGGGCCGTCATCGGCCCGTCAGGGTAGCTGACGGGCCGATGACGGCCCGATGTAGATTTACGTAGAATGCTGACTGGGAAGCTATTTTTGTGTGTGGTTACTTCTTGTGGAGATGGTGTCTCACATACTGTAAAACGGGACTGACCTGTATGTTGATCTGACCTATATTATGGAAAAAAAAAACTGGCATCAGCCGAAATCTCTATACCCAACACGCAGTGTTAAAGCTTTTAAAATCGTTTTTTCTCTCTCTCAATAAACCTTTCTACTTCGCATGCTATGGACAAAGCCAGCAGCCGACAAACAGATGTCATTCTTCTCAGAAAAAGAACTTGGACAATCCGCATGAAATGTCAAATCCCATCTTCCGAAAAAAAAAAAAAATGAAAAAAAGAACAAAAAAACCCAAAACCAAAAAAAAAACAAAACAAAAAAAAAAAAACAACAACAACAAACTGTTTTTTTTTCTTTCTTTTTTCCGGATGGTGGAACCACCCAAAATAATCAAGTTTGTATTCGTAGGACAGTTATGGCGTTCCATACAAGTTGTTCCAATTTTAAGACAAGTACATGTACAGTAATGAGTTTAAGTTTCCCAATATTTAGATTAAATACGATACAAAACTACACTCTGTGCAAATAAATCAATATAGAGCTAGCAAAAGGATAACATATTTTTTAATATATATATATATATATATATATATATATATATATATATATATATATATATATATATATATATATATATATATATATATATATATATATTTTTTTTTTTTTTTTATTATGCAATAAGATATATTGGTCTCATCCTGAAAAAAAAAGTCCTAATGTCATATCCAAACTGTGATTCCCTAAGAGAGTCGTTCGATGAACAGATACGAAAACACGCCTATTCAAGAATACAGAAAATTTCACCTCAAAAACATTAAAATTTTCATATAAAAACTCTGATTTTTTTTTCATATTTCTTCTCAAAACATAGATTGTGGGTACTCGTTGGAACCGCCTCGGCGAGGCGGTTCTAACGAGTACCCACAATCTATGTTTTTGAGCAGAAATAAGAAAAAATAGTTTATATTCCTGTAAACCCCAGTTTTACTATATACAAGTGGGGTTTAAGGGGGTCAAAGTTATATAGGCACGTTTTCGATATGCACAAAATATATGTTTAGATACCCACGAAATGCCACAATCCTGCGCCACAGTCATGAAGCACAGCCTTCCCGAGTCACCAAAGAATGAGAGATGATGAACAAAGAACGACAAATCAAACGCCACATATGAGGCAACCGACGCACAAACAAACAAGCCGATCTGTGCATTCGCCGTGCGCAGATGACGTAGGCCCTAAGAGTCGTTTTCACGCAGACATAACAAAAAGTGTTCTTACTTACCTCTGTTGTATAAACTGAATATATCCAGTTATCTCTACTCGAGTCACTAGCGTCTGACTTCTTGCAGACGAATGCAGTCTGCAATTGAACAGGAAAAAAAATCGATGTCGCTAACAATAGTAAAGCAAGAGAAACGACCTTCTTTGAGGAAATATGATAACTTTGATCAGTTACTTGGGAAAATGGCTCTTATCCCGTGTGGCTAACAGCGAAAACCCAGATCATACCGCGTCTCAGGCGACCGAAAAACTTTCCATCAATGACCACTAAGATTTAATCTTTACCACTCTTGAGCAAATTCAGCAGACGAAATTGATAATATTTTTCTCATTTTTCCCAGGAAATAGGATTCGACATTTCATGCAAATTGGCTCCCTGGAGCCAATTTGCATGAAATGTCAAATCCTATTTTCTCGGAAACATTAGAAAGAACATTTCAAATTGTCGTCTGCGGAAAAATTTACCCAGCATGCAACAATTATTTTGCTGACTCAGCTGTTACACACAATGGTTCAAGCATATGCATCCGAGTATTTCTGCTCAAGAGTTTGTTTTTTTTTTTTTGTTATCTGTTCATTTTGTGCAAGCGACTGTGACCATTCAAGTGCGTAGGTGAAGAACAAACGTATCGTCTGGATCTTCACTCCCAACTGTGCCTTTTTGTATTTGTCTTGTGTGAGTATGCTTAACACTTTGCATGTTGGGAAACGACATCTTGCATGAAAAGTCAAATCATATTCTGAGGGAACTTTAATAATGCTTCATGTTGGGTAAAATTTTCAGCAGACGACATTTTAAAATGTTTGCTCGTTTCCCAGAAAATCGACTTTGACATTTCATGCATATATCTCATAAGGAGACAATATATATGAAATGTCGAAGTCCATTTGTGGGTAATAGGAGACTATGCAGGAGACTATATACATGAAATTGTCATTCTATTTTCTGAGGTATAAGAAGACTGTGCAGGAGACAGCATACATGAAATGTCAATTTCCTGGGGAATAAGGAGACTATGAAGATGACAATATACATGAAATGTCAGTCTGTTTTCTGGGGAATAAGGAGCCTGTGCAGGAGACAATATGCATGAAATGTCATTCTATTTTCTTGGGAATAAGGAGCCTGTGCAGGAGACAATATACATGAAATGTCATTCTATTTTCTGGGGAATAAGGAGACTATGCTGAAGACAATATGCATGAAATGTCAAAGTCTATTTTCTGGGGAATAAGGAACTATGCAGGAGACTATGTATGAAATATCAAAGTCTATTTTCTGGGGAATAAGGCGACTATGCAGCAGACAGTATGCATGAAATGTCAAAGTCTATTTTCTGGGGAATAAGGAGACTATGCAGGAGACAGTATGCATGAAATATCAAAAACTTTTTTTCTGGGGAATAAGGAGATTATGCAGGAGACTATGTATGAAATGTCAGTCTAATTTCGGGGGAATAATGAAACTATGCAGGAGACAATATGCATGAAATGTCAAAATCTATTTTCTGGGGATTAAAGAGAGTATGCATGAGAAAATATGCATGAAATGCCAAAGTCTTTTTTCTGGGGAATAAGGAGACTATGCAGAGACTATGTATGAAATATCAAAGTCTATTTTCTGGGGAATAAGGCGACTATGCAGCAGACAGTATGCAGGAAATGTCAGTCTATTTTCTGGGGAAAAAAGAGACTATGCAGGAGACAATATGCATGAAATGTCAAAGTATATTTTCTGGGGAATAAGGAGACTATGCAGAAGACTATATGCATGAAATGTCAAAGTCTATTTTCTGGGGAATAAGGATACTATGCAGGAGACAGTATGCATAATATGTCAATTTCCTGGGGAATAAGGAGACTATGAAGATGAAAATATTCATAAAATGTTAGTCTGTTTTCTTGGGAATAAGAAGACTGTGCAGGAGAAAATATGCATGAGATGTCATTCTATTTTCTGGGGTATAAGGAGACTATGCAGAAGATAATATGCATGAAATGTCAAAGTCTATTTTCTGGGGAATAAGGAGACTATGCAGGAGACAGTATGCATGAAATGTCAAAACCTTTTTTTCTGGGGAATAAGGAGATTATGCAGGAGACTATGTATGAAATGTCAGTCTAATTTCGGGGGAATAATGAAACTATGCAGGAGACAATATGCATGAAATGTCAAAATCTTTTTTCTAAGAATAAAGAGAGTATGCAGGGGACAATATGCATGAAATGCCAGTCTTTTTTTCTGGGGAATAAGGAGACTATGCAGCAGACAGTATGCATGAAATGTCAGTCTATTTTCTGGGGAATAAGGAGACTACGCAGGAGACGATATGCATGAAATGTCAAAGTCTATTTTCTGGGGAATAAGAAGACTATGCAGGAGACTATATGCATGAAAAGTCAAAGTCTATTTTCTGGGGAATAAGGAGACTATACAGGAGACAATATGCATGAAATATCAGTCTATTTTCTGGGGAATAAAGAGACTTTGCAGAAGACAATATGCATGAAATGTCAGTCTATTTTGTGGGGAATAAGGAGACTATGCAGGAGACAATATGCATGAAATTTCAGTCTATTTTCTGGGGAATAAGGAGACTATGCAGGAGACTATATGCATGAAATGTCAAAGTCTATTTTCTGAGGAATAAGGAGACTATGCAGGAGACAATATGCATGAAATGTCATTCTATTTTCTGGGGAATAATGAGACTACGCAGGAGACAATATACATGAAATGTCAGTCTGTTTTCTGAGGAATAAGGAGACTATGCAGGAGACTATGTATGAAATGTCAAAGTCTATTTTCTGGGGAATTAGGAGACTATGCATGAAACGTTAGTCTATTTTCTGGGGAAATGAGAAAATATCAATTTGACGTCTGCTGCTTTAGCCCAGAGAGTGATAAAGTTTTTTCATGCGGTGCGTTCGTTTCAATGGCTTTCCTAATCTCGATCAATATTCTAGCATTCCATCAGGCACACTGAAATTCGATGTTGATAAAAAATAAAAAAAAGAGCCATGACGTATTTACCCTAATCATTCGAACAGATGTGCATAAGAAACTGTTCAGACTCAATTTGCTTCCTAAAAGAGCAGTTTGATCGTGATGATAATCGTGATTTGGTGTTTTACGTCCCTTTCAATATTATGAAAGTCATATCGAGAAGATGGAAGGGTTATAATGAAAGGCTCTGTGCAAAGAAGCATTGTACAGTCATGGACAGATTTCCGCCTTCAGCGGGATTCGAATCTTGGACTCGTGATCTGAAGTCGGGAGCGCTACCCCAGATCAATACGCTTCTCAATTTGGTCACAGTATTCATGGTCTTCACTGTTCGCCATTGATCCATTTTTGGTCTTCCTTACGAAAACACGCCTATTCAAATATATTGAAAATTTCACCACTAAATAACTGAAAGTTTTCAGATAAAAATTCTGATATTTTTCATATTTCTGCTCAAAACATAGATTGTGGGTATTCGTTAGAACCGCCTCGCATAGGCGGTTCCAACGAGTACCCACAATCTATGTTTTGAGCAGAAATATGAAAAATAATGTATACCCCTGTAAATCCCAGTTTTACTATATAAAAGTGGGGTTTAAGTGGGTCAAAATTATATAGGTATGTTTTCGTGATGTTCAGTCCTATTTTGGTCGGCCTGTGTGGCGCAATTGGATGCACGTTTGAGTGGTGATCAGGAGGTTGCGTGTTCGACCCCCGCCGGGTAGGCAGCATTCCTTCGTGGAGATTGATCATGAATATTTTCTACGGTCATTCTCTCCCTTCCGCTAATTCAAGAAGGGCAGTTGTCAGCTTCTGGCGAAAGAAAGTACACAAAACCGCTTCGATGACTAAGATTGCCCAGTAAAAGTGTGGGTTAGGTAAACTGACCGCGCTCGACATGACCCCATTGGGATGACGGGGCCGTAATACCTCAATACAAACAAAAAACATTACCAGGTAGCATTCTTTATAAATCTACAGCGCGCCGTCAGCTACCTTGACGGGCCGTTAACGGCCCGCTATAGATTTATGTAGAATGATTACTGGGTTATACATTTCATCTAAAAATACGCTAAACGATTGTGGAGATACTTGGTTGATTTTTAGATATTTCCGCCGAGACAAGTGTTGTGACTTCCTGTTTGCTTTATTGCAGTCCATGTCCCTTTTGAAAAAGGTGTCTACTCTACAAGAAAAGAATTTGCTCCCTCTGGGAGCAAATTCTTTCCTTCTAGAGTAGACTCCTTTACAGAATGGCACAAACAATTTTGATAGTGTTATCTTCCTTGAAAGTGTATCAGCTTCCCTTAAGTGAAATGATACATTTACTAGATTTTCTTTTCGCCATTTTCACAACAGAAGCAATTTGTATGACTTTCTGTTTGCATTCTAATACACTAAGCCCCTTCTGGAAAGGGATCCACCTAAAAAGGAAAGAGTTTGCTCCCTCAGGGAGGAACTCTTTACCTTTTAGAGTAGACCCATATTGACAAAGAAGCAGAGCAAAAAAAAAAAAAAAACCTTTTGACAGTTATCTCCTCTGGAAGTGTTTACATCCATTCTCGCACGTGCATTTTCCTAGGGCGCTGTGTAGTGGCATGAGGCATTTTGCCATTCGCAGTGAGGAGCTGGGGTGAGTGTGTGTATCGCGGAAAGCGGGGAGGTGGAGACTGTACTATGAAACTTCGCCACGCATCCTTCGAGATTCTGTTCGAGACTGAGCCGGTTCACAGCATTTCCTACAAGATGATTTATGCGCCTTGCTAAGACTGGAACCAGCATGTGTATCCATACATTCCAAGCGGAACCTCAGTCGTCCGTTTAAAGAAAGCTTGGATGTTTGGCTACCCACAGAGCGCGAAGCAATGACCCTGATCAGCCTGCGCAATTGCGCAGGCTGATCCGGGTCATTTCTTGGCGGACATGCGATCTTGTAGGAAAATACTGTACTCCGGCTCAGCTGTATAATTAAGTTTTCTGCTCCAATTATCTTGCATTTGGTTCATTTAATCAGTTTAGTTTATATTGCCAAGAAAGTCCACATCAGACAAGGTTCGCACTATTTCACACGTGCCACAGTCTGCTTTGCAACATTTATAAGTAATTTCATCTTTGAAACCACAATCACGCGGCTTTCTCACGCACACCCTCTCTCCACAATCCGGGTATAGGTGGAGAAAATCACTGGGCTTTGCCTTTTGCATCGTAGAGGTTCCGGTTGAATGTGGGGCCTAAATTAGCGTTACTGAAAAAAAAAAAAAAAAAAAAAATGTGTATGTTCGAAGTCGTTGGGAGGCGCAGACAAATAGCCAGTTTGCCCCCCATAGTGTAATGGTTTTGCTAGCAGAAATGTGACAGTCCTCGTTGTTCCTTGGTGTTGGGGTTGTGTAAGCACTTTTCAGACTCCATCGTTGCTCTCTCTCTCTCTCTCTCTCTCTCTCTCTCTCTCTCTCTCTCTGAGTATTTATTTATCTAATGTTAATGTCTCATGTAATGTGATGCGAGGAAAAATAATACAACTATTGTATTTATGAAAACGATCTCTCTGTCTGTCTCTCTCTAATTGTTCGTGTCTCATGAAATATGTGTGGTGAAACAATAAAATTATTGTATTACATTGCATGCTATTGTATTGTTGAGCATGAATCGCGAACAGCACAGGTCAAGGTTAGTCTGCTAAGCTGGGTCATCGCGAGCAACCTGAGCGAAATAGGGTCCCAAGTGTTCACAGCCTTCACTGACGAAGCGGTCCTAACTTTACAAAGAAAGGTAACATATTTGCAAACACATGAAGTGTTTGCATTACTATAGAGAGGCTGATAACATACTAAGGCACCATGAAGTGTTTGCATTACTATAGAGAGGCTGATAGCATACTAAGGTATCCGAATTCCTATGACGTCTCCTAGCAAACTTCGTTTTATCTCGTTCGCCATCTTGAATTTGGCATCATGGTAAACAGACCATAAAAATAATAAGCCAAAAAATGATAAATACTGTTGGTTTGAAGTTGCTTTTGAATAAATAATAATATAATATGTTCTACAGAATTCAAAAAAAAAAAAAAAAAAAAAAAATGCAAACAATAAAAAAAAAATATCGAACATATCATGTGACCTCAGTTAACTCCGGCGCGTGAGGCCAACTTTGTAAACAAACTGCTGTCAAATCTTATACTCATATCGAAAACAAAATAGTTGCCCGAGTGTGTTTGCATCAAAGGCGGTGCCTTTATTTCATATTATCAAAGCTTTCAGCTACCCTGACGGGCCGATAACGGCCCGCTATAGATTTATAAAGAATGCTTACTGGATATGATCCACAATAAACGTACCTTCAGACACGTGGCCCAGCGAAGATTCAGATCAGCCTGCGCATTCGCGCAGTCTGATCAGAATCTTCACTGGGCGCATTTGGGAGAGCCAAGGATGCAAAGTTTCTGCGGATGCGCAGGCTGATCAGAGTCTTCGTTGGGCGCATATGTCAAAAGGTACATTTTCACACTTTGTGGCTCACATAATAAAAGAGAGCGACAACACACTGGTTTCTTTCAGGAATTTTTGATGGCCCTTTAAAGGGCCAACATGATGAGACTAGAGCTACTGTCTACGTCCGGATGAGACCGTACAGATTAAAGCTGTCGTTTTGAAGATTCTATATTATTTTAAAGACAATGCTGCCATATTGTTTGGTTTCTCAATCTTCATTTCCTTGTCAGCCTTTCCTCCTCGCTGATTTTTTGGTCTCCCGATATACATCACTGCGGTCCAGGTTTGTAGTTACTGCGCTCCACGCCTGTTTGTTTGTGTTGTGGTTTTACGGCCCAGTCAACCCAATGGGATCATGTCGAGCGCGGTCAGTTTACCTAACCACACGTTTACTGGGCAGGCTTAGTCCTCTAAGCGACTAACCAGTATTGTGCACATTCTTTCGCCAGAAACTGACAACTGCCCTTCTTGAATCAGCGGAAGGGAGAGAATGACCGTAGAAAATATGCTCCACGTCTGTATTTTCGGTCAGAACGCGAATTCGACAAACTGAATACACAGTCAGTCATCATCTCTATAGTTCTTTTTAGGGAAATCTGCAGTGGTTTCCATTTCCTTGGGGTCTTGATTCCCTGTTTTTGGCTGTGTCCCCCCCTCTGACCGCGTCCAAATACGCAGCAGTCTTGTCTTGACTGTGGTCTTACCTCAGTCATGCGGAGTTGTTATCGTTATTGTGATGCAGAGGGGTTATAAGAATAACGCGGACGTTAATTCAAGCATATCTTGTCAACTTACAAGGTCTTAAAATTCGACGTAAGTTGTGTTTCTTGTCATTCAGTTCGTCACTAACAGTCTCGCATAATACGATTCAGCTCCAAGGTTCCAGTTAAATGTGTTTCAGAATGCTGACAGAAAACACATGCATGGCTTCTTTTTGACTGATTCTCTGACAATAGCAAATAACACGAATGTTTCCTTGTTTTTAATAGGTTCGGTAGCAAAGGAAGTAAATAAATGAAAAATAAAAGCACGATAGCATTGGGAAAGTTGCTTAGTTCTCTTTCCCACCAATAATCGTAGCCTTATCAATAAGCCCAGTGGACAAACAACATTAACACAACATGGTATCAAAGTCGATGCAACATGACGTTGCATCGACGTTGATTCAGCGTTTTGTACCCCACCCCCCTACGAGGTGATTAAGCTCCGGTGTTGTAGGCTTTTGTATGGCACAGAAAATTTAAAAACGAAAGCATAACGTGACTTAAAACAAAATCTGTCGTTGACGGACAGACAAGAATATCTGCTCTTACAAAGGTTTTAATATATATGGACCTATGAATTTTCTTCTGTTGTTGATTGTCTCTGAAGTTAAGTGTTCCTGAACGGGGCCTTAAGACTGTTTCATTTAACCCTTACCTTCCTGTAATTGAGGCAAACAGTGCAGACCCTGATCAGACGCCGCGTTCTGTGGCGTCTGATCTGCGTCTGCACTGTTTGCCAATGTCCCAGTCCCTGTTTTACAGATAATCTGGTAGTACTCTGACGTCACAGCGAAAAGCATAGCGCAGCTATAAGTAACCGTTACCTCCATTTCGTTTAACGCTCGGTTTGATTACATTGGTCAATGATAATCATATGGACAACTACCTTAAGGCAATTTTGGTGTTTGTATACTATGGCTCGATTGAAAACAATCGACCCAAAAGACTCGATTGTAAACAATCGACACAAAACGTTATTTACAAGACAAGGGTTGTTCGAACCACTGAGGATTAATCGATACGACATACATTTTCATAATATAAGTAAATTTCCCTAAAATATCCCTAAATATTTGTTTTCCGGATCTAAGAAATAATTTCCTATCGACTCCAAAATTTCCTTATGTTATGATGAAATGTATGTTGTGTGTACACATAAGAATTACGTCATCGAGGCAATTCTAATGAGTATATTCAACATACCATAATTTTCAGAAGATAGAAAAGACATCCCTAAATTATATCCATTTGCCATCCCCACCCCCTCGACCTGGCATTATGATTGTGATTAACCCTCAGTGATTCGAACTACCCATGTCTAGAACAAACATACTTCATATTTTATGATATCCCTTGTCAGATGACTGGATATCAAATATCGGTCAGTCTGTGGATATATGTACATCGTTGTTTGGATATCACAAAATCAGTTCTTTTTTTCGAAGACATAGTATTCGGAATATAGGTATTCGGCTTTCCATAATACGTGGTTCCGACCTCTGATAGTCGATACCTTGTGTGTGTGTGTGTGTGTGTGTGTGTGTGTGTGTGTGTGTGTGTGTGTGTGTGTGTGTGTGTGTGTGTGTGTGTGTGTGTGTGTGTGTGTGTGTACATTTGTAAACCGATCTTTTGGAAATTTTACAGAAGATTTTTGTAATGGTCTGAAAATGTGCATATGCTTTTAGTATAATCCACATATTATTTTTTTTTCTCTTTTCCCGCATTTTAGTCATATTTTGTGCTCTAATCTATCAAAGTACATGGCAGAAAAAAAGGGGCATCTAGTCCCATAAAAGTTGTTCTTGTGAATGTACTTGCATGCACATCTCAGCGAGCATTCTGCTTAAATCTATATCGGACTGTTATCGGCCCGACAGGTACCCTGTCGGACCGATAACGGTCCGATATAGATTTATGTAGAATGCTAGCTGGTATCACATCTTCTAATGTATAGTTTATCGAAAGCAAAAAGGAAGTAGCAAAAGTTGTCTCCCTTGTGAAAAAAGCAGAAAAAAAAACTACCAAATGTATCCAGACCCCCACTCCAAACATATCCCCAGTAAACACACGTCACAACAACGTCGCTGCAACGTCGTGACGTTGCAGCGACGTTTTGGCGACGTTGTGTGTTTGCTGGGATCAGTGTCTACTGAATGTACTTGTATGCAAAGTACATCCGCGGATGGTTAGAGTTTATTGAACAAGATATTTCAGCTGCTTGTAGCGTGACACTGAAAGCCACATATTTAGAGCATTCAGAATAATATCCAACCAAGTATTATGTCACACGTGTGTGTTACAGATCTTCTTCTGCTTGTTCATCGTGGTATCGATTAAGTGTAATATTACGGTTGTCATTCATGCTATACTTGTAACATCTAATCATTTATACCGTATTTACACTATGGTAAACGTCCTATTTTTCTATACTTAATGGCCTAAATTTTGTTTTTTGTGCAATTGCTTGCTCGGGCATGTCTGCCATTTCAAGGCGACCGAGTGTACCGGAAGGACTTTGCGGCCACATTTCAGAGGTAGATAACTTTTGTAAACAGGAATTAACCCAGCAGACACATGACGTCTATACAATGTCGCCTCAACGTCGATGCAACGTCACTACGTTGCATCGACGTTGAAACGACGTTGTAAACGTCATGTGCCCGCTGGGAAGCTCCAAACTTGAATCTTTGGAGAAAGTAAGACTACTCTTAAAGTAATGAATGTACTCCTAAAGGGAGGAGATTCTTTCCTTGAATGGTCCTTTTTCTGAAAGTCCTTGAAGAGTAGCCCTCATCCACCCCACCCCCTCCCCCTCAAATGCAAAGGGAAACCATATTTTCATGTAAAAATTTCCTTTGAAGGCGCATCCATTTCCCTTAACGCAAACCTTCCTGGTTTCATCTGTCCATCCGACATCACATCGAAAATCGTTTGTTTGTTTGGTGTTCATTTAATTTTGAACAACAACAAACTGACAACATTTCTTCTGTTATACAATGTTGATTCCAAAGATTGGTCTTAAAATTAATTGACAAAGAACATGATCTGGCCGATGAAATGCAATATCTGAAGGAAAACGATTTTTGTTGGAAAAACAAATCATCACGAAAACATATATATAATTCTGATCCCTTAAACCACACTTTTATATAGTAAGACTGGGGTTTACAGGGGTATACATTATTTTTCTTATTTCTGCTCAAAATCATAGGTTGTGTGTACTGGTTAGAACCGCCTCGGTACCCACAATCTATGATTTGAGCAGAAATATGAAAGAAAAAAAAAATCAGAATTTTCATCTGAAAACTTTCAGTTTTTTGGTGGTGAAATTTTCAATATATTTGAACAGGCATGTTTTCGTAATGAATAGCGAACAAACAAAAACAACATAGTTTTTAAGCTACGAGGGCAAGTCAATAAGTAACCAGCCTGTCCCATTTCCTATTGACCGAGACACCCAAGATATTCATGCCTTGTTTCAATACATGTTTTAGGCCTGAGGGCAAACTTGCACCCTTATCGTGTCATTCACTCATAAGATATTGATTGTAAAACATGGCTAGCGATGCAAAAGTAAGCTTTTCGTCAAAAGTTGAGTACCTTGCTGTAATTCGGTACTTGTATTTGAAAGGGAAAACAGGTCAGGAAATACATTGCGAGATGACCAATGTTTATGGGTCTTCTGCTCCATCGTATGCACGTTAAATTCTGGGTTGGGGAATTCAACGCAGTAGAACGTCTTTAGAAGACGAAACCAGTCTGAACGCCCATCAGATGTCACCGACGAAGAAATGTGTAACAAAGTACGGGATCTGATGTACTCTGATAGGCGAATTAAGGTGGAAGAAATAGCGAATGCATTACACATTTCACATGGTAGCGTTTCAACAACTTTACATGATCGCTTGGGTATGCACAAGCTAACAGCCCTTTGGGTCCCAAAATCCCTTAGCGACGAGCAAATGGCAACAAGAGCATCAGTATACAGCGCATTGTTGAAGCGGTTTAGGTCAAAGGAAGATGATTTCCTTTCACGTCTGGTGACTGTAGGTAAGACCTGGGTGATGGCAACTGTATTTTGGGATGCACAAGGCGTTATTATGTTGGACTTTCTAGCAAAGAAAAGTACATTAACAGTTGCGTATTATGCAAATTTGCTCGACCAACTGAGAACTGTGATCCGTGAAAAACGCCGAGGTAAACTCTCCAAAGGGATTCTGCTCCAACAGGACAATGCGAGAGACCACACTTGCAAAATTGCAATGGATGCTGTTGAGTGGAATGGGTACGAGCTAATACCGCACCCCGCCTATTCTCCGGACTTAGCTCCTAGTGACTATTTCCTATTCCCAAACTTGAAAAAGGATATCCGTAGGCGTCATTTCCGGTCCAACGAAGAAGTCGTGGCGGCAGTTGAGGAGTGGGTCAGAGACAAGGACCCTGGCTTTTTCAGTTCTGGGCTGATGGCGCTGGAACACCGTTGGTCCAAGTGCATCATTCTAGAGGGCAATTACATCGCAAAAGAAGAGATCGATCTCACCCAGAAATAAGTTAGGCTGTTTTTTTTTATATACTGACTCGCCCTCGTAATTTCAATCACTGATGTTCCATTACAATATCTGGAAAATTTCACATTTGACAAAGAATTCAGGCGCTGAAATCAGGCTAGGGTTTATGTTATTGTGGAAATGATACTGCGAAATCATAACACCAAATCACTTTTTTGTTTTTGCATACTTTAACGCAAATTTAAACAGGGAAAAAATAGTCAAGGTTAACGCTTAGCATGCTAATTAATATCTCGGCAGATAGCATTTTGAAATATTTTTCTTCTTTTTCCCACAAAGTAGCACTGACATTTCATGTAAATTGTCTTCTTTTTTTTTCTTACTTTTTCTTATGGCAGAATCCGATTTTTATTTCTTAAGAAAACAGAGTTTGGTAGTTCATGCAAATAGTTTTCTGTACTGATGTTTTTTCTCCCCCTATTTTCACCTTTCCCAGGAAACTGGGTCCTGACAGTTTATGTTAATTCCCCTCTATTGATGCCATTTACCCCTTTTCCCAGAAAACAGGGTTTAGTATTTCATGCAAACTGTCTTCTGAAAAATAGGGTTTTTACACTTCTGAAAAAAAAAAAAAAAGGTTTGACATTTCTGGGTTTACAGGGGTTTACACATGTAATGCAAAACTCCATTTTCTGAGAAAATAAATTTTGTCATCCCCTAAATTTGCCTAAAGCTTAAGCTGAAAATTGACATCAATTTGAACATTTATGTCAAAAAGACACTTCCTGAAAGATGTGGAGTTAAAGCCCTACATACAAATTTAATAAAAAGAGTGACAGAAATGACTATTTCATCCCTGAGTTTCTGAAATAAGACACATCTATTGTAGCAAGCAGGGCCCAGTTATTCAAAGCGTCGTTAGCTTAATGAGCTCGCTAGTGGGCAAAATGTTAACTGTTCTAGTAAGTACAATATCTAATTCACAGGTATTTTTGCTGAAAAAAAATGTGAGTAGCTTTTGCAAATGCAAAAGCTACTCACATTTTTTCAGCAAAAATATTAGCGTATAGGCCGTATTTAATGATTAAAGTTTTAACGATACGTTAACTAACGACATCGTTAGTTTTGAACAACTGGGCCCAGGCGTATCTGACAAATTAAAACCGAATGGCAAGATCTGATGGGGCGGTTGTTACGAGACTTCTCATAAGGAGTTACACTGCATGCAAAGGTGTCTGCTTTGGTCTGCAGCAAGGGTGAAAGAGTAAATTTAAAGAACCAAGAAAATACTGTAGTTCATGTTTTAATAAAAGAACAACAAAACAATATCAAAACATTACTTACGTACAATCACATTACAAACAAGACCTGTCGCCAGACAGGATAGCTCGCCTGATATTGCACATTTTGTTTCTGGAAAATTCTGTGACCTTGATTGGGGGTGGTGGTGGGTGGGGGCAAGGGCGGGGGGGGGGGGGGGGGTGAGGGTTTGGTTGCACTGTGCAAAATTTTCATCAAACCAAAGATGAATAAATTCTGTGATAAGGTTAGGAAATAATGAGGTCTTAAAAAGAAATACGAAAACTTTAACATTACCTAAAATTCTGTGACCTCGACCCTAAGGCCACAGTCATGAGTGTTGATGGTGCTGATAAAAACTTTGGACCAGTATATATACCATGATACCAAATATAAATTAAACCCATCGTTTGGTTTCGAAATAATGAGGTCCTAAAAACTTTGACGGAACTAGGCAAAATTTTGGACAAATATGTATCATCATACCAAAGATGAATAAAAATCGGTGATAGGGTTAGGAAATAATGAGGTCTTAAAAACTTTAACGAAAATTTTAACGTTTAAATTCTAAGTCTGGGACCTCGACCTCAAGGTCACAGTCATGAGTGCTGATGGTGCTATTAAAAACTTTTGACCAGTATCTATCATGATACCAATGGGAACTAAGTCCATCATTTAGTCTTGGACCCAATATACACGTATTATTAGGTCCGAGATTTAGTGCAGAAGTAATGAGATCCTAAAAACTTTGACGTAAAATTTTAGCATGAAAATTCTAAGTCTGTGACCTTGACCTTGACATGACCTAGGGTGGTAGCGACGGAACTGCGCAAAATTTTGGATCAATATGTATCATCATACCAAAGATGAATCAAATCACTGATAAGATTAGGAAATAATACGGTTTTAAAAACTTTAACGAAAACTTGAACATTGCAGACGCCAACGCCGACGCCGAGAGTAGTACAATAACTCTTCGTGAACGTTGTACAGGCGAGGTAAAAAGGACCCTTTTTTAATGTATTATGTTCATGCCCACCTTCTGATTCGCCTACTAGTTCGCAATAAAATACCCATAGTTGCAGTAAACCCGATTAAACCACTCCACCTCCGGTAGTCTATAAACCGCTGACGGTTCTAAGGCGAGTTCTGATCCATTTGTTCTATTATTTTGTGGCTTCTGGCGACGGTTATTTTTATTCCATCCTGTTTGGGGGCCTTGTTCTTGTGTTGACCTGTCTTATCTAGCTTTATGGTTACCTTACCTCGGCCCGGAAGAGGGAGCTGGTGTCTTGGCTTGTCGTAGCTATATGTTCTGGCAGTGGCTCTTCCTCTTTGTTCACTCTTCCTCACACGGTATTGAAGCTAGACTGCGCCTTGTGGTTGTGGCACTTCCTGGACTTTATATTATTTTAATAGCAAACACACAAAGTGTTTGCATTACTATAGGGAGGCTGACAACATGCTTAGCCGCCCAAATCTCGTATGACGTCTCGTAGAAAACTTCGTTTTATCTCGTTCGCCATCTTGAATTTGGCATCACGTTTAGCAGACCAATAAATGATAAGCCAAAAAAGATAAATAATTTTTGATAAACAGGTTTAAAGTTGCTTTTGAATAAATAATCATAAGCTCTCCTGAAATTAAACAAAAAAAAAAAAAAAAAAAAAATGCAAATAAAAAAATTAATTACCGAACATATCACGTGGTCTCATTTGGCCCCGGCACATGAGGCCAACTGTTTGCCAAGCTGTTGTCAAATCTTATACATATCAGAAAATAGTTGGCTGAGTGTGTTTGCATCAAAGGCAGTGCCTTTATTTCATATTATGGGGCTATGCTATTTGTTCAGGCAGGTCTACTTAGAACGTTTACTGATCCGAGTTCACACTGTTTGCCTATATGCAAAAAGTATCTTTGAAAAGTTTGCAAGAAGTTGTAGCAGACGACATAAATAGACATTTTCAGATGCAAGTTTTCTTGGCATTTTAAAGGTTAAAACCGCGATACCTCTGAAAACTTTTAAGTAAGCCTTCATGCCACTACAGCGAATTTTACAGCAAACTGAACAATTGCTTTGTATCTAACCAAGAGAACTTACCGTGAATGAACAGGTACATCAGGAAATGGATTGACGTCCCTTAGTCAATTTTCGCGAGTAAATCAAGGTTACCGTATATACCGTATGTATTCAGACAGACAGGCCTAAGCAAACAGTGTTGACCCAGATGAGACGCCGCAGAACGCAGCGTCTGATCAGGGTCTTCACTGTTTGCCACTCATTCAGCAATTTTTAGACACAACATCGGGAGTAAATTGTATTTGTTCAAATTTTAGATCAAGTATGGTAAGGAGTTGGGGTGTCTGAATACTTAAAGTAAATACGGTATATCACATCTCAAGTTAATAACACATCAGCATTTTAGGTGAATAGATAAAATTTCAACGGAGGCAACTATGACAAAATGTTTTGCCTTTCAGCTAAAATGGGGTCTACTCTAAAAGGAAAGAATTTGTTCCCTGGAGGAGTATTTTTCCCCTTTTCGAACAGATCATTTTAGAGAAAAGATTGCAAACAGTAAGTTACAAAAGAGGCGTCTCCTTTGTCAAAAATGTCATCTGTCTGTAATTAAGTTCTAATATATCCACGAGAACAACCAAGGCTGAAAAAGGCATTAAATACTTTTTTAAAAAATATGGATCAATCATACGCAGGACCAGACCCCTATTTTCACAAGGCAATTTTAATTGCAAGAAAAATCGCTAAACACAGTTAGCTCTGCAAAGTTCGTTAGTTATCAATATGCTTACATGTTAATTTTGGTGCCGTGACCAAGATACAGTCCAATAAAGTATACACATTTGGAGTCATGAGCTCTTAGGCTGGAAGAGACAAAAGTAAACCTGCGATAACCTGTAAATCTTACAGTGTGTGGTTGAATATATCTGTACATTGATACACAGTGCAAAACAGATCAGAGACTGATCATTACGCTGGCTGATCAGACCTGAACGTGTCATATATGTATAGGTCAGGTATTTTTAAATGCCACCGCTCGTGTGATGTTCAGTTTAGTGACATACATTTTGTTGATCAGCAAACCACAATTTCCCTCAATATTCAGACGCTTTTAACCCTTAACACGCGAATCACAACTGCAGCAGTCAACATTTTATTATTATTATTATCAGTTTTTTTTTATTTATCTTTTTTCACTGTTTGTAGAAAATAAGTCTTGGCATGACACTGGAGCGTCTGCCAAGCTTTTTTTTTTTTAAACACGTTAAAATGTTGTCTGCTACAAAGCTTTAAAGGTTAACTTCTTTTAAGAAGCAGTTTGATCTTCATCTACAGTCGGTTTTCCAATTATAAAGGTAAATACAATACACGAATCCAGCAGAGACTCGGATCAGCCTGTGCGTTTGCAAAGCCGAAGATTCAAGATGTCTTCAGACTGACATAACTGATCACGCTGTAAGATCCGTCGGCTGATCTGTCTTCGCTGTGCGCGCCTGTCTTAAGGTACAATTTCACAGTTATCATTAGTCAATTATCTCGTAAGGCACCACACTCAAGGTCTCTCATTATTCAAATATACTTAAAATTTTACCACCAATAAATGAAAATTTTCAGATAAAAAATTGTGATATTTTTCATATTTCTGCTCAAAACATAGATTATGGGAACTCGTTAGAACCGCCTCGGCAAAACACAGATTGTGGGTACTCGTTAGAACCGCCTCGGCGAGGCGGTTCTAACGAGTACCCACAATCTGTTTTTGAGCAGAAATAAGAAAAATAATGTATACCCCTGTAAACCCCAGTTTTACTATATAAAAGTGGGGTTTAAGGGGGTCAAAATTATATAGGTATGTTTTAGTGATGTTATCACACACCAAAGGTGTTTAAAAATATGCGCATCTTAAACTCTATTGACAAATGAGGTATTCAGAAGCAATATGGATATGACTTTTGAATCTCCTAGGCGTTTGATGTTGAAAAGTGATGGACGAGAAAAACAAATTCAAGCACCTGTGCAAATACATACGCAAATAGACGTTACATAGGCGGATGTGTGCAATACAAATCTATTACAATCAGTTACATTTATACAAGTTCTTCTTCATGCACCTTTTTCAGGTACCCCATCCCTGAATCTATGAAAGTAAAGTTGTATAAATGTGAGCACAGACTGAGCTGATATAAAAGAAAGAAATGCTGTTAACCCTTGTCCTACTGAATAAGTTAAAATGCCATGTCTACTTCTAATATTAAGTCAATCAGATTGCTTGATCCAGATTGTATCTATAAATTCTCATACTTAATGGCAAACAGTGCAGATCCAGATCAGTTGGCTTATTCAGAAGCCAACTGATCTGGATCTACACTGTTTGCAAAGGCAGGGTACATCCAGGTTCAGCAGGACAATGGTTAACTAAAACTCTGCTGAATGGATCATAAATCTCAGAATACAATCACCATCACACCATTCACACCAATTTACAATTTTTTTTTAAAAAAAAAAGTATAAAATTCTTACATATTCCGATGTTCAAAGAAGTCAAGTCCCACCATTTTCACATTTATACCATACAATATTTTTGTGCTTCACCACTGACTCATTTTCTGATTAAGAATTACTTGCAATTTCTTTCAGTATCTTCAAGATGCAGAACAAGCCATATTTATCCTAAATATTGGGACAACTCATTTCCATACATGTCCTAATATATGAAAATATCCATTATACTACCTGTTGGTGTGCCTAAAACTGCTGGATGAAACAGTGTAGACCAGAGCAGATGCCATCAATCTGATCAGATGCCGTGGTCTCTGATCTGGGTCTAGATTGTTTACTCAGATCAATATTCAGACTGTTTGCTCAGGCCTGGCCCCGAGATTATCTCAATTAGTCAATTATCTCCTAAGGCACTACACTCTAGGTCTCTCATTATTCAAATATACTGTAAATTTTACCACCAATAAATGAAAATTTTCAGATAAAAAAAACTTTATTCATGAACAACTCAGCTGTCCTGCTAATTAATCTCAAATTACGAACAAATGCGAATTCGTCCTTGCTAAACATAGCTGAGCATGAAAATTTCTCTGGTAATAAATATGAAAATGCCAACAATAGTTGGCATTTTCATATTTATTAGCAGAGAAAATTTCATGCTTAGCTGAGTTGAGCATGAAAAATGTTAGAGAACATCAGGGCCAGGCTGTCCCAGTACAGTAAACAGTGCCATGCCAAAATGCTTCTTTCAAATATACCATTGGACATTGAAAGCAGCATATGTATTAGCTGGATCTCACCATCATCTTCATAGAAGCGTTAGACTATGTGGACATGTGAAAAAAGATCTGATAAAAATTCTGACGTACAGACCGATATGGGTATGCCTTAGTCATCTTTTCCTATGCCTACTGTCAGCAACACTTTACATTTCTAACACAGCAGAAAATATAATACAACCCAGTCATGCAAAAAAAAAAAAACAACAACAAAAAACAAAAAATTGGTTTCATGGCAAATGTGCACAGCGGAAAACCTTAACATATCATCAATACACAGTCCGTGTATGGCTTCTATCGTACGTTGATATACATGTACAAAGCTGTGCTTCCTTCAAACCATCAGTAATATTATTTGTTCTTATTCATCCCTGAAAACGTATGTTGTGGATACTAATTAGAAGCGCCTCGGCGAGGCGCTTCTGTTGAGTACCATAACATATGTTTCCATGGAGGCATAAGCGTATGTTTCCATGGAGACATACGAACAAAATTATTTGGATACTCGTCGTCTGGAGCTATGATATATTCTGTAATGTTTAATGATAAACAGACTCTAATGCCCCGATCAGACAGCAAAAACTGCGTCCCATAATCTGGGTCTACGCTCTAAACATATGCACCACGAAAACATAACTATATAATTCTGACCCCCTTAAACCCCACTTTTATAAAGTAAAACTGGGGTTTACAGGGATAACATTATTTTTCTTATTTCTGCTCAAAAACCTAGATTGTGGATACTCGTTAGAACCGCCTCGCCGAGGCGGTTCTAACGAGTATCCACAATCTATGTTTTGAGCAGAAATATGAATATCAGAATTTTTTATCTGAAAATTTTCATATTTTGGTGGCAAAATTTCCAGTATATTTGAATAGGCTTGTTTTCGTAATGTGCCTCAGGGAATGTCTTCACTCGGTGCAGCACATTTACAATACTGATAAAAAATAATACCATTAACAAGGCGACCCTTAAACTTGTGATTTATTCCTAATTTAGCAACCCTTTTACACTGACATGCCTTAAAATCTCGTAACCTTCCCAGCTTTGATTGAAGCTTCATATTCCGGTTTAAGGTCCTTTTCCAAAAGTGAGTAAATTCCATCTTCCCCATTTTATTCGAGTCATTCAGTTATGTTTGCACTGAAGTTGCTTCAAGTTAGTTGTAAAAGGTTACTAAAATTGGGACCAACATTATTTGCTTCTTTATTTGTCGTATCTTTACTCTCATTACTAATAGCCTTTTCTTTGACATCTTTTTCAGTGCTGTCTGCTGGCTCTTTCTTAGTACTGTCTGCAAATTCCTTTTTAGTTTCCTCTTTCTTCGTTGTGTTTATACTTTCATCTTTGTCCCCTTTTGCTTTATGATCTTTAGATTTCTCCCTATCTCTTTTAGATTTATCTTTGTCCCCTTTCTCTTTTTGATCTTTAGATTTCTCTCTATCTCTTTTAGATTCATCTTTGTCCCCTTTCTCTTTATGAGCTTTAGATCTCTCCCTATCTCTTTTTAATTCGTCTTTGTTCTCTTTCTTTCTACTATCTTTAGACTTCTCCTTTGCCTTTTTACTGTCATGTTTGTGTTCTTTCTCTTTACTATCATTAAGTTTCTCCTTCCTGTCTTTCTCCTTCTTGTCTCCTTTATCTTTAGTTTCCTTCTTTTTGTGTTTCTCTTTTTCACTGGATTTCTTTTCTTTGTCAGTTTCTGTCTCTACCTCTGAAAATTTGTCATGTTTCCATTCCATCTCATTAGTTGCCGCCCTCCTGGGAACGAACCCTGGTTGATACGATCCTGAAATTTAATTAACATGCCCGTATAGTCTGGCTACTGATTGAACTAGGCAACGTGGCCAGTGGGTCACGTATACCCCCGGCCGACACAAATCCATCAACAAGTCTTGATAATGCCTAAAAATCTTTGACGCAAAACCTTACACGCAGATGTTTGGTTGTTTTATTCGGGCTTTATGTCGCTTTCAACAGTCTTTCGGTCAGATCGGGACGGCGTGTGGATGTGGCAGGGAGCTCAATGCTTACTTTTAGAGTGCTGCCTCACAAAAATACCACGCCCCAGCCACGACATGATATTCCACACACTGAGCTGACTATTCTGATTCCTAGCTCTATTTCTTAATGCTGAGTGCCAAGCGAAAAGGCAGCTAGTACCATTTTTAAACTAGTACCATTTTTTAAGTCTATGATATGACTCGGCCGGGGATCGAACCCGCAACCTCCCGGTCACAAAGCGAACGCTCTACCGACGGTTTGACGTAGATGTCCACTCATTTAAGGGAAGGACAAACGTCCGTTCTAATAAGTGGACAATATGTTGCTACCATCACTATTTTAGCATACTCATGTGGTTAGAAAATAGCCACGGCTGAATCGAACTCGTTTTTGAGGCCCTAGGAAGTTCTTCGGATACCTCAAGTAAACAAATATTTCGGGATATTTTAGACAAACTTTCTTATTTTAAAATGAAAATGTGTGTTGTGTACACTCAACATACCATTATTTTACAGAAGATCGAGAAGATCTCTAAATTACCCTAGTTTGTCTAAAGACCGGGCGCTATGATAAACCTCAGTGGCTCGACGTACCCATGCCTAGAACAAAATGTCATGGTTCCAAAGGTGTTCCCAGTCAGCATTCTACGTAAATCTATATCGGGCCGTTATCGGCCCGTCAGGGTAGCTGACGGGCCGATGACGGCCCGATGTAGATTTACGTAGAATGCTAGCTGGGTTCAAGCCATTGAAGTTCGACTTATTTTGTCATGAAGTAACTATTGTTGTCTTTTTTTTCTTCAAAAGGCTGTTTGACCTTTACATTCTCTTGGGTAATTCAGCAGACGACAAATTGATATGTTTCTTACTTTTTTTTTTTTTCAGAAAACAGGATTTGACATTCTATGCAAATTGTCTCCACTGGGAAAAATAAGAAAAAAATTGCAATATCCGCTTTGCGTTAAGACTATTCTGGGTATCACATTTTTATATTATTAGATATGGGCTAGAGTACATAGTACTATAAAATATAATTAATGATTTGACTTACCCCTTGAAGACAAGCCTCTTCCACCTCTTAATGGTCTAGTTCCGCCTCCACTCGACAAACCACGCCCTCTTGCAGGAAGGCGTGACCTCGGGCTTCGGCCTGTAGCCAAGAAATATTGTCTTCTCTCCCAGTAAGTCATCTCTTCCCTGGATCTGTTATCATGCTGAAAAAAAGAGTCGTGAATTAAAAACCTTGACCATTATCACTCTCTGGGCTATTTCCGCAGACAACAAATCGGTATTTTTATTTTTCCGAGAAAACAGGATTTGATATTTCATAAAAAATGTCTCTTCAGGAGACAGTTTGCATGAAATGTCAATAAAGTTATAAAAGGCTGCCTTTGGAATACGATCACAATACAGATAGAAAATGGGAAAAGTCAGTTTTCTGGGAAAATATTTCAATATGTCGTTTCCTGAAAATTTTGCCCATCATGCTAAGCGTTTAGGAGAATAGCTGCGCAACCAAGGGAAATAATTCTCACTTGGAACTATTTAACCCCCTTCACACTGGGAGTAATTTTACAAGGAAAACCCAGTAAGCATTCTTTATAAATCTACAGCGGGCCGTTATCGGCCCGTCAGGGTAGCTGACGGGCCGATAATGACCCGCTATAGATTTATAAAGACTGCTAGTTGGGAAAAACTGGTTTTGTCTCCCGTTTGAAAAGGGCTCTACTCTATAAGGAAAACAATAGTTCCCCTTGAGAGCCAATTATTTCCTTTTAGAGTGGACAAATTTTTAGATGGGGTTTGGAATGCAGAAAAGCAATCAGGAGTCACAAAAGTTGTTTCCCTTTTAATTATTGGCCTGTGTTCTATGGCTCTATTTTAAACAATAATGTGGCAGTACATAGACCGTCCTGCCCTATATAAAGGGAAATCGGCCTGTTGAAACATTGTAGATTATCAATCGATCCTTTTGGAACAGTCCCAGCTAGCATTCTTTATAAATCTACAGCGGGCCGTTATCGGCCCGTCAGCTACCCTGACGGGCCGATATCGGCCCGCTATAGATTTTTGTAGAATGCTTACTGGGACTGTTCCAGAAGGAACGATTGATACACTACAGATGTACTTCTCTAAATAATTTAACCTGTGCCACTCTGAGGAAATTCAGCGGACGATAAATATTTTCTTACTTTTCCCAGAAAATAAGCTAAGACATTTCATGGTGACTGACAATTTGCATGAAATGTCAAAGCCTAATGTCTGGGAAAATATTTCAGAATGACGTCTGCTGATTTTTTTCATGTTTTACCCAGCATGCGCAGCGCTGAAGTAAATATAATTCAATACTCACCAGGTAGTAGGAGGCGCCTTTAGGTGTCACTTCCGGTTTTTCTTTCCAACTTTCGAAGTCAAACTTTTCTGAAAGTAAAAGTGAGAAGCATCAAACGACCAGCTGAAACCATGGGAACTGATACATGGACATAATTCACAAGCTCCATGGCCTCAATCTGCTTTCCTTTCTGGCCGTTTTTAACTCTTAAACCGACAGTCACAGAAGTAGCCCAGCAGACAATTCACATGAAGTGTCAAGCCTTATTTGTTGGTTAGGGTTCTATAGGCCACAGACTACTAAATCCCCCAGAACATAGAATGCAGTTCCAAAATAAAGAGCTCAATAATTTTTGCCTTTTTTTCTGGGTCTTTTTTCACGTTGGTCAATTTGTATGATTTAGGCGATTCTGTGTAAGATAGGGCAAAACTGTAGGTCCAAACTGGTTGCTTTAGCTCACTGACGACTGGAGACCCGTCAACGGGTAACTGGCAAAAGGTGCAGACCCAGATCAGACGCCGCAGAATGCGGCGTCTGATCAGGGTCTCCACTGTTTGCAAATAGTTCATTTTTCTTTAGGAATACCTACATCATATAGCCCGACATACCTAAACTCGAAAACGGACTTCCAATATATAGTATGGGAGAGTTTAGTCAGTCTTTAATGGGTTAGAAAGGAAATAAGATCATCTGAGGAATCTTGTCTTTACACCTTGTAAACAATACGGGGTCAGTCAGTTCAAAGACATGACATATACCTACCACACCCTTTCTGGTTTTTGATTTTTCATAGACTGCTGCCAGGCAAGTACCTATTGTTTGCTCTTGAACTTAAAACAAACAAACAAAAAAACTATGGGATTCAGTACATTTGCAGCAATGCATAAGAAAAAATCAATGGCAATCTTCATCTTTAAATGGTTAAAAATTTCAGATGTTGGTAAACATTTATTACCTTAAAGGCAGAGGTACACATACCATCTTGTCCGGTCACGTGTGACTTCTGGTTTCAATTTTCTATTTGACGTAATACAGCTGGGAACCAGAAGCTTCGGTTCACCGAACAAGGGTCCCCCCACCCCCTATATCGAATAACGTATATCCATGAACTCAGTTTTAAATGGTTAAATATGTACTTCAAATGGACCAGTCCATGTAACACTAGCTGTAGGCAATCTAGGTTTAATGGGACAAACTGTTTAAATTCGGCCACCTATACCATTTTGTTTAGTTCAAACTGCATGGTACCCGATATATCGTATAAATTTACCCTGTATATAAGGACAACTTAAACCATCATTACTCGTGCCGAATAAATAATAAAATTCCTTTTTACATGTTGATGTATCTAAAACACAATGCTGGCTGTGTGGCAACATAGACCCTGATCAGAAGCTGCGTTCCGCGGCGTCAGACCTGGGTATAGTTTGCTCAGTCTAGACTGTCTCCAGTCTCCAATGACTGAATATTTATTCTTAAAATCAAATGCTGATCACTGGAGACCAGCTTTTATAATCATGATATTATTTTGGTTTTATTTCAGTCGATTACCAAACCGGAATATGAGTTAACTATTTAGTCCTTGGAGACTGGAGCCAGTCTATGCTCAGCCGTCTGTCCCAATTGCCTACTCTATCAACCGATTTCTGCTTGGTGGTTATATCCTGGAATGTTAAACGTTTCCAGTGCAGACCCTGATTAGACGCCGAACTGGATCATCTATGTTTACCAGAACCTGCTTTGTGAAGCATTAGGCATAAACCTTTCATCATGAAACTACAATTCTGAATTATTACTTACTGCATAAAATTGTCGCTTCTACAAATAGATTCTTTAAGCTCTAGGAACTTTTCTGTGACCGCATCTGTGCTCAGCCTTCGCCAGCTGGGTCATTTTTTTTTTTTTTTTTTTTTTTACTAAATGGAGACTGGGAACAGTTCCAAAAGTGTACCGCAAATGTTTGAAGTTTTAACGCCCTTTAATTTTTTTTCAGTCATTTTAGGATTATGAAAGGGTGACGACAGAATATGTGCAAGGGTAAAATAGAAAGAACTCATCCCCAGGAATCCTAGATTGGCTCCAGTCTCTGGTGACTAAATATCTGTTCTTATAATCCTGTTTGATAATCCACTAAAATTAAACCAAATAATATCACGACTATAAAGGCTGGTCACTTGAAGTGACCAGCCTTTAGAGTCACGATATTATTTTAGTCACTGGAGACTGGAGCCAGTCTACATGAATCCAAAAAACCGCTAATAGACGAGCGATAACCCGCTCCTTGTAGCACAGGAAGGCTTGTAGCACAAAATAAAAAAACAACAAAAAAATAAAATAAAAAAAAACAACAAAAAAAACAACAAGAGGCCCATGGGCCACGGTTCGCTCACCTGAGTGGCATAGCCACTGCAGACATGCAGATGTTATGCAACATTTTTCCAATCCTATCATCGCAACTAATGAAAATATCATTTGAGCAGTTCTTAGTTTTGAAGAAGAATATATGGGCCTGACAGTCAATGGAGCATGATCATTTGAATAAACTATCAATCACATTTCAACAGAAGGATCAATGTGAAATTTGGTGGAAATTGGCTAAGTGGTTTCTGAAGAATCATGATTTTATACATGTAAACAACACAGTGGCAGGAAAATATTATAAATATAAACCAGATGATGGCCATCTTAGATTTCCAATCAGAACAATTTTAACTACTGTTGATCTACAAGTCACTTCGATACTTTCAATATAAATGTATATGGCCCATACAAATGGGGAAGCAAATTTGACCTTGGGGGTAGAAAGGTCAAATGTCAACATAGAACCATCATTTTAGCAATTTTGGTAGATCTCCTGTCCCCCATAATTTGTGCAAAGATTATGATCCAGGGCTTATTTGGTTATGGAGAAGAACATTTTTAAAGGTTTTTACCATATATGGGCATGGCAGCCATTTTGATCAATGGACCATACCCATTTTAGCAATCTTTCATTCTCCTGCCTACGGAGGCTCCGCATGAAATTTGAGCAACACTGGCCCGGAGGCTTCAGAGGAAAAGCCATTTGACATTATCAACTTTTTTCCCATACAAATGTATGGGGCCCATACAAATGCATACAGAAGCAAACTTGACCTCGCCGTAAAAAGGTTAAATGTCAGTGTATGACAATTATTTTAGCAACTTTGGTAGACCGCCCGTTCCAGATGATATATGCAAAGATTCGGCCACAAGCCATCCTCGGTTTTGGAGAATAAGATTTTTAAATGTTTTTTCCCATACAAATGCATAAGGAAGCAAACTTGACCTTGCCGTAAAAAAATCAAATGTCAATGTATGACCATTATTTTAGCAAATTTAGTAGACCCCCTGTCCCCGATGATGTATGCAAAGATTCAGTCCCAAAGCATCTTCGGTTCTAGAGAAGAAGATTTTTAAAGTTTTTACCATATATGGGCATGGCGGCCATCTTGGTCAACGAACCGTGACCATTTTAGCAATCTTTTGTTCCCCCTACCTAAGGACTCTCCATATGAAATTTGAGCAAAATTGGCCCAGAGGCTCCCCGATGATGTATGCAAAGATTCAGTCCCAAAGCATCTTCGGTTCTAGAGAAGAAGATTTTTAAAGTTTTTACCATATATGGGCATGGCGGCCATCTTGGTCAACGAACCGTGACCATTTTAGCAATCTTTTGTTCCCCCTACCTAAGGATCTCCATATGAAATTTGAGCAAAATTGGCCCAGAGGCTCCAGAGGAGAAGTTGTTTAAAATTCTGAACATTTTTCCCATACAAATGCATAAGGAAGCAAAATTGACCTTACCGTAAAAAGGTCAAATGTCAATGTACGACCATTATTTTAGCAATTTTGGTAGCCCTCCCGTTCCCGATGATATATGCACAGATTCAGCCATAAGGCATGCTCGGTTTTGGAGAAGAAGATTTTTAAAGGTTTTTCCCTTACAAATGCATAGGCAAGCAAACTTGACCTTGCCGTAAAAAAGTCAAACATCAACGTACGACAATTCTTTTAGCATTTTGGTAGACCTCCCGTCCCCGATGATTCCTGCAAAGGTTCAGCCCCAAGGCATTCTCAGTTCTGGAGAAGAAGATTTTTAAAGGTTTTTACCATATATGGGCGTGGCGGCCATCTTGCTCAATGAACCGTGACCATTTTAGCAATTTTTCGTTCCCCCACCCTAAGGAGGCTCCATATGAAATTTGTGCAAAATTGGCTCAGCGGCTTCAGAGGAGAAGTCGTTTGAAAATGTTAACGGACGGACGACGGACGAAAAGTGATCACAATAGTTCATCCTGAGCAGAGCTCAGGTGAGCTAAAAACATCCAGGTCAACCAACGAGTCCTGACTATTACATTTTTTCCCTTTATAAACCGATATCTACATCTCCAATGTCTGTGTGCAGACAGCGAATACCCTAAAATGTACCTCCGTAGCTTATCTGGACAGTGATAGCTCAAAGCAGCTAATTAGCACAGTCTGATCAGGGTATTCGCAGTCCACTTCTCGTTGGATCTGTAGAATACATACAGTAGATGAAAACCCTTCACCAGTTTGTGCGATTCGCTGGCTATCTTGCATTCACCCCGAAGATGAGAGTGTGTATAGGGTTTATTGACTACTGATTCAGAATGGCCTTATTTTTTTTTTATTGACTACTGATTTTCGGCCTAAATTTTCAGTGACTACTGATTTTTGTGATGTAGAATTTCACGATTAAACCTAAATAATCCAATAATATACTTGTGTGTGTGTGTGTGTGTGTGTGTGTGTGTGTGTGTGTGTGTGTGTGTGTGTGTGTGTGTAAAAATAGCTTTATCGATTACTGATTAAACGGCTAAAATTTTAATGATTAGCGATTTTTGGTACCCCCTCCCCCATCCAGATCCTCGATGACATGTATACTTTTTTTTTTCTTTTTTTTTGGTCTCATGGCCTGGCTCAGTAGTTAATAACCGAAGAACCGAATGTCCAACGGTACCGAGATGTATGAAAATTTTGCGTTTTTGTAAATGCTTTACCTAACAAAACGGTGTTTTTCGATAGTGTCCGATGGTAACGTGTTACAGGTTTTCGTTAACATTGACAAACACGAAAAAATCAGCCTTGTCCCAGTCAGCATTCTACATAAATCTACAACGGACCGTTATCGGCCCGTCAGGGTAGCTGACGGGCCGATAACGGCCCGATGTAGATTTACGTAGAATGCTAGCTGGGGTATTTCTGTTTAAACGGTTTGCACTCTGGGTAAACTTTTCAGCAGACGACATTTTGAAATACTTAATTTTTCCCAGGAAATAGGATATGACATTTCATGAAAATTGTCTCCAAAGGAAACACATTTGCATGAAATGTCACATCTTATTTTCTGGAAAAAATATCAACTTACCATCTGTTGAATTTGCCCAAAGAGTGGTATAGGTTAATATTTTCATTGTGTCTGCTAACTTCGTACGACAAATTCCATTCGAGAAACTGGTCTGTTTTCTCAATATGGCAAAACCACCCATTAAGGGCGGTCATTCTCTCCCTTCCGTTGATCAAGAATGACAGCTGTCAGTTTCTGGCGAAAGAATGTGCACAATACTGGTCAACTGCTTAGAGAACTAAGCCTGCCCAGTAAAAGTGCGGTTAAGTAAAGTGACCGCGCTCGACATGACCCCATTGGGTTGACTGGGCCGTAAAACCTCAACACAAACAAAATATTTGTCTTATTAAGGGTACTTGGTACAGCCGGTAAATTTTCCGCCAATGTAAGGGAGACGACTTTTAGGACTTCATGTTTGCTTTCCTGCTTACCATATCTTTTGTGTAAAGGGGTCTACTTTAAAAGGAAAGAATTTGCTCCTTTGGGATATACAGAGATTGATACGTTCCAGGTGAAAACACGGTTGATATTGGATTAAGCAGATTATCTGTACCATACCTGATAACAAGAAAAACGCCTACTCTGCTAGCATTCTTTATAAATCTACAGCGGGCCGTTATCGGCCCGTCAGCTACCCTGACGGGCCGATAACGGCCCGCTATAGATTTATGTGATTTATGTAGAATGCTTACTGGGTAACGGCATTATGGACGGGTTTTTCAAAGGTAAAGATTAACTAAACGGTAAACCTCGGACGACGCCCGACCGGACATTACTATTTTAAAGGACGGATTTTTGAAAAACCCGTCCAATATGAAGATATCCAGGAAATACCACAATCATGAAGCACAGCCTTCCTGAGGCACCAAACTGAGAAAAGAGGAACAATGACAAAACAAAAACAACCTAGGAAACCATCCCAGCTGACACATGACGTTTATACAACGTCGCCTCAACGTCGATGCAACGTCTTGACGTTGAGGCGACGTTGTATAAACGTCATGTGTAGCAAGTTTGGAGTCAATTGGCCTTTCGGTTCAGGAGAAGAAGCGAAAAATAGATTTTCAAGATGGCGGCCATCTTGGATTTCCGATCGGCACGATTTTAGCTACTTTTGATTTACAAGTCACCCTGATGCTTCCTAGCAAGTTTGGAGTCAATTGGCCTTTCGGTTCAGGAGAAGAAGCGAAAAATAGATTTTCAAGCCTACCAAGTATCAAGTCAACTGGCCCAGGGGTGTAGGAGGAGTAGGCTTTTAAAGCAATTGTTGACGCCGCACGACGCACATTGACTGACCACAATAACTCACCATGAGCACTTCGTGCTCAGGTGAGCTAATAATGCTGGTTTAGTGTTTGCTTCATGATCTTTACTTTTCAACTTCTGTTATCTCATACTAAAAATTCTAGTCCCTTGGAGTTTGAGAGTCCATTGTATATAAAATGGGCTGAATTCAGGAAAATCAGTAATAGTTATACATTTTTGCGTCTGCGGAGCACATGAATAGGCAAGTTCATAAAAAGTCTGCACCATACCCATGAATAAGCCCACCCCCGTTTCTGCTTCCTCGTGGCGCAACATGCCGCAACGTAGCTTCACATATGTGTTCGCAGCTAATACTCGGATCGCAATCATCGGCTACATAGATAATCCAGCAGATTGATCAGACTGTGGATGCGCAGGCTGATCTGAGTCCTCGATGCGACATGTCCGAAGTAGGTTTTCTCACTGCCGTTCGCTTAATCACCAGTTTACAAAACTGCTGTTGGTATTTTTTATCTTTTTCATAAGAACACGTGGTTAGAACTCGATACTAGTACCCACAATATGTGGTCAGGCATTTGTAATAAGTACCCACATGTGGTGAGGCGTTTGTAATGAGTACCCATATGTGGTAAGGCATTTGTAATAAGTACCCACAACATGTGGTAAGGCGTTTGTAATGAGCACCCACAACAGTCGGTCAGGTGTGTGTAATGAGGACCAACGTGTGGTATGGCATCTGTAATGAGCACCATCGTGTCAAGAAGTTTGTAATGAGTACCCACAACATGTGCCAAGGCGTTTGTAACGAGTACCCACACCATGTGGCAAGGCGTTTGTAATGGGTACCAACAATATGTGTTAAGGCGTTTGTAATGAGTACCCACATGTAGTAAGGCATTTGTAGTGAGTACCCACATGTGGTAAAGCGTTTGTAATGAGCACCCATAACGTGTTAAGGCGTTTGTAATGAGTACCCACAAGTGGTAAGGCGTTTGTAATGGGTCCCCACAACAAGTGTTAAGGCTTTTGTAATGAGTACCCACAACATGTAGTAAGGTGTTTGTAATGAGTATCCACGACATGTATTAAGGTATTTGTAATGAGTACCCACATGTATTAAGGCGTTTGTAATCAGCACCCACATGTAGTAAGGCGTTTGTAATGAATACACAGATGTGGTAAGGCGTTTGAAATGAGTATACATAACATCACCTTGTCACCATTACAAATCGAACACCACTTCATACCCGTACCCATGGTGATTTCTACAGCTGCTGTTGACTGTGACGTAAAAATTGAGGCCCTCCCAGAAGGTATACCCGTTCCCTTGTTTCCCTGACTTTTGTTCCGCTATTCCCCAAATCAGTTTACTACATTCACTGTTACCCAAAATTATTTTTGTTCCCGTTCACCTTATTTTTAAACGCCTGTTCTTTTTTCCGCTAAAATAAATGTCTTTGTTTCCTTGGTCCCTAAACCCCATGGGAGGGCCTCAAAATGGGGATGATGCGGGCAGTTCACGGACCTGGGTTATATTCCGTTCTCATTGCACAAAACAAAATGTGGTGCGTCTGTGAAGTGAGAATTAATCCAGTAAAAAACCTAAAAAAAAAAACCCAGCTAGCATTCTTTATAAATCTATAGCGGGCCGTTATCGGCCCGTCACCTACCCTGACGGCCGATAACGGTCCGCTATAGATTTACGTCACTTACAGAATACTGACAGGTCGCAAGTATAGAGAAAGGAGTGAGAAAGGATAGGATCGATAAAACAAACTACAATAGAAACCTATTTTCTGTTTTATCCAAAGTGCATTTATATCACTTGTAAAAACGTTTCTCATTACACGCGTCAGGGAAAGAAACTATAAGGATAAAGCCTCTAGACGATGAGCGTTTCGCTGATTCACTAAAATGAATGCTGTTGGTGCTCATACAATCGTCTCAACGAGGAGATTTTAAAAAGTATCTCAGCACATTTTGGTATCAAATCAATTAACCCTTAAAGCGCTTAGCAAATTTGTAGCAGACGACATTTCTTTAGATTTTATTTTTCAGAGAAAGTAAGACTTGCCTTTTCAGAAAAAAATAAAATAAAATAATAAAATAAAATAAAGTGTCGTCTGCTGCAGTTGTGACAAGCGCTTTAAGGTTAAGAATAAATCGTGTCTTGATGTGATAGGACTACTCATATGGTTCAAGTTATAAACAACAGTTATATCTAGTTGTGAATTGTCGAGAATAACATATGTTGTTGGAGAGCAGATTGAATTTTAACATGACGCTGCGCCTAACGGAAACGTCACCGTGATCAAACTACAGACTATACCGACTTAATAAAACGTGCCCGTTTGCACGCACTACGTTGACGACGTGAATTATTGCAGTTTGATCACGGTGACGTTTCCATTAGGCTCAATGGGAAAACATTAACGTCATGTCGGAGTTCGAATTTTACGGCCAAGTCAACACTGTTTAAGGACATGTTGTGTCGGGCAATTAACTTACTCCCACTTTTCCTGAGCAGGCTTAGTCATAGCGGTTATACAGTAGTTTTGCACATACAGTCGAACCTCAATAGCTCGAACATCGATGGCTCGTTTACCATGGCCAATTCGAACTCGGTTTTGAGTCCCAACGAAATTCTCCCGATAGCTCAAGAAAACCAATTTTAAAGACATTTTACTTTATCATGAATTGTATGTTGTGTGTATCCATTAGAATCGCCTCATCGAGGCGATTCTAATTAGTACACTCAACATGCTATTATTGTCTAGAGGATCCAATACAAAATCCCTAAATTTTCGCCATTTGCTTCCTGACCTTGCGCCAGGATTAACCCTCAGTGGCTCGAACTACCCATATCTCGAACAAATTTCCATGGTCTCAACGATGTTCGAGCCACTGGTTCGACTGTACTTTCACCAGCCATTGGCAACTGCATGTCTTGAATCAGCGGAAGGGAGAAATGACTAGAAATGAGTTCATTATTAATCTCCACGCGTTACGTCGGCGAGCTTGGATTTGAAACTTTCGACCCCTGGATCAGCAGTCGGGAGCGCTCCCAGCTAGCATTCTTTATAAATCTATAGCGGGCCGTTATCGGCACGTAAGCTACCCTGACGGGCCGATAATGGCCCGCTATAGATTTATGTAGAATGCTTATTGGGCTACCGACTGCGCTATGGAGCCAGGTCGTTTAAATCTAGAGCCATGACCTGGACCTATCCAACACTCAATTACGCAGTCTGAACAAACAGCTATAACATGTTATGTATATTTATTGTAAAACTGGACACACACACACACACAAAAAAAAAAAAAAAAAAAAAAAAAAGAAAGAAGAAAAACACCTGTCATAATGACTTAGCAAACCCACAGAACGAAAACGGAGTTCATACATGCCAGGAAAGACTGTGAAGTACGATAAAACATAATTTTAAAACTCTGAAGGCAGACACCGACATGCAAGTACACACTGGGATGGCGAAAATAGCGACCCCAGCCACCCCACCCCCCCCCCCCCCCACCAAAAAAAAAAAAAAAAAAAATCGTTAGGCCTACATACGCGTGTACTGATATAAACCAGAGCTTTCACCAAAAGAGAAAGAAAAAAGCACCCTCTCCCAGTGATGCTTCTACATAATAAAATGGATAGTGTAACAAAAGCAGATAGCCCTGTTAAAATTTGTTCGAAATGAAAAACACTTTAATGTAACACACTGCTACTCACAAACATGATCATATATACTAAGTTTGAAGAAAAACTAACAAAAAAAACGTCCAAGTAGTTCGCGTGACAAATTTGAAGATACTAAAATGCCAAGTCAGACAACGCTGTAACTGAATGTTTAATGTCAAGAAAATGTAACAAAAAAAAAAAAAAAAAAAAAAAAAAAAAAAAACTGAAGAAACTGTTCGTGTAGCAAACTAAGCACAAGAACTATAAGATACTCTAGAAATGCCATCTTCACAAAGCATATCTTGCCGAGGTACTAAAAGAAGGAGAGACTAGGAGCAATAAAACAAGCGCCATACATTACGAAAACACGCTTATTCAAATATAATGAAAATTTTGCCACCAAAAAATAAAAAAAAATTTCAGATAAAAAATTCTATTTTTCATATTTCTCCTCAAAATATAGATTGTGGGTACTCGTTAGAACCGCCTCGGCGAGGCGGTTCTAACGAGTACCCACAATCTATGTTTTTGAGCAGAAATAAGAAAAATAGTGTATACCCCTATAAACCGCAATTTTACTATATAAAAGTGGGGTTTAAGGGGGGTCAAAATTATATAGGCATGTTTTCGTGATGTATGAAGCCCCCGATGCACATACAAGAAAGAACTGCAACAAAGGAACCGCCCTGGAAAGGTCAGTCGCGCCCAAAATCACTCTCAAGTCTCAAGTGGTCCTAAAGAGAAAACAGCAGACTGGATTTGATCGAGTGTTCTTGAGGCTAATGAAAACATGCAATATCGCTCAGGCCGCTAGCAACCCCCTTACCATTTTCACATAATTTCATTTTCACCGAGGTGCTTCTAATGAGAACCTACAATGTTATGTTTTTATGGAGAACTGGAGAAAAATAACCCAGAATTAATTATCAACTACTACTCCTCGATAAGTCATCTGTTGGCGGAATAAAATACAACAAAGTGATGCTAATACATGCAAGGATTTGGATGGGCATAATGAAAAATTATTGTTCCAATGAAACCATATACATGTATGCCCGAAAATGGCATTTGCTGTTCCAATATCAGCTTTTTTTTTTTACATATACAAGAAAACTTAACAGAAAGCCTTTCTTCAATACTCAACACCTTTGACATTTTCCCAGAAAATCAGAAAATATGCTTTGATATTTCATGTAAACTGGAGAAAATTTTGCATGAATTGTCAAAGTCTATTCACTGGGAAAAATAGGAAAAACATCGTAAATATGTCGTCTGCTGAATTAGCTCAGTGCGGTAAAGGTTATAACATTGTGGTCTTCTTTAAACTTCTCTTCTTTGTAGTACTCAGCAAAATATTTTTTTGCATTATCCAAAAGATTATAGGTCCGCTTTGTTTTGTTTATTGTTTTTTTTCCGATGAGACGATACGGCAAATTTGTTGCAAATTTAACGTGAGCCTAAACCAAAGTTGCTTTAATTCCGTCATCAAAGGATAGCTCGTGTTTTTGCTTCCCGAAAATACAGAAAATGCACACTAAACAGCCATCAACACAATCAGTGAAATCGTGAACACATTGTGGCCTTCTTCAAACTTCTTTGTAGTACTCAGCAAAATAACCTTTTTTTTTTTTTTTGCATTATCCAAAAGATTTTGAAGGTCCGCTGTGTTTGGTTTTTTATTTTGTTTTTCCGATGCGACGGTACAGCAAATTTGTTGCAAATCCAAGGTACAAAGTTGCATTAATTCCGTCACCAAAGGATAGCTCGTGCTTTTGCTTCCCGAATACAGTAAATGCAGATTAAGCAGCCACCGACACAATCAATGAAATCATCTAAACACCAATTATGCCATATCGCTTGGGCATATTCTTCACAAATGAACAGTCTTGTTGGCTACTGTATGCAGCATTCCAATGTTTCAGCACATTCTTCACAAATGAACAATCTTGTTGACTACCGTATGCAGCATTCCAATGTTTGAGCATGTTCTTCACAAATGAACAATTTTCTTGACTACTGTATGCAGCACTCCACTGACTACCGTATGCATCATTCCAGTACTTGAGCATATTCTTCACAAATGAATAGTTTTGTTCACTACCATATGTAACATACCAATGTTTGATCAAGCATGTTCTTTCCAAACGAACTCTTTTGTTAAATGCCAATCTTGTATCAAATGGAACTGTTTTGAAAGGGCTGGATTCACTTATGAAACGTCCAGGTACATATTCTGGAATACTGTTTTCAGTTTTTGAACTGTCTTGTAAATGCAAATAATCCTCATTTCAGAGTACATGTATTACATATCATTCCAGGATATTACGCATCTACATCAATATATTTCAGCATCTGCAGCAGTGCATTTGAATGATTTCTTTTACCATCTTATGATAATTTTACAGCGTTTTGTCAATCTACAGGATTAATTTTCTTTACACTTTTAGCCATCGTTCACATAATCTTACCGCTGATCACAAGACGACTGGCAGCTCTACTTCACAATTGACAAAGAAGTCTACTTGGCAAAAGAAGTCTGTTCATCTATTTTAATCTGCAAGTCTGTTCACATCTATTTTACTCTATAATGTTCCCCAAAACTGTACATCATGCACGCTTCATTGGCAAGCGCATTTTCTCAGTCAACATGTAAAGACTTCTAATGAAGATTTCAATTCCGTTGACATCATTAGTCAATCACTGATGAAATCATAGTTTTAAAAGGTATTTCCGAATAAATGCCTTTGACAAGGTAAGCCCGAGCATGAAATGGCAGATCGCCTGAAACGTACTTCATGTGTGTGTGTGTGTGTGTGTGCGTGTGTGTGTGTGTGTATTTTCATTGTTCATTTCAGAAATCTACAGTCGAACATCGATAGTGCGAACACCGATGGCTCGTTTACCATGGTTAATTCGAACTCGTTTTTGAGTCCCTACGAAATTCTTCCGATAGCTTTAAAAAACAAAATTTAGGGGAATTTTCTTATTTTATCACAAAATTGCATGTTGTGTGTACTCATTAGAATCGCCTCATCGAGGCGATTCTAATGAGTACACTCAACATACAATTATTGTGTAGAAAATCGAAAAGATTTCCCTAAATTATCGCTTCCTGACCTGATGCCATGATTAACCTTCATTGGCTCGAACTACCCACGGCTCGAACACTTTTCCATGGTCCAAAAGGTGTTCGCGCCATTGAAATTCGACTGTATTTGGGAATCGTAAAAAAGCATTGTAAAACTTCTATTACTGCCGATTCTAAGTGCTGTACCTCTTCTGCTGCATTTCTACAGGTACCGGTATTGTTTTAAAATGTACACAGAAAAAGTGTTGTCTTTCATAATCTGAACCTTCTGTGGTCTTCTTAAAAAGTCCTTACAATATCCTGGTAATAAAAGAAACTTTTGCATAACTGTATGTAGATTTGTTGTTCTCCAAAATAAGTGTTTTTCAAGCAGCCATCTACTTTTCCAAATCTGAGGGCTCATCTGACCGACAGTTAGTTGAAAATGTATCTACTCGTGTATTTAAATCTTTATATCAATGCAAGTATGATTTTTGAGACTAAAACTTATCCGATTGTAATACAAATATATGAACGTAAGTGCAGAGATTCCCGAAACAGCAAGTATCAAAAATAAAGACAGATGACTTCTTTATGCAGAAATGTCTCTTTACGTTCAATCAATGCAAAATGGAACAGCCATTAACAAGCTTTCTTCAAAGAACTCCCATAACAGAAAAAATCAAATCTTCCAACGTCAGTCTGAACTCATGGCGGAAAGCAGATCTCCACGTTTCTTAAATCTTTAAGCTGCCTTTCATGGCAAATTCTTTTGAGACCTTCACTTACCTGCCAGCTACTCTGGAAAAAAAACACTGTCTCTGTTCATTTAATATAAAACAATGCCTTTTCTGCACCAAAAGATAATCAAGCAACCAGGTATCATTCTGCAATTCTTGTAGAAGTGATAGTTATTATACGAAAGGTACTTATTTTGCCAAAATGCCAAAAGTTCTGTTTAAATACTTCGTAGCACTCCAGTGTGCTTCTGAAACTGTCTGTCATCAGCATGCAAATTCACTGTGATTTATTCTTGAATTCCTCTGGTGTGAATATCACCATTTTGCAGGTCAGCAAAAATACACGTCCATTTTCATTTTAAATACATTTCCATTTTCTCTGCCATTCATTTTTTTTTTTTTTTTTTTTTTCATCTTTGGTAATTTCCTAAGTTCATGCTCGAGATAATCCATTGCAGCAAGAAAATCTGCGCTAGCTTCTTGTGGATAAAACGCGTTTCATACATAAAACTGTTTCCTCTAGCTTTTGTTTTATTATCAAACTCGATGACTGATGAACAATTCTATAAATGGATTTTTTTCTTCCAACAACAGAAAGCATAAGACCTTTTCTGCCACAAACGATCTAATAATAGTAAAGCAGTTTGTCCAATTCCTTGATATTATATGTATTTACTTACCTCATGTTCCCTAATTTGATACTACTACTATCTATAGAGTAAACCCCCGATTCATTTTAAGTCTACAGTTCAATGAAATTGAATAATTCCTTGTGGTATGCAGGCTATCGAAATCCATAAAACGAGAAAACAGCAATCTTTAATCTATGCTGATTAGCGGCTACACCTAAAATTTGTTTGGCTAAACTGAAACCATAAATTACACACTGGTATATTTCAAGTCATCTATTGTTATGCAATCAGTGAAAGCGCAATTTCCTATGTATATAATGATTCATTCAATGTAAACACAACTCAAACATGTCCTCACATATTTACTTCTTATGACTCAAAATCCTTAGAAAACGCTCATTCCCTTTATATCCGTATCAAAACAAATCACAAATAAATTTGTTTAGTGCAAAGATTTACCCTAAGTATTCGAAGTAGGTAGGCCTCAGCAAACAATGCTGACCCAGATCAAAATCTACATTGACTGCCACTCATCCAGCAGTTATGACATCAAAATTAAGCGAAACGGACTTCTTCACAGGTTAGGATAAACTGAGGAGTCCCAATATTTAAGGTAAATTATACTATGAACTTCTGATGTCAGCGATCATTCCTTCGTCCTCCGCCTCTATTACTTCTGTAAACTCGGGATTTTACTCCAGCTCTGCTGAATTTCTTTAAAGGAGCAAACTTGCCTCGTTTTAGATTTACATTTACAAAGTCGCTAACTAAAGGTTCGAGATTAACAAGTTCTGGATGAATGATGATTTTCCTTTGAAGGATTGAAACGATTCCTCCTTTTAGTGTTTCTAAGAGTCTGTCTTGGCCTTCATACGATAAAACCAAGTCACCATCAGAACTTTCTCGATACAATCGATTTTCTTTCAGTGATATTGTTGGGTATCTAAGATAGCAGCCTCCTAAGTCAAGAACAAATCTTGCGATTTTTTCATTTAAAGTATTTCTTAACCTGTTTACTGCGCCGACGTCTCCTGGCCCAAGCCAACGTGGTAAGATCATAGACCAAACTATCTTAACGTTTGGCAGTTCATTTAATATGGCATCAACTGTCATTCGCACTTCTGACTCAAGGTCCGTTGACTGGTCATCCAGATCGTTTCCGCCACAGTGCAATATAATCATTTGTGGTGTGAAGCCTTTGTCCAACTTTTTATGCACGGCTGGTAGAACATCTTTGAATTTTAATCCCCTTTTGCAATACCAATAAACCATAATATTCCTTTCCAGAAGCCCTAGATCTGTTCCTAAACTGCTTTGACGGCCTAGATCTCGTAGATCTTTCATTTCTCCAGTTCCAAATATCCACACCTTCTGGATTTCGCCTTCTGAAATTACGGTTTATATAAGATTACTTCTCTACTTCACATATACGAACTATAAAAAGATAATAAATCATTTGGTTTAAACAAATTTAGTTTAGTTCTCTCTGTGTAACAGCAAGAACGTACAAATAACTTGTATACATACAATGACAGAAAGAGGATCTGGACGGAAGCTTTATGTTTATCGAGTTCATTTCCTAAAGAAAAGATGTTCTTTTCTTCAGGGTATACACAATAGTAAAGATCCAAATCAGTCCGAGAAGTTGTATGATCCGATTAAAAAAAATAAAATAGTTATATTTTCTTAACAACGATTAATGAGTTTTAAAAACGACAGCATGTTATCAGATAGTATATCTTGAAATAAAATATCTCAAGACATCAGTTTGGAAAAATTGAAGTCGTACATGAGAGAATTCAATGCAGTCGATCAGAAAATGTTTTACCAGAAAGTATTTGCCGTAAATGGCTCAATACAGCTTCTGCAAAGTGACCGATCTCATCTCAGCAGAGAAGAATGTGCGAGTCTAGTATGCCCTACGTAAGCATCAATATATGCTACAGTATTCAGTAATCATCACGAAAACATGCCTATATAGTTTTGACCCCCTTAAACCCCACTTTTATAAAGTAAAACTGGGGTTTACAGGAATATGCATTATTTTTTCTCATTTTGCTCGAAAACATAGATTGTGGGTACTCGTTAGAACCGCCTCGGCGAGGCGGTTCTAACGAGTACCCACTATCTATGTTTTGAGCAGAAATATGAAAAATATCAGAATTTTTTATCTGAAAATTTTCATTTTTTGATGGGAAAATTTTCAGTATATTTAAATATGCGTGTTTTCGTAATGTTCTGTAGTAAATGATAAAGGTCCTGCTCAGGTATGCAGTCTGATATGGTGGGGCTTTGCTGTTCGCGTATGCCCCTAAGACACATTTTCATATGGTTCATAGGCCAGTATGGGGATTTACTGCTTCTCATTACCCCATGTAGTTGAAATACTATTAAAATATATAACATACAATTTCACCGACTTTTCATGAAAGTACTCACCATCCAGTTTGATTTCCTCACTATCCTCTCGAGATGCACGTGGTTCTATTCGATCGAGAAAACGGGGCCCTTCCGGTTCTGCCAATCTATCTCGTGTTTGAGCTGTAAAAGCAAAACGCAAAACATAATTCCAAGGACGATTAAGTATCAGAGGATCTAAACATTTAACCCACTAAGTCATAGACCAGTAGCTGAATTTTCCACTGTTTGTTCATACAGCTAAATGGATTCTGAATCTCAGTTTTGGGGGAAAAGGTTTACAACTCTGCTTGCGGTCTGTTCTTTTTGTGGCTGGTTAATTGTATTTGTCTGTTTTTCTCTTTGATGTTCAGAACTTGATGTGGATCTGATTGTATCAGTTCCTGAGCTCACTTATTTACTTCTCAAGACACTTAATTTCTTCTTTCAAATTATGCCAACATGTATATATTATGTTTACGAGTAAAAAAAAAAAAACAAAAAAAAACGCTACCATTAATTAATAGATTCTACATGGAATGAATCTCGACAGCAATGAACAAACAAACCTGAAAGCAGCTGGTGTCAAGTTTTGAGGGCCAGACTAGCAATTTCAGCCAATCAGGCCTCATCATTGACCCTCATACAAGTTTTAAAAATCCCAAATAGGCTTAATAATCACAAACGACCGAAAAATATAAACTTAGCCTCGCGGAGCTTAGCGGCAATTTGTCTTGCAGACAGCGGTAACAAAAGACCAGACTGGGGGATTGGCACGGTCCTTGTTGTCCACTAGCACTTGTGTTCGGTGATTGTGCTTTCCCCATATTGCTTCTGTTACGGTTGCAGATAAACAAGTTCTGAGGAAAAGGGTATTCGCTATCAAATGACCGGCAAGTGGACAATGGAAGTACAGACTGCGCAGTCCGATGTCTGCATATGCCCCAAAGACACGTTCACATAGCACGAAATATACATTGTTGAAAAAGAGAAAATCTGGTCTCATGCTGGCAGACAGATCTGCATGTTAATCATATGGGAAGCACTCCAAGGGGTTTTGGGGAACAGGGGAATAAGGCCATTTATTTCAGGGGAACAAAGGTCTAAACTCGAGGGAACAGGGGAACAAATTAATTTTGGGGAACAGGGAACACAGAAATCAGGATTTTGATTTTGGGGAACAAGGGAAAAATGATTTTTTTCAGGGGAACAAAGAACCCCCACCCCCCTTGGGAAGTCCTCATATGAAGGACTGTTCTATTTTTCTACTGTCTGCCTCCCTGGTGTGCCTAAATGACAAGTACAAGGTATACAGCTCGAAAAATACTTACAAACTTTCCGTATATCTTCACGTGAATGTATCCCTAGACCTGCTCTCTTCAAATCGTGTGTAAATTTGCAGTCGGTTCCTCTTTCACATCGCCCTCGCTTGAAGAAGAGGCATGGTATAGGACTAACTTCATCTAAAATAAAATACAACTACATACACTACCGCTTAACAGAGAAGACCCAGTATAGAAGATTCCAGGAATCCCACTCATAGAGCATAGCCTACCAATGTAAACCAAGAGGAATACCAAACACACCACGAAACAGCAAACAGGCCAAAAATCGACGAAACGCAAAGCAACCTCTCCCTCTTCGCCAACGAGGTGGCCACAATACCAGATGATCTACCAACTGCACCAACAATAGGCCCATGGGCCATAACGCTCATCTGAATTAACTGCTGACAGTTAAGCAGGTCATTTACTCTTCGTTCCCTATCAGCCTGTCAAGTTTCAAGGCCATGACTTTAACAGTTTTTCGAGATATCTTGCTTACAAGGTTAAAATGCTGAATGTTTCAAAGGACCAAAAATTACAAAAGAAAATTCAAGGGTTTAAAAAAAAAATGTTTATTCGGTCATCTAGGCCTACTTATCATCAGCCAATTAAGTTTAAATACAGCAGCTCAAACAGATTTTTGAGATATCTTGCTTACAAGATTCCACTGCAACTTTTTTGCAAATGGGCACAACCAAAAAAGATTGCTTGTGGAAGTGATGGTGCCATAGCTTGAAAGACAACCATTTTATTTGGTTGTCATGGCAAAACTTTAAAGTAGGAAATTCATGAAACGCCAGCTGGGAAAGAAGACCATGTGAAGCACCAGCAGCGAAAGAAGACCATATGATGTGCCAACAGGAAAAGAAGACCATGTGAAGCACCAGCAGGGAAAGAAGACCCTGCAGAGCTTATTTCTTGTCAATTTTTGGCTCTGACGGCCATTTTGATCAGCCTAGTGGAACCACTTTAGCAATTTTGGTAAAAAGACATAAGAGGAACATATCTGTAAAATTATTTTGAAATCGGGCCACTGGCCGTGGAGATGTCCTCTAATATTTTTTTTTTTTCTGTTTGGCGACCATTTTGTTCAGCAGAGCAGAACCATTTTAGCAATTTGGTAAAGGGGCATGAGAGGAACATTTCTGTGAAATTATTTTGAAATCCGGCCACTGGCCACGGATATGCATAAGACTTTTTTTCCCCAATTGTAGCTCTGGCGATCATTTCATTCAGCAGAGCGGAACCATTTTAGAAATTTTGGTAAAGGGGGATAATAGGAACATTTCTGTGAAATTTTGAAATCGGGCCTCTGGCCAAGGAGGAGCAGCTGTTTAAAGTTTTTTTCTTCTATTTTTATCTCTAGCGGCCACTTTGTTCAGCCAAGCGAAACCATTTTAGCAATTTTGGTAACGGGCCATAAGAACATTTCTGTGAAATTACTTTGAAAGCGGGCCACTGGCCGCGGAGATGTCTTTTAAAGGTTTTTTTTTTTCTTTTTTTTTTTTTTCTCAATTTTTAGATCTGGCCGCCATTTTGTTCAGCCAAGCGGAACCATTTTAGCAACTGTGATTGAGGGGCATTGGAGGAACACTTCTGTGCAAATATTTTGAAATCGGGCCACTGGCTAAGGAGGAGATGTCTTTTTTTTTCTCTCTATTTTTAGCTCTGGTGGCCATCTTGTTTAATGGAGCAGAACCATTGCGGCCATCTTGGATTTCTGATTGACATGATTTAAACTCGTTTTGATCCACAAGTCATCCTGTTGCTACAGAGCAAGTTTCGCCTCAAATCGACCATAAGTTTATAAGGGCCAAAACTGATTTTCAAGTTAGCGGCTGTGATGGTCATCATGAATTTTCGACAGCTCAGTTTTATCTATTTTGTTTCTACTAGGCGCCCTCATGCTCCTCATCATGTTTCGATTCAACTGGATTATAGAGATGTCAAATTATGAATTCTCAACATTTTTGCCATATAAATGTACATGGCCCATACAAATGCAAGGGAAGCAAATGTGACCTTGCCGTAAAAAGGCCAAACGTCAACGTACAATGTAGGACCATCATTTTTGCAGACCTCCTGTCCCCGATGATTTGTGCAAAGATTATACCCCAGGGATTTGGTTCTGGTTTTAAATGTTTTTACCATATATGGGCATGGTGGCCATCTTGGTCAATGGACCGCGACCATTTTAGCAATCTTTCGTTCCCCTGCCCTAAGGAGGTTCCACATGAAATCTGAGCAACACTGGCCTGACGGCTTCACAGGAGAAGTCTTTTGTAATTCTCAACATTTTTCCCATACAAATGCACAGGGAAGCAAACTTGACCTCGCCGTAAAAAGGTCAAAAGTCAATGTACGACAATCATTTTAGCAACTTCGGTAGACCTCTCTCAGCGGGTTCAGAGGAGAAGTCGTTTGAAAATGTTAACGGATGGACGCACGGACGATGGACAAAAAGTGATCACTATAGCTCAGGTGAGCTAAAAAGATAACAAACGGGACAAATCCTACTCCACATGGAAGTGTCTCGGAGATTTTTTTTTTTTAACTAAGTAGTCAAATGTTTTCTTGAATAAATGCTCCATACAGTCCACTGTCCATTGTCTACTTCTGTTGCTACTACTAAGTAAACGGTAACAATTCTTTTTAATGTAGGGTGAGGAAGAAAAATATATAAGTAAAATGAAGAACAACAGCTCCTTTTCTATTCGCGAAATGTAAAAAATGCAACTTGATTATTTTGTGAAGTGCGACACAAGCTCGAATCTTCAAACTTGATACAACAGTACATGTATTGTCAGCTGGAAATTGAAACGAATCTTCAAACTTGATACAATACAACGTTGTTATTTGAGTAGCTACTGTCAAGTGGAAAAAAAAATGAAATATTTAAAATTACGACAGAAAGAATGTAACCACTGCAAAAGATAATACCCAAGCAGGAATCTCAAAGAAACTGATTTTAACGGCCCTTATGGGCATAGCACACATCAGAATAGCAGAACAAGCCGTTTCAGTACTGAACTATTACATCATCACATGATGAAGTGCGGTCGGGGCTGGATGTGAGTGAGACCCATTTACATTATCGATTGTAGATATTAACATCAACAGCTTCGATTTCAAACATTTTTGTAGCACGATCCAAGGACGCTCCGTATGAAATTTGATTTAAAAAAAAAATGGCAATCGGCCCACTGGCTTCAGAGAAGTTAGGAGTTGCCCGATGGACCATGGACTCCGTAAAATGGACTACGAACAAAAATAGACGATGATAGCTCGGCTCAGGTTAACAATGGCCACCACGACGAACCCAACACATTTTAATTTAGACGTAACTAGACCCCATCGGGGGAAATCCCCTGTACGTTCTTGGAAAATCTGCGAACTTGGGAAAAGGATGCATTAATAAGATTACAACATTGGTCGGTGATTGGAGATATTTAGTTCTGAAAATGATCATCACACAGTCGTTTCCGTTATCCAACCCCAACATCTGAACTCCCACCTAAAAACAAAACGCATCTTTCTTTTTTTATTAATATACAATGTACTTCAAAGACGAAAATAGAACATGCTCTTTTGTGATGTTCCTAGATATCTGGCTAGATCCTATCTGTACTTCCATTCAAAACTGCCGAAAACAAGCGATTCAACTGCCGATTTTGGTGATCTCCTGTTGGCACCCCTAGCTGTCTTTCGCTTGGTAACTAATGTTTTCTGCGTTTCCTTGGCAGGTACTTAACCACCGCTGTTCAACATTAATACTTACCACGCTATGGGCAGTTTCAGCAGACGACAAACTGATGATATTTTTCTTATTTTTCCTACAAAATAGGATCTGACACTTCATGCAATTTGCATGAAGTGTCAAATCCTACTTTCTAGGGAAAAAAAGTAAAATATTTCAAGATGTCGTCTGCTGAAATTTTTACCCAGCATACAAAGCGTTAACTTCCAACGGCAATTAGTGTGAAGTAGATACTGAGATTTTACGGCCCAGTCAACTCATTAGGATCATGACGAGGTGGTCAGTTTACCTTACCACACTTTCCTGGGCAAACTTAGACCTCTAAGCGGTTAACCAGTATTTGCGCACACTTGTTCGTCAGAAAAAGACGTGAAGTAGGTACAAGTCAAAACTATTAATGGAAGTGAAAGGTGTACAAGCTACAGCTTTAGAAAACAAGCATTTGGTATATATATATATACAAAGAAACATATTTACAGGTATAATAATGCAATAAACTATTTTTCTGACATGAATTTAATTTTTGGGTATTTAATTAAGGGTCCAATACAAATGGTTTCAAGACAGTATTTTCTAGAACTTCAACGCGCAATAATTTCCATATTTCTCAACCAATTTTAATAATTTATTTTTACCAAACTGTTCTCCTTTACAGGCTGTTTGTTTTCATATATATTTGATGTGCGTTTTCAATGAAGTTAAGCCCACTTTAGAAGTTGACAAAACAATATACACACATAAAGATAACGTTTCTGTTTAAAACTAGTACTTCCTTTAAATCTTTGAATTTAATTCCCGACATTTCTCCGTTTTACACAAACAGTTTTCCATGATATTATTAGTCCTGATTACGCTGGTTTGTTTCTTCTGCTATACTGTCAGCATTATGTTTGCTATCACTTTCAACACTAAAAATATATGAAATATAATAGGTCCAAACTGACTCATCCCCTCCCTAGGTGCTGAAGCAATTTAAGATTTTCAAAAGATGAATTATTCAACTATCCTCACCATTTTTCTAAAATCTAAATTATTTTAACAGAATTTGAAATTCTCTGACGTGTCTATGATCTAGTGTCTCTAAATTTCCCTTGATTATGATGACGCCCCGATAGTCAACCGTAGCCAATGCTGTAAGCCAACAACAAAGGCCCTGACCAGACATGCTGATCAGGGCGGTGTCGTACATACAAGGGACCTTTTTTTTAGAGTGATGCTTACCACTCAAAATCAATATCTGAATATGGTAAAAAGTTGGTCTTAGTCTAAATAAGATGACTTTTAACCAATAAATACTAAATACAAGCATTCTCTTGCTACTCTCGTAAAACGTGGGTAGTCATCAGAATGGTCTCACTGAGGCAATTACTATGTGTTCTCATATCTGCTTTGTGGAAGAATTAGTTGATACTCTTCTAAGATATATCAGCACAACACCATAACCAAATTGTTAGATAGTGTGAAATTGCTGCTGATGGTTGGGGCTCAAACATGGCTTTAAAGAGCCACTGTACTATTGCATGTTCTCCAAATAGTGAATAGTTACCAATTCTGGAAAGGCTAAGTAGCTATGTTCCACCTTTCAAATGCTTTGATTTGGACAGGGTGTGTTCAAACTACCTTTGTCCTTACGAATGCAGGTCTTTGGAACAAATTACCTTATCAAGAGCTATGTAAAGCAATGTTTCCTTTACATATTACCATAAACAGTATTGCAGCATCTGTGCTTCAGTCAGATTTTTCTATTATGAATTTATCTTTCGGCACAGAAATATGAAAATACTATATTTGGCCTATACATTGGAAGCCTTAGCAAACAGTGCTGACCAAGACCAGAAGCCATTTATTGCGGCGTCAGTTCAGGGTGAATACTGTTTGCCACTTATTCGGCAGGTTCTAGATGAATCAACAGGTAGAAAAATCAACATTTAAATTTTAGGACTGGTACGGCAAGGAGTTAAAGTGTCCGAATACGTTGGGTAAATACAGTATAAACATTTTATATCCAAAACAACTACAAGTAGTTTTGTGTGACAAGAAAGACTCAAGGTTTCTATAAATGAGATGATAATATAAAATTATATTTTATTTAAGGACCATACCACAATTTAGTTCCATAGCCTATCTCCAAATACAACACATAAAAGTCAGTTTTATAACTGAACTTCATCTTTTTTTTTGTTTGTTTGTTTGTTTTCTGCACAACCAAATTACTTCCCTTTCAGTGAAGTTTTGCAGTTTTTTTGGGTTTTTTTTTTGTATTTGCCCTAAACATTCTGACAAAAAAGCCTGAGAAAACTGTAGACTAAGATCAAAGTGTTCTAAAAAGGCAGTCCGATCAGTCTAAACTGCTATTCACAACATTTCAGATACTTCCTCAGATATTCAAATGGAAATTTGGTCCGGGTACATCATTTCCTACAAGACTGCATGTGCACCCAGTGAAGAGGCAGATCAGCCTACAAATTTGTGCAGGCTGATTCATTACGAAAACACGCCTATTCAAATATATAGAAAATTTAACTTCCAAAAACTGAAAATTTTCAGTAAAAAAATCTGATATTTTTCATATTTCTGCTCAAATCATAAATTGTGGGTACTCGTTAGAACCGCCTCAGTTTCACTATATAAAAGTGGGGTTTAAGGGGGTAAAAATTATATAGGCATGTTTTCGTGATGAGAGTTTTTGCTGTCCACCAGAAGATGCTTTTGATTCTTGCAAAGACAGCAATCAGATTGCATGGATGCGCAGATTGATCTGTGTCTTCGCTGAGGGCATTATGCAATCATGTATGAAATGCTTTGCCCAGCCTTTTTTTTCAAATTTTAGGATAAGTATTGTAAAGACTTTCGATTTCTGAATATTTAATGTAAATATGCTAACTCAATGTTTTGCTGACCACATTTTGGTAGCTTGGTAGTTTTATTTCAATGTCAGTTACAATAAAACAGAACAAAATGCAACAAAACCAACACAAACATGATCCTCCAAAAGCAAAGAGAATTTGGCCTATTTAATATACACAAGTAAATGATCCATCTACTGGTGCCTGCGTTTTGAGCAACTCAGAACAGATAAACTTCAGAGTGGGTGAGATGAAAGTTTCTGTCTTCCTCCCAAAAGCATATGGTCCATACCTTCGGCAGGGGTGAGGAATTATCAAATTTTATTACCTGTCCAAGAACAAGTAAAAGGTCAAAATTCACTTGTCTAACCAAGATTAACTTGCCCGAAAATTGACATTTTTTTCTTATTTCTATGAGAAAACATATATGATACTCTTTTTAGCCGGAACTATGAATTACTTGCCTCATGACAATTAAATTGAAATTTCTTACTTGTCCTCAGGGAAATGGGACAAGTTGGGCATGGCATTTCCACAGCTCTGCCTTCGGAAAAGTGTGCAGATAGATTTTCTTGTTAGTTACTACACACACACACACACACACACACACACACACACACACACACACACACAAACAAAATAGGTCATGTGTACTCATTAGAAGCGCCTCAACAACTTGTTTTGATGGAGAAATAAGAAAAAAGTCTATACCAATAAAAATGCTTTCAGTTTAGTGATTTCCCTTAGAAATACATGAATTCAACTGAAAGCAGATGCATCCACTAAATTCAATTTTGGTTGTATTTATGCTAAAATGATGTAAATGTGTCTGAAACGGATTATGTAGGATAAAAAGGTAAATCTCTGACACACAGGGCTGAGTTAATAGTGTAGACAAAGATCAGCCACTACAGAATGGGACATCCGATTAGGTCTACAGCAGTTTTTTGAGAGATTAACAGAAGTATAACTGAATTGTTGAAACGGTAAGGAGATGATGTATCCAAATAGTTAAGGTAAATATGGTAGTCAGTGTTCATTTAATAATGCATAAAAATCAGGAAAGCTATAACCAACCTTGTGTGCTTATGTAGACCAGTCAAGACTTTTGCTTTGTTGCCCAGTGAGCAAATTCTTTACTTTTAGTGTAAACTTTGAGAAATGCTATACCATAATTTTCCTAAAATTTTAACCATTCCATTTTACTAACATTGGTGTGTCTAAAAACTGCTGGCTGAGTGACAAGCAGTTTAGATAGAATTTGACAGGATGCCACAGAATGCATTTTGTCCATCTGTTTGACTACTAAGGCCAAATATGGTATACTGGCACTGACATACAGGGCCCAGTTGTTCAAAGCGTCGTTAGCTTAACAAGCTCGTTAAGGGTCATTTCGTTAACTATTTTAACGGATTCAATATACAATATTCTGAAATTTTTTGCTGAAAAAATGTGTCACATTCGTCACATTTTTTCAGCAAAAAATTTCAGCATATTTGCGTATCACTCGTTGTAAATTTTAACGAATCGTTAACTAACGACATCGTTAGTTTTGAACAACTGGGCCCAGGCTGATACAGCTTTTACTATTTAAACAGTTACTTTAATTTTACGGCCCAGTTAACCCATCCAAGTCCTGTTGAGCTGGTCAGTTTACCTAACCACACTTTTCCTAGGCAGGCTTAGTCTTCCAAGCACTTAACCAGTATTTGTGGACATTATTCTGCCAGAAACTGAAGCTGCCCTTCTTGAAACAGTAGGTGAGAGAATGACCCTAGAAAATATTTCACGATCAATCTCCATGAAAGGATGTTGCCTGACCTGGCGAGGTTCAAACCCACGCCCTCCTGATCCCCAGTCAGACACGCATCCGACCGAGCTACCAAGACCAGCTCAATCATTACTACTTTCTGTTTTTATAGCTCCAGATAAGGCATTTTTTTTTCCAACCATAAAGTAATGATAGTTCTCCATGAAAACACATTGTGGGCACTCATAAGAAGCACCTCTGTGAGGCACTTCTAATGTACCCACGTTTTCACATAGCAACAGATAAGATGCTTTTTTCATTCAAAAAATGCTGTTATCTTTCTTATTTCTCGCGGAAAACATATGGTGTAGGTACTCATTAGAAGCACCTCGCCGAGGCGCTTCTAATGAGTACCCACAACATATGTTTTCGTCAAGAAATAAGACAAATATTATGTGGATACCCCATCTTATCTGTAGCTATGTTTCATGGAGGAATAAAAAATATCTGAAGCTATCTTGTAGGTACTCATTATAAGCACTTCTAATCAGTACCAACAATATATGTTTCCAAGGAAAAATAAGACAACTATTCTGGGGATACCCCATCTTATCTTGATCTATGTATACTGTTGACTTAGCAGCACCTGAACAATGAACACAAATGAGCCAGCTTATGATTAAAACCTACAAAAAGACTTGTGCGACCAACAAAGACTCGGATCAACCTGCATATCCATGCAGTTTGATCAGAGTCTTCGCTGATCGCGTGTGCCTTCTACAGCCTCCTGGCTATCGAAAGAGGGATAAAAGAGAACCCGTCCCATACTGGCTGGATGTACAGACTGATCTGATTTGTTTGTGTTAAGGTTTTACAGCCCAGTCAACCCAATGGGGTCATGTCGAGCGCGGTCAGTTTACCTAACCACACTTTTACTGGGCAGGCTTTTACTGTGCACATTCTTTCGCCAGAAACTGACAACTGCCCTTCTTGAATCAACGGAAGGGAGAGAATGACCGTAGAAAATATTTCATGATCAATCTCCACGACAGAATGTTGCCTACCTCGACGGGGGTTGAACCCGCGACCTCCTGGTCTCCAGTCGGATGGCGCATCCAACTGAGCCACCCAGGCCGGCAGACAGACTGATCTGAGGCTTTACTGGTCATACAGGTCTTATTGTAGGTTTTGTTGTGCGCTGGCTCATATACAAGTATACCAGCATTCATCTGACTCTGACAGTGACTATTTTCAAAATCTTTTGCAAGCTAACTACTTGCAATTAGCAGAAACTGTATGCAGATTATTTTTGAGTTAAGGAATTCCTAAGTGTCTTCTAAGCATCTTGTAGAAAGTTCTCAGTATGTATGAAAAGAACTTGCAAAAAAAAAAAAAAAAAAAAAAAAAAAAAGGAGTATAAATGTATGTGGTTATAATTCTTAGGATAGTTTCCCTTATTTCTCAATCAAAATAATTCAGCTGCCTCATGACAAAACAAACAAAACGGCATGTGCACCCAGCAAAAAGTTAATCTGGGCAACCGCCAAATCTGATCAGGGTCTTCACTGTCCGCATGAAGAAAGCTTGGGTTCTTAGCTACCCACTGAGCACATAGCAAAGACTGATCAGACAGGAAGGATTTGTTTGTTATGAGATTTTATGGCTCAGTCGACCCTATGGGGTCATGTCGAGCGTGGCCAGTTTACCTAACTACACTTTTACTGGGCAGGCTTAGTCCTCTAAGCGGTTAACCAGTATTGTGCACGTTCTTTCGCCTGAAACTGACAACTGCCCTTCTTGAATCAGCCGATGGGAGAGAATGACCGTACAAAGTATTTCATGATCATACCCTTCCTGAATCAGTGGATGGGAGAGAATAACCGTACGAAGTATTTCATGATCAATCTCCACGAAAGAATATTGCCACCGAGGCCGGAAACTGGGTGGATGCCCAGGCTGACCTGAGTCTTCGCTGGACACACATGCCATTTTGTTGGTGTTGTCATGAGGTGCCTCATATAATATGTTGTGGCTTGAAAAGTCCTGTGATACCCATGTACAGTGTACCCTCGTTACAACGACAGCATTTGTTCCCAAAGATGTTGCCATTATAATGAATTTGCTGTTGTGAAGTATCCTAAATGGTCAGAGATATGTAAAAAAAGACCATGATTTATTCTTATTTTCTCACAGTATATATGTTTTGGATATTTGTTAGAATCGCCTTACTGAGGTGATTCTAACATATATCCAAAACATATGTTTCTGTAAAGTATCAAATACAATATTCTTGCATAATTTGTGACAAACTGTTACTCTTAAGTGAAGGTTTCGCGAGTCAAATTGTCATTATAACGAATTTTGTCATTCTTCGAGCCTCGGTATAAAGAAGGTTGTCTGTATGTGTAATGAAATGAGGAATATTTACTTGGCTGACTGGAGTACTGGCACTATGCTTTAAACAGGAAAAAGCACAATGCAAAATGGTAGCAGATGGCATTCCAATCAGTTTTCTTTATTTTTAGAGAAAATAAATATTAACATTCCGGCAGACAATTCACAAATCATGACAAACCTTATTTTCTCTGAAAACAAAAAAATATCTAAATGTTATTCGCTGCCATTGTGCATTTAAACCCTCAAGACAAGAAAAACTACATATGAAAATGTCATCTGTTTATGTCGTCTGCTGCATTTTCTTGCAAACTTTTCCAACCTATTTTTGCATATAGGCAAACAGTATGGACCCTGATCAGACTGCTCCTGGGAGCAGTCTGATCTGGGCCCACACTGTTTGCAACAATGATTTTTAAAGTAACAGACAGAAGATAAAGCAGACAACAATTGTTGTGTTTGGCATCTTAAGGGTTAAGGATTAATCATCCTCAAGAATCCTCAAATCAGCCTTTTCCTGAATCTTTATCTTCATTAAATCTATGATGTATGTTTTTTGCGTGTCCGTACAATTCTGAATCTGTTCCTTTGAAAACATTTCCACTTGCTTTAAAGTGAACTGCTGTAGCTGCCTCTTAGAGAAGGACTGTATCTGTGCAGGAGTAAATGCTTTAATAGTATTATTATTCAATTTCGCTAACTGCTGTGGACCAAACCATTCAATCTGCTCCCTGGTAAAGTATGATATCTGCTCAGGGGTCATGCTTTTGATCAAATTCTTTGTCAGATCTCTTATCTGAAGGAAACTCAAACAGGGTATCTGTTTTGGATGAAAGGACTGCATGCTGTTGTTTTCTGGTGGCCATGTGTCGATGTGTGGGAACAAAATGCCAAAGCCTGACATAAAGTACTGAATTCCATGTTTCAACTGTGCAATATATTGTTGCATACCCAACACTGATAAATGCATATAGCCATCTGTATCACTCCTAAAAAGTCGCAATTTTGCATCATTTGTGAAACTGGGCTGTTTTAAATAGCAACCGTCAAACTCATAGAATGCTTTGACAATGAATCTATTAATTCTACGCCTAGATTTGTTCAGAGATGAAAACTGTACGTCTTCTCTATTCCAAGGGGGCAAAATCTGAGACCAAATTAAGCGTACTCCTGGTATTTTCTCACGAATGAGTTTCAAGTCATGGTGCATAACCTCGTAATTGTCTGAATTTCTGCCTTCACAGATATCATTGTCACCACACTGAAAAACAATCATCTGTGCTTGTTCACTCTTTTTGAGCATAAATGTTACTGCTGGTAATATGTCTTTGACTGTCATATCTGCTTCTCCATGCCATCTTATACCAGCCACTTCATCGTCTAGACCTAAGTTTGTCCCAATAGGTCCTTCAGAAACTTCTTTAGCAACATCTTTAATAACAGATGTCCCAATAATCCATACATTTGGTTTGACTAAAGGTTCGACTGTAAAAGACAATGATGTATAGCTCCAGATAAGGTCCTTTTTTGTTTCAACCAAAAATATTGGTATTATTTTTTTTTATTTCTCCACAAAAACTCATTAGAAGTGCTTCTACCAGGCACTTCTAAGGAGTACCCACAACGTATGTTTTCATGGAGAAAAAAGAAAAAAAAAAAGTTACAGGATACCCCTTTCATCTAGTGCTATCAATGATGCTAATTCTATCAATAGCTGCAGACAGGTAAAGGTTTTATTTGCAACCATACAGGTAGAATATTTATGTGTTTGTTGTATTCCGGTTTTACATTGCTTTTACCCATTTCTGCTAAGTGGACTTTTCTACCTTAACTCTTTGGACTGGTCCATTTCTAATATCAGGGGTATCTGGTTGGTATTTATTATTACCATGTTTTACAGACATTCCGGTATATAATCCAGTATAAATCATCATCATATACCATGTCTTGCAGTGTCTGAGCAGGATCTACACTGTTTGCCAACATCCTTTTTATAGGACACTAGGCATGAATGGGTTAAACAATTTTTCAGTCATCAGAAAGGTGTCTGGGTGTGACAGGTAAAATATTTTTCTTATTTCTCCATGAAAACATATGTTGTGGGTACTCATTAGAAGCGCCTCAGCGAGGCGCTTCTAATGAGTACCCACAATATGTGTTTTCATGGAGAAATAAGAAAAATATTAATACTTTTGGATTGAAAAAAGCGCCTTAACTAGTGCTATGTCAATGCCAACTTTTAGAGTGCTGCCTCACTGAAATATCCTTCCCCTGACACATGATATTATAATGACACTGGGCAGCCTAGTTCTGATTCCTAGGTCTACTTTACTAATGCTGAGTGACAAAGAGCAGCTATTACTATTCTTAAAGTCTTCCATATGACTTGGCAGGGGATCAAACCCACAACCTCCTAGTCACAAAGTCGGCACTCTACCAATCAAGCCACTGTGCTAGTACAGGTAGTATAAGAACAACTTTCTTCTTAAACATTAATGTAGCATCATGTCGCATATTACTAAATATTACAGCTAGCCAACCACTAGTGCTTGAAATTGTCCAAAATTTCATAGTCAATCATCAGTTTTGTTAAACCAACTGATCATTTGTTTTGTTAAACCAACAGACCATTGTCTAATAGCTGACTTGCAGAACATCTTTGCAGAAAAGATATTAATTCTTATTTAAGGCTATTTAACCCTTGTCATGCTGAATAAATTGCCATGCCCACTTCTAATTTCCAGCCAATCAGATTACTTGATCCGGGTTTTTGATAGAAATTCACATATCTAATGCCAAACAGTGCAGATCCAGATCAGTTGGCTACTTTAGAAGCCAACTGATCTGGATCTACACTGTTTGCTAAGAAAGGGCATGTCGTGTTCAGCAAGAAAGGATTAAAGCTCGAGATAAGGGCGATTATCTACAGAATACTTAGCTTACTTCTCCATGAATATGTATGTTGTGAACTTATTCAAAGCACCTTGCCGATGGGGCTTCTAATGAGTACCCACAACATACCTTTTTCATGAGAAATAAGGCAAATACACCGTATCCGTACTTTTTGGTCGGAACATACTTATTTCAGGCTACAGATAACCCTCTTTATACCGACACTCGATATAACAAAATTCGTTATATTGACAATTTGACTTTCACGAAACCTTTGCTTAAGTGGTAACAGTTAGTGAAATCAAAATTCTTCACCTGTATTCACCACAAAATTTAAAATGACCCAAATGACAGCTTTGAATTTCATTTTTTACAACTTCCCTATTAACATAAAAATTGAGAAAAATATTCTCCTAAAAAAAAAAAAAGAATACTACGAGGACCTAACAACGGCCACAATATTCAGGGTGACTACACCATGAACAATACTCTGATCTAGATCTGTGAGTACAGCTGTTTAGTCCCGTCCAGAGGCGCTCTTTGTAAAGCTGATTGACAGCTGCAGCAGCCAAACTGGAAACCTGCTGTCTGGAGCTAACAAACAGACTGCTCTCTACAGTGAATATAAACATCAACCCATTTAAGCATGGTGTCCCATAAAAGAGACATTGGCAAACGGTGTAGACCCAGATCAGATGTCGCCGAACACAGCATCTGATCAGGGTCTTCACTGTTTGCATTGAAAACAGGACTTACTATTAAACATGGAAATATAAAAACTAACCAGACATCCCTTCTAACAGAAATGGACCTGTCTAAAGAGTGGAGGTAAAAGAATCCATTTGGCATAAATGGGTTAAAATTTTGCTACAATTTTACAAGAGACAATTTTTGCAGACAGGAGGTTATCTCCCTATTATTTGAAACCCTTCAAATTAAGGGTAGTCCCCAATGAGAAAGGAGGAAAATATTTCCACGTCAGAGTCATTTCCCTTGAATATGTATTATTTCCTCTTATAAAAGAAACAGAATATTCAATAATCAGGAAGTTTACAGACTTAAGGTTCTGAGCAATGCCAAAATATACAGATATTGGGCACATCCAATTATCCGTTTCAAAAATCATTCATTTCTGGTTGCCATATCCATTTCCATTGTGCAGCATTACTGTAAACCATCACAATCAATTCTGTTCAAATGGCCATGCATGGTAAGAGTAGGAAACCACACCCATATGAATATGTCTTGAGAACATCTGTACATCTAAATGTGCAAAACTGGCCTACATCACTTGTTCTTTCTTTTCTTTCTTTTTTCCTTGTTTCTTTTTCTTTTTTTTTCTTTTGCAAATCAAACAACATATGCAGCTATTTATAATTTCTGGTATTGGACTAGCAAATGAAGCTAAGAAATTAAGTTGCAGTCCTGCAACTTCTACTCTCAACTCCAGCTAACTCAGATTTTATGCATATATTTTAAAATCTCTGGCAGGCCATACTACTGTTGATCAATCATGAATTGCAGTCCTGCAATTTCATTCATAACCCAGTTATCTAAACCTGGTTGCTCCACTCTGTCTGGTTTACTGGAAAATTCTGCATGTAATTTTTTTCATGTTTCTTAGAATGCATACTGGATAAATTCTGCATGTAATTTTTGTCATGTTTCTTGGAATGCATACTGAATAAATTCTGCATGTAATTTTTTTCATGTTTCTTGGAATGCATATTTGATATAATCTACATTCATTTTATTTCATGTTTCTTGGAATGCATACTGGATAACTTCTCAAAATCTTTTCATCAATGTATGCCAAATAACTTTTCTGTTTATGTGTTATAGCCACACTTTTTCAAATTATATGGTCATTGCAGCACTGCAATACTTTTTATATACTCATTAGCCATAGTTGTACCCCATCTTTGGCTTCCTGCTGCAACCGTATTTACCCTAAATATTGGGACACCTTAACATCTTACGATAATTTTCCTAAAATCTGTAGGACCATTTAACTACCTGTCAATTTGTCTAAAAACTGGTGGACTAGTGGCAAACATGGTAGACCCAGATCAGATGCCACAGAATGTGTCATCTGATCTGGTCTACAGTTTGCTCAGGCCTGTTTGTACCAATACTTAGGGTATATATGGTTTAGATCGACTCTTTTGCGAAAAATCTGGTACCGGTACTTGACAGCAACATTGATTTTTTTTCTCACATTTTCATATAACACTTGAAAGGCTATAGGAATCTCTAAATATCCTTCCTTTGACAGACCTTGGTACTCACAACCATCTGTAGGCTCTGAATCACATGAAACCTGTAACAGGCTTACTTACCATCAAAGAAGCCAAGATCTGTTTTCTGTGCATCTCCATGCATACACTGTTTTAATATTATTTCAAAGCTCCAGATTAAAGGGGCAAATATTTTTCTTAAAATTCTGTGTGAAAATATGTATTGTGGGTACCAGGGTTCGCACTAGGATTTCTTTTTCTTTCGCCACCATTTTCGCCAATTTGATTTTTTTTGTGCCATTTTCTTTAACTTTGAGCCAGATTTTGAGCCAAATTTTGGCCATTTTTCGCCAAAGAATTATCTTGTCAGAAAAAAGGTGTTCATTTACTGATTCCTTTAATTGCAGCAATAGATTCAGGAGTCAGTATAATGTGAAAAGTGTGGGGGACTTGAAAGTAATTCTTGCACTGATTTTTAAAACTTTTGCTGTAATTAATTAATTACAATGTCATGAATTAATAATAAGTCTTTGTTTTGCATATCGAATGTTGGACACAAAAATGGAACACTTTACATGGAAACGAAAGTTCTGAAAAGTGCTGTATAAGCCAATAAATATAATGTTATTAATGTATTATACTGTAAGAGAATAACGTAACAATATTCATTTGTACCCTGATAAATGCGGGGTAAGTTTCTAACACAGCAGGTTTTTTACTGTTTTAAGGGAGCTAACTGCAACTGACTTAAATGGGAGTTTACTGCAATTGCTTTATGAGTCTGGTCTATGGGAAATGGAATGGGGAACAGCATTTTTTTATGAATCGCGCCAAAAAAAGAGGGGGCATGCTTATACAATAAGCGGTTAACCAGTACATTGAACACCCTTCCGCAAGAAACTTGTAACTGCCAGTCTTGAAGCAGTGGAAGGAGCGAATGACCGTAGCAAATTTATGTGTTTCATAATAAATCGCTACAATCTGTGGGGATCGAATGCGCGATCCGGACCATCGGAGACTAACGTGTCCGTCTCTGAGGCATTATTCGTGGTTTTTTTTTATGTTTTTTTCGGGACGATGTCCGTTGATCGCCAAATAAAATTAAGGCTCATAAGAAGGTACCGAAACATGCTTAATTAAAGTCGGCACTGTCAAAGTGTACTTACTGCTTTAATAAGCCGAACCGATTAATGACAATAATTATTTCTCGTGTAATCAATTTGTTTTCCATCTTTGTGTTTGACATAGGGTTCCACATGATTACATTCTGGGTAAATTTCCATGACGTAGGCGATGCGACTCTGACATTAATTCCTGATTGGTAGTTTCGGCAGAGCTTCATGAATATTTAGGACGAAAGGCGTGGAAAGTGGGTGGTGCTACTATCAAACTGCGCATCACAGCACGTGACCTTATATCGCTTTCATCAAATTCAGGTAAATTTGATCAGCTACCGTTTTCTATCGATAACTGAGTTGCTAATTGGCGAATTATACAATCAAGGTGCGACAGACACGCGCGACAATTATATGACTCAGTAGTGGGTAATTCAGGTGATATTTTTTTCGCCACTTGTTTTCGCCAATTTATGATTTTTTTGTGCCAAATTTTATTTTTCTGCGCAAATGGCGACAATGGCGATCGGTAACGCGAACCCTGCGGGTACTCATTAGAAATGCCTCAGTGAGGCACTTCTAAGTGCACACAGTGTATGTTTTTGTTAAGAAATAAATAAATGTTAATTTTTGGTTGAAAAATAAAAGCACCTTATTGGGAGCTATGTATTTCTGTACAAAATGCATATGACAACTTCACATACTGTGACACCTCAGCTACGGAGTGATAATCTTTTCTATTCTTGTTCTGTCTCACGCTACAACTTCTACTAATATTGACCTACCTGGTCTATTTTTGAAATCTGGCAATTCTTTATCTAGGGATGCTCTGCCTCTTTCTGTTAAAAGATAAAAAGATACTTCACTATTAACAGTCTGGCATGCAAATATTTCAAATTATATTTATAGTTCTTTTTACTTCAGTTAGTGAACTTATGAACATGTTCTCAAAGGCCTGGATTTAGGTTGCAATATGTGGTGGAGGAAACTGGTGTATCAGACAAAATCAGAGAGAGAAAGAGGAGATGTCTACTTTAACAAAACAATGCTCCAAAACCTTCTTTATCGTGTTAGTATATTTTGGACCATGGACGTGTTTAATAATATCCTTTGGTTGAAAAAAAAAACAAACAAACAAAAAAAAAAAAAAAAAAATTATCTGCAGCTCATTCCATAACTCAAGATAAAAGGGGTATGAGATAAATATTTTCTTATTTCTCCATGAAAACATATGTTGCTAGTATTCACTAGAAGCGCTTTCGCATGGGGCTTCTAATGAGTACCCACAACATGTTATTGTGGAGAAATAAGATATTAAAATTATCAATACTTTTTGGTTGAAGAAACAAAACTATGTCATTCAGATTATAACTTATCACGTATGTTCATAACAATTTCTTCTGAAATCCAGATTTTTTATGGGAACTGAATATTTCTTCCGCTGACTTTTTGCTTTTATCCACTCTTTTTAATTACAGATGTTTCATAACTATACCGTGAAAATTGCAGAAATTTTGATAAGTAGACCTTGTTACATACCTTTCCTTAGCCGTTCAGCACTCCTCCGTATTTCCTTCCTCTCTGTCTTGGTAATTTGAATATCTGATGCTCTGTCAAGAGAACCTCCTTGTATGGATCTTCTTGCTTCTATTTTACGTCTGAAAAAAGACAGAAATATTAACTTGATCCAAGACACTGACCAGATGTTGATTTTACCGTAACAGCCCTAAGTATTGGGACAGATAGGCCTTTGCAAACAGTGTAAACCCAGATCAGACACTGCAGAATACAGCATCTGATCAGGGTCTACACTGTTTGACATACATACAGCAATATTTTAGGCACATCAAGAGGTAGTAGAATGAAATATTTCAAATTTTCGGACAAGTATGGTAAGTAGGTAAGGTGTCCCAATACTCAGGGTAAATACGTTAAGTTCCAAGTGACCTACTTGAGCAGCTATGTCAGAAAACGTAACTTCGGACATGTGCACCCAGCGAAGAATCAGATCAGCCTGCACATTTGCACATTGTGACTTTACTTTTGATGGGATGTATGCACTGATAAAGTGTGAGGACTGGTAGACAAGTGTGACCATAGAAAGCCTGATCAGGTCTCAGTTTTTTTAGTTTTTTTTTTAAAGGAGGTCACTGTGACTTAGTTTTGTGGAAGGTGAGCTGAAGTTGTGGCATGTATGCACTGATGAAGTTTGAGGGGGCTGGCACTTGTGGAAACCAACATAGAGCAATTTTTTTATCCAAAGGGTCCACAGAAGAATGTGGACTAGCCCACAGAAAGGATGATGAGGATTTGTTCTTTTACTTGTCCATCAACAGCATTTAGATCGTATCATAAGCACACTTTTCCTGAGCAGGCTTAGTCCTCTATAAGCAGTTAACCAGTATTTGTGCAAATTATTTCAACAGAAACTGACAACTGCCCTTTTTGAATCAGCGGAAGGGAAAGAATGACCATGGAAAATATTTCATAATCAATCTCCATGAAAGAATGTTGCCAGCAAGGATCAAACCTGCAACTTCCTGATCACCAGTCGTACACGCATCTGACTGAGCCACCGAAGCTGGCAGTATCATGCCAAATACATAATGACATGATACTAGCACAAGTTACACTTTACTGACAATAGTATGACCAGTCCTAGCTCTTATTAGCTCACCTGAGCCGATGGCTCACTGGTGAACTTATAGTATGACTAGCCTCTGTTGTCATCTGTCAACACATTTAAACATCTCCTCTGAAACCACTGGGCCGATTGAAGTCAAATTTCAAGTGCAGCATCCATGGAGTGGGGAACTAAAGCTTGTTCGCAGGGTCCAGCTCACATGACCGAGACGGCCGCTATGCCCATATAAGGTCAATACCCTTCAAAAATCTTCTTCTACCGAACCAGTAGGCCGATTGTCATGAAACTTGGTATGTAGCATTGGGGACTCGAGCCAATCATAGTTTGTTCAAATGATGACACTTGGATGACCTAGAACTATTTTAGGCCAAGGTCAAATTTATTCACATAGACTTTTGTATAGGAAAAAAATCAAAACCTTGAATTTTTTCAGAAATTATTGCAGCCTGTGGTCTGAAAATTGGTAGCTGCTGTGAGCTAATTGAGTAAATGAAACTACATGAGTATTCAAGGTCATTCCTTGACCTTGGCCCAAAGTCAGATGTAAAAATTAGAACTTGTTTTTCTCAGAAACTATAGGGTCATTTGTAACCAACTTTTTAGGAAGAAGAAAATAAAAATAAATATGAATTTGGTCACAAGACCAATATGGCCGCCATGCCATATAAGGTAAAAACCCTTCAAAAATCTTCTTCTCCTGATCCAGTAGGCCGATTGTCATGACACTTGGTAAAAAGCATTGGGGACTCTAGCCAGTCATAGTTTGTTCAAATATTGACACTTGAATGACCGACGTTTTTTTAGGCCAAGGTCAAATTTGGTCGAATAAGACTTTTGTATGGGCAAAAGTCAAAACCTTGAGTTTTTTTCAGAAACTATTGCAGCCTGTGGTCTGAAAATTGGTAGATGCAGTAAGCTCATTGAGTAAATGAAAATACATCAGCATTCAAGATCAAGTCATTCCTTGACCTTGGCCCAAGGTCATTCAGATTTGAAAATTAAAACTTTTTCTCAGAAACCAGAGCCATTTGTAACCAAGTTTCATAAGAAAGCTTTTAGGAACAAGAAAGAAATTAATAAATATGAGTTTGGTCACATGAAAAATATGGCTGCCATGCCCGTATATAGTAAAATCATTTAAAAAACCCTTCTTCTCCCGAACCAATGGACTGATAGCCTTGAAACTTGGTATGTAGTGTTCGGGTCTCAGGGCCCATCGTAGTTTATTAAGATGATGACTGGTTTGACCTTGACCCAATTTACATCAAGGTCAAATTTGGTCACATATGCTTTTGTCTGGGAAAAAGTGGAAATTGTTAATTTTTTGCAAACTATTGTTGCCTGTGAACTTTAATTTTGTATTTGCAATCAACCAAATGAGTAAATTAAGCTACATGAATATCAAAGGTCAAGGTCACTCCTTGACCTTCAACCTTAGCACAGAATTTAACTTAATCAGCAAATAAACTCATGGTACAGACCCCTGGGTTCATGGTCCTAAGGAGGGGCATAAAGCCCCATAACATGAGCCTGGCTTCCAATAAGCTTATTAACGGTCCATGGGACAGTCTTCTATATTGACCTTCAAATTCATTTAAAAAAAACTCAGAACTCAGAACTCAGGTGAGCAGTTTAGGACCATTGGTTCTCTGGTTCCTAATACTGAGTGCCAAGAAAAAGAGAAGCTAGTGCCAATTTTTGAAAGTCTTAAGTATGACCCAGCTGTGGATCAAATCCACAATTTCCCAATCTGAAGAGGGACATTCTACCAACTGAATCGCTCAAACTGGTACCTTAATATACAGCCTGGCATACAACGCCATGGATTTGAACAAAATTTGTTCAGCCAGCTGCTTTGGCTTATCGTGTTATTATTCTTTATCAAAACAACTCTCTATAGCATAGCTGACAATGTTTCCACTTTCTCTCTCCCAACACTTCAAATGTAACATAAACATTGTATATACTGCCCAGACAGAAAGTTCTAAAACCAAAATCTCTCTATTTTAGAATGAAAAACGTATCATTGGTTATCAGTTTTATCAGTTGGTATAAATGATCTTCTCACATTTGAAATGTACTTATAAACTGTAAACTGTCTTCATCAAGAATTTTACTGCTGGAACCAATTACTAGGTAATACAGATACAGTTAAAAAAATAATCAGATGGAGCAGTTAGTTTTCAGAAAATTTCTTGGAAGTTGGGGTTATATTCTTTAGTGTATAGGGATCAAACATGTTTTTTCATGTATTAACATTCGCCAGGTCCCGAGGGACGTGTTGAAAACCCGAGGCCAGAGGCCACGGTTTTCAACACCTCCCTAGAGACCTGGCGAATGTTAATGCATTGAAAAACCATGTTTGATCGCTATTATTGCATAAAAACTTACAACATTTGCTACATTTCACGGCCTTCTCGCCGATGTCTTGCGAAAGCAATTTCCATAGACTATATGCTCGTTCGAGAGCCAGGCAGTACACATCTCGTAACGGCAGTAAATCTGTGGCCCCGGTACAATCATACTGAAAGTTGCGTAGCCGTGCATTAACAGCACGTGAATTGCCTTGTTAATACACGGCATTTGCCAGTTAATGCACAGCTGTTAATAACATGAGACACTGCTTTTTACGCAATAATATGTAATGCTTTCACAGCATGATAAGAGTTAAACTGTTAATGCTTCATGCTGGGTGAAATTTTCAGCAGATGAGATACTGAAATATTTTTTCTTACTTTTTCCAGAAAATAGGTTTTGACATTTCATGCAAAATGTCTCCAATGGAGGCAATTTTCATGAAATGTCCAATCCTATTTTCAGAGAAAATTAAGAAAAACACCATCAATTTGTTATCTGCTGAATAGCACAGAGAGTGGTACAGGTTATATATTATCATCATAATTATTACCTTGCATCAACAATCCCTCTGTCATCCCTCTCACGGTCTCTCCCTCTGTCTCTGCCTCTATCCCTGCTCATGTCTCTATCTCTATCCCTGTCTCTGTCTCTATCTCTGTCTCGATCACTATCAAAATCTTCTCTGTGACGTTTATTGAGATTGTGACGAAGATCATGAGGATCTCGAATAACTTCTTCTCTGCCACCCTCATTTCGTCGCTGAGAATCTCGAAACAATCTTTCATACCTAGGATCAGGTTTGGGGTCCAGCCTGAGCATAAAATATAACTATACCGTAAGAACTGGATCCACTTGGTAGATTTTTTGCCATTTCTGACAAGAAGGACAACTTTTGTGACTTCCAGTTTGTGTTCCTATACACCATGCCAATTCTGAAAGGGAGTCGACTCTGTAAGGGAAGAATGAGCAAATTCTTTCCTTGTAGAGTATACCCCTTTTTAGAAGGGGACAAAAATCATTTTGGTAAGAGTTGTCTTCCTGATAGTGTATCAATTCCCCTTAAGCAAATATTCTGACAGTTTCTTTTTTTTTTTTTTGTTGTTGTGTTGAGGTTTTACAGCCAAGTCAACCCATTAGAGTCATGTATGGCGTGGTCAGTTTACCTAACCACACATTTTGCTGGACAGGATTAGTCCTCTAAGCAGTTAACCAGTAATTGTGTACATTCTTTTGACAGAAACTGGCAACTGTCCTTCTTGAATCAGCTGAAGGGAATGACCGCAGAAAATATTTCACGATCAATCTCCATAAAAGAATGCTGCCAGACCCGACTGGGATCGAACCTGTGATCTCCTGATCACCAGTCAGATGTGCATCCGACTGAGCCACCGTGGCCTGTTAAATATTCTGACAGACAAACCTGAACAAACAGTCTGTACTGTTTTATCTGGGTTGACACAATTTACCTTCAACTATTACCTTTTTTTTTATTTCAGACACATCATCACATAGCCAAACTGGTATGCTCAAATTTTAGGATAAGGCCTAACAAAAGATATATGTTTTTACGGTAACCTGACTATCAAATTTTTCTGGTCAAACCCAGCAATTTTTTCAGGTCTTCTCAAAAGTGAAAAACAAAAATCAAAATATAGGCCTTTTTGGGATAATATATTTATGCTACAATATTTAATCCTTAAACTGCCAATCACAACAATTGTCGTCTTCTTGTGATTTTAAAAGTCATTTTTGCAAACAGTGTGGACCCAGATCAGACTGCTTCTGATCAGTCTGATCAGGGTCTACACTGTTTGCCTGTATGCAAAAATAGGTTTGAAAAGTTTACAAGAATATTCAGCAGACGACATAAACAGACGACATTTTCAGATGCAGGTTTTCTTGGCATTTTAAGGGTTAACCTAAATATTGGATTTGACTGAGTTGAGGTTTTATGCCCCAGTTCAACCCATTAGGGTCATGTCGAGCCTTTCAATTTACCTAACCACACAGGCTTTGTCCTCTAAGCTGTAAACCAGTACTTGTGCACATTCTTTCACCAGATACTGACAAAAATGCCCTTCTTTAATCAGCAGAAGGCAGCGAATGGCAGTAAAATACTTCATTTCATAATTTATCTGCAAAAAGAATTGCTGGACCTGACAAGTCGAACCCATGACCTCCTGATCAGCCAGAGGGGCCAGCCAAAATACTGGAACATACAGGTCTAAGCAAACAGTGTAGACCCAGAATGATCTGAGTCCACACTGTTTGCCCTTCTGTCAGAACATTACAGACACATATCAGGCTAGTCAAATGGACAATAAAATTTTACAAGTATTGCAGGAATTGTTCTTTGGTGATAATTATGGGATGTTTTCTCCAGTTATCCATTAAAACGTATGTTCTTGGTACTCATTAGAAGTGCCTCAGCAAGGCACTTCTAATGAGTACCCACAACATGTATTTATGGAGATATTATCCCAGAATTATCACCAAATATGCCTCCTTATAATTCCCCTGAAGTATGGTGCAGTCCAAAGACATTGGTTATGGTATTTACCCTAAGTATTGGGACACATTATCTACCTACACTTGTCTTATAATTTGAGATAGTCCATTTTACTACCTCTTGGTGTGTGTAAATTTTGTAAAATATTGCTGTATGTATGGCAAACAGTGTAGACCCTGATCAGATGCTGCATTCTGCAGCATCTGATCTGGGTCTACACTGTCTGTAAAGGCCCATCTGTCCCAATACTTAGGGTTATCATGGTAACTATAACATGTCATATATAAATGTCATCTGAGAGTTACACGCTTTGGCAGCAGACTTTGTAACTCGAGTGCAAGAGCAACTATAATTATCTAAGAAGTCACAAAGTCCTATGCATGCCCAACAGAACAGAATATTTCACCAATTAAATACATGATACAGATGATGATACAAAGAAAAAAATAATGATTATCAGTATTGTTCTTTCAACATTCAAGTCATATCCAGATAATGATGGGGTGATAATGAAATGGGATTTGAACCCAGAACCTCAAGAAAGGTAAGAGAAAAGTCCAGGGAGTGCCACAATCACAAACTGAAGCCCTTCCCAGACCCCAAGAGGAAGAGGAAACCGACAAATCAAAACAAGCACAAACCGAACAAACGTACGAAAAGCACTAAGATTAGCTCTCTCTTCCCCAAGCGAGGTAATCGAAATACTAAAAGGACTGAAAAACACAAGAACAAAATGACACATGGAAAGACATACAACAAATCGCCTTGTAGAATAAACCACAAAGCAACAAAGAGTAAGACTAACACCAGGACCACCGCCTTAGAACGGTCAGTAGAGCAAACCACCGGGGGGTTTAAAGCACTTTTACAGCTAGCTAACTTCACCCTGGGTCAAGATCACAATTTTTTGGCCTAACCAAAAAGCCAACCCCAGATGTGGCCTACACACCCATGCAGTTTGATCTGGGCCTTTGCCATTTATCAGCTGATTGTACTGACTATCCAGTCTTCACCCATGACTCTTCTCCGAGCTAATTCCGAAACAAAAAATTCACTAAAAGGCTACGTCTTAACTGCTGGTGTGTTCAAGAAATGTAGCTAAACGCACAGACTAAAAATATTGATCAGCTAAGTTTGAAAAGTAGGTCAAGGTCAGTGATAGTCAATGGCAGTGGGCAGGGTGCATCATGGCAGATGTACATATCAAGTTTCATTAGCCAAGAAGCCTTGGTGTTTGAGAAACGGAGCTAAACGCACTTTGTTGATGCTGACAATGCCAAATGATGATGCTGGAAAGTTAACCCTATGTCGTAATCAGATAATCGATCGATAAATTCCACAAAAATGATTATCGTTACTGATTTGCTAATAATCATTTATTTGATTTCTGTGTCTGTAACATGTACATTACAGTATTTATCTAATGGATAGGGACATCTCAACTGTTTACCATACTTTTCTAAAATTTGAATGATTTACTGTTCCATCATGTGTCTAAAAGTAGGTTGATGAGTGGCAAACATTGTAGATCAGGGCTCGCGAAATCCGGAAAAATAGCCGGTCTGGACCGAAATTAAGATTTCAAACACCCCAACAGGTTTGTGCCTTGAACCCTATTTTTCCCCAACCAACCAATTTTCACGTATCAATGATGTCTAAAAAATCACAAACGGTCAAGTCTTCCCAAACTGACAACATCCGCGCACCTTTTAAATATTATGATATTATGATATTATGGTAGTTAAAAGACTCTAAACGGTCATTTGTCATGTATATTGGAGAAACAGATGAATACCGCAGCACAAATTAATTACGTCATTATCCAAATATTGTCAAATCAACACTTCACTGACCTTTGTGCAGTAACCAAGTGATTAACACGAATCATCAGTAACGGTAGTCTGATAATTAATCCGTTTGTGTGACACGTGTGAATACATTGAGACTGCAAAACATCAGGTGCAGTCGGCGTGTCCAAAAGATCAAAGGTCGCTTTAACTGAGAGTGATAAAAGAATGCATCGCTTGAACGCACCCGTTTTCTTCCTCTTCTTTTTTGTTTTGATCAGCACGGTTTGTCGGTCCCTGATTTGAAAAATTAATTCCCAAACCGTGTATGTCCTGATCAGATGTGGCATACAACGGCGTCTGATCTGGGTATTATTGATTGCTTTTTTCTTTTTTTTTTTTTTGTTGACGGCCGAAACACGCAAGTATAATTCAAGGCAGATTTCACGGTAAAAATAAGTAATGCACCACTCGCTAGACAAGATTGGTCAGTGCTTGAAATTTAAGCAGTCTGGTCAAATCTTGAAACATTGAAAACTGCAAAACCGCCGGTGGCACAGGCCTTTTTTATTAGACCTAATTAGGTCCATGAAAGTCGTTTCGGTCCGTCTCTCCTGTTTCTCGCCGTCTTCGCGCTTATATAAGACGGGAATCAGTTGTTTATAAATAGTTTAGGAAAACCCTGCAGAGGTGGAAATAACAACAAAATCGTCTTTTTTTTTCTTTCTTTCTTTTTACATACCTCACTGTATTTATTCAGGACGCCAGCTTTGATCATGCTCGTTATACCCGGATTTCCGTCATATAACGGAGTTGAGGTGTATTATTTAAAAGGAGTTATAGGACTGACAATTGTCATTAGTATTTGTGACAGGTGATATTATATACATTTTTTTTTGGAAATGGGCTCACTGATGACGTCATCGTCATCAGCTGGACCGATTCAGATTTCAGAATTTCCAGAGCCCTGTTGCAGATCCAGATGAGATGCCACATTCTGCACTGTTTGCTCAGGCCTGTTGGTACGAATACATACATTAAAGTATAACATGGTAAGAGTCATGCTCTGACAGTAAGCCAAAAAGGTAAAATTATGACCAAATCTTTACTGATTACTAATGGATTATCAATCAAAATGGCAGGAGTAATAATCGATTATCGTTTTACCCCTGATTAGTCGGCCCTACTATGTCACTCCTGCTTGCTAAAGCAGTCACAACAAAAACTGATATATTTCTGATATGTCTCATATTAAAAAAGGATTGCGAGTTCATGCAAATTGTCTCCCGAGAAAAGAGAAGAAACCCAGCTAGCATTCTACGTAAATCTACATCGGGCTGTCATCGGCCCGTCAGCTACCCTGACGGGCCGATGACGGCCCGATATAGATTTACGTAGAATGCTGACTGGGAAGAATATTTCAGACTTATCTGCAGAAATTTTTATATTGCATGCTAAGCATTCAGCAAACACAAAATGCAGATACAGAGGCTGATCTGGCTTTATTTTAGAGCAAAATTTGATAAAACTTGCATGAAATATCAAAACCTATTAAGGAACGTTTTTGCTTGGTACATACATACCGAACAGTTACTTCAGGATCTCTATCTCGACTTGACCGTCTGCAACAGAAAAATAAACATATCTTGAACAAACAAAATGTGTTACTTTTTGTTTGATTTTTTTATTTTTTTACCTGTATCATTCATTCTTTTCCTTTCATGGAAATATCACATTTAAACCTGGTATTTTATTATTATTATTATTATTTATTATAGCATAACTTGAAGAAAATAATTGTGACCCATTTCAGTCTGAAACTTGCTAGCATAAATAATCCCAAACTCATGATTGATTCTAATATTACTTATCTAGATAGCTGATCCTTCCTTGTATTTATTTGGTAGATTATCAGCCAGGTTAACCCTTCTCTTGCTGAACACGACATGCCCTGACTTAGCAAATACTGCACTGTTTGTCATTAACTATGTGAATTTCTATCAAAAACCCGGACAAAAAGGAAGACATTTGACACCTCCATAATGTCAGTGATGACATCAAAACAAATGTTGCAATGTTGTGTTTTTGCTGGACCATTATTAGCTCGCCTGTACGAAAGTTAGTTTAACTCCTTACTTCTTTAATACATGTTTTTTTTGTGGAAAAACATGTAAACTATTGAATCTTATTGATTTGAAAAATCACTTTGTCTGGAGCTATGATACATGTACACTGATACATTTCCCTAGAAAGTATCCTTTAATGCAAAAACCTATACAAAAGTTACCAAACTCACTAATATTACTTAGCTAAATTTCACATACATATTTTTTCCAGTAACACTTCAATTTAACTTGGCACAGAAATTTTAGAGGAACCTGTAAACTGAAAATCACACAGCTTTAGATAACGCACATTTTTCAACCAAATGTACTGACATTTTTTTCTTATTTCTGTGCTTCTAATGAGTACCCACAAGGCCACAACCTATGTTTTCATAAAGACTTAAGAAAATTACATATATTTACCCAATGGTGATGATGATTTGGTGTTTTACTCTCCTTTCAACATTATTTAACGCTTTGCATGCTGGGTAAAATTTCAGCAGACGACATTTTGAAATATTTTCTTATTTTTCCTAGAAAATAGGTTCTGACACTTTATACAAATTGTCTCCAAGAGAGACAATTTGCATGATGTGTCAGTTCCTATTTTCTAGGGAAAAATAAGAAAAATATCACAAATTTGTCGTCAGCTGAATCTGCCCAAAGCGTGGTGAGTGTTAAGTCATATCTACATAGCTCCAGATTGGGCACTTTTTTTCAACCCAAAAGTACGGATATTTCCTTATTTCTTCCCAAAAATAAATAATGTGAGTACTCATTAGAAGCGCCTCGCTGAGGTGCTTCTAATGAGTACCCACAATATATATTTTTGCAGAGAATAAGAAAAATATTACGTGCTACCCCCTGTTATCTGGCGCCATGATATAGACAATGGTAAGGTGATAATGACAAGCTCTGCACAATGAAGCGCCATACAGTTATGAGCTGTCTCCAGTGGGATTTTTAAAACCTGGGCCCAGTTGTTCAAAACTAACGATGTCATTAGTTAACGTATCGTTAAAACTTTGATCATTAAATATGTCATAAATGCTAATATTTTTGCTGAAAAAATGTGAGTAGCTTTTGCATTTGCAAAAACTACTCACATTTTTTCAGCAAAAATAGCTGTGAATTAGATATTGTACTTACTAGAACAGTTGCCGGCCTCGGTGGCTCAGTTGGATGCGCCGTCCGACTGGAGACCAGGAGGTCGCGGGTTCAACCCCCGCCGAGGTCGGCAACATTCTTTCGTGGAGATTGATCATGAAATATTTTCTACGGTCATTCTCTCCCTTCCGCTGATTCAAGAAGGGCAGTTGTCAGTTTCTGGCGAAAGAATGTGCACAATACTGGTTAACCGCTTAGAGGACTAAGCCTGCCCAGTAAATGTGTGGTTAGGTAAACTGACCGCGCTCGACATGACCCTATTGGGTTGACTGGGCCGTAAAACCTCAACACAAACACAAACAAAACTAGAACAGTTAACATTTTGACTACTAATGAGCTTGTTAAGCTAACGATGCTTTGGACAACCGGGCCCTGGGCCGCATGATTCTGAGAGTGCTACCTGATACTCACTCTTATCTAGAGCTCTGAATAAAATGAACGTACCGTCTTCCAGAATCGCGAACCATCCGCCTGTCACTGCCAGTATATTCCTCTTCTCTTGATGATCTACCACCAATTGTAATCTTGTAATCCACAGAATCAGTCCATTTTGGTTTAGGTTTGTCTGTGGGCTTAACAGTTATCGTTCTCTTCTCCACATAAGCCTCTTCATCCAGAATATCGTCATGGTGAAATTGTAGGATTTCATCTCGATCAAAAATCGCTTTAAATGTCTCCTTCTTTGGAAAAAGCATGAGAAATGTTTTTGGATTAAAATTATAGTTTACGGGTATATCTTCATCGAGAGTTACATGTTGTGGCCCTCTGTGTATGCCGATAGTTATATTCTCGTCAAAGTCAAAATTTCCTCTCGACAACTGCTCCAAAGTCTGAAACCGCTTATCCAGCTTCTCAAGTCTTGACTTGTTGACAATCGTCACAGATGAAATCTCATTGTGTTTTTTCTCGACAGGGAATAAGGGAGCCTTAGAACTTGATGGTTTATCTGCATACATTTTCCCACTGTATGGAGATTCTTTGCGCCCTGATCTCGGTGACAGGGATCGCCCTCTTGAGGATCTCCTTGGTGATGGGGATCGCCCTCGTGATGGCCTCCTTGGTGATGGGGACCGCCCTCGTGAGTGCCTCCTTGGTGATGATGACCGTCCTCGTGAGGGTCTCCTTGGTGATATGGATCGCCCACCTGAGGGCCTCCTTGTTAATGGGGACCTCCCCCTTGATGGCCTTCTTAGTGGTGGGGATCTCCCCCTTGGGGACCTTCCTCGTGGAGAGAAGTGCCTCTCTTGACTCCTACTACCAGGAGAGTATCTTCTACCCTCTTCTCTTCTTGGTTCCACTCTCTTGGTTTCTTCTCTGTAATCTCTTTCATCTCTTGGTCTGTGAACGGGAAATCAATCATAATTTACATTAAAAATAATAATAATCTACACAGCTCCAGATATATGTAAGAGCGTGGTCAGTTTAACTAACAACACTTTTACAGGGCAGGCTTAATCCTCTAAGCTGTTAACCAGTATTGTGCACATTCTTTCGCCAGAAACTGACAACTGTCCTTCTTGAATCAGCGGAAGGGAGAGAATGACTGTAGAAAATATTTCATGATCAATCTCCACGAAAGAATGTTGCCCACTTGGCGGGGGTCGAACCTGCAAGCTCCTGATCATCAGATGGACAGGCATTCAACTGAGCCACAGAGGCCCACTTATGTTGTGGGTCCTCATTAGAAGTGCCACAGTGGGGCACTTCTAATGAGTACCCACAACAAATGTTTTTGTGAAGAAATAAGAAAATATCAACAATTTTGGATTGAAAAAAAGCACCTTTAAATGTGTGGAACTATCTGGGGCTATGTTATTTATCAGACCATATTTCAGGGATAATCCCAGGATGGACCCGATCCATTTAGTGTGTAAAACCTTAATGTTGGACTTAAATTGAATTTATTTTTGGCTGGGCCCCCCTATACAAGCTATTCAAACTTTAGAGTGTTTATTTTGAACTTATGTGAGTATTAAGGATTCTCGGGCCCATCAAAATTTAACAAGAGGCCCACGGGCCACGGTTCGCTCACCTGAGTGACATAGCCACTGCAGATATGCAGATGTTATGCAACATTTTTCCAATCCTATCATCGCAACTAATGAAAATATCATCATTTGAGCAGTTCTTAGTTTTGAAGAAGAATATATGGGCCTGACAGTCAATGGAGCATGATCATTTGAATAAACTATCAATCACATTTCAACAGAAGGATCAATGTGAAATTTGGTGGAAATTGGCTAAGTGGTTTCTGAAGAATCATGATTTTATACATGTAAACAGCACAGTGGCAGGGAAATATTATAAATATAAACCAGATGATGGCCATCTTAGATTTCCAATCAGAACAATTTTAATTACTGTTGATCTACAAGTCACTTCTATTTCTTTCAATTTAACTGTATATGGCCCATACAAATGGGGAAGCAAATTTGACCTTGGAGGTAAAAACGTCAACATAGAACCATCATTTTAGCAATTTTGGTAGATCTCCTGTCCCCCATAATTTGTGCAAAGATTAGGACCCAGGGCTTATTTGGTTATTGAGAAGAAGATTTTTAAAGGTTTTTATCATATATGGGCATGGCAGCCATTTTGATCAATGGACCACCCATTTTAGCAATCTTTCATTCTCCTGCCCACAGGGGCTCCGCATGAAATTTGAGCAACACTAGCCCGGAGGCTTCAGAGGAAAAGCCATTTGAAATTATCAACATTTTTTCCATACAAATGTATGGGGCCCATACAAATGCATACAGAAGCAAACTTGACCTCGCCGTAAAAAGGTTAAATGTCAATGTATGACAATTATTTTAACAACTTTGGTAGACCGTCCGTTCCAGATGATATATGCAAAGATTCAGCCACAAGCCATCCTGGGTTTTGGAGAATAAGATTTTTAAATGTTTTTTCCCATACAAATGCATAAGCAAACTTGACCTTGCAGTAAAAAGGTCAAATGTCAATGTATGACCATTATTTTAGCAACTTTGGTAGACCCCCTGTCCCAGATGATTTATGCAAATATTAAGCCCCAAAGCATCCTCGGTTCTAGAGAAGAAAATTTTTTTCTATAAAAAGGTTTTTACTATATATGGGCATGGCGGCCACCTTGGTCAACGAACCGTAACCATTTTAGCAATCTTTTGTTCCCTCTACCTAAGGAGGCTCCATATGAAATTTGAGCAAAATTGGCCCAGAGGCTCCAGAGGAGAAGTTGTTTGAAATTCTGAACATATTTCCCATACAAATGCATAAGGAAGCAAAATTGACCTTACCGTAAAAAGGTCAAAATGTCAATGTGCGACCATTATTTTAGCAATTGTGGTAGCCCTCCTGTTCCCGAAGATATATGCAAAGATTCAGCCATAAGGCATGCTTAGTTTTGGAGAAGATTTTTAAAGGTTTTTCCCATACAAATGCATAGGGAAGCAAACTTGACCTTGCCGTAAAAAGGTCAAACGTCAACGTATGACAATTCTTTTAGCAATTTTGGTAGACCTCCCGTCCCCAATGATTCCTGCAAAGGTTCAGCCCCAAGGCATTCTCCGTTCTGGAGGAGAAGATTTTTAAAGGTTTTTACCATATATGGGCTTGGCGGCCAACTTGGTTGGCGGACCGCGACCATTTTAGCAATTTTTTTGTTCCCCCACCCTAACGAGGCTCCATATGAAATTTGAGCAAAATTGGCTAAGTGGCTTCAGAAGAGAAGTCGTTTGAAAATGTTAAAGGACGGACGGATGCACGGACGGACGGATGGACTGACACACGGACGGACGACAGACGAAAAGTGATCACAATAGCTCATCCTGAGCAGAGCTCAGGTGAGCTAAAAAGGCCCATAGAAATCCAAAATTTTACACGTATTTGAATGTGACATTAGCCCTTCACCTATTATAAGGGACCATAGTAAGTTTGGGCAAGGAATATCCTTGATATTTACCATGCAGATATTGGGACACCTGAACACATAGGATTTGGTTTAGTTTGGAATTTAACAACTCAGTTAACACTATTGAGGTCATGTTAAGCTGATCAGTATACCAAACCACACCCAGCGGGCACATGACGTTAATACAACACTGCCTCAATGTCGATGCAACGTCATGACGTTGCATCGACGTTGAGCCGAGGTTGTATAAACGTCATGTGCCCGCTGGGCACTTTTCCTGGACAGGCTTAGTCCTCTAAGCAGTAACCAGTACTTGTGCACATTCTATCTCCAGAAACTAGCTGTCATGGAGAAGGGTATCTATGATAATCCTAGGATACTTTTAACCAAGGGTAAAAAAAATTCTGCAAATATTTTGATATATTTTCCAGAAAATTGATTGATATTTCATGCAAACTGTCTACGTATGCAACAATTTGCATGAAATGTCAAAGCCTATTTTCTGGGAAAAATAAGAAAAGTCTTATTTTTCCAAGAAAATACTTTTGACATTTCATGCAAATTGTCTTCTTAGGAGACAATTTACATGAAATAGTTTAGCCTATTTTCTGAGGAAAATAAGTAAAATACCATCAACTTGTCATCTGCTGAATCTGCCTAGAAACGAATTACACCACAACCTCTTTATAACACTATTGTTGGGGTCCATAGCATATACCGTGTTAGTTAAACAACCGTGTTATATCCAAACAAAAATGTATAGATTATATTGAAAAATGACCATTTATGGTTATTTTTCAATATAATCTATACATTTTTGGGATCCATTTTTGAACCGTGTTGTATCCAAAACCGTGTTATACAGAGGCTGAAGTGTATGTTTTTACATTGTATCTTCTTCAACACCTAGATTTTGTGGATGCAACATGCATGTCCAGTAGAATTGTTAAGGAGGACTATTTGGTGATAATTTTGGGATAATTTTCCATTTTTCTCAATGAGGCACTTCTAATGAAAACCACAACACAAGTTTTTATGGAGAACTTGAGAAAAGTATCACATAATGATAATTATCATCAAATACTCCTCCTTAACAAATCCTCTGAGCTCCTTACTAGATTGGACAATGTTTCCATTTATATCATTTCCGAAGTTACCGTAAGTTTTCTAAAATTTTATAATCTATTCATTTTTTTTCTATATAATCTATACATTTATGTTTAGCTATTTATTTATTGCTATGGATCCTAGCAATAATGTTATAAAGAATTCTAAAGCACTCGCTTATGTAACGCGACGTCTGATTGGATAACGTCAAAAATTTGCGAAGGTATATTCTGCGATATACTGTCGCAAATCCGACGTCATCACGTAACGTTGTTTCTCATTGGCTGGCATTTGGTTTTACACAGTTCACAGCACTTGTTTTGTGCAAATAGTACATTTTTTTCAATAGAAAAAAATGAATAAATGCATTAGAATGGGGATAACTGCATCAAATTTGTCATTTGGGGAGGTAAATCGCGCTTTTACGGTCGCAAATTACGTGTAACGGCGCCAGCGCCGCCTTAAACGAAATTTCCAACCGTAAACCCGCTGATTTACCTCCCCAAATGCCAAATTTGAATGCAGTTATCCCCAAAATTATTGTGGTGTATCAAAATATTTGAGGTATAAATGGTATCTTATCTAGACTATGCTATAATGTACCTTTTAGCATGTATTGGACTGGGTGACCTTGACCTGTATGAAGACACTCTCTTTCCAGATGAATCTGCTGCAGCTCTTTTTACTGGCTGCCCTCTGTCATATGACAATGACCTTGACCTCCTCCGAGGCGATCTTGACCTTTGTCTTAATCGAGGTGAACTGCAAATAAAAAGAAACAACAAACATCAACTAGTCAGTTTAATTTTGATCTGGGGTTTACGGCCCATAGGAGTAACGTGTCCTCATAATAAGGGCACATTATAAGGAAATATCAGCAGGACTTCATGAGGGGCTTATCATGCACATATTTTTATTTGTTGATAAAAGAATTATGTTGTTGGTATGCATTTGAATTGCCTTCACCTGGTGAGGGAATTCAAATAAGTACAAACAACACGATTTTATAAAGAAATAGATAGAAGACAGCTTTATTGAACTGGGGTTTAACAACATTTCAACCCTTGTAGGTCATTTTTTGTCATCTCTCAGAGAAAGGGAGAACAGAGATAGAAGAGATGGTAGAGGAGATGAAAGAGAGGGATAGGAGAGAAAGGAAAATGAATGAAAGTGAAGAAACAGAAGAAATAAAAACATTCCTTCTCTACCCTTACCTGCTGCAAGGATAGCAGGCCTTGCCCAACTGTAAGCCAATCTTACTTGGACACCCCAGTGACATAAGATACACAACACCTTTGCCTCACCCAACCACCCCCAAGTAGATAAAAGTACAAAGCTGTAGCCTGCAGACTAAGATATTGCTTGTCTGTGCATTCAAAGAAGTATGTGCCGTAATTAGGTTGAATACAGTTTCTTATTTGTCCACAAAAAGGTATGTTGTGGGTAGTCATTACAAGCACTTTGCTGAGGCGCTTCTAATTCACAATATATTTTCATGACAACACACATCAACATTTCTTGGCTGAAAAAGTAGCCCCTTATCAAGGGTGTAAAATTTCACTCGCCCGCTCCCATTTGTGAGTAAAGTTTAAGGCAGGGGGAGTAAGATTTTCAGAACTGTCTTCACTTTTTCCTCATTTTTAGCATCCAAATAAAAAATTTAGACCATAAGGACAAGTAAGTTTTGAAGGATTTTTACACCTTTGCCTTATCTGAGTTTTAACTCTTTGCATGCTGGATAATTTTGCATGCTTTTTTGTCATCTGTGGATTTTTTTTTTGAAATTTACTTTTTCTAAAAAAAATCTTTCAAGAATACCATCAGAGTGTCAAACAGTTTGGATCCAGATCAGGCCCGACAAAATGTCGGGCCTGATCTGGGTCCAAACTGTTTGCAAACGTTATCAGCTGAAGACAAAAGTTGCCACTAGTGGGGAAAGAGTTAATTAATGTGGTCTAGAATGTGAGATAGGAGTCTGACACTGAAAACGTAATCAGTGACAGATTTCTGCAGGAAGAGTAGGTCATTATAACATAGGTTCGTGGCAGGTGATCTAGGGTGACAGGAACCACTGATGCAGCTTCAGGTATCTTGTGCCTGTAGAACCAGAGATGTTAGCCTGACCATGAGTCAATTACAAAAAAAGTAGGTCATGGCGACCTAGTTTACTGCAAGGTGACCATGGGTGGTTGAATGCATACACTGATGGAAGTTTGAAGGACCTTCACGGCTTGTCTCATGGAAGCCAAGACATTTGTCTTAACCGAAAACCTGGCAAAAGTAGGTCACATTGACCAAATTTTGGGGCAGGTAACTGGGGCTGTAGGATACATGCATTAATGAACTTTGACAGCCAGATAAATATTTTTTTTCTTATTTCTCCAAAAAAATATACCCTGAACGTACTCATTAAAAGCACCATGCAGAGACATTTCTAATGAGTACAGAACTCACGTTTTCATTCAATGTCTACTACTGAGTACCACAACAAATGTTATGTGGAGAAATATGATAGTTATCAGTAGATTTGGGTTGACGAAAGAGCGAGAAAACAAAACAAAACAAAACAAAAAAACAACAACAAAAAACAGAAGCATATACATAGCTCTTACCCTTCTCATGCTGAATAAATTAAGATGCCACACCCACTTCTAATTTCCAGCCAATCAGATTACTTGACCTGGATTTTTCATAGAAATTCACATATTTTTTTGACAAACAGTACAGATCCAGATCAGTTGGCTTTGATGCCAACTGATCTGGATCTACACTGTTTGCTAATACAGGGCATGACGTGTTTAGCAAGAGAAGGGTTAATAAGATGCTTTTTTCAATCAAAAAGTACTGATATTTTTCTTATCTCTCCACAAAAACATATGTTGTAGGTACTCATTAGAAGTGCCCACTGTGGCACTTCTAATGAGTACTCACAACATAAGTGGGCCTTTGTGGCTCAGTTGAATGCCTGTCCAACTGATGATCAGGAGCTTGCAGGTTCGACCCCCGCATTGAGAGATAGTATATTGCACTGCTCAGCAGGATATGGGTTAACAATTTAACAGCAATCTTAGAATGAATAAAAACATGACCAAATATTTTTCTACAGTCATGATAGTGTTACTTTTTTTAACCCTTAGTATTCAGACACCTCAATTTCTTTACCATACTTGTTCTAAAATTTTGAACAAGTACAATTTACTAGCCAATGTTGTGTCTAAAAATTGCTGGATGAGTGGCAAACATCGTAGACTATAACGAGATGCCATGTTCTCTGGGTCTACACTGTTTGCTCAGGCATGTCTGTCCTCATACATATGGTAAATACTTTAGATATCATTACTTTCTTCTTGGAGATCACCACTTCTACTCTCAACTCCTAAACTCCTTACCATACTTGTTCAACACCTGAACTCTTTGTTCTAAAAATTGAACAAGCACAGTTTACTACCCGATGTCGCCTCTAAAAATTGCTGTATGAGTGGCAATCAGTGTACATGCAGACCCTGATGAGATGCTGCAATCTGCAGTGTCTCATCTGGGTCTACACTGTTTGCTCAGGCTTGTCTGTATGAATACATATGGTAAATACGGAAACATGTAATTACCTTCTTCTTGGAGGTGATCTCTTCCATTCTGGAGATCTTGACCTTTTTATAGCATCTCTTGGGGACCTTGAACCTGACTGTCTCCTTCTACTACTGTAAGACGGCCGTGGTGAATATGACCTTGACCTTGTTCTATACAGATACAGGCAATTAAAAAATTAAGCATAAAAACATAAAAATACAACAACAAATCCTTGGATTTCCTTGATATCTGTATATTTAATTTTATTGCTTGTGCACACTTTCAGTGTGCAGTAGTTTTGTTGTTGTTTTATATTACATAATACACACATATACATATAGTAGTTTGGTACTCAAAAGCCATCAACGGATTATCTAAAGAAAAATGTCTGCCAAATTGTGTGACCAGAACTGCTTTGATGTGTATTTACCAAATAAACACACTCACACACATAAAGGATAACATGCTCGAGGAACATAAGAATCCAATACACAACTTCTTTATAACAAGGTTTTGTTATAACACGGTTCTGTTATAACACGGTTTTGGATATAACACGGTTCAAAGACGGATCCCAAAAATGTATAAAAATTATATTGAAAAATGACCATAAATGGTCATTTTTCAATATAATCTATACATGTTTGTTTGGATATAATATGGTTGCTTACCTAATACAGTTTATGCTATGGATCCCAACAACAGTGTTATAAAGAGGTTGTGCTGTACAATAGTCAACAAATTCCAACAACATACATCTGGTTTCATTGGTTGGAGATCAAAGACATAAACATGCACAAATCTAAGAAAATTACCATCACTGATAGGATGAAAAGTTTCAATATCTTTTCTACGACAGAAATTGAAAGATTTTATTTTATTGCAAGCGGTGAAATCATTGTATATCTAAAATGAATAACAAGAGCTGTCGGAGGACAGCGAGCTCGCCTGCTGGGTACATTTTATATTGTAACATTTTTATCATTAAGCCATATAATATAGGTCACACTGACCTAGATGTATTTGTATGTAAATTATTTTGTCACTTAGATATAATAATCCAGGTATGACAATTCTCCATGAAATAGTAATAAAAATAAAAGGCAAAATCACTGAAGCATGAAATATAGGTCACAATGACCTAGATATAGTAAGTGGTCATTCATTGGGTCACATGGAACTAATATCCCAGGTGTGACATTTATCCAACAAATATTCAAGATATAAGGCAAAATCACTGAACCATGAAATATAGGTCACACCAACAGAGATATATTTTGACGTCAATAATCGGGTCACAAGGAACTAATATCCCAGGTGTGACATTTATCCAACTAATAGTATTCAAGATATAAGGCAAAATCACTGAACCATGAAATATAGGTCACAATGACCTAGATATAGTAAGTGGTCATTCATTGGGTCACATGGAAGTAATATCCCTGGTGTGACATTTATCCAACAAATAGTATTCAAGATATAAGGCAAAATCACTGAACCATGAAATATAGGTCACACCAACAGAGATATATTTTGACGTCAATAATCGGGTCACAAGGAACTAATATCCCAGGTGTGACATTTATCCAACAAATAGTATTCAAGATATAAGGCAAAATCACTGAACCATAAAATATAGGTCACACCAACAGAGATATATTTTGACGTCAATAATCGGGTCACAAGGAACTAATATCCCAGGTGTGACATTTAACCAACAAAAAGTATTCAAGATATAAGGCAAAATCACTGAACCATGAAATATAGGTCACACCAACAGAGATATATTTTGACGTCAATAATCGGGTCACAAGGAACTAATATCCCAGGTGTGACAGTTATCCAACAAATAGTATTCAAGCTATAAGGCAAAATCACTGAACCATGAAATATAGGTCACAATGACCTAGATATAGTAAGTGGTCATTCATTGGGTCACATGGAACTAATATCCCAGGTGTGACATTTATCCAACAAATAGTATTCAAGATATAAGGCAAAATCACTGAACCATGAAATATAGGTCACAATGACCTAGATATAGTAAGTGGTCATTCATTGGGTCACATGGAACTAATATCCCAGGTGTGACATTTATCCAACAAATAGTATTCAAGATATAAGGCAAAATCACTGAACCATGAAATATAGGTCACAATGACCTAGATATAGTAAGTGGTCATTCATTGGGTCACATGGAAGTAATATCCCAGGTGTGACATTTATCCAACAAATAGTATTCAAGATATAAGGCAAAATCACTGAACCATGAAATATAGGTCACACCAACAGAGATATATTTTGACGTCAATAATCGGGTCACAAGGAACTAATATCCCAGGTGTGACATTTATCCAACAAATAGTATTCAAGCTATAAGGCAAAATCACTGAACCATGAAATATAGGTCACAATGACCTAGATATAGTAAGTGGTCATTCATTGGGTCACATGGAACTAATATCCCAGGTGTGACATTTATCCAACAAATAGTATTCAAGATATAAGGCAAAATCACTGAACCATGAAATATAGGTCACAATGACCTAGATATAGTAAGTGGTCATTCATTGGGTCACATGGAACTAATATCCCAGGTGTGACATTTATCCAACAAATAGTATTCAAGATATAAGGCAAAATCACTGAACCATGAAATATAGGTCACAATGACCTAGATATAGTAAGTGGTCATTCATTGGGTCACATGGAACTAATATCCCAGGTGTGACATTTATCCAACAAATAGTATTCAAGATATAAGGCAAAATCACTGAACCATGAAATATAGGTCACAATGACCTAGATATAGTAAGTGGTCATTCATTGGGTCACATGGAAGTAATATCCCAGGTGTGACATTTAACCAACAAAAAGTATTCAAGATATAAGGCAAAATCACTGAACCATGAAATATAGGTCACAATGACCTAGATATAGTAAGTGGTCATTCATTGGGTCACATGGAAGTAATATCCCAGGTGTGACATTTATCCAACAAATAGTATTCAAGATATAAGGCAAAATCACTGGACCGTGAAATCTAGTTGACCTTGACCGTAAAATGTAGGTCACCATGACCTTCACTCTCTTACACTTAAACTGATGTCACATAGTTAGCTGATGTATAACCAGTTGTGTCTATAACCTGTAGGCATATAAGATTTTACAAATGTGTCCTAGATTTTGACCCCTAGCCCCACCCCAAGGCCCACCCTGAGGTATGAACCCAGGGGTATGTTCTTTTGGAATCTCAGAAGACTCGTCCAGGTACCCAAATTCTAAATATGAATGCTCTTTGAGGAGTGAAAGTCAAGATATAAGAATTTGAAAAACTTTAACACAGTATTACAAAGGTGTCCTAGATTCTGACCCCTAGCCCCACCCAGGGGCATGAACCCAGGGGTTTATTCTCTTGGAATCTCAGAAGACCCTCCAAGGTACCTAAGTTCCAAATTTGATGCCTCTGTGAGGAGTGACTGTTGAGATATAAGCATTTGAAAAACTTTAACACAGTGTGACGGGAACGGGAACGCAAACGCAAACGCAAACGCAAACGCAAACGCAAACGCAAACGCAAACGCAAACGTGGACGACCGGGGTGACTACAATAGCTCTCCTTGTACTTCGTACAGGCGAGCTAAAAATTATATTGTTACAGATGAACAATAACAAGTCTATGTTATTTCACTACTCATTTCAGATTACTTTGGTTGTCTCTGTTGTTTCCCTAACAGATGCCACCTTTTTTTTTTTTAACTCCTCTAACTCCTTGGTTTCTGATCAAAACTACTGAGTGCCAGTATGCAGTATCTTCTTTGGAATGTAAGGAATATTTTGGCAAAAAATATCATTTTAATTTGCCGAAACTTTTTGTTTTTGCCTCTCCAATGCTTCACATGTTAAGCTCTGAATGTTGACACCATAACATTCATCAGGGGTCATCCTAGAGCTTTCATATAAGGAGAAGTTTTGTGACAATTTCAGGATTTCAGGGAGAAGTTTTGGTCCAAATTTTGGATTTCCCTATACATTCTATACATTTTCACTTCTCCCTTAGCTCAAGATAGGGAGGTCAGTCAGCTTAGGGAGGCTTTTTCTCCCAAATCGCCCTCTAGGATGACACCTGGTTCATGTTTTGTTTGGTGATGTGATGTCAGAAGTGCGCATTGGCACATTATTGTAAACAATAAAAGAAAATTTATCCTTTTTCAGTAAATACCATAAGAATTTACATCTTGTGTAATGAAAATATTTTAATGTCATTGACAATGAAATAAGGCAAAATCAATGGACCATGAAATATGGGTCACTGACCCACATATAGTTTACAAGGTCAGTCTCTGAGTGACACTGATCTATCATACCAAGTACATTTTTTCTGGGGTAAATAATCTTCATGACATGAAGCTAAATTGCTGGACCATAAAATATAGGTCACTGACCTACATAAACTCGACAGGTCAATCTGATGGTCACATTGATCCAGTATACCATTTTTGATGTTAAGCCATTTAATGATCTAGAAGATATTAAGCAAAATCACTAGACCATGAAATATTGGTCATGCCCATTTATATTTACTTTGAGGTCAAAGTTTGGGTCACACTGTGTCATCATCTGTAAATATGACACTTAGGCATCAAATAGTAGGAGATTTAAGACAAAATCACAGGGCTATGAATCTAGGTCACATAATCCTAAACTATGATAGTCATACATCAAATTAACAAAATCACTGGACCATGAAATATAGGTCACAGTGACCTACATTTTTTTTGGTCAACTGTCGGATCATACTGATTCATAGTCCAAAATAATGATGCTCATACATCAGATTTCATTCATGATATAAGGCAAAATCACTAGACCATGAAATACAGTCGACTCTCGTTATCTCGACCCCTCTTATCTCGATCCTATCACTTATGTCGAACTGATTTCTAAGTCCCGATTATTTTCCCTATGTATTTATTGCATTTCAGCTTCGCGTATGTCGAACTACTTTTATGTCGACACTTCGGCTATCTCGTCCATCATTTTCAGTCCCTGAATATATTTTTCACAGATTTTACAACCGCGTATCTCGAACTCGGACCATCACGAAGGAAAAAAAAATGTAAGATGCGGCGCCGCCGGTCTCTCAGTTAATGAAAATCATAATAGGCCATTGATAAATAAATCAATATTTTAATTTTCCCCTTTGTCCAGGTAAATACAAACAACACAAACAATGTCTAAAATCCGTAATTATAAAATCACGTGCGTGTCAAGTCGGGTTTGACACGCGGCGCTTAACACCGTCTCGTGTCATTGATTTGTAAGATAAAAAGCGGCTCAGAATAGTGTTATGGAAGATTAATAAACGAAGTTTCTTTAATTTATTGTTTAGATATGCTCTTCACTATAGAGTACTGTCCGTCTGAATGATATAGCGTCTTCAAGAAAAGTCAGTGCGCGACAGGTTCCGACTCAGATCAGCCTGTATTGATCAGGCTAACTAAGTCTGAATCTTCGCGTGTTACTCTTTGGTCAGGCGGTGCTCTTTGGTAAGCCCAGATAAGGCTCATGCGTATAATGGAAAATTCGTGGGCGTGCAGGCTGATCCGAGTCGTTGACAGTCGCACAGTCTTTAATAGGAGTTGTCGTGCACGGCCTCAATTAGACGAATCACATGTGGGTACCGATGTTAACCCTTCCGACCCTGTAAACTGGTACGGATACCCGCACAAATAGTGTAGGTCCAGATGAGACGGTTCATAACGAGCTTTCTCTGCAGGATCTACAGTTTGCCGCGCTGAGATGGTTCGTTTATGCTAGGGGAGATGATCCAAACTAGCTTACAGCTGCCGCTTAACTTTGTAAGCGTTTTATGCAAAAGCGGAAACCAGTCCACTCTTTATCGAGTCGTCCATGCGAAGGGAGCTAATCCATACAGTTCATAACGTATAGCTAACATAACCCGGAAACCAGTAATTTATTTCTAGCTCATATGGAAATCCAAATTTGCAGGAGTATTAAAAGACAACAAGAGACGTTTGAAATTTATTATTATTAACATTTATTGATGATATTATTCCAAGAGAACCATTGCATCTCCTAAACCAAACAGTAACAATGCAAAATGAAGTACGCGTAAATTATTTAAATTGCCATATACATGTGCCTTCCAAGCACGTTTTGGCGAAAGAGAGGCGATCAGTCGTCATACCTATGACGTCACAATTTGGTTGTCTCGAACTACTGATAACTCGAACATTTTTATCAGGTCCCGTGAAGTTCGAGATAACGAGAGTCGACTGTATAGGTCAAGGTGACTTACATTTGCAAAGATGTCAATTTTGGTGTCACACAGAACCAATATCCTAAGTACCACATTAATCCATGAAATAGTCTGCAAAATATAAGGCAAAATCACTGAAGCATGAAAATAAGGCCACAATGAACTTGACCTTATTACACTGAACGTTGATGTGATAAACATGTCTGATGCCCATCCTTCTTTATTCAGAAGTTTTTTGTATAAACAAACTGCAATATACTACTTTATTGGGGTGTCCTAGATTTTGACCTCTAGCCTTGACCCAGGGGTTCAAAGTAGAATAGAAGAGAACCCTCCCAGGTACCCCGATACCAAATATGAAAAGTTTTTTGATCAGTGGCTGCAGAGCTATAAATAATCAAAAATCTTCAAAGTAAAACTTGGTTACAGAAAGGGTTAACGGATGGAATCATAGACGGACAGACAAACGGAACCAACTTCATATGCCGGGGGTATAAAAATATTTATGTTTTCATTACAACGATGAAAATATGGTATTCACAATAAAAAGTAAATATTCTCTATGTCTTTACTAGTTTAAATTTCTTTCTACTATTACTGCAGTTGGTCGTATTCGACTATGACCTGCAGAGAGCCAGTTTTGCAGGCTGGACTTGTCTTCTTTAGGTGATTTTGTCTCAGTAGTGAGATTTTAACCTGCACATGTATAGGACATCTCTCCCTGCACAAGGGCCCTACAGTAAACTTTCTGATCCAAAGGAAGGGACTGTTTTAACATGATCCCTGTCAATGATGCTGATGAAGGAGGTTCAGACCCAGATAATGATTTAGCGTTTTACATCTTTCAACATTATTTAAGTCATATCGGGATGATGAAAGGCTTTGTGCAATGAAGCACCATCCATCCATGAGCTGAATTTCACCTCCAAAGGGATTTAACCCTCAGTCTTGCTAAATAAATTAAACTGCCATACCCTTTTCAAATATTCGGCCAATCAGATTACTTGATTCAAGTTGTTCATATAAATTCATATACTTAATGACAAACAGTGCAGATCCAGATCAGTTGGCAGAAGCATCAGTTGGCAGAAGCCAACTGGTCTGGATCTACACTTTTTGCAAAGGCATGGTATATACTGGTTCAGTAGGACAAGGGTTAAAACTGCAATGAGATTAGAAATCTAAAATTTTAAGCTAACAGCTCAGCCATGCTTTGTTTTGACCCAGGAAATTTCTCACCCCAAGTGGGGATTCCTATTTTGCTGGATGAACTGCAGTGGCTACAACTGGAAGCCCAATATTAGCAGGCTATTCTTGCCTTCTTCCACAAAAGCTATACAGGTGCTGTTTACCTAGATAGATCAAAATATTTGACCCCTACATCTGGATTGAGACGAACTAGTGCAGCACATAATTCACAATATACAAGATATAGGTCACACATTGATGCCCTGAAGTATTCTCTTTTCCCCTCGGACCATTCCACTTTGGAATGGCTTGCCTACTACTATGGCTGCTGCTAAGATGACATAGGTGTTCAATTCCTTCAATATAACTTCCCCAGTCAGAAGTAGGTATTTTTAACATACCCACGATTGCTGTTTGCGAACAGGTTTAATGAACCAACCAGTTTTGATTTTTTAGTTGCTTGATTTTAAATTTAAATTTGTACCAATGATACAAAAGAGTCCATTAAAAATAGATAGGGATTAAACCTTGGACGTCTAGTACCAGAGGACAGTAAAAAAAAACATGCTACCACGCTGTTTGGTTCATATAATATGTGGGCTAGCTCATTTCACTTGATAATAACAGCAAGCAAACTGCTTATGTCATGAGAATCTAATTAGAGCAAAGACATAAATGGAGAGGAGCAGAACAGCAATGAGCTAGCTATCCTAATCGAGGACCTAGGTCTGCACTTGCTTTTAACCCGTGGAATCTACTGCAAACTTGCAATGCAAATGATGAATGTCCTGGAAATTTTATTGTTATTCTTTCTACTTTTATTACGAATTGGTCATACTTGCCCATGCAGGTAGTTTGTTTTGCATGATGAACCACTTAGGAGGTAGCAGGTTCAATCCTACCAAGCACAGTGTTGTGTCCTTGAGCAAGACACTCTATCCACATTGCTTGGTTGGTTTGGAGCTAAACGGCCCAGTTGACAATAATAAGGTCATGTCCTGCAGGTCAGTTTAGCTAACCACATTTTACCTTGGCAGATTTAGTTAAGTGGTTAACCAGTAATTGTGCATATTCTTTCACAAGGGTTGGACAACTGTCCTTTGAATCCACAGATGGTGGTTTTGCACATCGGACCAGTGAGACAGCAGATTCAATTCCCACAAGCACTATGTGTTGTGTCCTTGAGCAAGACACAATGCTTAGTACTGGTTTCTACCCAGGAAGAAGTGCCTAAATAATCAAGAAAGCGTATGGCAGTATATACAGAAAAAAAAAAAAAAAGGAAAACAAGAGTGTTTTTCTCAGGAAAGGGATTTTTACCCTGCAAGGCAGGTTTGGAGTTTAACGGCCCAGTCAACACTATTATGGTCTTTTCGAGGTCAGTTTTCATAACCTGGGCAGATTTAACTGTACTTGTGCACATTCTTTCACCAGAACTGGACAACTGCCCTAAGAATCCAGTCGGATGCCCATCCAATTAACGGCCTTTCCCAGCACAGGGATGCCTCCTTGCACAGGGGTCCTCCAATAAATGCCTTTATGATGCTAATGCATTTGTGTATGTGAAGGTATGTGCGTACTGCTTCTGAATTCAGAACACGTGTCCAGCATTTTTTCTTTTTCACGTTTTTATGGTTTCTTCCCAGGGATAAATTTCGATTTGAAAGAAAAACAATCAGAAATATTTTGAAGTGCGAGATTTATTCGCAATTCTTGCAATGGAAGAACCTTCTTTCTCTTCTTCTTGGGGAATCTTTTCTTGTGAGTGGCATTTTGAAAGGAAAAGATATTTATTTTGGGTAGATTCACAGGTTCTGTTGTGCTTCTGTTGACGCCATTGTTGGATAATTCTTAACCAATCAAATCCTTGATAACAAAATTTTCAATCCGGTGTTCACTTAAAATTTGATCAGTTTGATCCGGAAACACCCGTGCAAAACGGGAAAATCCCGAGTTTTTTTTTTCCGATTTAACAAGTGTTGGCTTTTGTACATGATAAAGAAACTTTATTACACATATAGGCTATAAATAACAAATAACATTAGGTGTTAAGCTATTTTCCGACAAACACACGATAAAGAGTTAATATGAACCCCAGCAGTAGGGGTGGGACGGGAGGGGGGGGAGAGGGGAGGGGAGGAAATGGTGGGGACTGAATTCTGCCTGCTAGGACTATTGTTTTTTTTTTGTTTTTTTTTGTGGGGGGGGGGGGGGGGGGGGGGTTAGAATTTTTGCATTTTACTCGGGGGGGGGGGGAGGGGGGGCGGGGGGGCGGGGGAGGGGAATAATTTTTGGGGTATTGGCCATTAGCAGTTTTTTTGTTTTTTTTTTTGTTTTTTTGTTTACTTTCAAAACTGATTTTTGTTTTTGGTCTATCAAAATTCTCGTTTTGGTGGTGGGGTGGGGGTGGGGTGGAGGGGGCGGGGATTGTTAGAATCGGTGTGTTAGAACCTTCTGTTGAACTGACAGTTGTTGTTTTTATTTAGTTTTGACAGCTCTGTTTCTGCTGTGCATCAGTTCAATGCCATATAAGTAAAAACGGAGCTACCGTTTGAAACTGTTTAAAGCACTTATATTAGTAATACAATCATTATACAGGAAAAACAAAAGAAAACCACACTTTTATAAAAAGAAAGCAAGGTGAATATTTTTGAGGGGTATGCTAATATCTGCAATTGTTTTTGTGGGTATGGCTGATACATCGAATATTATTATTATTATTATTATTTTGTATGGCTGATATACCTTATATTATATTTTGAAGCGGGGTGGCGGAGGGGTGGGTGGGGCGGGGGGGGGGCGGGGGTAAACACTAGATGCTTGGATCCAGCCTATGTATCAGATAAAATTCAGAGTCCCCACCCCCACATCCCCACTCCCGAGATATGAACACATGAAAACAGCCTGTAAAAGAAATACATAGTAATGAAAGACATTGAAATATAAAACAGCACAAAGTTTCCTGTTAAAGCTCAATATTCCTCAAAATCAGACACTTTTTTTTATCCAAGTAAGGTTTATAAAAATATTAATACAATCATAAAATGTGGCACCTGACAACCTGTAAAATTTCAGTTAGTCTCTCCTTCTTGAACGGGGGCAAAAATGAAATGATTTTTAATCGTATCTCTGAATTAATGTTGCCAACATTAATTCAGAGATACGATAAAAAAATCATTTCCTTTTTGATTTACTTCAAAAACGAGAGACTAACTTAAATTTTTAAGGCTGTCAGATGCTACATTTTATGATTGTATTAATACCATATCAATTTTAAATCCTTTCTGGGATAAAAAAAAAATGTCTAATTTTTGAGGAATATGGAGCTTTTAATTTTAAATAAGAAATGATTAGCCTGAAAAAAAAAGTGAAATTTTAATGTAATGAAATAATATTATGCTTTATCACGTACATTACCACAATGAGGTCTTTACAGATTACTAAGACAAGGGAGGGAAAAGAAACTATGTCTCAAGCCTGACAAGGTTATCGTTTTGTTTAAAATATATTTGGTATAAAATGACTAAGTATTAAAACGATTAAATATTTGATGAGCAGTCATGCCAGGGATATGACTGAAACTAAAAGTACAGTTTCTCAGGCGAACTCCTTAAAATATACCTTCCGTCAGGAAGGCGAAAGACGAAAAGACAAGAGGCAGTATATCTTTTGCAAGAAATGCCAAAAAGGCGAAAGATCTTATTCGACAAAGAGACCTTGCAGATTTATCTTTAAAGACCTTGACATAAACTAACAATGAACAATAAGTAATAAAGGCGATTAAACAAAGGCGTAGCTAGGAATTCTATTAAGAAGATGCCTGCTAATAAAATCTCAGAAATTTGGTGACATCTGAACAAGTTTTAGGTGAAAATATGATAAAATTGTTGAATTTACGTTGAAGCCCAGGCTTCATGGCTTCCGCCTGGCTATCCGCCTGATAAAAGATGCATGTAATGAAACATGTAACTATTATTGGGTTTTAACATACTGGAAAAGCCAAATGGCCAACTAAATTAACTTATAACCGCGACATACGGCATAGCTGCATTTGGGGCCAATCCATGTGTGGACTGGTCTCTTGAATTCTTTGAACTGAATCACTGTTCTCAGCTCATTCGGGAGACTGTCCCACACCCTGGTAGCGTCAAAACGGAGTTTTCTGACCATATGCCACAGTTATCACCCTAGGTATTTGCAGTGTTCTCATACCTGAAAGAATAAGAACATGGCTTAACACTGACAATTAAGGTCTCTTACATAAGCGGAAGCAACATCATGTATATATTTAAAAGTTTCAATGACAATAATTCTGCGCCTCCCGAGATGCAGTGTAGGTAGATTTGCTCTGCTTAGAAGATTTTCGTAAAACTTTAACCAGTGGGTTGGAGCTTGACGATATGTCTTTGGCTTGACGATATGTCTTTTGTGTTTTTCAGTCCTTTTAGTATTGCGATTACCTCGCTTGGGGAAGAGAGAGCTAATCTTAGTGCTTTTCGTACGTTTGTTCGGTTTGTGCTTGTTTAGATTTGTCGGTTTCCTCTTCCTCTTGGGGTCTGGGAAGGGCTGCGGTTTGTGATTGTGGCACTCCCTGGACTTTTCTCTTATCTTTTTTGGCCCGCCGTGGTTCAACTATTGGTTTTCATTTACTCTGGCATACAATAGAATTAGCCATGAGTACTCGTCTTCGTTTATTATAGTGATTAATTTGATTTTTATGTTTTCGCTTTGATGCATTGACTGAGTTGGGAGCCTTTATGCGAACCGAATTTTTATGTATTTCTGTATATTAAGAGTAGCATCGGGACCCAGGGTGAAGTTGGCTAGCTGTAAAAGTGCTTTAACCGCCCCGCCCCCCCCCCCCCTCTCCCCTCTCGGTGGTTTACTCTACTGACCGTTCTAAGGGGTGGTCCCGGTGTTAGTCTTACTCTTTGTTGCTTTGGGTTTATTCTACGAGGCGACTTGTTTTATGTCTTATCTTGTTTCATTTTGTTCTTGTGTTTTTCAGTCCTTTTAGCATTGCGATTACCTCGCTTGGGGAAGAGAGAGCTAATCTTAGTGTTTTTCGTATGTTTGTTCGATTTATGCTTGTTTGGATTTGTCGGTTTCCTCTTCCTCTTTGGGAAGGGCTGCAGATTGTGGCACTCCCTGGACTTTTCTCTTACCTTTTTGTACTCTACTGACCGTTCTAAGGCGGTGGTCCCGGTGTTAGTCTTACTCTTTGTTGCTTTGGGTTTATTCTACGAGGCGACTTGTTTTATGTCTTATCTTGTTTCATTTTGTTCTTGTGTTTTTCAGTCCTTTTAGCATTGCGATTACCTCGCTTGGGGAAGAGAGAGCTAATCTTAGTGTTTTTCGTATGTTTGTTCGATTTATGCTTGTTTGGATTTGTCGGTTTCCTCTTCCTCTTTGGGAAGGGCTGCAGATTGTGGCACTCCCTGGACTTTTCTCTTACCTTTTTGTACTCTACTGACCGTTCTAAGGCGGTGGTCCCGGTGTTAGTCTTACACTTTGTTGCTTTGTGGTTTATTCCAAGAGGCGATTTGTTTTATGTCTTACCTTGTGATATTTTGATCTTGTGTTTTTCAGTCCTTTTAGCATTGCGATTATCTCGCTTGGGGAAGAGAGAGTTAATCTTAGTGCTTTTCGTATGTTTGTTCGATTTGTGCTTGTTTGGTTTTGTCGGTTTCCTCTTCCACTTGATGTCTGGGAGGGGCTGCAGTTTGTGATTGTGGCGCTTCCCGGGCTTTTCTCTTACCCTTGTTTTCATAAGAAATTTCATAACTATTAAAACAATTTTCAAATATCTATGCTGCAATTTTTCTAGGGACGGAATTAACTATTTTTGGTCAATTAAAAATTCTAATGATGTTCTCAATAAATTTAAATCTAAAAACTTTCAGGCTTCTAAATTGTCTACATATGATTTTTCTACACTGTATACTACGTTACCTCATCATCTTATAAAAGATAAACGTATTGATTTAATTAACCGAACGTTTATTCGGGAGAATACCCAATATTTGGCTTGCAACGTAGAATGTGCTTTTTTCACTTCTGATGTATATAATAATCACAATTTATGGTCGTGTCAAAAAGTCTGTGATGCCCTTGTTTATCTTTTGGATAATATTTTTATTAGATTTGGAACTAAACTTTATAGACAAACTATTGGTATTCCGATGGGAACTAATTGTGATCCTCTTGTTGCAGATTTGTTTCTTTTTTGTTATGAGAGAGATTTCATGAAGTCTCTCTTACGTGAAAATCAGGCTGACATTATTGAGGCTTTCAATTCAACTTCAAGATACCTTGACGATTTATTAAATATTGACAATATTTACTTTGACCAAATGGTGGACCGGATATACCCTACAGAACTCCAATTAAATAGAGCAAATTCTTCCGATACCGAGGCACCTTTTTTGGATTTGAATCTATGTATATCTAATGGTACAGTTTCCACCAAAATTTATGATAAACGGGACGATTTTGATTTAGTCAATTTCCCTTTTCTGGATGGCGATGTCCCCCGGCGTACCTCATATGGGGTATACATATCTCAACTGATAAGAATCGCCAGAGCTTCTTCAAATCTTAATGACTTTAACTACCGTAATAAAGCACTTACTGCCAAACTTCTTAGGCAGAGCTATCGTTATTTTAAACTTCGTAAAGCGTTTTCGAAATTTTATCGCAGACAAAGTGACATGTTAGAAAAATATAGCGTCAGTCCGAAAACACTTCTGCAACAAGGTATATCGGAACCCGAATTTTACGGTGACTTAGTGTACAGATTTAGAAAAATTGTAGGTAAATATAACTTTTCTGAGCAATACAGAAAACTTATTAACCGTTATAAAAGAATTGGCTATAGCCTGGATATTATGCGGCAGACTGCATGCCTAGTTGTCAACCCAATCATTGTTGATGGCTATGCTTTACTCTTTAATTGCACGACGGCTGTTCGGGCCTCAGACTCAATGACGGCCTCTTCGTAAAACTTTAACCAGTGGGTTGGGGCTTGACGATATGTCTTTGGCTTGGCCTGCCGTGGTTCAACTACTGGCTTTCATTTACTCTGGCATACAGTAGAATTAGCCATGAGTACTCGTCTTTGTTTATTATAGTGATTAATTTGATTTTTATGTTTTCGTTTTGATGCATTGATTGAGTTGGGAGCCTTTATGCGAATCGAATTTTTATGTATTTCTGTATTAAGAGTAACATCGGGACCCAGGGTGAAGTTAGCTAGCTGTAAAAGTGCTTTAAACCCTCCGCCCCCCCCCCCCCCCCCCCACGTGGTTTGCTGAAGTTAGCTAGCTGTAAAAGTGCTTTAAACCCCAGGTGGTTTCAGTCCTAAGGCGGTGGTCCCGGTGTTAGTCTTACTCTTTGTTGCTTTGTGGTTTATTCCACGAGGCGATTTGTTGTATGTCTTTCCGTGTGTCATTTTTAGCTCACCTGAGCTCTGCTCAGGATGAGGTATTGTGATCACTTTTCGTCCGTCGTCCGTCCGTCCGTCCGTGCGTCCGTCCGTTAACATTTTCAAACGACTTCTCCTCTGAAGCCGCTGAGCCAATATAGCTCAAATTTCATATGGAGCCTCCTTAGGGTGGGGGAACGAAAAATTGCTAAAATGGTCGCGGTCCGTTGACCAAGATGGCTGCCACGCCCATATATGATAAAAACCTTTAAAAGAACCGAGAATGCCTTGGGGCTGAACCTTTGCAGGAATCATCGGGGACGAGAGGTTTACCAAAATTGATAAAAGAATTGTCGTTTGTTGAAGTTTGACCTTTTTACGGCAAGGTCAAGTTTGCTTCCCTATGCATTTGTATGGGAAACACCTTTAAAAATCTTCTCCAAAACCGAGCGTGCCTTATGGCTGAATCTTTGCATATATCATCGGGAACAGGAGGGCTACCAAAATTGCTAAAATAATGGTTGTACATTGACATTTGACCTTTTTACGGTAAGGTCAATTTTGCTTCCTTATGCACTTGTATGGGAAAAATGTTCAGAATTTCAAACAACTTCTCCTCTGGAGCTTGTTGGCCAATTTTGCTCAAATTTCATGTAGAGCCTCCTTAGGTAGGGGGAACAAAAGATTGTTAAAAAGGCCATGGTTCGTTGACTAAGATGGCCGCCATGCCCATATATGTTAAAAGCCTTTAAAAATCTTCTTCTCTAGAACCGAGGATGCTTTGGGGATGAATCTTTGCATAATTCATCGGGGACAGGGGGTCTACGAAAGTTGCTAAAATAATGGTCGTACATTGACATTTGACCTTTTTACGGCAAGGTCAAGTTTGTTTCCCTAAGCATTTGTATGGGAAAAAACATTTAAAAATCTTATTCTCCAAATCCGAGGATGGCTTGTGCTGAATCTTTGCATATATCATCTGGAACAGGCAGTCTACCAAAGTTGCTAAAATAATTGTCATACATTGACATTTAACCTTTTAACGGCGAGGTCAAGTTTGCTTCTGTATGCATTTGTATGGGCCCCATATATTTGTATGGAAAAAATGTTGATAATTTCAAATGGCTTTTCCTCTGAAGCCTCTTGGGCCAGTGCTGTTCAAATTTCATGCGGAGCCTCCTTGGGCAGGAGAATGAAAGTTTGCTAAAATGGGCATGGTCCATTGATCAAAAGGGCTGCCATTAAAAATCTTCATCTCCATAACCAAATAAACCCTGGGCCCTAATCTTTGCACAAATTATGGGGGACAGGAGATCTACCAAAATTGCTGAAATCATGGTTCTATGTTGACATTTGACCTTTTTACCGCCAAGATTGAATTTGCTTACCCATTTGTATGGGCCATATACATTTATATTGAAAGTATAAAAGTGACTTGTAGATCAACAGTAGTTAATATAGTTCTGATTGGAAATCTAAGATGGCCATCATCTGGTTTATATTTGTTATATTTCCCTGCCACTGTGCTGTTTACATGTATAAAATTATGATTCTTCAGAAACCACTTAGCCAATTTCCACCATATTTCACATTGATCCTTCTGTTGAAATGTGATTGATAGTTTATTCAAATGATCATGCTCCATTGACTGTCAGGCCCATATATTCTTCTTCAAAACTAAGAACTGCTCAAATAATGATATTTTCATTAGTTGCGATGATAGGATTGGTAAAATGTTGCATAACATCTGCATGTCTGCAGTGGCTATGTCACTCAGGTGAGCGAACCGTGGCCCGTGGGCCTCTTGTGTTCTTGTGTTTTTCAGTCATTTTAGTATTGCGATTACTTCACTTGGGGAAGAGAGAGCTAATCTTAGTGCTTTTCGTACGTTTGTTCGGTTTGTGCTTGTTTAGATTTGTCGGTTTCCTCTTCCTCTTGGGGTGTGGGAAGGGCTGCGGTTTGTGATTGTGGCACTCCCTGGACTTTTCTCTTACCTTTTTTGCTCTACCGACCGTTCTAAGGCGGTGGTCCCGGTGTTAGTCTTACTCTTTGTTGCTTTTTGGTTTATTCTTCGAGGCGATTTGTTGTATGTCTTTCCGTGTGTCATTTTGTTCTTGCGTTTTTCAGTCCTTTTAGTATTACGATTACCTCGCTTGGGTCAGAGCAAATCTTAGTGCTTTTCTTACGTTTGTTCGGTTTGTGCTTATTTAGATTTGTCGGTTTCCTCTTCCTCTTGGGGTCTGGGAAGGGCTGCGCTTTGTGATTGTGGCACTCCCTGGACTTTTATCTTACCTTTTGTTCTAGCCTTACTACAAAAATGCCAGATAATAGAACAGTCACTAAAATTGGATTCGATAAAAAGATCTAAAAATTAAAAGTTTGGTTCCTTCAGAGAGAAAACCGACCTTAATTTTGGCAGATTTTACATAAAAAATGTAAAATTTAACTAAAAACAGTCGATCTTCTATAGCTCCGTTTATATGCATAAGTTTGCCCATATTGGCAAATTGGACATGTAAATGCATTCGCACCCATCAATGGATGAAATTTACCAACGTGGATAAAATACCCCTGCTCCATGGTATGGGCAATACATTTGCCCTATGGATATTTTACCTATAGGGTCATATAAACGTAATTTTTAATTACCCACGTGCATTCACGACCCGAGCCGTATACCTAATGCATAATGCAGTCTGAACTGACACGCGCAAATCCCATAATTAGCCCCCACACCCCACTCTCACCCACCCACAATTTCGCGCGTGCATTATTGGTTATCGTCTTTTACAGGTAGGCGTATATGAAAACCGTGAGCCAGTGAATGAATGCGGATCAGGTCAATAGAACTGTGGATCCCAAAGAATCAAAATGACCCAGTACATGACAAATTTAGGATCAGGACTGTTTTCATCTCTAATCGAGTACAAAGGTAACTGAAAATATTCTATTTAGGTCCCTTGTCAGAGATACCTGCCTGTTAACCTAAAAATATGTACTTTTGGCCTTATTATACATAATTAGTATATTGTGACCACGCATGCACCCTAACAAAATGTTTTTGTAGCACACGATGTATAAAATGCTAGACTGGCTGTTTTTGGCCTGGGCTTGGCTCGCGCTTGTTTGGTTTTGTCTGTTTCATCTTCCTCTTGATGTCTGGGATGGGCTATATGGTTTGTGATTGTGGCACTCCCTGGACTTTTCTCTTACCTTTTTTGCCAAACCTAAGGCCATAGTAGTCGTACCAAAATTTCAACCCTTGCCAAATCATTTACGGAACACCCCAAGTAAAAGTACAAAGTATCGCCTGCAATTACGCTAAAGAAAAAAAAAAAAAAAAAAAAAAAAGGCCCGTGAAAATAAATATATATTCAGTTTGAACATAAAAATAAGGTTTATGTTTACAACAAAATTCGATATATATACGAGGCGTCTCATACGAAACTGTTTGAGTAAGAATTTTGAGCCCTGATGAGCTTATTCATAACTGCAAATCATTACGCTGTATGGAGATAGCCGATAGTAGAACGGAAAAGTACGAGTATTTGCGTGTCTGAAAAGCCGAGAAAAAATGTCAACCGATTTTGATGATTGAAACCGTATTATGTCTTAAAGTTTTGATAACTTTCAGCTATATTTACTGTAAAAAAAAAAATAATAATAATAATTAAAAATTAACCAAAGAAAGACAGACTGGTACCTGAAAATTACTCCACGGATTTTACATAGAATACAATAAACAGAGAGTCAGTCCCCGTACATATTACAACAGCGCAACTCCACGCGCAACTGACGCTGCTACATTAAAATCTAAAATCACTTACTAGAGAACACAATATTGAGTTTCTCAGACTTACGATTTTAGAATTCCAGGCCTTGCAGGCAAAGGTGCCTGAGCGTCCGTCTGTCCGGCCATCTGTCGATCTGAAGTTATCTCTCTTACTTATATTCTGGATGCACGCCTTATTTTTTCATGAGTTTTGCATTCTTTGTTGAAAATCACTTACTAGGGAACACAAAACTGAGTTTCTTAGTCTTATGGTTTAAGAGTTACAGGCCTTACTGGCAAAGGGCCTTATATTTCTCCTTATTTTTGCATTCTTTGTTGAAAATTACTTACTAGGGAACACAAAATTGAGTTTCTTAGTCTTATGGTTTAAGAGTTACTGACCTTGCAGGCAAAGGGCCTATATTTCTCATTATTTTTTTATGCTTTGTTAACATGTCCAAAGTACAGAGGTAGCTAAAACGGGGGCGCTCATGTATTTTGTGGACAAATTTCTGGTTTGTTTTTTTAGGCCCCCGCCTGCCTTGGCAGGAGTGGGATATATAGCGTTTCGCCGTGATGTTACGTCCGTACGTGCATATGTGCGTATGTCACGTTCGTAACCCAGTTCAAGTATACCTGCAAGTTTAGGTGTAAATTTTTGTCCGCGTTTCTCTTGTAGCTAATAACTTTTATACCTTCTAGGCGAGAAAGTTGAAACTTTGTATGACACTTACCTACATCAAGACCTTTTAATGTATGGTACTGTTGCCTCAGGGTCATGCCCCTGGCCGGGGCTAGGGGTCGGGGCGGGGCGGGGCATCCATGTACTGTGGACACATTTCTAGTTTTTGTATATTTTACAGGCTTTCAAATGGATCTCAAGTCATTTGTCATTGCATGCAAATATTTGATCTTGTTTCAGTATGAAATCATTGATTTTTTTTATCAATATCTGATACCTTGCTTTCATGTCAGGTCAGAAAAAAAATGAATGAAAAACAACTTCTTAAATACTTTTAGGTCCGGAAAAGATAAAAATTGTGCAGAAAATTGTGGGAATATTCATTTTTTTTTTTTTTTTTTTTTTTTTTGCTGAAGCACGCCCCATCCAGTATATTAAACTGTAAGAGGCCACCAGAAATCGGTGCAAATCCCGCACTCTATAGTAATCTCTGAAAAACAAGGTTACCTTAGCCGCGGTTCTACTAACCACAGAAAAAGGGCATAGAAGGGGCTATTCTCAAGTTGTCGTTTGGGACAACAAGGATGGCAGCCTATGCGAATAAAGTTTCTGTATGCGTGTTTGTAACCAAAAATATGGGAATGTTTATAGTGACGGGTTTGTCTGTAAAGAGATGGTGATGTGAAATCTTGAGCATCTTTAATAAGTTTCTCTGTGTCGTCTGTAAGAGGGCGAACTGCGCAGTCCTCACATTTGTATTTGTAACCAGTGAACGGTGCGCATGTAAAAATCGGCGAGGGAGGTATCGGTTTCCCATAAGTGGAGTGAATATGGGTACCTCTAATTCAATCATAAATATGGATATCTCTTATTAAAATGCAGATATCTCTAATTAAAATACAGATATATGTATTTAATTTAGAAACTCAGATATCTCATTTCATATACAGATATACGCATTTCAGTTAGAGATACCTGCATTTTAATGCAGATATCCAGAATTCAGCTTGATTAGAGATATCTCTAATTGAAATGCAGATATCTATATTATGATCGAAATAGAGATGTCTGTGTTTCAAATATCAGTATCCAAATTTTAGTAAGATATATCTCTATTTGAATTACAAATGTCTGCATTTCAATTAAAGATATCTGTAATTCCAAAACAATACAGATATCTGTATTTATCAAAATGGGTTGCCATTATTGAGCACTGTTTATGTATTTTTTTAACGTAAATCCCATTTAGTTGAAGAGTTCAGGCAACCACCTCTGTCAGCACTCTAAGTGCTTTAACTTAATTTGGGACCCAGGGTGAAGTTGGCTGGCCGTAAAAGTGCTTTAACCATCCCTCCTCCCGCCTTCGCCCGCCCCCCTCCCATCCCCACGATGGTTTATTCTACTGACCGCTCTAAGGCGGTGGTACCGGTGTTGGTTTTGGGGTCTGGGAAGGGCTGCGGTTTGTGATTGTGGCACTCCCTGGACTTTTCACTTACTTTTTTTACTCTTTGTTGCTTTGTGGTTTATTCTACGAGGTGACTTGTTTTATGTCTTGCCTTGTGTTATTTTGTTCTTGTGTTTTTCAGTCCTTTTAGCATTGCGATTACTTCGCTTGGGGAAGAGAGAGCTAATCGTAGTATTTTTGTATGTTTGTTCGATTTGTGCTTGTTTGGTTTTGTCTATTTTCTCTTCCTCTTGGTATCTGGGAAGGGCTGCGGTTTGTGATTGTGGCTCTCCCTGGACTTTTCTCTTACCCCCTTTTTTTTATCGTATCTCTGAACTTGGACCCAATATACACTGGACTAGTAAGTACGGTACAGGTATTGCATTTATTGGAAATAAATTGTTGTCTTGGCTGAGTTTTCATTATTTTGTATGTTTAGGTTTAATTTTAATGCTCATATTTCAATTATTTCTCCAAATATCTCAAAAAAGCTATAATTCAATATATTACCTTTAAGACTGCAGCATTATATTCAAAGAAAATTAAACAGCTTTTGTAAACATTAGCAAGAAATCTAGGTACCCATTTTGGCTATTTTCAACACTTTTAGAAGAAAATCGTCAGAAATTCACACCCAAAATGATGGCATAACTTCAATTTTATTTATTATGACAACATTTTTTCAATCAAAACATATTAAAAACAATTTATTACAACTTTAGTTATTATCCAAAATCATTTTTGATTAAAATCAAGTCAAGACAACATATTTTGGTAGTTTCCGTTATTGTCCGGGTATTATTAGGCCCGAGCTCTGAACTCTGTTGCCAACCATCACGAAAACATGCCTAGATAATTTTGACCCCCTTAAACCCCACTTGTACATAGTAAAACTGGGGTTTACAGGGGTATACCTTATTTTTTCTAATTTCTGCTTAAAACATAGATTGCGGGTACTAGTTAGAACCGCCTCAGCGAGGCGGTTCTAACGAGTACCCACAATCTATGTTTTGAGCAGGAATTTGAAAAATATCGGATTTTTTTTATCTGAAAATTTTCATTTTTTGGTGGTAAAATTTTCAGTATATTTGAATAGGCATGTTTTCGTAATAATTAATTCGGAGATATTCGGAGAGACAATAAAAAAAATCATTTCATTTTTTTTTATCCAGTTCAAAAACGAGAGACTAACTGAAATTTTACAGATTGTCAGATGCCACATTTTATGATCGTATTAATACTATATATCAATTTATTAAACATTTCTTGGCTAAAATAAAAAGAAACATGTCTATATATGGAGCCTTTAACACACAATAAAATATGAATCATCTAAATATGTCATGATTATTTGTCAACATGGTCCGCCACTGGGAAATTTTTATTACTTTTTTAAATTTATACGGGCATTGACAACTTTGCCGACGCTGCCGGCGTCAACGGCAGCAGGCATGCAACGTTGGCCTGCACGCCTTAGGTTAACACGCATGAAACTCACCACTGTATTCTGCTCATGTCTCTCAGCTGATACATGCCAAAGTTAACAATCTCGCGGATTTAAAACTGGCGAGAAACAGCTATTTTCTTAAAATGATTTTTTTTTCTTTTCGCGAACCTTTAAAGATGTTTTCAAATGGCAAGAAATATATACACATTATTTTCAATAAATAATGCAAAAATGAAAAAAAAAAAAAAAAAAAAAAAAAAAAGAACAATTTTGAATGACTCACCTGGCGCGTTCATCTCAGTTCGTCAGAAGCATATCAGATACTATAACTCGATAATCGTAACGCTATAGAACCAGTCGGATTTTGACACTGTATTACGGACAACATTTTCATCTCGTTTAACTTCCATTTCATTAACTGAAGCAAACTGCAGAAATTTAAAAAAAATATAAAAAAATATAATTATTTATTCTTGACTACTTCAGTAATGTTTGTCAACGTTAAAGAAACGCTTATTGGAAACGCATAGCTAATCAAGATGACATTCGGCGGGAATCCTAATAAAAAATAAAGCCAGTCTAGTGTATAATTTTTTTTTCTTCTTTTTCTTCTTCTTCTGCATTGTTACAGATTGTGACCCTGTCCTGCATGAACAAAAACAACGACACTTTTCAGCTAACTTTGAAAATGCCCGTTTCTAGGCAGTGCCTAAATTCATATTATCAGTGGTTGTGATTCAGCATCACTTAATAGTTCATGAAGAGCCGCAATACAATTGTCTAGGAACATTTAGATGTCTACGCCCAAGGATATAAAAAAATCCGTACATTTTCGGACATGTTCGTAATACTATCGAGCGAGACGGATAAAAGGAACAATAACAAATGAGCATTACACCGGTTGAATCAGAATTCAAGATGTCGGACTTTGACGCCTTCGGAGATGACACAAATGCAAATGAACAGCCGCCACTAGTCCAGGAAGAAGATCCAGCCGCTGCGTTTTTGGCTCGTGAACAAGATGAACTGAAAGGACTAGAAGACGATAATTTCGAGGAAGACAATAATATACAAACAACACAGGGTAATCACATATCCACATGTTGGGTCAACGTGTCCACCCCCTTTTTTTTATCAGTTTGATATTTGTTCGATAAATCAGTTTCCATTTCTCGTTATTGTCCAAAAATTATGTGATAATTACAGACCAAATTATTAGTATTCTATTTGTATTCAAAGACCTTCCGTACAGACTGCGCTGGATGAGTTTTTGATGAGCACAACATTAATAATGGCTGAAGACGGCAGAAAAGCATAGAACTTTTTAAACACTACGTCACACAATAAACATCATTCGAAACCTCTCAGTCTTTAATGCAGATCTACATTCTATCCTCGTTCCTATTGGATGGCAGAAAGTTATTGTTTATGTTTGCCGGACAGTATAATTGCCGATGTTTATTCGGAAAAATAAAGCAGTTTCCTTCGTCAAAAGTTTCTTTTCAGAAGAGATTCTCATCGATTGATGATTTAAATGTCATAACCAGAAATATTAACATATATTCTGACAATATAGTAGGTAAAACTAGGCGTAAAAATGGTCACCATAAAGCAGTATTACATTTGTGAGCGTGCCTGCTGATAGCGGAAAAATATCATTGAAACAGTTGTATTCATCTTAGGAAAAGCAGTCAGATTGTTTCTTAAAGCTGTATTTTAAAACGCTAGATAAAATTTACTGTAAAGTATTAACCAAAAATGATTTATTTTCCAATTAAAATTAGGTTTGAATCAATTGGTATCAGTGGAACCGGAAGTGTTTTTGCCATCCACAATTGTTGGTCACATGGCATAATATTGTAATCACATGGTCAGTAGCCCGGATGAAAACAATAACATTAAAAAAGTCTATAGAAAGACTACTGCGCTTTCGACATATTTTGCGCATAAGTATTTTATAGTGAGCATCATATATTACTTGGTGCTTTACAGAGAAGAGGAAAATTTGTAAATTTTTGTCATGATTTAGCATTTAATGCAAAACCATTTGTCATAAATATAATATGAAAATAGGTTTAGCCTAAATGTGAGCACAGCACAGAGCTAACTGTAGTCTCTTCAAAAGTCGTTCATCACAGCATCATTAATTAATGACTATCAGTATATAAAAAAATATATGTAAATCAATAATAAATAATAAAAATAAGTTTAATTTCAGCAATATATGTTCATGACACTTATTGACACTCGTTTCTTGTCACTTCGTGACACTTATTAGTATCAAGCCCACTCCAGTCCAGTCAACTTCCGGTGACAACTTTCGGGAAGAAAACGGGAAGAAAATTGGTCAGAGAGATTTCTGCTGAAAGTATATATCGCTGTATGTTACGTTTCTTTGATCATATTCTCTACCGTAGAGCTCACTTCATTCGCGACGTGCGTTGCGCGTCGCGAGCCACGCTCACTATAAAATACTTATATGCAAAAAGTTTTATTCTAGTCATTGGTTTTAAAAAATCAAATATTTTCATTTTTCCCATAGTAAAAAAGGCTGCAAAATATTTTTAAGTCAGTAGGATAGATAATATTGGTGCAGATTTTCAACAAGTTCCACTTGTTCAAAACTTCTGAAAAATTCACAACATTATTATGGAAACAACAATAATTTAAAATAAGGACAGAAAGCAAAAGCATGTTTTTTTATAAATTTTTTCCAAAATCCAGTTTACTATAGAAATTGCTTAGGTCAGACCCATTGTTGATCATAGAATTAATTTTGCTGTAAATATTTGGAAACAAAGCATAGGAACAGAAATGACAAATGGTTTCTTTTGTAAGATATTGTCAATCAGAAATCTTTGTTTCCATTAAGAATATACTGCCTTTATGTTGACCATTTTAATACCTAGTTTTAACTAGTTGATAGATAAAATATGTGATAATATTTGTGTTTATGACATTTAAATGATCAGTCAAAGAGAACCCCTTATGAAAATAAAATTTTCATGAAAGAAAGCCGCTTTTTTTTTTTTACTGAAAACATTGGCCATTTCAATGTCTGATAAACATAAACAACAACATTCTGCCATCCCAACCAGAACGAGGCTCTCCATTAAAGACCAAGAGGTTCCGAATGATTTGAATGTGTGACGTACAGGTCAGTCCCGTTATTACGCGCTGGTCGGGAAGTTTTTTAATCTTTCTGCTTGTATAGAATAGAACGAAAGCTCAAAGAAAAAAAATGACTAAAACCAAAGCATTTGATTTCCAACAAAGTGCCATGTTCAATGACCTCAAGTTTTTCTTTAACCGTGGAGGCTTTTTGTTTTCTTCTTTGGTTTTCCATTTTAATCAGTGTTGATCTGATAGCAAAATGAACTTTTTCAAGACAACAATGAGTGCCGGACAAATTTCACAGTTACACGCTCTACTACCTGACCGCGTGCGCAGTAAACGACGTCCAGTGATCCGCGTCGCTGATTGGATGAATATCTAATTAGGTCGGCAAGGCGGCCATATCAAACTGGAAAATTCGGTGTCTTTCAAGTATTTACAAATTAATTATGGATAACTGAGGTCATTTTCCCATTCTTTAGATGCGGAATAAGCCATTTCTTGGTAGATATGTTTGTATCGTTTAAAAGTTAAATGAAGTTTTAATTGGCAAAAGTTCATCTTCTTAAAATAAACATCAAAAGGTCAATTACGGTCATTACGCACAAACAAAAAATACAACAGAGACAATACATTGATTAGCTTTATTCTTTCAAAATCAATATTTTTTTATTTGCTATTATGACATGTACAACAGCAGTAAATTTCTTTTTCTGCAGATCGAAGCTCTGAAAAACAAAAAACACATTTTGTTATTTTGACCTAGAGGATGGGGAAACTGGGACCCTTCGAAAAAATTTTGGGAGGCATGACGTCCCCGCGTTATATCCGTATTCACGCACTAACAACGCGAGTACTAACGGGACTGACCTGTAGTATTTAAATTGATCTATAACCAAAAAAAAAACCTCCAAAAAACAATGGATGTTATGTTTTTTCATGTAAATGTTAAAACAACTTTTTTATGCATTAGATACTGGCACAATGGCTCAGTGGTAGAGTGCCCGCTTTGTGACCAGGGGTTGCGGGTTCGATCCCTGGCCGGGTCATACCAAAGATTTCACAGCTGGTACAAGCTGCTTTTTCGCTTGGCGCTCAGCATAATAAAAGTAGAGCTAGAATTGGTCAGCTCAGTGTCAATATAATGTGACTGGGTGGAATATTATGTCAAAGTGTCTGTGGCAGGGCTCCGGAAAACCAGAAAATAGCCGGTCTGGACCGAAAATAAGAATTCTGGACCGATTTCAAACACCCCGAAACGCTAATAATTTGGTCCAACAGGTTTGTGTCTTGAACCCCATTTTTTCCCAACCAACCAATTTTCACGAATCAATGATGTCTAAAAAATCACAAACGGTCAAGTCTTCGCAAACTGACAACATCCGCCCACCTTTTAAATGCGATAAAGGGTCATTTGACATGTATATTGGAGAGACAGATGAATAACGACAACCTACCGCAGTACATATTAATTACATCATTATCCAAACATTGTCAAAAAATCAACACTTTTCACTGTCCTTTGTGTGGTAAACAAGCGATTAACGCGAATCATCAATAACGGTAGTCTGATAATTAATCTGTTTGTGTGACACGTGTGAATACACTGATACTGCAAAACATCAGGTGCTGTCGGCGTGTCCAAAAGATCAAAGGGTGCTTTAACTGAGAGTGATAAAAGAATGCACAGCTTGAATGCACCCGTTTTCTTCCTCTTCTTTTTTGTTTTGATCAAAACGGTTTGTCGGTCCAAGACCTGATAAATTAATTCCCAAACCTTGTACGTCCTGATCAGATGTCGCATATAACAGCGTCTGATCTGGGTCTTATTGTTTGCTTTTTTTTTGTTGACGGCCGTAACACGCGAGTATAATTCAAAGTAGATTTCATGGTAAAAATAAGTAATGCACCACTTGCGCTAGACAAGATTGGTCAGTGCTTAAAATTTAAGCAGTCTGGTCAGATCTTGAAACATTGAAAACTGCAAAACCACCCGTGGTGCAGTCCTTTTTTAGCTCACCTGAGCTCTGCTCAGGATGAGCTATTGTGATCACTTTTCGTCCGTCCGTGCGTCCGTCCGTCCGTGCGTCCGTTAACATTTTCAAACGACTTCTCCTCTGAAGCCGCTGAGCCAATTTTGCTCAAATTTCATATGGAGCCTCCTTAGGGTGGGGGAACGAAAGATTGCTAAAATGGTCGCGGTCCGTCGACTAAGATGGCCGCCATGCCCATATATGGTAAAAACCTTTAAAAATCTTCTTCTCCATAACCGAGGATGCCTTGGGGCTGAATCTTTGCATGAATCATCGGGGACGGGAGGTCAACCAAAGTTGCTTAAAGAATTGTCGTACGTTGACGTTTGACCTTTTTACGGCAAGGTCAAGTTCGCTTCCCTATGCATTTATATGAGCTCTATACATTTGAATGGGAAAATTGTTAAGAGTTTCAAACGACTTCTCCTCTGAAGCCTCTGAGCTAATTTTGTTCAAATTTCATATGGAGCCACCTTAGGGTGGGGAAACAAAAGATTGCTAAAATTGTCGTGGTCCGTTGACCAAGATGGCCGCCATGCCCATATATGGTAAAAACCTTTAAAAATCTTCTTCTCCATAACCGAGGATGCCTTGGGGCTGAATCTTTGCACGAATCATCGGGGACAAGAGATCAACCAAAGTTGCTAAAAGAATTATCGTACATTGACGTTTGACTTTTTTACGGCAAGGTCAAGTTCGCTTCCCTATGCATTTGTATGAGCTCTATACATTTGAATGGGAAAATTGTTAAGAGTTTCAAACGACTTCTCCTCTGAAGCCTCTGAGCTAATTTTGTTCAAATTTCATATGGAGCCACCTTAGGGTGGGGAAACAAAAGATTGCTAAAACTGTCATGGTCCGTTGACCAAGATGGCCGCCATGCCCATATATGGTAAAAACCTTTAAAAATCTTCTTCTCCATAACCGAGGATGCCTTGGGGCTGAATCTTTGCACGAATCATCGGGAACGAGAGGTCAACCAAAGGTGCTAAAAGAATTGTCGTACGTTGACGTTTGACTTTTTTACGGCAAGGTCAAGTTCGCTTCCCTATGCATTTGTATGAGCTCTATACATTTGAATGGGAAAATTGTTAAGAGTTTCAAAGGACTTATCCTCTGAAGCCTCTGAGCTAATTTTGTTCAAATTTCATATGGAGCCACCTTAGTGTGGGGAAACAAAAGATTGCTAAAATTGTCGCGGTCCGTTGACCAAGATGGCCGCCATGCCCATATATGGTAAAAACCTTTAAAAATCTTCTTCTCCAGAACCGAGAATGCCTTGGGGCTGAATCTTTGCACAAATCATCGGGAAGGAGAGGTCTACCAAAGTTGCCAAAAGAATTGTCGTACGTTGACATTTGACCTTTTTACGGCAGGATCAAGTTTGCTTCCCTATGCATTTGTATGAGCCCCATACATTTGAATAGGAAAATTGTTGAGAATTTTAAATTTCTTCTTCTCTGAAGCCACTGAGCCAAATTTGCTCAAATTTCATATTGTGCCTTCTTAAGTCAGGGGAACGAAAGATTGCTAAAATGGTCGCGGTAGGTCGACCAAGATGGCCACCATGCCCATATATGGTAAGACCCTTTAAAAATCTTCCTCTTCAGAACTGAGGATGCCTTGGGTCTAAATCTGTGCACAAATCATCAGGGACAGGAGATCTACCAAAATTGCTGAAAAGATTATCGTACGTTGACATTTGACCTTTTTACAGCAAGGTCAAGTTTGCTTCCCTATGCATTTGTATGAGCCCCATAACATTTATATGGGAAAATTGTTGAGAATTTGACGACTTCTCTGAAGCCACTGAGCCAAATTTGCTCAGATTTTTAGCTCACCTGAGCATGAAGTGTGCATGGTGAGCTATTGTGGTCAGTCAATGTCCGTCGTCCATCATGGGTCATGCGGCGTGAACAGTTGCTTTAAAGGCCTACTCTTCCTACACCCCAGGGCCAATTGACTTGATACTTGGTAGGAAGCATCAGGGTGAAATGTAGATAAAAAAATAGCTTAAATCGTTCCGATCGGAAATCCAAGATGGCCGCCATCTTGAAAATCTTTTTTCTTTTTCTCCTGAACCGAAAGGCCAATTGACTCCAAACTTGCTAGGAAGCATCAGGGTGACTTGTAGATCAAATATAGCTAAAATTGTGTCGGTCCAAATTCCAAGATGGCCACCATGGCAGCCATCTTGAAAATCTATTTTTCGCTTCTACTCCGAAACCCAAAAGCCAGTTGACTCCAAACTGGTTAGGAAGCATTGGGGTGACTTATAAATCAAAAATAGCTAAAATTGTGCTGATTAGAAATCCAAGATGGCCACCATGGCAGCCATCTTGAGAAGCTATTTTTCACTTCTTCTCCTGAACCGAAAGGCTAATTGACTCCAAACTTGCTAGGAAGCATCGGGATGACTTGTACATAAAAAATAGCTCAAATCGTGCCAATTGGAAATCCAAGATGGCCTCCATGACAGCCATCTTGAAAATCTATTTTTCGCTTCTTCTCTGAAACCTAAAAGTCAATTGACTTGAAACTTAGTAGGAAGCATCAGGGTGACTTGTAGATCAGAAAATAGCTATAATCATTCCGATCGGAAATACAAGATGGCAGCCATCTTGAAAATCTATTTTTTGCTTCTTCTACTGCACCGAAATGCCAGTTGACTCAAAAGTTGGTAGGAGGCATTGGGGGTGACTTATTTTACTTGTAACGTTTTGAAAATTTCAGTATTTTAACCTTGTAAGCAAGATATTTCAAAAACTGTTTAAGCCATTGCCTTGTCATAAGAGTATTGGAAAAATGATGCATGCCATCTGCATATCTGCAGTGGCGGTTTCACTCAGGTGAGCGAGTTGTGGCCCGTGGGCCTCTTGTTTATTAGACCTAATTAGGTCCATGAAAGTCGTTTCGTTCAGTCTTTCCTGTTTCCCGCTGTCTTCGCGCTTACACAAGACGGGAATCAGTTGTTTATAAATAGTTATCTAGGAAAACCCTGACAACAAAATCGTCCTTTTTTTTCTTTCTTTCTTTTTACATACCTGACTGTATTTATTGATGATGTCAGCTTTAATCATGCTCGTTGTACCCGGACTTCCATCATATAACGGAGTTGATGTGTATTATTGGACTGCCAATTGTCATTAGTTTTCGTGACAGGTGATATTATTATTTTTTTTTTTTTTTTTTTTGGAAATGGGCTCATTGATGACGTCATCATCATCGGCTGGGTGCGAAGGTGCTGTGTATCTTACATCACTGGGGCGTCCAACTGATATTGGCTTACAGTTGGGCAAGGCCTGCTATCCTTGTAGTGGGTAAGGGTAGAGGGGGAATGTTTTTATTTCTTCTGTTTCTTCACTTTCATTCATGTTCCTCTTTCTTCCCTGTCCCTCTCTTTCATCTCCTCTACTCTCTCTTCTATCTCTTTTCTCCCTTTCTCTGGGAGACGACACAAAATGACCCTCAAGGGTTGACGTGTCGTTAAACCCCAACACAATCAATCAATCATCATCGGCTGGACCAATTCAGATTTCAGAATTTCCAGAACCCTGGTCTGTGGCATGATATTTCAGCGAGGCAGCGCTCTAAAAGTGAGCATTGAGCTCCCTTCCACATCCAGACACCGTCGTGGTATGACTGAAAGATTGTTGAAAGCGACATTAAGCCTAAATCAAACAAAACAAACAAATTTATGCCTTAAATATTAAAGGTTCCATATTCCTCAAAAAATAGACATTTTATTATCCAAGTAACATGAGTAAGGTTTAATAAATTGATATATGGTATTAATCATGTTAATACAATCATAAAATGGGGCATCTGACAGCCTGTAAAATTTCAGTTGGTCTCTTGTTCTTGAATGGATCAAAAAAGAAATTTTTTATCCTATCTCTTGAATTAATGTTGCCAACATTAATTCAGAGATACAATAAAAATTTTCATTTTTGATCCAGTTCAAAAACCAGAGACAAACTGATATTTTACAGGTTATCAGAATTATTAAAATATATTAAAGCATTCTATGTTTTTTAGCTGGTAACTTCAGTGTTTACAATGCTTGAACCATTTCATCATGTGCTGTCTGCATGTAAAGTATCCTCCCAGTGACACCTCTCCACTGCCTTTCATTTAAATTGGGTATCCCATCCCACCCTAAAACATTTATTGCTGTCTGCAGTTAATCTTTTAATCTTGAGTGTTATTAATGTTAAGTGAAACATTTATCAGTCAAAACCAAGTAAGACGTGTATGCTATCCCAAATCTGTATGAAAAATATACCTGCACATTCCGATCGTGGACTTCTTTGTTGAGCTTCATGCAAAACGTCATTTCAGTGTCTTCCATGCACCATGTTGCGATACCGGCACAGTGGCTCAGTGGTAGAGCGTCCGCTTTGTGACCGGGAGGTTGCAGGTTCGATCCCCGGCCGGGTCATACCAAAGACTTTAAAAATGGTACTAGCTGCTCTTTCGCTTGGCGCTCAGCATTAAGAAAGTAGAGCTGGAACTGGTCAGCTCAGTGTCAGTATAATGTGACTGGGTGGAATATCATGTCAAAGTGTCTGGGGCGTGATATTTCAGTGAGGCAGCACTCTGAAAATGAGCATTGAGCTCCCTGCCACATCCAGACACCGTCGCGATATGACTGAAAAAGGTCGAAAGCGACGTTAAGCCCAAATTAAACAAACAAACAAACCATGTTGCGATCAATATTTGCTATGAAAAAAAGTACTAACAACATGTATGCTTTCTTGGAGAAATAAAAAAAGATTCTGACCTTATACCCTCTTATCAAAAGGTATGTGAAGGTGTATCCCCAATACCCAAGATTTCCATACTTGGACAGATCAAGTATTAAGTCTGAATAGAGCTTCTAGAATACATACAAAATGCCATAGAATGCCACTGTTCAATTATTTAAGTCCTTTACACTAAATTTGCAGGGGTTTCTTCGGGGTTCGTTTTAATCCTATTATCATATTTACTTAAGTATTCTGACACACAGGCCTGAGCAAACAGCTTAAACCCAGGTCAGACAATGCAGAACACGGCATCTGATCAAGGTCTACACAATTTGCCACTCCCCCAACAGTTTTGCACACATTCACAAGTAGTAAAATGGGCTTGTTGAAAAGTGCAAGGAAAACTCAAAAGTATCCAAAATTTAACACATTTATCTATTTTGAGTCAAAGGAGGGTCCAGTTTGACTGAATTCCCACTCCGCCCATCCCGGAACACCCCCGCCCTTGATTTGATAGCAATCATAGCCCCATAGCACTTTTTCTAACAATATGAATATAATAATATCATAAATCTAGATAAGAGTGGGTACCATGTGACCATTTTTCTTATTTCTCCATGAAAAGATATGTTGTGGGTACTTATTAGAAATGCGGCTGCCTCGCTGATGCACTTCTAATGAGTACCCACATTTTTTTGTGGAGAAAAAAAGAAAAATATCAGTATTTTTGGATTGAAAAAAGTATTTTATCAAGAGCTGTAAAATATTTACAGTTTTCTTATTTCCCCTCAAATATATATATTGTGGGTACTGGTACTGATTAGAAGTAACTCACTGAGGCACTTCTGAGTACTCACAACTTTAACATTTTCATGGAGAAGGAAGAAAGACATCTGATACCCCTACTTTACTGGAGCTGTGAACAGCTGGTATGATCTCAAATTCTGTGCAACACACAGAAAGGATCCTTATTTGCAGACAAAGCAGGCCCTGATCAGCCTGTGCATAAGGACAGTCTGATCTGGGCCTCCTTTGTCCGCTTACCGAATCAGTGGATACTGTAATATACATGTATGATGTACATCAGTGTATGTTAGCGAACAGAAAAGGTCCAGATTAGACTGCACAGATACGCGTGCTGATCTGGACATACGTTGTCTGCAAAATGCATAAGGGCCCTTTTCATGCGTTTTGCTTTATTTGTCTAAATTTTCCATCAAAACATGTAGTGCATAGCAAGGTGCTTCTAATGAGTACCCACCATAGCTACAGATAAAAGGGGGTATCCACATATAATTTTTCTTATTTCTCGACGAAAACATATGTTGTGGGTACTCATTAGAAGCGCCACATGTTGTGGGTACTCATTAGAAGCGCCACATGTTGTGGGTACTCATTAGAAGCGCCTCACTGAGGCACTTCTAATGAGTACCCACAACATATGTTTTCATTGAGAAATAAGAAAGATATCAGCATTTTTCGGATGAAAAAAGCGCCTTATCTGTTGCTATGTACCCACAACATGTTTTCTTTGAGAAATAAGAAAGATGTGTATCTGGATACTCTTCTTAGCTAGATCTATGAAGTCCTTGTCTCAGGACAAGTAAATTGAAATTTCTTACTTATCCTCAGTCAAACGGGACAAGTTGGGCAAGCCGGGCATGGTATTTCCACAGCCCTGCCCACTCTTGTCTTGAGTTGTAATGTCACAGTCTTACAGTTGATACTTTGGAACTTGTTTTGTAACATTTTCAGATGATTTTGATCCTTTCACCGGTGGTCAGACAACTGAGACAAGTGGATCCCCAGAACCAAGTGGTGACTTTTTTGGTGGTGAACAGATTCAGGTAAAAGTCTAGATTCTTGATTGAAGGTGATTTTTTACAAAAAATTGCAAGTTGTTATCAATTTTTTTTTCTTTAAATAGATTAAAGTAAAAGGGCTTTAAAAATTAAAATAGAAGAAAATTATGCAAATCATGATTCATTATATTATATCCCCTTTACACCATCTTCTCCCCTAAAATGTTCCTAGAAGATGTGTGAGTGTGCATTATGCATGCTTATATGCAAGCATGCATTTGTGTGCAAGTTCATGCATTTGTGCATGTGTGTTTGTGTGTGTGTGCCCAAGTGCATGTGTGTGTACACACAAGTGTGCACACCTGTGGGTGTGCATTTGTGTGTTACAGCTTCGGATTAATGCCAGAAATTCATTTGCACCCTGTATTTTTGAAAGAATTAATAATGAATTTCAGTAAAATTTTACAATTTTACGATTTTACATATTCACTGTTCATAGCAAGTTATATTGAACATTTTGGTTTTACAAGTATAAGCTTTCACATAAAGCTTAGTCTACGCTTCACTGACCAAGCTTTTTGTGAAAGCTGATACTTGCAAAAACTGATTTTAATACAGAATAGTCTTGGGTTCTTTACATGCAAATCTTGGCTAAATCCACTAAATTTCATAATGCAAAAGGAGAATTAGAGAGGCAGGCTTTTCCCTCAGAAATTTAAGGGGACATATGTCTCTATTGACCCATATTTTAAGGGACATATGGGATAATTGTTTGAATTTTACAGAAAATATTGTAAATTTTAAGGGACCTCATTGTCTAAGATGAAGGCTTAGTTAAAAAGGGGCCAAGTCTCGCATTTTTGAGGGACAAGGAATACCCTGGAGAGGTTTAAATGAGATCTCTTCCAGTTGGCGCACCATAATGCATGTTAGCTTTTATGAAAGCTGCACCTTGGTAGAGTATCAAATTTTTGTTTCGCTGTCACAAGATTGCTATAAATTGTGCTAAGCAGTACCAAGTCATCCACCAACTTCAAAAGTGAAACTGTCCAGATGAAAATATATCCCATAATCTTTAACCCTAGTCCTGCAGAACCCGGATATACCCTGCCTTTGCAAACAGTGTAGATCCAGATCAGTTTGCTTCTGAAGAAGCCAGCTGATCTGGATCTGCACTGTTCGTCATTCAGTATGTGAATTTATATCAACGGCCTGGATCAAGTAATCTGATCGGCTGAAAATTGGAATTGGGCGTGGCAGCTTAATTTATTCAGCAGGATAAGGGTTAATAAAGTGCTGCAGTTGTAACCTTTTAGAATAGCTACAGAAGTACACTGTGCTGAAAAAGTGCACGCAAATGGAGAACACCTTCTCTATTTGTAGGTGTTCCAATAAATATTATTCTGTTCTATTCAGTACTAAATCTAGCCCCGGGTTTTACTTGCAGACAACATGCATAAGGTCAATGATGCATTGTGGATCAACAACTGATTCACTTCTGTCCCAACCAAACCGTATGTTTGACTACATATAAACCATATGTTGACTACATACATGGGCGTGGTGTAGACAACAAAACAGTGCTTGCACTAACTGTCAAAATCAGGAAGTCCAAGGACTTCCTAGCTCCAATATCTGGAAGTCCTGGTGATCAAATTTTTTCACTCACTTTCAGAAATTCAACCTCAATATTCTTAAACTCTCATTTATGGAGTAAAATCGCCATTCTTAAGCAAAATAACACATGGATTCATTCTAAATTTTTGCTGTAAATGACTAAATATCTTTAAAAGTTGGGAGCCCCAGACTTCCTGGCATTGATTTTTGGAAGTCCCAGGGCAATTTTTGGGAGACTCCCAGACTTCCCTTAATGAAAGCACTGACAAAAGCTGGGCCCACTTGTTCAAAGCTAACGGCGCCGTTAGTTAACGATTCGTTAAAATTTACATCGAGTGATACGCAAATATGCTGAAATATTTTGCTGAAAAAATGTGAGTAGCTTTTGCAGTGCAAAAGCTACTCACATTTTTTCAGCAAAAAATATCAGAATATTGTATATTGAATCCGCTAAAACAGTTAACGAAATGACCCTTAACGAGCTTGTTAAGCTAACAATGCTTTGAACAACTGAGCCCTGGTCTTTACTTTTAGTATGGTAGCATCAGGGCTCTAGATAAGGCTCAGTTGGATGCGCATCCAACTGGTATTCAGGAGGTTGCGGACTTGACTCCTCTCCCGCTGGGTTGACAACATTCTTTCATGGAGATTGATCGCAAAGTATTTTCTATGGTCATTCTCTCCTTTCCGCTGATTCAAGAAGGGCAGTTGTCAGTTTCTGGTGAAAGAAAGTGCACAATACTGACCATGCTCGATATGACCCCAGTGGGTTGACTGGGCCTGAAAACCTCAACATAAACAAACAAACAAACAAGATCAGTCTCTTTTTTTTTTTTTTTTTCAACAAAAAATGGTGGATATTTTTCTTGTTTCACCATGAAAATGCAGCTCGTGGGTATTCATTAGAAGTGCCTCTGTGAGGCACTTCTAATGAGTACCCATAAACTATGTTTTTGTGGAGAAATAAGAAAGCTATTTTGATAATCCGTATTTAGAACCATGGTAGTATGAAGAATTTCTGCGTTTTTTTTATTGAAGTCTTGTGTGGTTTCATTGCATGTTATTGTGTATTCTTTTTTCAATCCATTTTTTTTTTTTCAGACATACTGGGTAAACCATTTTAATATGATCTTGAGAGATTCTAATTTACATGTATTAACCCTTGTCCTGCTGAATAAATTAACATGCCACACCCGCTTCTAATTGTCAGCCAATCAGATTACTTGATTCAGGTTGTTGATACAAATTTACATACTGAATGACGAACAGTGCAGATCCAGATCAGTTGGCTTCTGGATCTACACTGTTTGCAAAGATGGGTCATATCTAAGTTTAGCAGTACAAGGGTTAAGAAATGCTTATATTCAGAATAACAAGAATTTACCTTGAGCCTAACTTTTTGGACAGAAAATCTCAAGTCCTTACTATGCTTATCCTATATAACTTAACAACTCCCTGTTGATGTGTCTAAAAGCTGCTGGGTGGGTGGCAATCAGTGTAGACCCTGATCAGATGTTGCATCAGTCTGTCTGTCCCGGTACTTTAGCCACGCACTCTGGAAAACAGGGAAAACAGAGAAAATGGTGAAAAAAAAATTCCCTGCAGGGAAAAATCAGGGAATTTGAAATTTTGCTGAAAATCAGGGAAAAATCAGGGAATTTCAAAAAAGCTTATCTTTGTAAGGTCAAAATATTCAAATTTTATAGCTGTTCAGATGTGGCTACTGGTGGTTTCTTTCTGCCATATGCTTAAAATACCTGCAGATCTAATCTTACTTAAAGGTGGAGTACTTGTTTGCTGTATATTCTGTTTTTTCTTTTTCTCATTCCGAAGTGGACATTTTATTGCAAACCCAATGTCTGTCATTAAATTAATTAAGAATATTGTGACAGCATTGTGTATAAACATGTCACTTGACAGCAGTTGAATCAGTATATGACTTCTAAAAGTAGGGGCCATTGCGATAATATTAAGGTTTTTAATCAGGGAAAATCAAATCAGGGAAAAATCAGGGAATTTGATTGCTAAAAATGTGTGGCCACCCTGTTTAGATTATCAGTTGGTGACATTTTACAGATATTTACCAGTATATTTTCCCAATGAAAAAGTGCCTTGGCAAATGTCTGTGCCCATGCTTTTATACAAAGGATGTCGTGATTGTCATCATTCAGCCTAAAAAATGTCGCAATACTTACATCAACAAAGAGAACACAATATTTCAAACAGAGAAAACAAAATGAGTAGCTTGTCTGTGATATTTTTTTTTACACTGATAATCTGCATGTTTTTGTTTGAGCGGCACCATGCGAAAATGTGTCTTTGGGCCTTTTAACACTTAAAGTGCCAGTCACGACTATTGTCGTCTGCTTTGTCTTCTGCCCGTTACTTTAAAAGTCATTTCTGCAAACAGTGTGGACCCAGATCAGACTGCTCCTTTAGGAGCAGTCTGATCTGGGTCCACACTGTTTGCCTGTATGCAAAAATAGGTTTGAAAAGTTTGCAAGAATATTCAGCAGACAACATAAACAGACGACATTTTCAGATGCAGGTTTTCTTGGCGTTTTATGGGATAAAAACATTAAAACATAGCTCCAGATTAGATTTTTTTTTCAGCCAAAAAGTACTGATATTTTTCTTATTTACCCGTGAAAATATATGTTGTGGGTACTCATCAAAAACTGAATAAACTCTCCCACACTATATATTGGAAGAGTCCTTTTTCCATTTTTGGTATGTCAGGCTATATGATGTAGATATTCCTAAAGAAAAATGGTTGAACTATTTGCAAACAGTGGAGACCCTGATCAGATGCCACATTCTGCGGCATCTGATCTGGGTCTGCACTGTTTGCCAGTTACCCGTTTCTGCGTCTCCAGTCTTCAATGGGTTAGAAGTGCCTCACCCACAACATATGTTTTCATGGAGAAATAATGGAAAATATTACGTGGATACCCCTCTTATCTGGGGCTGTGGTAAAGGTACAGATCAGCAAGCAGTCGCACAGTCTGATAAGAACCATTCCTGTGCATCAATATATTCCACAATATCAAGTGAATCAGTGTGCACACAGCGTAGGTTCTGATCTGACTTTGCAAACACACAGGCTGATCTGGGCTTTCGCTGTCTGCATACATGTATATTCCTAAGATCCCAAAGATACATTTGCACATGAAGTGGCTTATTTGCTTTTGAAATAATCAGTTTTGAATCTTCGCATGGAAAACACATGAAACTTAACCCTTGTCCTGCTGAACCCAGATATACCCTGCCTTTGCAAACAGTGTACATGTACATTGTAGATCCAGATCAGTTGGCTTCTGAAGGCCAACTGATCTGGATCTACACTGTTTGCCATTAAGTATGTGAATTTATAGCAACAATCCGGATCAAGTAATCTGATTGGCTGAAAATTAGAAATGGGCGTGGCAGGACAAGGGTTAACACAATGCTGGGTAAAAATTTCAGCAGACTACATTATGGACATTTTGAAATATTTTCCTTAGAAAACGTGCTCTGATAGTCCATGCAAATTGTTGCCCGAGGAGACAGTTTGCATGGAATGTCAAAGCCTGTTTTGACTTTGAAATTTCAAAGTCTGTTTTCTGGGGGGAAAAAATAAGATAAAGTATTTTCATTTTGTTATCTGCTGAATTTGCCCAGAGAGTGGCAAACATGTTAAGTCTCAGACTCACTAATTTATGTCTCAAAAAACTCTGTTTTATGCAGTGCCTCACTATTTTTTTTCTCCCTTTTTGCTTAATAAAACTCTGTTTTATACAGTGCCTTACTATCCTTTTTCTGAAATTTCCCTTTTTGCTATATAAATAAGGACCTCACAATTTTTTTTCCAGAATCTGACTAATTTTTATTCTGAAAACTTAACATGTCTGGAGTGATAAAGATTTAAAAAATGTTAACTGTCAGTGAAAGATTGTTTTTCGCAGTTGTGATCTGCATGTTTTGTTGCTTTTAATATCAATACTGATTCCCTGTCTATATAGGAAGAAAACGCGGATTCTGGGGAACCAGTGGTAAGTGTTGCATGCAAATCAAGGAAAGTGGGAACCAGCACTCATAGTTTCAGTACTCACCCAACCCTCCTAAAGGCAGTAGTAAACTTCACAAAAAAAGTAATCTTCCTAGAAAATAGTGCAACATTTTTCGGAGATCATCTCTTACAAGACAACTTAAAGAGAATTGATGGCATCCAACAAGATGGGGTTCTTTTTTCTGCCTAAGAATAGAGTAAATGTTCTAAAATTTTGAACACTTTATTTAATACTATTTTTTTTGGCCAAAATTTTGCTTTTTATGCCCTTGTTTCTAAAACTGAAGTGGAATGGCAAACAGTGTAGACCCTGATTAGACTGCTCCTTCAGGAGCACTCTGATCTGGGTCTACACTGTTTGCATATGTCATTTTGTCAGACACTTTGGTGTACGAAATTTAAGGACATTTACCATATGCAGATTTTTCTTAGTTCTCCATGAAAGTGTATACTGTGGTCACTCATTAGAAGTGCCTCAGTGAGGTACTTCTAATGAGTACCCACAACATAAGTTCTCATGGAAAAACAAGAAAAATAATTTTTGGAAATAATATATACAATAAGGTGTCATTCATACCTATGTGATGACATTCTTGAATAAAATTCAGCTAATATGGATGTTGCAAGCTTGTATACTCAGTTATATGACATGCCTATCTAGACATTTAACACAAGATTTTGCATATATACACATGTAACATGAGAGTTTGCAAGAGATTTTGCAACTGAATTGTGGCACAACATTCTGGAACTAACCCCCAACTGTAGTACATGTACCTGTTTATTTTTTAACCTTCAACATGCAGGATTTGATTTAATTGCACAACATTTTAAATTTTGTTTTTGTTTTTTTTCTTAATTTTCTGGAAAACAGGACTTGATATTTCCTTTGAAGATGGCTTAAGGGGGAATTGATACTTTCAAGGAAGGCAACCCTTTAAATTTGTTTTGTGTCCCTTATGAAAAGCCTGCCATGGCTCAGTTGGATGCCCGTTCTACTGGTGATCAGGAGGCTGTGAGTTTAATCCCCACTGCATCTGGCAACATTCTTTCATGGAGATTAATCATGGCATTTTTTCTATGGTCATTTTCACCCCTCCTCTGATTCAAGAAAGGCAGTTGTCATGTTCTAGCAAAAGAATGTGCACAAGTACTGGTTAACCACTTGGAGGACTAAGGCTGTGCAGGAAAAGTGTGGTTAGGTAAACTTATGGGCTCTGACCTTAAAAGTGTTCACTGGGCAAACCAGAGAATCACTAACGTTGTCTCCCTGGTAAAGAATGGCAAAAAAAAAAAAAAAAAAAATATCTGCCTTGTGTAGCCAATACCTTTAAAAGAGATGGAAAATGCTTTTTTCTTAAAGAAACAAAAATAGTGCTGTTTTGTGGGGAGCTTGCTTAAAGAGTAATGACCAAATGCTGTAACTGTAGAAACTGTACCTTTTGTCATGTATACCCAGTGAAGACTCAGATGTACGCTCAGTGAAGACATGCCCCCATAGAAGACTCAGATCAGACTTTTTCAACGATTTCTTCATGTTGACAGCATAGCATCAGATACAGCACTTTTTTCAGTCAAAAATATGGAAATTTTTCTTATTTCTCCGTGAAATGTACATTGTGGGTACTTATTAGAGGTGCCTCATCAAGTACCCACTAAATATTTTGTCTTGTAGAAGTAAGAAAAATATCATCTAGGGATAAAGACTAAAAATTTCGATTTAATTTTTAAAGCACCAATTACAACTGCATCAGACAACAATACTTTTATTTCTTTATTTATTTATTTATTTTTTTTTTTTTTTTTTCAGAGAAAAGTCTTGACATTTCATGTGAATTGTCTGCTTGGCAGACATGTGAATTGTCTGCTTGGCAGATGATTTGCATGAAATGTCAAGACTTGTTTCTCTGAAAAATAAAAAAAAAATTGAATGTGGTCTGCTACAGATTTTGCTTTGGCGCTTTAAAGTTTAAGGGCCCTGACTGCCAGAAACGAATATTTAACATCTGGAGCCATGGCCAACTGGATCCCTGTTAGTCTTTTTCCCTGTCATCTGCTTACCCCCACTTATCTGGAGCTATTTGAGAATGAAGACTTGATCAGGCTGTGTTGATGTGCAAATAACCCAAATCCTTCAGTGTACACCATTAGGTTATTATTTCACTTTTGGGCTCTCATTGTTGGTACTGCTTGTTTCTAACCTCTTTGTTAGCCTGGCTGTAGAAGATTACAATAGTGTGCATGTATTTTTGTTACCATTTACTTTGTTTTCATAACCATAATAACCTTAAACATTGGGACAGGTAGGCCTGTGCAAACAATGTAGACCCAGATCAGACGCCACAGAATGTGACCTCTGATCAGAGTCTATATTGTTTGCCACTCATCCAGCGATGTTTTAGGGATATCGACAGGTAGTGGAACAAACTTTTCCAAATTTTAGGAAAAGTGTGGTAAGTAGATAAGGTGTCCCAATATTTAGGATAAATACCGGGTGGATAACTATATACAAATATGCATTCATCAGCACAGATCTATTAGACCATTGGTCTTATTGTATGCCTAAAAACCCTGTTGTGCTTTCGTTAAATGTCCTAAAACTTTATTCACCAAAAGTTCTGACAAAATAGTATATGTAAACAGTGCAGATCCAGCTCCATTAGTCTGAATAGGGTCAACACTCTGCCATTTGGTTAGAAATTTTAGAAACAATGGCATAAAAAGCAAACCAAAAGAGTATGAAATGAATGTTTGAAATTTTAGGGCATTTTACATGTTGAATGGACATATTGTTACTAACTGTAGTGTATTACATTTTATATTTATAAAGTCGACTCTTGTTTTGTATCTGGACTTACCGTATTAGACCTAATTACCGCACAGACCCGTATAAGCACACAGTTCTTAGTCTTCAGATTACAGATCGTGTACTTTTATTTATTGCCTTATTAGAGCATATGTTGTTGGTACTCATTTGAATTGCCTCGACCTGTCTGAAAAATTCAGTCAACTGTCATCATCTTGACTTCACTTATCTCGAATAACCACTTATCTTGAAGTGGAAATATGGTCCCTATTTTAACATGGAAATCTAACAACAGGTAACAAAATGTTGTGGAAAAGAGGAGAAATTGCAGGAGCAATTTCTCCCCTTTTCCACAATATTTTCAATATATCTCTAACTTCAGGAGTCAGATTACATAGTTATTTGTGAAATGTGGTTGTTCAGCTTGTATGATATGTAGAGCTAGGGATATCTTGAATTTTTTCAGAGAGTTCCCTGGATTTTGAGATAACGAGAGTGGACTGTATTGATATTTTCCTTATTGCTGCACAAAACTGAATTTTATTGGTACACATTAAATGTATCTTGTTAGAGTACCCACAACATATGTTGTCATGGAGAATTAAGGAAAATATTTTTCTTGATAACCCTCTTATCTGGAGTTATGCTATTACAGTCACAGTCTGAATACCAGCATGTGCATTTTGGGTATGTCAGACTTAGATTTTATAATACAAGAATCATGTGAGTAGACATAGTATTTACAGGTTCAGATACAGTGCTTGCATTAAGGGAAGTCTGGGAGTCAGAGAATCCCACAAATTGCCCTGGGACTTCCAAAATCAATGTCAGGAAGTCTGGGACTCCTAACTTTTTAAAGGTATTTAGTTATTTATAGCAAAAATTTAGAATGAATTTGTGCTATTTAGCTTAAGAATGGCGCTTTTACTCCATAAATGAGAGTTTAAGAATACTGAGGTTGAATTTCTGAAAGTGAGTGAAAAAATTTGATCTGCAGGATTTCCAGATATTGGAGCTAGAAAGTCCTTGGACTTCCTGATTTTGACAGTTAGTGCAAACACTGTCAGATAACAGTAACAAAACAAAATAACACTGATAAAAGAACAAAGAACTACATAGGGTTCAGGATAAGATACTTCTTTTATTTCTAGCATTATGTATGTATAAGTTGTCTGTGTTTTAGTTTTGGTAAGTGTTAAGAAATTTTTAACAGTAAAATCTTGGTTTAAAACAGAAAAGCTTTTGAGGGAAGTAGCCAATTTTGCAAAGGGAGGCAAATTAATTGTCATCTTTTGCAAAATTTGTTACTTTACTTTGTTACACGATAACCTCTTTATAACACGGATGCTAGGATCCAAAGTGTAAGCTAAACGTATTGTATCAGAACAAAACTATCTAGATTATATAGAAAAATGACCATAAAATTTGTTTGGATACAACACTATTGGGGTCCACCTTTAAACCGTCTTATATCCAAACCGTCTTATATAAATCAATCATCTTATATAAAGAGGTTTCAGTGGAATAAATTTTGGTCTCATTATTACCGGTCTTTATTCTGTAATTTTTAGAAATTCAATGCTTCCTGTAGGTCCAGAGAAGACGTTTGTTTTGTTTGTTTGTTTTTTTTTGTATTTTTCAACTGAAAGATACTAATATTTTTCAGAATTCTCCATGAACAGAAAACCTGTTATGGGTACTCATTAGAAGTGCCTCGCCAAGGTGCTTCTAATGAGTACCCACAACATATGTTTTTATCAAGAACTGGAGAAAATTATCCCAGAATTATCATCAGATACATCTCCTTAACAGGTCCTGGGCCCAGTTGTTCAAAGTGTCCTTTGCTTAACCAGCTTGTTATGGGTCATTTCATTAACTGTTTAAGCGGATTCAATGCACAATATTCTGATATTTTTTGCTGAAAAAATGTGAGTAGCTTTTGCAGTGAAAAAGCTACTCACATTGTTTTCAGCAAAAAATTTCAGCACCTTTGCATATCACTCCGTGTAAATCTTAACGAATTGTTAACTAACAATGTTGTTAGCTTTGAACAGCTGGGCCCTGGTTTACTGTATATATATTGTACCTTTGGATTCACACAATTCAATTAGCGATTTTAATTGTTTGTTTGTTTAGACAAACGGTCCGATTGATGGTTATTCAGCAATATCCCAGGTCGACAGACAGAGGGCGGAGCCAGAACAAATACGCATCTGGAGAGAGGAAAATGCCAGAAGAATAGAAAAGAAAGGTACAGACAGCCAGAGCTCCAGATAAAAGGAGTCATAAATTTTCATGGTTCATAGCTCCAGGCAGTTATCAGTTTCTGGCGAAAGAATGTGCACAATACTGGTTAACCCCTTAGAGGACTAAGCCTGCCCAGTAAACGTGTAGTTTGGTAAACTGACCGCACTCGATATGACCCCATTGGGTTGACTGGGCCGTAAAACCTCAACACAAACAAACAAGCTCCAGATAACCCAGAAGTATTGTTGTTTTTCTTAACCCTTGTCCTGCTGAACCAGGATATACCCTGCCTTGCAAACAGTGTAGATCCAGATCAGTTGGCTTCTAAAGAAGCCAACTGATCTGGATATGCACTTTTTGTCTTTCAGTATGTGAATGTATATCAATTATCTGGATCAAGTAATCTGATTGGCTGAAAATTGGAAGTGGGCATGGCATCTTTATTTATTCAGCATGACAAGGATTAATTCTTGGAGAAGTAAGAAAAATATTTATCTGGATACCCCTCCAATCTGGAGCTAAGTTACTCGACTATGAAAAAAATTCAACCTTTAAAATGGGGAATTGCGAATTGCTTAACCCATTATATTTTCACATTTTTTGGTCTCGGCTTAGCCTCAGGCTATTGAAAATGGCATTTGCCAAGCCCATTGGCAAGAACTTTTCGGTGTCAATCTCTATATGAAAAATAATCAAAATATTCCTTACAGTTGAAAAATTAAGGCCATTTCCACTTACTGACTATAGAAAATATGTTTGACCGTTGCTATGCCTCCATCATTGAACAATGTCATTTGGCAATTTCTTAGGCTAAATCTTATCAATATTAATGTGTATATGACATTTTATCAAAATTTCCCATATTGAAGACATATGGCTATTTCCTTATTTTCACATTCTTGCCTTAGCTTAGCAATGAAAAATGGCGAACCTATTGGCTAGATCTTTTCAGTATTAATCTTTGTACAAAAATTTGCAAAATATTCGCCGGCCTTGGTGGCTCAGTTGGATGCGCCGTCCGACTGGAGACCAGGAGGTCGCGGGTTCAACCCCCGCAGAGGTTGGCAACATTCTTTCATGGAGATTGATCATGAAATATATTCTACGGTCATTCTCTCCCTTCTGCTGATTCAAGGAGGGCAGTTGTCAGTTTCTGGCGAAAGAATGTGCACAATATTGGTTAACCGCTTAGAGGACTAAGCCTGCCCAGTAAACGTGTGGTTAGGTAAACTGACCACGCTTGACATGACCCCATTGGGTTGACTGGGCCGTAAAACCTCAACACAAACAATTGCAAAATATTCCTGACAATTCAAGAGTCACGGCTCTAACTGACCACAGACATGCTGACTCACAAGTTGATTATATGGTACATTCAAAAGTCAACCCGAACTCATTGTATGCTGGGTAATTTTGCATACTTTTTTTTTTTTTTTGTCGTCTGGATTTTTTTTTTTTAAACTAATTTTTTCAAAAAAATCTTTCAGGAATACCATCAGTGTGTCAAACAGTTTGGATCCAGATCAGGCCCGACATTTTGTCGGGCCTGATCTGGGCCCAAACTGTTTGCAAAAGTTATCAGCAGACGACAAAAGTCGCCACTAGCGGGAAAGATTTAAGGTAGTAAGTATTTTGATCAACAGTCTTCAAAATGGCAATACCCAGTATTTGGCATCTTCTTGAAATTGTATTTTACATGTAACATTTTGCTTATACTTCAGATGAGGAAGAAGCAAAAAGGAAGGAAGAATGGAAAAATATAGCAAAGAAAGAATTAGATGATTGGTACAAACACCACGATGAACAATTAACTAAGACAAAGGAGAATAACCGGTAGGTACCAGATGCTGAGCTTTAATGTTTAGCACCCTGGGTAATTATTTCAGCAGATATTATGAAGTATTTTTGCTGGAAGATAGGGTTTGATATTTTATGCAAATTGTCTCCTCTCAGGAGATACTAATCACATAGTATAGGACCCTCTTTCACCCTTAAAGTGCAAACAAACATTCTTTAAAAATTTTTTTCTCTTTGTCAAGAATATAAAGGTTGACATTTCATATGAATATGAATCATCTACCTAGCAGATGATTAACATCTGTCAAGCCTTACATTCTTGAGAGAATAAACAAGATACATGTATTTTAGAATGTTGCTCTTGAAGGGTTGTCTGTATGAAACTATTTTTTTAATTTATCCATTCTTCACATTCTGAACTTTCTCAGCTTTAAAGCTAATTTACTCATCAGTCTTGCATAGTTTTCCTATACCTTATTTACCCTAAAGATTTTGACACATTAGCTCATTATTGTGTGCTAAGATATGAGGAAGTCCATTTAACCCATAAATGCCTAGTGTCCCATAAAAAAACATTGGCAGACAGTGTAGACCCAAAATCAGACACTGCATTCCAAAATGCTGCAGAATATGGCATCTGATCTGGGTCTACTCTGCATTAAATACAGAAATTTCTTTCAAAACATGGTATGAATAAAAACTAACCAGGTACCCCTTCTATTTGAAAATGATCTGTCCAAAGAATTGAGGTAGAAGAGTTAACCCTTGTCATGCTGCATAAATTAAGATGCCTCGCCCACTTTTAATTTTCAGCCAATCAGATCGCTTGACCCAGATTGATGCTATAAATTCACATACTTTAAGGCACACAGTGCAGATCCAGATCAGTTGGCTTCTTTAGAAGCCAACTGATCTGGATCTACACTGTTTGCAAAGACAGGTATATCAGGGTTCAGCATGACAAGGGTTAAGTAGGCATAGATGGGTTAACTACCTATTGAAATATTTTAATCGACTGAATGAGTGGCAAACAGTGTAGACACTGATAGCTGCTGCATACCAAGAGCCTGGCAGGTTATTTGGATCTACACTGCTCACAAAGGCATGTCTGTTCAAATACTTAGGGTAAATATGGTCTATGAAAATAGTTTAAGTGATTTAGCTTCTGAACTTCTTTGTTTTTCAAACTAATCCACACTTGCATTTTCTTCATAATACTGCATTCTCACCAAAACCTCACTGCAATATTGTTCTTTGTCTTTTAAAAATGATAAACTATCCCTGTTGGATAGAAGGTGACATGCACTGACTTGTTTTTGACATGTACATAAAGCCTCCTTTTTACCACATTTTGCCTGACAAAATTATCTACCCAAAAATCCGGCCTCGGTGGCTCAGTTGGATGCGCCGTCCGACTGGAGACCAGGAGGTAGCGGATTCAACCCCCGCCGAGGTCGGCAACATTCTTTCGTGGAGATTGATCATGAAATATTTTCTACGGTCATTCTCTCCCTTCCGCTGATTCAAGAAGGGCAGTTGTCAGTTTCTGGCGAAAGAATGTGCACAATACTGGTTAACCGCTTAGAGGACTAAGCCTGCCCAGTAAACGTGTGGCTAGGTAAACTGACCGCGCTCGACATGACCCCATTGGGTTGACTGGGCTGTAAAACCTCAACACAAACAAAATCTACCAAAAAATATTCAGGCAGAGATGCTCAAACAGCTTGTAGCTCTAGATAAAATGGGTATTAAAGTTTGTTTTTCTTATTTCTCCATGAAAACATACATTGTGAGGACTCATTAGAAGTGCCTCAGGGAGTCACTTCTAATGAGTACCACAACATATGTTCTTGTGGAGAAATAAGAAAAATATCAGTACTTAATTGCTGAAATGCCATCGTATGTAGAGCTCTGAGTGATGTGTATTAAAGAGCTCCAGCTTTATGGCAAACAGTCCAATTGTACAGGGAAAATATGGTGTCTTAAATGTCCTGAAATGCCAAACACTTCCATACTTTTTTGGCCCAAATTTTGCTTATTATGCAGTTGCTTCTTAAAATAGTGGAATGGCAAACAATATAGACCCAGATCAGACTGCTCCTTCAGGAGCAGTCTGATCAGGATCTGCACTGTTTGCCGATTCATTCTATCAGACACTTTGGTGTACGAAATTTTAGGACATTACCGTATACAAATGGTGAAGTCCTTGACCATATGCATCATGGCTGTCCATTCTTGGTCCTACACCATTTGTGACAGTGTGACACCTTAAACTTGCTGAATTAAGGGAAAGGGATACATTTTCAAGGGAGGCAATTCAGTCAAAATTGTTTTTGCATCCCTTCTGAAAAAAGGTCTACTCCAAAAGAAGAGAATTTGTTCCCTTTCTTTTGGAGTTGGGAGCACATTCTTTCCTGATAAAGTAGATCACTTTACGGAATGGGATTGGTTTGCCGGAAAGCAAATAAGAGATCACAAAAGTTGTCTCCCTTAGAAATATGGCAGAGTTTAAAAAAAAGTTTATTCAATTCCTTTAAATGTCAGCAGAAGATATTACAGAATATTTTACCACTGATGAGGTGCACAGTTAACATTCTTATCCCACCTTGGATTCTAACTAATATCCATAAAATACTACTAATGTTCTTTATCATTGCAAGTAGTGAGCATAGTTCTAGATCTTTTATGCCAAAAACTATTGACATTTTTCTTATGTCTCCAAAAAAACCAAAACAAATGTTACAGTTGTCACTGGAACTACAATTGTGATGATTACTCTCAAGACCTAGGTTTTCATGGAGATACAAGAAAAGATATTTCCTGGACACTCCAGGCCCCGAGGTTATAAAACTTTTTTCATGCTCATCTCAGCTGAGCATGTTATTTTCTCTGCTAATAAATATGAAAATGCCAACAACAGTTGGCATTTTCATATTAATTAGCGGTAAAAATTTGATGTTCAACTTTGTTTAGAGCCGGCCTTGGTGGCGCAGTTGGATGCGCGTCTGACTGGAGACCAGGAGGTCGTGGGTTCGACCCCTGCCTAGGTCGGCAACATTCTTTCGTGGAGATTGATCATGAAATATTTTCTACGGTCATTCTCTCCCTTCCGCTGAATCAAGAAGGGCAGTTGTCAGTTTCTGGCCAAAGAATGTGCACAATACTGGTTAACCGCTTAGAGGACTAAGCCTGCCCAGTAAATGTGTCAGGGTGGCCACGCACTCTGGAAAACAGGGAAAACAGGGAAAATGGTGGAAAAAAATTCCCTGCAGGGAAAAATCAGGGAATTTGAAATTTTGCTGAAAATCAGGGAAAAATCAGGGAATTCCAAAAAATCTTATCTTTGTAAGGTCAAAATATTCAAATTTTATAGCTGCTCAGATGTGGCTACTGGTGGTTTCTTTCTGCTATATGCTTAAAATACCTGCAGATCTAATCTTACTTAAAGGTAGAGTACTTGTTAGGTGGAGTACTTGTTTGCTGTATATTCTGTTTTTTCTTTTTCTCATTCCGAAGTGGACATTTTATTGCAAACCCAATGTCAGTCATTAAATTTTGATGCAAAAATATACATCAGTGCAGTTAGAAGCCAAAATGGAATTGAGCAACCGTTGCCCCAGAACTCAAGTAGAAGTGTGTATGCATGCACCAATATCATATTCTTAAGAATGTATCAAGAATAACACAATGACTATAACAAGGGATATAATTAGGGTGTTTTACCATACCATTATGGCTGTATGTAGTACTATGTACATACATTTATACTGGGATTCACAAAAAACAGAGTCCATAATATAAGGTTCATGTTTCTGTTGGGATCATTTGCAGCTGGGAAATTCACATATAGTTAGTATTACTGGAAATTGAAATTTGACAAGATATGGCACTGATCATGCTTTCAGTGTCATTTCTAAACTTTTTATGCACTTGTTTTCTTAGTAATGTGTTATTTAGAGAATATGGCATCACTGCTTCAGTGTTCTGCATATTAGCATGTTACATGAGGAACCCATTTGGTCATTTTAATTTTTTCAGTGGGTCAGCACACACTAAGCTTGTAGACAAAATGACAAAACTTGTAAGCCTACAATAAAAAATTGTTTGTTTGCAATTGCCAACCTACCCACACATTTTGCTCCTACTCAAATTATTATTTTGCTTTTCCAGAACAAGTTTTCTTTCTTCATGGCTGTATCATTAAAAAGCTAATATAAAGCAAAATTTGCTTTAAACTGACATATGAGTATGTGTATTGCTAATTACTGTTGCATAATCAATTGATATCAAGACTTGTTCCCAATTTGAAAATTCTAGTCTTCATACCCACCCCTTGAACACATGAAAAAAGAAAATCCCAACCTGTCTATCCATTCCTTGAACATCTGAATAGGTAATTGCAAACAAGCAATTTTTAAGAATGGCTTTAGACAGTCTACCATGTAACCACAAAAAAAAAGAACAAAAAACCCCTACTGTTTTAATAAATTGGAGGTGAAGGTGTGGCTACAAGGGGAGATTGGAGGCCATATATTTTACCAGTTTTGATTTTGACTATCATGAAAGTAAATTAGCACATGTACATCATATTTTATTTTAGATAAATTTTCATTTAATAAAGAATATTGTGACAGCATTGTGTATAAACATGTCACTTGACAGCATTTGAATCAGTATATGACTTCTAAAAGTAGGGGCCATTGTGATAATATTAAGGTTTTTAATCAGGGAAAATCAAAAATCAAATCAGGGAAAAATCAGGGAATTTGACTGCTAAAAATAAGTGGCCACCCGGATGTGTGGTAAGGTAAACTGACCACGCTCGACATGACCCCATTGGGTTGCCTGGGCCGTAAAACCTTAACACAAAACAAAAATCAACTTTGTTTAGCAAGAAAGAATTTGCATTTGTTAGTAATTTGAGATTTATTAGCAGGACAAATTTCATGCTCAATTGAGATTAACATATAAAAAGTTTTATAACCTTGGGGCCAGAGCTATGCCAAAGTTACCATCTTGCTTTTACCCTTGCTTAACCCATTAAATCACCATTCATAATTGTGGCAGATGGCATTCTAAAGTTTTCTTGTTTTACTTTTTGGAGAAAACAAGACTTAAGACTCCATATTTCATGTAGTCAACACTTATTTCTCAAAAAACAAAAAATAAATAAAGAAAAAATAAATAAATAAATAAAAAATAAAGAAAAAAAATATTACACCTGTCACTGATCTGATTTAATAGCTCAGCTGGTTGAAGCATTGGCCTTCAGATCAGGCAGGAAGCATTGGCCTTCAGATCAGGAAGATGTTGTTTCGATCCCCAGCTGGATCAAACCTAAGACCTAATAAATTTGGTACTAACAGCTCTTCTTTGGTGCTCAGCATTAGCTATGAATGGTCACTTCATTGTGACTGGTGGTAGTATCATGTTAGTGTGTCAGGGCCAGAAATTTTGTTTTTAGGCGACACTATAAAATGGCATCAATTCCCACATCACACCTGTCGTCTGCTGCATTTGTGATTGGCACTTTATGGCTTAACACTGCTTTGTATTGCTTTCAGAAACATGGCTCTAGATACAAGGGGGTATCAGGTAAATAAAATAATATTTTTCTTATTTCTCCATGAAAGCATATATTGTGGGTACTCATTAGAAGTGCCTCAGCGAGGCGCTTCTAATGAGTACCCACAATATATGTTTTCATGAAGAAATAAGAAAAATATCAATATTAAATGTTTGGTTGAAAAAGCGTCTTATCATGAGCTATGCAGAAATATACTTGTGCACTGAAGTTAAAACTGGCAGGTGAGCAACCATAGCTCCATATAATAGTAAATCTGGTAGATACCATAAAACCATTCTAACAAGTAAAAAATCGTTGATCATTTAAGCAGGCTGATTCATTCCTTCACTGTTCATATTTAAGGTAAAAAACCCATTCTTACATTGCATGTCAGTTCTATTCAGCATTGACTCTAGGAGATATAAAGAAAATATTTTTAAATTCACTTGCCAGTATTTAAATTCAGAGCTCAAAGAATTAAACTTCTAAATGTGTCTGTCACCGTTTTCAAAATGATGGCTTGGGTGAAGATAATTCCAGGGCAGGGAATTCGAACCCATGCTGTCATTTACACAGCTCCAGATAAGTATCCAGATATTTTTTCTTATTTCCCCACAAAAACATATGTTGTGGTTACTCACTGAGGTGCTTCTAATGAGTACCCACAACATACGTTGTTTGTTTTGTTTGTTTGTTTTTATGGAGAAATAAGAAAAATAATAATACTTTTGATTGGAAAAAGTTCCTAATCTGGAACTATAGCATTTAGAAGTTCAATACAGTTTTAATTTTTATATGTGTATTAGCTCTTCACATTCTGACAATCTTTAATTCCTTCTGTTATTTATATGCAGCAGTGGCCCGTAAGTTAACATATTAATCTATTTGCTGTCCTCACCGATTAAATATCACTTTGTCTTGGAAGAATCTTTACTGTACATTATTCAGACTTTGAAGACCTGTACAGTGAACCCTCGTTACAACAGCATTTGTTTCCAAAGTCGTTGCCATTAAAATGAATTGCTGGTGTACAGAATACTAATGAGCAAACTGACATGTAAGAAAAGTCTTGTTTTGTTCTTATTTCCTCATAGAAAATATGTTTTGGATATTTGTTAGAATTGCCTCAGTGATGCAATTCTAACAAATTTCCAAAACATATGTTTCTTTAAAGTGTTAAATACAACATTATTTGTGACAAATTGTTACCTCTTAAACAAAGGTTTCGTGACAGTCAAATTGTCATTATAACGAATTTTGTCGTTGTATCGGGTGTGGGTATAAAGAGGGTTGTCTGTTGGAGGGTCCATTAAAATCAATTTGAGATAAAGAACATGTAAAAGAACAAAAAATTAGACTCTGTTTGATTGATACTCTTTATATGACAACATTATAGTTTGCAAGGCTGCAGAGGATGGATATCCAGCAAAATATTCTACTTATTTCAGAATGAAAATATTCTGTGGGTGCTTATTAGAAGTGCCACTGCTCAATGAACACTTCTACTGAGTACCAACATTTGTATGTTCTCATAGAGAAAAAAAAGATATCAATACTTTTTTGGTTTAATACAAAAAAAAATACTTAGGGCCACATTTTTTTTGCATAAGTTTTTTTGTTTTTTTTTGTTAACATTTGTATATGATACATGTGTATGTAGTTTATCGAGGGTTGAGCGCAAGACTGACGTAAGTCAGATGGTTGTTTTTCCCCAAACTTAATCTCCTCACCATGAAGGCGTATTGAAGATTACAACATTTCTTTCTGTAAACAATGAAAATTTAGGTGCCATTGCTCGTATGAGCAATGGCACCTAAATTTGCATTGTTTACAAAGGGGTCCAAGTTGCCCCTAAACAAGGGTTTCAAAAAATATGTTTGAGTTACCATAGTCTTGCGCTCAGCCCTCGTTATATTTCAATAAGATATACATACAAAAACTTCCAAATTCTCATTATGTTATGTTTATTTGGAGTATTTCTTTTTTTTTTTAAAAAAAAGTAAAAACAAAACAAAAAAAATAAAAAAAAAAACAAAGAAAAAAACAGAAGGTTAGAAAATGGTGTTAGAAAATTTTCTTTCATGTAGAATTATTTGATAAAATGGTAGAATTTCTAGGGCATATCTGGTGAGGTCAGCATACTATTGTTATAGCAAAATACATGTTTATGTTAAGTGTTCCATTCATGCATTCTGGTGCATTGTGCAAAATTGTAAATACAGGGTGTGTGGTAGGGGCATAGACCCAGAAAAAGAATATAAACTGATGCTACCATAATCACCGCAATATTGGGACAGACAGGCCTGAGCAAACAGTATAATCTCTGGCATCAAATCTGGTTAAAACTGCTCAAATACCTGACCTTGGTCCTGCTGAATCCGGATATACCCTGCCTTTGCAAACAGTGTAGATCCAGATATGTTGGCTTCTGAAGAAGCCATCTGATCTTGATCTGCACTGTTTGTCATTCAGTTTGTGAATTTATATCCACACTCTAGATAAAGTAATCTGACTGGCTAACAATTAGGAATGGGCGTGGCATATAAATTTATTTAGCATGACAAGGTTTATGGTAAATGTAGTATTTGTCAGTTCAAGTCAAAGTTGATTGTCAGTAATAAAGTATTCAAATGTAATATGCACCAGAATGTTTGTAAAGTTGAATGTTATAACTAACATAGGTGTCGTCAGTTGGTACTTGGTGTCATTTTTTTAATATTGTATACAGAATATAATACCAAAAGAAGATCTGTATCAGATTGGATATTCCAGAGGTGATAGTCCTTACATAGGTCTGTGATTTTATGAAGTGTTAAGATGATAATTGATGTTTTCATGGCAGTTCCAGTAGTACCCGCAAAATACATTTTGGTGCAAAACTAACAAAAGTTATCTTTGAACAATGGCTGTATCGGGAGTTGTGTGAAAATAAAAATAAAATAAGATAAAATAAAAAACAATACAGCAAAGGAGTTAAAGAGGAGTAATTAGTGATAATTCGTAGATAATTTTCTCTAGTTCTCCATAAAAACTTATGTTTTTATGGAGAACTAGAGAAAATTATCAAAGAATTATCATCAGAAACTCCTCTTTATCACGTCCTTTGATAATAACAAATACATTATTCACCTATAATGTTATAGTCTTCGTGAAAAGTGCAGGACTGCCTGACAAAACTGGCATTTTTTCATTTTGTCCTGCAAAAAATTCTTTCTGTCCGACAAATGTCCTGTGAATCTTAGCAAAGAAAATAATATTCTGACAACAAATATGCCTTCAGTTCTTCAGATACTTACCAGTCGTGCAAAAGATTTCAGTCTGTCTGACAGCTGTCCTGCATCAGTAGAAAAAATTTCGTGAAGACATGTTAAATGAACTCCAACGATAGTGTTATAAACAGATTGTGGTGTATTTTCAAAATCTGTGTTAGGGCAACAGTAAAAGCCTCTGTATTTGCAGTAGGTGGAGAGTGGGATATTTTTGTATTTCTTCTGTTTCTGCATGCACATTCATTTTTTTTCCCTTATCCCTTATCCTTCTCTGTTTCTCTCAGCTACCACTTCTTATGTCCCTTTGTTGCCCTTTCTCTTGGCCTTTGGGAGATGACAAAATAACCCACAGGGGTTGATGTCGTTATACAAGAACTCAAAATCTAAATGTCCAGCAGCAATAAAAAAAAAAAAAAAAAAAAAAAAAAAAATTATTAATAATTTTCTTGATCAAGAATATAGTAGTTTTTGTTTTCCATATTTGTAATTATGTACCTAAAGGATTGCGTAAGTAATTGGCAATATGATTTTTCAATTTCATGTCATGAACTGGGAATATTGGTGATGGTACCCATATTTAAGTATAGGGATTGGAATAAACTGGGCATATTGAAGCCAGAGGACTTGTCAAGGAGGAGAATTTCCTTATTTCTTATTTCACCGTAACAAAAAAAAAAAGATGTACTGTGGGTACCGAGGCACTTCTAATGAGTACCCACACTACATGTATATGTTGTTATAGAGAATTTGAGAAAATTATCCCAGAAATCATCATATATTCCTATATGATTAAACAAAGTGACCACTAATTCATGTATACCCCTGGCGTGCACCTTCACTAAGGGTGTCAGTCTTTCCCCAATGACCTTCCATGTTTTCATAAAAGCATATTTTGTGGTTACTCATTAGACATGCCTGATGGATATACTTCTAAAAAGTACCCACAACATATGTTTTTATTGAGGAACTGGCATATTTTATGAAGAATTTGAGAAAAATTACCTCAGTATTATCATTAAATACATTTATAAAGCTACAGATAAGAGGGGGTATCCACATATTATTTTTCTTAATTCTCCACAAAAACATATGTTGTGGGTACTCATTAGAAGCGCCTCAGTGAGGCGCTTCTAATGAGTACCCACAACATATGTTTTCGTGGAGAAATAAGAAAGATATCAGCATTTTTCGGATGAAAAAAGCGCCTTATCAGTTGCTATGAATTAACTCCTCCTTTATAGCAATTCTGGTAGCCTTTTTGTAGGTTTTGTTTGACTTGGGCTTTTCTGGTTTGTATTACTGAATTTGCATGGTAAATTAATGAGATGACACATTACTGAAATTATTTTTGTATTTTTCCTAAACATAGGGCCTGACATTTGATCTAAATCATTTTAACCCTTGTCCTGCTGAATAAATTAAGAAGCCACACCCACTTCTAATTTTCAGCCAATCAGATTACGTGATCCCGATTGTTGCTATAAATTCACATACTTAATGGCAAACAGTGCAGATCCAGATCAGTTGGCTTCATCAGAAGCCAACTGATCTGGATCTACAGTTTGCAAAGGCAGGGTATATCCGGGTTCTGAAGGACAAGGGTTAATAGGAGATGATTTTCATGTACGTCCTAATTTGGGGGGAAAATTTGAAAATTGTTTCAAAATTTAAAAGATGAAAAGATAAAATATAATTTCTGTAGACTGTAATTTGTTATTGACATGTATATCTGCATGCCAGTCTTTATGTTAAGCCATGCAAATTTATATAATTACTCATGCCATAAGAAAAGATCTTTTAACTTGTATGTCACCAGTTAAGAATCCCGATTGGCCAGCAAAGTAACACAGTGAGAAAATAGCCTTTGCTATGCCTCTGTCAGTGATCCTGAAAGTAAATAGCCAAGGGCCTGATCAGACTGCATGGTTGCACAGGCTGATCTAGTCCTTCAGTGTCAGCATATGCCCATAGTTTCAGATAAGGCACTTTTTTTTTCAACCAAAATTTGATTAATATTTCTTTTATTCCACCATGAAAACATATTTTGTATGTATTGATTAGAAGCCCCTCGATCAGGTGTATCTAATGAGTACCCACAACATATGTTTTCATGAAGAAATAAGAAATTTATAAGAAAAATATTACAAAATGAATCTGGCGGATTCTCTTATCTAGACTCCAAAGCACATTTTCATATGGTTTATTTCTACAGGTATGTATGTTACTAGTTTTGAAAGTAAGATATATGTCCTAACATTTTGTACACCATAGTGTCAGACAAAATGGCATATGCATACAGTGCAGCCTGAAGGAGCAGTCTGATCAGGATGTACACATTTTGCCATTCCAATCAGTATTTTAAGAAACAAGTGCATAAAAAGCAAAATTTAGACCAAAAAAAGTATGAAATAAAGTGTTCAAAATTTTAGGACATTTACTGTACTTCATTTCTATTAAGTTTGGGTATAAGGCTATTTCTTAGGGCGTCATCCCATACTACCTTGCAATGCATGAAGTAGATTTCATAGAAAAATGCATGTTAATATTCTGAATATGACGGGTCTTGTAACTTCAAAAAGCAGTTCTGGCAGTGATTTTGTTTTATCTCTTTAAGAAGTTGTCCTGGATTTTGTTTTATGCTCCTAAGGATTTTTTTTAATAGATTTTGCTTCACTTTCCCAACGTAAAGGTTTTAGAATGAGTTTCCACCCCATGTAATTGATAATTGAGCCAGCAGATAACAAAACCAACAATAAGACTTCTGCGACCAGCGAATACTCAGATCAGCCTGCGCATCCACGCAATCTGATCAGAGTCTTTGCTGATTACGTATGCCTTCTACAGCCTCCAGGCTGTCCAAAGAGGGAGAAACTTGCCATGATGAATAGGTGTACAGGCTGATCTGAGCCTTTGCTGGTCACACAAGTCTTTATGTAGGTTTTGTCGTGCACAGGCTCAATTTAGTTTGGATTCATAGTTCTAGCTATATCTCTTTCTTCAAAAGAAAAGTTAGATTATTTCTCTATCAGGAGAAAAAAAAACACACACCTTCTGTATAGTTATTGGCAAGATAAATTCTAATGTGTACCCACAAATTTGATTTTAAAAAATATTGATACATGTACTTCTTAGTTGAAGAAAGCATCTAATCTAGAGTTAATGGGGAAACCCCTGTTGTTAGAACTATGCTTAACTAACCCATGTCCTGCTGCTCCGATATACCCGTCCTTTGCAAACAGTGTAGATCCAGATCAGTTGGCTTCTGATCTGGAACTGCACTGTTTGCCATTAAGTACATGTTATGTGAATTTATAGCAACAATCCATATCAAGTAATCTGATTGGCTGAAAATTAGAAGTGGGCATGGCATCTTAATTCATTCAGCAGAACTATGCTTAATATATTCTTCAGACAGAACTCCAGAATTTTTTCTCTATTTCTGCATGAAACATATGTTATGGGTATTCATTAGAAGCACCTCACTAAGGCACGTTTAATGAGAATCACAACATGTTTTCATGGAGAAATAAGAAAACTGTCAGTATTTTTCATTAGGAAAATGTGCTTTGTCTGGAATTGTGTTTATAGCACAAGTTACTATTTTTTGCGGTTAACCCTTGTCATGCTGAATAAATTAAGATGCCACGCCTTCTTCAAATTTTTAGCCAATCAGATTACTTGATCAAGGTTGTTGATACAAATACATACTTAATGATAAACAGTGCAGATCTAGATCAGTTGGCTTCTTCAAGCCAACTGATCTGAATCTACACTATTTGCAAAGGCAGGGTATATCCGGGATCAGCAGGACCAAGGTTAATATAGGGCCAGTGTGTTTTGTTGATGTTCTGAGGTTTACACCCCTTTCAAAAGTGTTTCAGTTACCAACTTGTCCGCCAGTCTTGGTGGCTCAAGCGAATGCGCCTTCGACTGGTGATCAGGAGGTTGCGAGTTTGATCCCAACTGGGTCCGGCAACATTTCTTTCATGGAGATTATCATGAAATATTTTCTGTGGTCATTCTCTCCTTTCCGCTGATTCAAGAAGGGCGGTTGTCAGTTTCTGGCAGAAGAATGAGCACAAGTTCTGATTAACTGTTTAGAGGACTAAGCCTGCCCAGGAAAAAGTGTGGTTAGGTAAACTGAATGTGCTCGACATGACCCTTATGAATTGACTGGGCCATAAAACCTCAGCACAAACAAATCAACTTGTATGGTTTTACATGCTTTCATTGAGCACCCATGCATTCATAGTCAGTTAGTCATTCATAGAAAGATGGGTAAAATCAAAAGAAGGGAAGAGAGGGGTAAATGTTCACATTTGAACAAGTCCTGATTCTTTGATGATGTGTAGTAAATTGCTAGCTGAATAACAAACAGTACAGACCCTGGTCAGACCTTTTAAAGTCAAATTTGGTCCAGCTCATTAAAGATTGGTTACAGACCAATTTCAGACCAAAAAAATGGCAGTTTCTCAAGCCCTGCTATGTGCGGTATAACAAATGTAACTAGGGTGTTAACCTTTAACCTTTACCAATTTCTGGGCTAATTGAGCAGACGACAAAATTGTGACATTTTCTTATTTTTCCAGAAAACAGAATTTGACATTTCATGCAAATTGTCCAGTAGAGACAATTTTTGTATGAAATGTCAAATTCTGTTTTCTGGGATTAATAAGAAAAATATTTCAAAATGTCATCTGCTGAAAATTGTACCCAGAGTGCTAAACGTTAATACCTGCTGCCTTACAATAAATTAGTTATTTTATTTGCTTTTAAGAACTGCAGCAAACGAACAACAGTGAGTAAAATTGTCATCCCATCATTAACAAAACAGAATCCCACACAAAAGAAATTAACCAGAAATTAAAACATTCATACTTATTAACAAGAGAAGCGTCTGCTTACAGGTTTGGATCACAAGGTCCCAGGTTCGAATCCCACTGGTGGGGGAGTGGGGGGTGGGTGATGGTTGGGTGAGGCAAAGGCGTCATGTGTCTTGCATCACTGGGGCATCCATCTGATATTGGCTTACAGTTTTGCAAGGCCTGCTACCCTTGCAGCGGTTAAGGGTAGAGGGGGAATGTTTTTATTTCTTTTATTTCTTCTGTTTCTTCACTTTCATTTTCCTCTTTCTCCCCTGTCCCTCTCTTTCACTTCCTCTTCTATCTCTTTTATCTCTCTTCTCCCTTTCTCTGGGAGATGACACAAAATGACCCACAAGGGTTAACGTGCTGTTAAACACCAACACAATCAATCAAATCCCACTGGAGGCAGAATTTAGCTCATGACTATAGTGCTTCATTGGACAGACTTTTATTATCATCTTCATCGTCTAGATATGTCTTAGATAATGTTAAAAGGGATGTAAAACCATCCTCATCAAGCCACTCTCTTAACCCTTGTCCAGCTGAATAAATTAAGATGCCACGCCTACTAATTTTCAGCCAATCAGGTTACTTGATCCAGATTTTTGCTATAGAATTGCATCCTTGATAGCAAACAGTGCAGATCCAGATCAGTTGGCTTCTTTAGAAGCCAACTGATCTGGATCTACACTGTTTGCAAAACAGGGTACATCTGGGTTCAGCAGGACAAGGGTTAAGAAAAAAGAATTGCATGAAGCAGTCTTAGCTTACAATACAGAATCAATTTTTCAGTACTAGTCCATTTGCAGAAAACGGTCTTAGCTCCAGATAAGAGGGTTATACATATAATATTTTTCTTATTTCTACATGAAAACATATGTTGTGGGTATCCATCAGAAGTGCCTCGGCAAGGTGCTTATAATGAATACCCACAACATATGTTTTCCAGAAAAAGTATTAATACTTGTTGGTCAAAAATTGTGCCTTATCTGGAGCTATATATAAACAGTTCAATATTAAGACATGTTTGTTCAGATTATTATACAAGTTTAATTTTTGTCTATAATGCTATATTGAAAAAAAGTGCTGAGTCGGCAACATTGTGTGATCATGAAATTTTTTTAACCGTCATTCTTCTCCTTCTGCTGACTCTAGAAGGGCACTGGTCAGTTTCTGGCTAAAGAATGTGCAAAATACTGGTTCTTATGAGTATCCACAACATACATGTAGTTACTCTTTTATGGAGAAATAAGAAAAACATTACATGTATGTGTATATTCCCTCTCTTATCTTGAGCTATGACTATTATGTGCTATATTTAGCTTCTTAGACAAAAGAATCAGATGAATTTATTTAAATGTTATGTACATTTCATTTCCTTTGCAATTTTCATTTATAGTGCATTAATTGTGACAGTAATTTTGCATAATTGTTTGTGATTCTGCACCAAAACCTGTCTTGTGGGATGGAATTACCTCTCCAAAGTAATTTCATTGAGTACTCACATGATACTAATAATAACCAAAATTACTGGTTCATTTCATCTCAACCTATGGGCATATGACAAAACATACATAATTTAGTATACTCAGAATAGCCTAGGTATCAAGTACATTGTACATCATCTAGGCCTTCATTGACTGGATCCAGTTACCTGGGTTTTACTGATTGGATCCAGTCAACAGGGCCTTCATTGATTGGATGCAGTCAGTGAAGGCCTTCACTGATTGGATCCAGTCATCTAGGCATTCATTAATTGGATACAGTCACTTGGGCCTTCACTGATTAGATCCTGGAGCTTCACTGATTGGATACAGTCACCTGGACCTTCATTGATTGGATCTAGTCATCTTGGCCTTCATTGATTGGATCGTCATGTGGGCCTTCACTAATTGGATCCAGTCACTTTGGCCTTCATTAAATTGATCCTCTCATCTGATCCTCCACTGATTGAACCCAGTCATCCAGGTCTCCATGGATTGGATCCAGTCATCTAGGCATTCACAGATTGGATCCAGTTATCTAGACTGTCACTGATTGGATCCAGTTATCTGGGTCTTCACTGATTGGATTCAAAATCTGGTGTGTACGAAAGCCCAGACCAGACTGCATGATACTAATCAAAGCAGATGATACTGTATTTACCCCAAATATTCAGACAGGGATGTCTGAGCAAAACTTAGACCCAGATCAAAGCAGTTTCATCAGGGTCTGCTCTGCCCTTCAGCCAGCATGCTTAGACGTCACAAAGTGTGAATCACATGGTCTTGTCCAAAATTTTGAGTAAGTATGGTAAGGAGTAAAGATGTCTGAATATTTAGCGTAAACCTGGGCCCGGTTGTTCAAAACTAACGATGTCGTTAGTTAACATTTCGTTAAAACTTTGATCATTAAATATGGCATATACCCTAATATTTTTGCTGAAAAATGTGAGTAGCTTTTGCATTTGCTACTCACATTTTTTCAGCAAATTAAATATTGTACTTACTAGAACAGTTTACATTTTGACCACTAACGAGCTTGTTAAGCTAACGATCTTTGAACAACTGGACCCTGGTAATTTCAGACACAGGCCTGAGCAAATTGTAGACCTGGTTAGATGCCAATCCTGCAGCATCTGATCAGTGTCGATAGGTCTAAAGAGTGGGTATCAGGTAAACAGTTTTCTTATTTATCAACGAAAACATATGTTGTGGGTACTCATTAGAAGCACCTTGCTGAGGTGCTTCTAATGAGGACCAACAACATATGTTTTTGTTGAGAAGTAAGAAAAATATAAATACTTTATCACTGAAAAAAAGCGCCTTTTTCATGTTTAGGTTTTACGGCCCAGTCAACCCAATGTGGTCATGTCAAGCATGGTCAGTTTACCTAACCACACGTTACTGGGCAGGCTTAGTCCTCTAAGCGGTTAGCCAGTATTATGCATATTCTTTTGCCAGAAACTGACAACTGCCCTTCTTGTGAATCAGAAAGAGGGAGAGAATGGCATTAGAAAATATTTCATGGAGATTGCTCGTGAAATATTTCTATGGTCATTCTCTCCCTTCTGCTGATTCAAGAAGAGTAGTTGTCAGTTTCTGGCAAAAGAATGTGCACAATACTGGTTAACCGCTTAGAGGACTAAGCCTGACCAGTAAACGTGTGGTTAGGTAAACTGACCGCGCTCGACATGATCCCATTGGGTTGACTGGGCCGTAAAACCTCAACACAAACAAACAAATGTGGTCTAATTGGCTGAAACATGTAAGTGGGCTTGGTATCTTAATTTATTCAGCATGACAAAGGATTAACCTGAATATATCTGTTCCTCACATTATTGTTGAAATATACTTACAAAAGCCTGGAAGTTTCTCAGCACACCATTCCACGAATAAAACCAGTAAAATTCCACTATTAACCCTTGTCCTGCTGAACCCAGATATACCCTGCCTTTTCAAACAGTGTAGATCCAGATTCATTTGGCTTCTAAGAAGCCAACTGATCTGGATCTGCACTGTTCGTGAATTTATATAAGTAATCTGGATCAAGTAATCTGATTGGCTGAAAATTTGAAAAGGGCGTGGCATCTTAATTTATTCAGCAGGATTAGGGGTTAAGACCATCTTTGGGACTGCCTAAAAGTGGTCTTATTAGTGGGATGGTCTTCATATTGAATGTGGAACAATACGAAAGAAACCATTTGGAACTTGCAAAAACCGCTTTTAATAGTGGAGTGGTCATGATTTAGAGTGGTCTTAATACCGGTACCAGGTGACAAGCATTTGTTTGTTTTTTATTGTTGTTTTTTGTTTATTAGTTTTCTTTTCTTGATTTTTGCCAGAAAAAAGCAAACCTTGTTTTGTGGGTGAAAAATTTAAAAAGAAATGCCTGTGTTTATTCAGCCTGTGTAGTTTTTCCAGTTGTGTTTTTTTTTTTTTTTTTCTGACTGGTTCTCTTTTCTTTCAGTGCCTCAGAAGCAGCTTTCATCCAGGACCGGGACCAGACACAGCCAGGTGAAGAATGGGAGAAAATCTGTAGACTCTGCGAATTCAACCCCAAGAACTCCAAAAATACTAAAGATATCTCTCGGATGAGACAAATACTTCTTCAACTGAAGCAGACACCACTTGTCAGATAGACAATATTTAATGCATGTAGTTATAGTTGGCAAGCAGTGCCCAATTGTTCAAAGCGTCGTTAGCTTAACGAGCTCGTTAAGGGTCATTTCCTTAACTGTTGTAGCAGATTCAATACACAATATTCTGATATTTTTTGATGAAAAAAATGTGAGTAGCTTTTGCACGCTACTCACATTTTTTCAGCAAAACATTTCAGCATATTTGCGTATCACTGTGTAAATTTTAACGAATCGTTAACTAACGACATCGTTAGCTTTGAACAACTGAGCCCAGGAATATACTTTACTGTACTTGCTGATAGTGTGTATGCGGTCTGACCAGAATCAATTGCTCCGGATAAAGGGAGTACAGACTTGGATCAAACTGCACGTTGCAAGCTGGTCTGAGTGCATTTTGAATTAATGTGATAAAGTATGTTTTTTTGCTTGTCAAATACACTGTAATTAAGTCCAGCAGCCAGATGATCAAGCTTTATTATGTCCTGACGTAAGCAGTGAATAAAGAAAAGGATTATGTTATTTAATAAATGATTTATTAAACAGTGCAAATATTGTTTTACTTGCCTGTTATAACATTTCATTTAAAGTCCTGGGTAACTGAAGTAGGTTTCACTTAGCTCTAGGTTTTACTGTTGCTAAAGGAACAAAGTTTAATCATCTGGCTTGTATTGAAGTCACAAAAGACTGTCGTGAGCACTGTTGGAAAATGACAACACAATAATCCATAGCTACAGACAAGATCCTTTCTTTTTAAAAAAAAAAAAAAAAAAAAATAATGTGCAACTAATATTACTACACAAGACTCATTATAACATGATTCATTGTAGCACTGTTTCAGATACAACACAATTCTAAGATGGGTCCAAAAATGTTTCAAACAGAAATGTACAGATTATATAGAAAAATGACCATTTATGGTCATTTTTCTATATAATCTATACATTTTTATTGGCTATAACACATTAGCTAACACAGTTTTGCTTTGGATCTCTGTTATTGTTATAAAGGGATTTTGGTGTACTTTCTTATTTCTGCACATTACTCATTAGAATTGCCGCACTGAAGCATTCTTAATGAGTGCTCTTACAAGAGATTTTTGTAGAAAGATAAAAAAAAAAAAAATTATTTCTTTTTGCTGCTGTCATTTGCTCCCACTCTGCTGATTCAAGAAGGGCAGTTGTCAGTTTCTGGCTACAGAATGTGCACAAGTACTGGTTAACTGCATAGACGACTAATCCATCCCAGAAAAATGTGTGGTTAGGTAAACTAACCACGCTCTACATGACCATAATGGGTAGACTGGGCCGTAAAACCTCAATATAAACACAAAAGAACTTTTTTATGTACTTGTCTAATCTGAAGCTATGGGCTTGCATATATAAACATGAAAAAACCCTGTCATTCTAGGCACTATGACAGTGTACTGGGTATTTCCTTTTAACCTTAGACCTGCTGAACCTGGCTATGTCATGCCTTTGCAAACAGTATAGATCCAGATCATTTGGCTTCTGAAATTTAATCAGCATGACAAGGGTTAAAATGCAAGATTGTGTTGGTTATCCAGCAGTGTAACTTGTTTTAAATATTGTAAAATAATCATGTGACTATTAGTGAAACATATATCTGTATAAAAGTGAACTCATTTTGGTATAGGTTTGACTGCTAGAATTGTGCAATAACTTTTTTTATCATATTATTTCAGCAGATGCATGAATTTGTTTACCCAATTGGAACACAGCAGGTAAATGGGAGTTCTGCATGCAAAATTTGTTTAGAAAATCTAAGAATGGGACCCGAGCATGAAAGTAATGAAAATGGATAAGCACAGAAATACATGTATTTTAACCCTTAAAGCACTAAGAAAATTTGTAGCAGTCTACACTCTAAGATTGATTTTGTTATTTTCCAGGCAGACAATTCAACTGAAATCATGTCAAGCCTTTTTTTCTCTGAAATTAAAAAAAAAAAAAAAAAAAAAAAATGTCCATTCTATCATCTGCTCAGTTATGAAGTTATGATTATTGCTTTAAGGGTTAAATATCTTCATAGTGCTTTAAGGGTTGAAATTCTATCTTCAGCTGGGTAGAGTGTAAATCAGTGACCAACAGAAGAAAACTATATTTGACAGAATGGGTTTTGCGTTTTGTCTTTGTAAAATTTACAATGGTAGTTTTGATATGTAGAACTCATTTTAATCTGCAAAAAAGCAACAGATATATCTAAATGTTGTGTAAGAAAAAATTTCTTTATGAAAACATATGTTGTGGGTACTCGTTAGCAGTGTCTCGGTGAGTATTGATTGTCCACAACATGCACTTTCACGGAGAAATAAGAAAAACACTTAATGTCATACTTATTCTTGTCTTGAGCTGTGAAGAAATTTGACCCAAAAGTTGCACCGTGTTTTATTACATTCCAGTCCTTCATCAAACCAAAACAGTTCTTACTTTGTTAATTGAGCACAAAAAGATTAACTTATAGTAGGGGCCATCCTAGAGGGCGATTTGGGAGAAAAAGTCTCCCTAAGCTGGCTGACTTCTCGCTATCTTGAGCTGAGAGAGAAGTGAAAATGTTTAGAATGTATAAGGAAGTCCAAAATTTGGACCAAAACTTCTCCCTAAAATCCTGAAATTGTCACAAAACTTCTCCCTATCTGAAAGCTCCAGGATGACCCCTGTATAGATGAGAAAGCCCCTTTTCAGAAGGGCTTGGTGTGCAGAAAAACAGTCACAAAAGTCATCTCCCTTGTAAAAATCTGTGGAAGATTTATCAAAACTTTTTTAAAAACTTTTATATTTCAGAAAAGTCCAGATTACAATTATATACACGACTGGTAAATGGAAAGGCATTTGGCACATCAATGTTTGTAATATGTATACCTCCGTATTCAACCTAATTACCGCACTGTGCGCTTAGATTTTTTGAAATTACTGAACAAATTTGTAGTAAATTGTCCATTTAATAAGGGCAAACTTTAAGGTAAGATCAGCAGAGGACTTCATGAGGAGCATATCTAATGACGCTTACTCGATATTATTTTCTGATTTTCTTTATAAAAGCATGTGTTGTGGGTACTCGTTTGAATTGCCTTGACTTATCAAAGCAATTCAAATGAATTCCCACAACATATGTTTTTATAAAGAAAAGTATAAAAGATGTAGATAAAAATACACTGGCTGTAATCTAAATACTAAATTACTTGACTGTGCACTTAAAGGAGCATGTGTGGTAATAAGGTTGAATACGGTAATTTTAATCCTTGATTCTGCATTTGTTGTACATGTATTAGGATCAAAATAAAGTAAGAACAGTGATAAATCTGCCCTGTGTTGTGTGTTCTCAATTTAAAACCTTTTCACTTCTGATACCAAGCTGGGAATAGTACATTATGGATATGATGGGAATTCGGATAAAGCTTCACAATAAGCCCAACCACATAACAAAAACTTCCATTACAGTAAATGTCCTAAAAATTTGAATACTATTTGATACATTTTTGGGCCTAAATTTTGCTTTTTTATACACTGCACTGTTTGCATTTGCCATTTTGTCGGACACTTTGGTGTACAAAATTTTAGGACATTTACTGTACATTATATTAATTCACCTGAGCTTAAAGCTACTGTTATCCAGTTTCGTCTGGCATCCAACTCTAATAATTAGACTCCTCTGAATCTGCTGGGCCAATTTTGTTTTCAAATCGCATTTGGAGCCTCCTTGAGCCAGGGGAAAGCAAGTTTGTACAAAATGTCACACACTGTCAACCAAGATGGTCACCATGTCCATAAATGGCAAAAACACTTAAAAATCTGTTCTTGAACCAAGAAAACCTTGAGGCTGAACTTTGGCATATAGCCTAGGTGGCTTAGTTGGATAAGCATCGTACTGGTGTTCAGGAGGTCGTGGATTCAACCCCTATCCGGGTCGGCAACATTCTTTCGTGGAGATTGATCATGAAGTATTTTCTGCGCTGATTCAAGAAGGGCAGTTGTCCGATTCTGGCAAAAAAAATGTGCACAATATTGGTTACAGGACTAAGCCTGCCCAGTAAAAGTGAGGTTAGGTAAACTGACTGCACTCGACATGACCCCAATGGGTTGAATGGGCCGTAAAACCTCAAAGAAAGAAAGTATCAGGGATATGAGGTCTACCAAGTTTGTTCAAATAATAATCCTAGGCTGACCTGTGACCTTTTAAAAAAAAGGTCAAAATTTGTTTCCCTATGCATTTATGTGGAGAAGACTACATGTATGTGTGTGCTGTTGGAGGAGGGGACAGCAAGTGTTTAAAGAAACATTTTTCTCAAAATGTATTAATGGTTGAAACTTACAATGTATACTCAAAGTAGCAAAACCATTCTGTTACAATCAAAATTTTATCCTGTATGGGTTATTTGCTCATGCCACTGGCTTCTAATGAGTACCACATGTTGTTATACAGAAATAAGAAAAATATCAATACACAACAACCTCTTTATAACACGGTTCCTTACAACACGGTTTTGGATATAACATGGTTCAAAGATGAATCCAAAAAATGTACAGATTATATTGAAAAATGACTATAAATGGTCATTTTTTTTTTTTTAATATAATCTATACATTTTTGTTTGGATATAACACTAATACAGTTTATGCTATGGACCCCAACAATAGTAATATAAAGAAGTTGTGGTGTATTTTCAGTTGAAAAAACCTTTACCACTCTGGGCAAATTCAGAAGCTGACATTGATGACATTTTATTTTCTTCCAGAAAAAAGGATCTGACATTTCATGCAAATTGTCTCCATTAGATCTTGTTTTCTGGGAAAAATATGAGAATTATTTTAAAATGTCTGCTTAAAATATTACCCAGTGTGCTAAGCATTAAAGAAGCAACAGGGCCCAGGTTTAAGAATTGTTGGCTCCTCTAACAGTGTCAATTAAACCTACAGCAGACATTTTGTAAAGATTTTTATCGCTTTTCAGAGAAAATAAGGCTTCATATTTCATGTGAATCATCTTCCCAGCAGATGATTCACATGATATGTCATCTCATTTTCTCTGAAAAATAAAAGAGAGAGAGAATGCTGTCTGTTGCAAATTTGCTTGGTGCTTTAAAGGTCAATGGAACGGCACAAACTATCATATAAAATATAGTTTTACTTTTTTTCCTTTTCAGCAAAATCAGTCAGCTATACATACAATAACTTATATTACCGTATATACCCTAAATATTCAGACAGGCCAGTCTGATTAAGCCATGTAATTTCTTGCTGCTTCTGATCAGGGTCTGCACTGATTACCACTCATCCAGCTTTTTCTGTTTTGTTTTTTGCTGCTGTTTTTTGCTGGTGCTCCACAGCTCAGTTGGAAGAGCATCTGACATCAGATCCAGGGATCGCAAGTTTGAATACCAGCTCGGCTGCATAATTTTAATGGAGAGTGATCATGAAATCATTTCTTTCTTTTTTTTTTTTTTTCCCATTTCAATTCCTTTATGGAAATCCACAAATTATATATTCAAATAACAACACAACAATGTTCGCCAAAATAACAATTACAATACAGTGTTCAAATTTCTATAATAAAACAGTAAGTTTCCACTGTCTAACTGGCATTCCAGATTTAATTATTCACGCGGCGTCTGATCTGGGTCCACACCGTTTGAATTAAACGTATCAACTTCTATAAACATTGTTATTATCAAGGCTAATCCCTTCCATAGTAAATGGACATAAAAGGGACATTGCCAAATGGTGTATACACAGACAAAGCGCCGCAGATCGCGGCATCTGATCAGGGTCCACACTGTTTGAAATAAACGTATCAACTTCTACAAAACATTGTTATTATCAAGACTAAGCCCTTCCATACTAAATGGACATAAAAGGGACATTGCCAAACGGTGTATACCCAGATCGAGCGCCACAGAATGCGCCATCTGATCGGGGTCCACACTGTTCGAATTAAACATATCAACTTCTATAAAACGTTGTTATTATCAAGACTAGTCCCTTCCATAGCAAATGGACATAATAGGGGCATTGCAAAACGGTGTGTACCCAGATCAATCGCCGCAGAACGCGGCGTCTGATCAGGGTCTACATTGTTTGAATTAAACGTATCAACTTCTATAAAACATTGTTATTATCAAGACTAATCCCTTCCATAGTACATGGACATAAAAGGGATATTGCTAATCGGTGTATACCCAGATCGAGCGCAACAAAACGCGGCGTCTGATCGGGGTCCACACTGTTTGAATTTAACGTATCAACTTCTATAAAACATTGTTATTATCAAGACTAATTCCTTCCATACTAAATGGACATAAAAGGGACATTGCCAAACGGTGTTTACCCAGGTCAGACGCCGCAGATCGTGGCGTCTGATCAGGGTCCACACTGTTTGAATTAAACGTATTAACTTCTATAATCATTGTTATTATCAAGGCTAATCCCTTCCATAGTAAATGGACATAAAAGGGACATTGCCAATCGGTGTATACCCAGACAAAGCGCCACAGAACGCGGCTTCTGATCTGGGTCCACACTGTTTGAATTAAACGTATCAACTTCTATAAAACATTGTTATTATCAAGACTAGTCTCTTCCATAATAAATGGACATAAAAGGGACATTGCCAAACGGTGTTTACCCAGATCTGAGTTCTGACATACATTTACATATTACGTGACTAACTAACTAGAGAACTATATGTATCATCTACTTCCTTAGCATGCTTAATGTGCTCTGAGTTTTGAAATATTTTTAAACGGTAGGTTATTGTTCAAGAACTGATAACTCTTAACAAATGTTGGAAACAGTTACAGACTACTAATAACATGTATTTCCCTTTTTCTTTTTTTTTTCTTTTTTACTTTTTTTTTCTCTGATATTAATACTTACCTTTGATATGCTTGATGATTAGAACTCTGGGTAATTTTTTCAGCGGACAACATTATTAGGTGTTTTCCTTGCTTACCCAGAGGGCAGGGTGTGGCATTTCGTGCAAATTGTCTCCACTGGACTGGACACGATTTGCATGAGATGTCGAAATGTCATCGAATTGTCGTCTGCTGAATTGGTCTAGAGAATTCTTTGATGCAATGTCCGGTATTAACTCCTATCGATTATGAAATGCACCAGAGAGCACTGGATATATTGTGCATTCTGTGCTGGTGCTCCACAGCTCAGTTGGAAGAGCATCTGACATCAGATCCAGGGATCGCAAGTTTGAATACCAGCTCGGCTGCATAATTTTAATGGAGATTGATCATGAAATCATTTCTAGTCATTCTCCCACTTCAGCTGATTCAAGAAGGGTAGCTGTCAGTTATTGGCAAAAGTATGTGCACAAGTACTTGTTAACTGGTTAGAGAACTAGGCTTGTCTATATGGTATATATAAACAGTGCAGACCCAGGGTCTACACTGTTTGCCAATCCACTAAGTGCATGTATTTTAAGAAATATCTGCATAAAAAGTACAATTTAGGCAAAAAAAAAAAAGTTTGGAAGAAAGTGTTAAAATTTTTCGGACATTTACCATACATACATATACAGTCACCTTTGCAAACAGAGTAGATCTTTTCAACATGACAAAACAAAACAATCACTTCTGCAAACTGTGTAGATCCTGATAAGATGGCTCAAGACAAGCACAATCTTCATAGTTTGGTTATAAGGTTTCGTCAAACCTCCCTTTTCAAAACAATGAACTTGTCCAAAACTGAAGATGGAAGTGTCCATTTTAGATAACAGGTGTTATGGATTATGGAAATACCACTGATCAGACTGCCATGCTTAACCCTTGTTTTACTGAGCCCCGATATGCCCTGCCTTTGCAAACAGTGTAGATCCAGATCAGTTGGCTTCTAAGAAGCCAACTGATCTGGATCTGCCCTGTTTGTCAGTTAGTATTTGAATTTGTATCAACAACTTGGATCAATCAAACTGATTGGCTGACGATTAGAAGTGGGCATAGCGTAGCATCTTAACTTATTCAGTATGGCAAGGATTAAGCTAGTGGTCATTGGAATACCACTGATCGTACTGTCATGCTTAATGTGGAGCCTTGTCAATGTCTCTCTTCTCTGAACATAATTACACACTATCTGTTAGCCCAAGTTAAAAATTTCATTTATGTTTTGGACGAGGCTTAGTTTTTCCGGAAACTTTTGTAAGAGCCAAGTCTAACTCGGGCATAGATGTGTCTTTAGCTTTACACAGTTTATCTAGTCTTTCTATGATATCGAGCGTTGTTAAATTCTCTGTCTTGAAAATTACTCTGTGTCCATCACCTGAAACAACAATCAATACAGGAATTTGATTGAGTTGAAGTTTACTGCTAGCCATAGCTCCAAATATGGCAATTTTTCATCTAAAAAGTACTGACATTTTTTCTTATTTCTCCATGAAATTATATGTTGTGGTTATTCATTAGAAGCCTCACTGAGGCGCTTCTATTGAGTACCACAACATGTGTTTTTGTGTAGACACAAGAAACATTCTATGTGGATACCCCCTCATATCTGGAGCTATGGTTTACTGTTACAGCTAACAATCTTTCAGTCATGTGATGCTGTCTGAATGGATACCCTTTTATAGTGCTGCTTCTCTGCAGTATCACACTCCTGAAAAACTGTGTTTTCCCTGACTTTCCTGAAATTTCCCTGACCTTTTTACCCTTTCTTTTTTTGTGTGTGTGGGGGTGGGGGAGGGGGAAATTCTAGGACTTCACTAACCTTGAAAATATTTCGAATTTCCCTGACTTTTTGCAGATGATGGCAACCCTGAGTACATGACAGACAGACCTTAGCATACAGTGCAGACCCAGATCTGATGCAGCAGAATTTCATCTGATCAGGGTCTATACTATTTGCCACTCAAGCAATATTTAGCATATCAACAGGTACTAAAATGAACTTGTTCAAAGTTTAGAACAAGTATAGTATTTAACCCTTATCCTGCTGAATAATTTAATTAGCCACACCCATTTCTGACTATCTGCCAATCAGATTACATCATATAATGTTTTCGTTCAAATTCACAAATTGAATGACAAAAGATTCTGATCAGATAAATTCTTCAGAAGCTGTCTGATCTGGATCTACACTGTTTGTAAAGGTAGGGGTTGTCGTAAAAAGCAGGATAAGGGTTAAGGGAGTTAAGCTGTCCCAATATTTAGAGTAGATATGTCTAATCATTCTTTCTCCTGTCCATGGATACATTCTACATGGTGCAAAGGTGAGTGCACAGAAGGCTCTGATCAGACTGCATGGATGTTCAGTCTGATCTTGACCCTCACTGTCTGTATATGCTTATACACCTTTTTAAACATGACATGCCTTTTACTTATTTTTTAAATAATCAATGAAATGGTAGTTGACCTAGAATTTACAGATAAACATTCTTACATGTAGTTTTCTCAGTGTCTGAATTTTTTGAAAACTTAAAATGGATACACTCTCAAGGGAGGCAACCTCTTTCAAAACTGTTTTTGGTTCCCTTCAGAAAAGGGGTCTACCCTAAAAGGAAAGAATTTGCTCAGAATTTTGCTCCAAACGGAAGAAAATTCTTTCCTCATAGAGTGGACTCCATTCAGAAGGGGCTTAATGTGCAGGAAAAGAAACGAAAGTCACAAAAGTTCTCTCCCATGTAAAAACTAGAGCTGGTGTTTGTAAAACACTATGCCCCCAACTGCCTGACTCTAACACTGTTTGACTCCAACACTGCTTAGCCATTGATTGATTGTGTTGGGGTTTAACAACATGTCAACCCTTGTGGGTCATTTTGTGTCGTCTCCCAGAGAAAGGGAGAAAAGTGATAGAAGAGATAGTAGAAGAGATTAAAGAGAGGGACAGGGAAGAAAGGAACAGGAATGAAAGTGAAGAAACAGAAGAAATAAAAATATTCCCCATCTACCCTTACCTGCTACAAGGATAGCAGGCCTTGCCCAACTGTAAGCCAATATCAGTTGGACGCCCCGGTGACGTAAGATACACGACACCTTCGCACCACCCGACCACCCCAACTGCTTAGCCATGATGGAAACAACAGTACAAATATATGATTTCAATGTTATTTTATCAAAGGGAAATAACTCTAAATTAGGAGATGATTGGGATAAGAAAACAAGAATATTGGCTTGCAAAATTTTATCTAAACCTGTCCATTATTTCACAAGATATTGATATTGAGCGGATATCATTTTTGCCCATTAATCAAGGCCAGTAACTCAGCTGAAAATTGACGAAATCCCAAGCTAGGTATTGTTAATAACAATATGTATGCAAAATGTAATCCTAATCCATCAATTCTTTCACAAGATATTGAGCGGAAACCAATTTTGGGGATAAATCAAGGACCCCTAACTCTGCTGAAATGAATCTGTGATTTATGTGCAAAAAATATACACATCTTCAGACCATGTCCTAATCATATGTGAAGTTTCAAAGCTATTAGCCTAAAACTGCAGGAGGAGTTGCGCTCACGAAACACCCACTGACTATAAGGGTTTTAGGCAAAAACTGACTAAGTTAACAAAGCGAAAAAAGTTGAAAAAAAAAATCTGAGATTTATGTGCAAATAATATGCAAATCTTCAGACCCTGACCTAATCATCTGTAAAGTTTCAAAACTATTGGCCTAAAACTGCAGGAGGAGTTGCGCTCACGAGACACCCACTGACTATAAGGGTTTTAGGTAAAAACTGACTAAGTTTTAAACAAAGTTGAAAAAGTTGAAAAAAAATCTGAGAATTATGAGCAAACAATATGCGCATCTACACACCATGGCCAAATCATCTGTGAAGTTTCAAAATGATTGGCCAAAAACTGTAGGAGGAGTTGCGCTCACGAGACACCTACTGACTATTATGGTTTTAGGTAAAAACTGACTTAAGTTAACAAAGCGAAAAAAGTTGAAAAAAAAAATCTGAGAATTATGAGCAAACAATATGCGCATCTACACACCATGGCCAAAACATATGTGAAGTTTCAAAATGATTGGCAAAAAACTGTAGGAGGAGTTGCGCTCACAAGTCAATTGTTGACGAACGGACGGGTCCCGGCACACCTATATCGCACCCGCGTGCTAACGCAGGTGCGACAAAAATACGGATCACCTATTTTTTCATGAGGAATCAAAACATGAAATTTCAAAACATTAGCATACATGGTTCTAAACTTATGCTATACACAATAAAGCAACGACATTAAATGGCCCGAAATTGCAAAGGGCCATAACTCCAACATTTCATTTAATTGGTTCAAAATTTATTCAGGTGATCTCCTCCTCAATCCCAATCAGTATACCAAATATCATGGCTCTGGCTTAAATACTTTTTTAGATATCTTGCTGAAAAAGTCAAAATGCCTAGAACTATAAAGGGCCATAACTACATCAATTTTTCATGGAATTCCCTAAAAAACAAACCAGGTAATCTCCACATCATCCCCAATCAGCATATAATATTTCAAGACCCTAGCTTAAGTGCTTTTCAAGAAATCTTGCTGACAAGGTCAAAATGAGCAGAACTGCAAAGGGCCGTAACTTTATCAATATTTTCATGGAATTCTCTCAAAATATAATCGGGTAATTTACACATCATTCTCACTCACTGTATCGAATTTCAAGAACCCAGCTTAAATACTTTTCAAGATATCTTGCTCACAAGATTTAATTCTGATTTTTTTCAAAGGAGCATAACTTTAAATAAAGATGCTAGACAAGAAACAAAATATGGGTCAGCTATTTTTTCATTGGGAACCCAAATATAAAATTTCAAAACCCTAGCATGCAGGGTTCTTAAGATATGGCATGCACAAAAAAAGCTTGATGAACGGATAAACAGTCGGATGGACAAATGAAGGCAAAATAATATGCCCCATCAATTTCATTTGAAACTGGGGGCATAATCAGGTCATCTACTCATCGCTACCAATCTATTCATCAAGTTTCAAGGCTCCAGCTTCAATAGTTTTTGAGATATTTTGTTCACAAGGGAAACATGCCCAAATTTACAAAGGGCCATTACTTACGAAATGTTTTTCAGAATTTACAAAAAATTAATCAGGTCATCTACTCATCATTACCAATCAATTCACCAAGTTTCAAGTCTCTAGCTCTAACAGTTTTTGAGATATTTTGCTGACAAGATAAAAATGCCCAAAATAACAAAGGGCCATAACTCAATTAGTATTTTTCAAAATTTATTCAAAAGTTAATCAGGTCATCTACTCATCACTACAAATCCATTTACTAAGTTTCAAGGCTCTAGCTCTAACAGTTTTTGAGATATTTTGCTGACAAGATAAAAATGCCTAAAATTACAAAGGGGCATAACTCAAGAAGTATATTTCAAAATTTCTTCAAAAGTTAATCAGGTTGTCTACTCATCACTACCAGTCTATTCATCATGTGTCAAGGCTCTAGTTCCAACGGTTTTTGAGATATTTTGCTGAAAAGGTAAAATTGCCCAAAATTACAAAGGGCCATAACTCATGAAGTATTTTTCAGAATTTCTTCAAAAGTTAATCAGGTCATCTACTCATCACTACAAATCCATTTACTAAGTTTCAAGGCTCTAGCTCTAACAATTTTTGAGATATTTTGCTGACAAGATAAAAATGCCTAAAATTACAAAGGGGCATAACTCAAGAAGTATATTTCAAAATTTCTTCAAAAGTTAATCAGGTTGTCTACTCATCACTACCAGTCTATTCATCAAATTTCAAGGCTCTAGCTTTAATATTTTTTGAGATATTTTGCTGACAAGTTAAAAATGCCCTAAATTACAAAGGGCCATAACTCATGAAGTGTTTTTCAAAATTTCTTCAAAAGTTAATCAGGTTGTTTACTCATCACTTCTAGTCTATTTAATAAGTTTCAAGGCTCTAGCTCCAATGGTTTTTGAGATATTTTGCTGACAAGGTAAAAATGCCCCAAATTACAAAGGGCCATAACTCATTAAGTATTTTTCAGAATTTCTTCAAAAGTTAATCAGGTCATCTACTCATCACTACAAATCCATTTACTAAGTTTCAAGGCTCTAGCTCTAACAGTTTTTGAGATATTTTGCTGACAAGGTAAAACTGTCCAAAATTACAAAGGGCCATAACTCAAGAAGTATTTTTCAAAATTTCTTCAAAAGTAATCAGGTTGTCTTCTCATCACTACCAGTCTATTCATCAAGTTTCAAGGCTCTAGCTTTAATAGTTTTTGAGATATTTTGCTGACAAGATTGCATCCATATTTTTTCAAAGGGCCATAATTCAGAAAAGGGGCATATTCCTGTCAAGAAAAAAAATACTTGTCAGCTATTTTTTCATGAGGAATCCATATATGAAATTTCAAAACAGTAGCATTCACAGTTTTAAAGTTATGCTATGCATCAAAAAGCGTGACGAACGGACGGACGGATGGACAGACTGACAGACGAACAACCTTGAAGCAATATGCCCCTCCAACTTCTTTGAAGTTGGGGGCATAGAAATAGCAGAAAATCTACTTAGTGTATCCTGTTCCCGGAATTTTTAGGCCCAGTTGTTCAAAGCATTGTTAGTTTAATAAGGTCATTAATGACAAACATGTTAACTGTAGTAGCTAAGGTATTTTCAAATACATTGATATTTTTGCTGCAACAATGTGCGAAGCTTTAACAATGCAAAAGCTACTCACATTTTTTTCAGCAAAAAATATCAATGTATTTACCATATTTCAAGATGAAAATTTTAAGGTCACGTAGGCTAACAACTTGGTTTAGTTTTGAACAACTGGGTCCTGAAAATCATACAGGTTTTGCCTATACTCACTGAAGAGAACATCAATGAACGGTTCAGATCTGTCTGATTTCACATCAATCTTGCTCCTTGCTGTACTTGTGGCTATGACTCTTTTTGCATTCAGTCGAAACAAAACCTGTCTGCAATACATAAAGAGCACCTATATTTGAAGCAGTATCGTCTTTACCCAAGTATTGACTATTCAGATAGACAGGCCTGAGCAAACTATGTAGACCAATATCAGACACTGTATAATGTGATACCTGATCAGGGTGTTTACCTTTCAAACATCACTTTCTAGACATGTTAGCAGGTAGTAAAATGGACTTGTTCAAGTTGGGTAAGGAGTTGGGATTCAGATAATGACAAATGCATAGGACTAGAAAGAGTGTGTATCAGGTAAATAGTTTTTTTTTTATTTCTCAACAAAAACGTATGTTGTGGGTACTCATTAGAAGTGCCTCAGCGAGGCGCTTCTAATGAGTACCCACAACATATGTTTTTGTCAAGAAATAAGAAAAATATAGATACCTTTTGGTTGAAAAAAGCGCCTTATCAAGAGCTATGATTTAATGCAAATTGCAAATCAGTCAGATGGGTTTTTTTTGTTTTGTTTTTTCATTTCTGCAGACCTTCATGGGTTTGGCCAATCTTGGACTTCAGTAGTTTCTGCATTAGTTTCCTACAATCATAGTCTGAAAGGTTTCTGTATATATCATCTTTCTTTTTTTTCTGTTTTTGTTTCTTAATACAATAGACAAATGTTGATGACCATTTATGAATGATGTTGACTGGCATGACTAATAAAGGTCACACAGCTAAAACATACCATAATAGCCCTAAGTATTAGGACAGACAGGCCTGAGCAAACAGTGTAGATCCAGATCAGATGCTGCAGAATGTAGTGTGTGATCAGGGGATGCACTGTTTACCACTCATCCTTAAGTAGTTTAGACATATCAACAAGTAGTAAACTATAACATGTTTAAATGTATGAAGAGTATGGTGAGAAGTTATGGTGTTCTAATATTTTGGGTAAATACAGTATGCTCTCATAGTCAGTTTTGCTCGTTGTATTTTTGTGATCGTAGTTTGCACAAAGATGTGGTGGTGGGACATAATCGAAAGACTGCTGACCCACCATCTGTCAACTTTTAACAAATCATGGAAAGCATCATAATGAAAATATCACTGTATCTTAAAAAGATTACAAAAATATCACAAATACTGATGAGATATGAAAAAAAAAACTAGATTGTGCAGTAGATGGCATGCCATCTCAAATCCTATTGCTTTCACTGTTAAGCAGAGAGAAGTGATAATAATGTTGCTCTTGCACATCCATACCACATGGGGAAGTCATGTAGCAAGTTTGGTTAAATTCCGCCCAGTGGTTTATGAGGAGATACATGTAGGGTCATGGACAGACAGTCAGAAAAACAATATTCCTCTAGCTCACCCTTACCATGCTGGGAATCGTGTTGGAAGTCTGGTAAATTCTGCCCAAGGGTTTAGGAGGAGACAGCATGATGGACGGATAGCCAAATAAGGCCAAATAAAAAAATATGTGTGTTTCAGGTTACATGGAATTTTAAAATTGGGACGGTAGGTTGGAAAATATTTTTATTTTACTAAAAGTTTTTATATGTGGTTAATAGGAAAACAATATGGCCAAACTGGGAAATCCCCTTAAAAACTTAAGGGTCGGTGGTGAAAAATTAGGCACCGCTGGGTAATCTGAAACACACACTTTTTTATTTTAGGTCTGATGTTGCTCTTGCACACCATTACCACATGGGGAAGTCATGTAGCAAGTTTAGTAAAATCCGGCTGGTGGTATAGGAGGAGAGAGCATGACAGACAGACTGAGTACACAATTAATATATCCCCATCGTTTTTTTTTAAAAGCATGGGGATAACAACACATCTTTTGTAAACATAGTTAAAAAAATATTGGTGACAGTGCTTGCTACCTTTCCCTGGAAGACCAGCCAAGTGTCCAAGCAATTAATACCATCCTAATGCTATGAATGAGAATTTTATTGCTTAAAGGGTGAACAAACTGAAACTTGCCCTGCATGACAACATCTATGAGAGACTATAAAAAACATGTTTTCAGTGACTGAAAACATGCCTCTTTAAATTTCCTAATGTTTTGCAGCCTCTTAGTAAAGGCAGTGTGAAAACAAGACAAAAGTAGGTCTGTAACTGTTAATGCAGGTGGACAGATAGAGAATTTTTTGTTTTTGTTGAGGTTTTATGGCCCAGTCAACCCAATGGGGTCATGTCAGCATGGTCAGTTTACCTAACCACATGTTTACTGGGCAGGCTTAGTCCTCTAAGCGGTTAACCAGTATTGTGCACATTCTTTCGCCAGAAACTGAGAACTGCCCTTCTTGAATCAGCGGGAGAGAATGACCGTAGAAAATATTTCATGACCAATCTCCACGAAAGAATGATGCCGACCTCGGCTGGGGTTGAACCTCCTGGTCTCCAGCCGGACGGCGCATCCAACTGAGCCACCGAGGCCGGCAGACAGATTGAGAGATAGCGATAGATAGACACCAAACCACGAAAACACATGACAATGATAAAAAGCAATCAGTATGTACCTAATTGATCTACAATTTGTATACGGATCAAAACTATACTCTATTCTTTGCACGGGTCGCATGTGAAAGTCTTTCATTATCTTTGCCACCCTTTCCATCATTGATAAATGAACCCTTTTGAACAACATGTTTAGCAAGGTTACGAATAAAACCCGTATATAAGACCTACTCGATTCTACATAATGGATATTGCATGTTCGCCTCGGGTAGTCGAAAACCACACGAGACCCCAAAACACACAATGACACAACACGATACCCCACGACACCAGTGGGCAATGCCTGAAAATGCCTTGGAGTCAGATGGCGATTTTTCAAAATATCTAACTTTTTTTTCTAATATGTTTTATTTGAGAGTAGGGTCTGTGGCTCATAAGAAAATGTTTAATAAAAAAAAAATATGCATGTAGGTTGCTGTGCAAACTTTTACGGCACCGCCCCAAAAAGAGGGCTGATCACGTATATAAATTTTGATTATTTTATTATACGAAAAAAAAAAAACAAACAAACAAACAAACAGGTTTTCCTTTAATTATACCTCAGATGAAAAGAAAGCTGGTAATATTTTTTTTTCTTTTTCAATAAGGAAAACCAGAATTAGTAACAATTTGATCAATTTAAGGAAAACAAAATAGGGTTCTTTTGACTCTTGTCCGGGTCCATATAACATAGCAGACAGATACAGAAATAAATACGCCTTCAGATGATAGAACTTAACATTATTTATGAAAACCGGAAAGAAATTGAAAGGTCGCTGTTCAAATGTTTTGAGTTATTTTTGTTTTGGAATTACCTCCTTTGACCCCACATCCCCCGCGAAAAAAAACCCCACAAAAACACACACACACACACACACACACACACACACACACACACACACACACACACAATCACGGATCTTAAGCCTGTGTGGCCCTACAGCATTTATGTAATATCTGATTTTTGTCCAGCTGAACCAAATATTAGATAATCAAAAGAACTAGTTTCAACTCTTGCATCAGCCATATTATATTACATGTACACGAGTTATGGCCCCTGAAATGGTGAAAATCATACATTTTCACATAATGTGTACACCGAAGTCATTAACTATTATCTGATTTGTACCAAATTGGTAAATAAAGTCTTCAAGTATTGTTAGATTTTCATCAAACTGCACCAAGTATTGAATAATCAAAATATCTGGTTTCACCTCTTGAATCAGCCATACTATAGTGCATATACAAGAGTTATGACCCCTGAAACTGTGAAAAAAATCACTAATTTTGATATAGTGTGTACATTGAAGTCGTTATTCCCTATCTGATTTGTACCAAATCGGTATAAAGGCTTCACGTATTATTTGATTTTCATCAACTCCACCTCAAGCATTAAACAATCAAAACATCTGGTTTCATCTCTTGAATCAGCCAAACTGTAGGACATATACGAGAGTTACGGCCCCTAAAACTGTGAAAAAATCACTAATTTTAATATAGTGTGTACACGGAAATCATAATTTATTATCTGATTTGAATAAAACTGGTAAGAAAAAGTTTTACAGGCCAAAGTTTTTGTATTTGTCTTGCACCTGTCATACCAATTTAACCCTTGCAGAGTTATGGCCAGTGAAATTGGAAAAAAAAAATCGCAGTAAAGCCTTCTCATGATCATCTGGATTGTCCAAATTGAAAAAAGTAGATGACCACAAGATTCTGTACAATTTCCAAAAATACTTGAGTCACATGATGCATACCACGGTTAAGCTCCTCCACCCCGTGAAACAGTAAAATTTTCCTTGAATTTTAAAATCATTACAAGTCTACTTATTGTTTATCCCCTGTTACCCCATGATATATGTAATAATTGAAGTACATGAAGGTACATATTATAAGACGAGATGTTTCTGTTCATGAAGCTTAATTAAGTTTATTTGTTATTTCTGTCAGTTTTTTTTTTTTTTTTTTTTTTTTTTTTTTTTTTTTTTTTTTTTGCACTGAATATTACTTTTATCTTAATAATTTGGATGGACATGCCGCTGCAAAAAAGTGTAGGTCCAGATCAGATAATTCCGAATTCATAGTAGAAAACATTTCGTATAGGTGTATTTCCGTAATGTGTGTATGTGGACATTTTAGGAAACAAACTTAAGAATCAGTCTATTGTGAATAGTTTCTTTAAGAAGTTAGAAGTGCCTTGTCAAGGATCTTCTTATAAGTACGAAACAGCATGTGTTTTGTGTAGAAATAATAATAATAATATGCTATCTGAATAAGCCTCCAATCTAGAGCACTTAAATGTACATAGTTCTAGTCATTTTCCATCTGGTATTACATCCATTTGAAGATTCATTCTATTGTAAAAATTAAATACATTTGCCCAACAGAGTAGTTAGCCTAATCTGCAAAAAAGTATATTTGTAGCTAAACTGAGGTTACACCAGAGAACACATTTTAGCCATTACTTAAAAATCACAATTTTGGGCGATACCACTAAAAAGTATTGACTTTCTTATTTCTCCATGAAAACATGTTCTGTGTATTCTTTAGCTTCTCATAAGTACGCACAATATATGTTTTCATGGAGTAATGAGAAAAAAATATTTACCTGTATATCCCTCTAATCTGGAACTTTGAAATGTAGCCACATTCCCAGTCAACTTCTTTCTGCTGGTCCATACATTTGAGGATTGTTTGTATCTATTCCATTTCAAAATGTAAAACATGTGTCTAGTGTAACAGGGAAAATTTGCATGTCATTTTAATTTAGTGAAATTTGAATTTCACTTTAATTTTAATACAATATTTCAGATTTTTCATTAAGAGAAAAGTTCGTATTCCTAAATAGCAGGTTAAAAAAAAAGTAACAGAAAAGTCCAGGGAGTGCCACAACCACAAACCGCAGCCCCCTCCCCCTCCCCCCAGACACCAAGAGGAAGAGGAAACCGACAAATCCAAACAAGCATCAATCGAACAAACGTACGAAAAGCACCAAGATTAGCTCTCTCTCTTCCCCAAGCGAGGCAATCGCAATGCTAAAAGGACTGAAAAACACAAGAACAAAATGACACAAGGTAAGACATAAAACAAATCGCTTCGTAGAATAAACCACAAAGCAACAAAAAGTAAGACTTAACACCTCTTTGTTAAGTCATAACAAAGAGTAATTTCCATTCAGTAAACAGATGTACATTAATCTGATTTCTACTAACCTAATAAATACAACTATTGTTTTGCCTTCTTTTTGGGTAAAAGATCAAGTCTTCATATCATCTAATGTTTATAATAAGTGACTGTGGTAAATGTGGTAAATGTTTGCATTATAAGGTAAGGTACAAACTAAATAATTCATTCATAATGCATACCGACGATGCTTTCCAGCATTGCCAAAGAAAAGTATTTCAATGTTTAATCCAACACTTGATCTGTTCAGGAAAATTACAACTTTGAAATCTTGATCACAACAGTGGTCCCCTCAGGTTCGGTCCTAGGACCAATCTTGTTTCGACCTTCTAGAGAACGTTCACTCACAGAGCCAAGGTTGTAATCAGTGAAATCAGTGAAATGTAATGGGGCGGGGGGGGGGGGGGGGGGAGGGGAGTACTCATATTTAGAACATATAAAATATATTGTGGGCGGTTATCAGCTATCAGTGTAGTGTGGATAAAATATGCATTTACATGTATATATTAATAAAAAAAATACGCTGATGTAAACTTTCCCCCAGTTAATGAGTATATATATATATATATATATATATATATATATATATATATATATATATATATATATATATATATATATATAAATATATATATATATAAGATAGATAGATAGATAGATAATAGGCTATGCATTTTTATTGTTGATATAGTAAAAAGTGGAGTGGTAGTCAGAATGCACTGTCCAAGAAAGAAGGTAGTTATATATGTTCATAGGCTGACAGAAAATAAAATGTTTAGAGAAAAAAAGAAGTTATTTTTCATAAAGTAAAAGGAATAAATGAAATAACCACTGTTAATAAATTCGAACCATGTGCATAGTTTGGCTTTGTGGGGTACCGTGGTGATTTGGGTGCCATGGGGTGTCGTGGGATGTTTAGACCTGTTTGCTGGGAAGTCGGAAGCCAACGTGTTCGATTAGATCATTTGGATTCGGTTGTTGTGAAAACCAGGGTTATTTTTGGAATCAAGTGGCATATAAGACAGGGCCTCGGACAGGGCTACAAGTCTCTCAATAACCAAAGAGACCAGCTGGTTAGTGTGAATATCTTCTGAAACCTGTTTATTGGCTTTGAAGGTAACGGTAAAATGCTGTGAAAGTAGCTATCTGCAATGATTTGTTTTCAGAAGAAACATTAATCTGTCATTCATGGTGATTATATACTTTTGGGCCCCTATCAGTTAGCATACATGCACTAAAAGGTACCCTTTGCCCATTTTCAATAAATTGTCAGCCTGTTTATGCAGATTTATACACAGTTTGATAAATTCTATGTCTCTGCTTGAAGACAGTAATATCACCTTGAAAGAATCACAATTCTTTTGATAGTCACATATTGATCATACATGGCAGAAAAGTCCCTTTTCACACAGACCGACCCTTTTCGCTAGCATCATCTTTGTGCATCTGTCAATAATCATGAGCATAACAGAATGACATTAATTGTTTATTCAAGATCAGAATGCTGCTTGCTGGCAGACAAAATTTTAACCAATCAGAACATGGGCATCACTAACCTTCTAAGACTTAACTTTATAGTCCTCTTCTTATATGCCATTTGTTGGAATCTATTATATTATCGTAATACCTTGTTCCTCACTACGAACTACTTAAACAGGCATTAGTCTATTGAATTAAATGACGACGGCATACAAATGCATTATCTGCACCTGTAGGATCCAATCGGCCGCGCCATGCCAAAACGTGCGTATCCGCAAAGTCCCATCTGATGGGCCTTCACTGTCCGTCATTACGAAAACACGCCTATTCAAATATATTGAAAATTTTACCACAAAAAAAAAAATGAAAATTTTCAGATAAAAATTCTGATATTTTTCATATTTCTGCTCAAAACATAGATTGTGGGTACTCGTTAGAACCGCCTCGGCGAGGCGGTTCTAACGAGTACCACAATCTATGTTTTGAGAGATTGTGGGTACTCGTTCGAACCGCCTCGGCGAGGCGGTTCTAACGAGTACCACAATCTATGTTTTGAGGCGGTTCTAACGAGTACTCACAATCTATGTTTTTGAGCAGAAATAAGAAAAATAATGTATACCCCTGTAAACCCCAGTTTTACTATATAAAAGTGGGGTTTAAGGGGGTCAAAATTATATAGGCATGTTTCGTGATGGTCGGCAGTATTACAGGATACTACAGAATGTATCAATGGAGAGCAAAGGCCCGTATGACACTTTGCGCATGTGCAGGATGGTGTGAATCCGCACATTTTGCACATGATCGAATGTGCTATTTTGCTTAACGCGGCCCAAAATGAAGTTAAACTTTTCTTTCTCATAGTGAAATCAATCTAGTGACCATGCAGCCTTTATAATCATGACATTATTTTGTGTTTGTTTTAGTGGATTTATCAAACAGGATTGCAAGAATATATATTTCGTCACTGGAGACTGGAGCCAGTGTACGGACTAACCTATCTATGTGAAATGCACCATGCAATAACTCTTTAACATTTTCGCTTTGAAACTTTGCTCTTTTTTTTTTTTTTTTTTTTGCAATTTTGATTACACTTTTATCAGGATGCGTGGTTATTTTTCAACATGAATGTAGACCTTTGTATTACAATCTTTTGGAACAAAAAATAAGGCTATTGGCTATCAGAGTTACATATGACTTTGTAGCTACAAAATTTGCATTATCTGTAAAAAATAATATTGAAAAGTGTTTATTTTTTCATATGATGCATTTTTTTCTGTCCAAAATTTACCGGTATTGCAAAAAAAAAATATATATATATATAACAATAACTGAAACGTATAGTCTTATTCAATGGAATAATAACAGCAGAAGGGACTGCTATATTATTTCATTATAAAGGGAGCCAGGAAACAACATTTCCTACAAAACTGCGTGTGTGCCAAGCGAAGACTCTGATCAGTCCGTGATCCGCGCAGTCTAAGCAGAGTCTCCGCTGTCCGCCTGTAGACATTTTGGATCCTTGCCTACCTACAGTGTTTCTTGCGAAGACTCTGATCACACTGCACATGATGCGCAGGCTGATCTTAGTATTCGCTGGGCGCACATGCAACCTTTTAGGAAATGCTGTGCCCCGACTCAAAAGTTAATTACCTAATAATTACACATTAACTTTTTCACTGCCACAGGCGATAATAATAGCTTTCGCAAACAGCGTAGATCCAGATGAGACGGCTCATAATGAGCCGTCTCATCTGGATCTACGCTGTTTGACATTCAGTCTTTCAACTTTACATATAAACTTCTTTCCAAGCGATGGTTTGTTAAAATAAAATTTATAAAAAAGCAGACGACAAATGTCGTCTGAAATTTGGCTCCGAAAGGGTAAAGGGGAATCGATGCACTTTCAGGGGAGGCAACTCTGTCAAAATTGTTTTGTATCAACAAGGCAGCAAATTCTTTCCTTTTAGAGTAGGCCCCTTTTCAGAAGGCGCCCGGTGTGCAGGGAGCCAATCGGGTAGTCTCAAAAGTTATTTCTTCCCTTGCACAAAAAGGCAGTTTCATAAATAACAAAATGCAAGGACTTCTAATTTAGAGAAAAAATTGCCGAGTTCGTGCTACGCAGATTCCGGCAGGTTAATGTGAAAATTACAATTGCCATTTGAGCACCCGGCAGTTCTACGGCATTGCTAGGATAATACTGAGGTAAAATTATGGCACTTCAGCCTTGCTAATGATGTCCCCGTTATTCCCGGCCCCATGCAGGCGCGGATCCAGAAGGGTTCGAGGGGTTCAGTCGAATCCCAACCTCTTTGACTCAAATGTTCAGTTTTAGTTCCGCATTTACTCTAAATATTATCACGCCTTATTGTTTACCTCCCAGTAAGCAGTCTTTATAAATCTATAGCGGGCCGTTATCGGCCCGTCAGCTACCCTGACGGGCCGATAACGGCCCGCTATAGATTTATAAAGAATGCTAGCTGGGGTTATACTTCTAAAATTTCAAAAAGATCATTTTACAACATATACTTAAGAACGTGTCTAAAACTGCTAGACAGGTGGCAAAAAGTATAGATCCTGATCAAACGCCACGTTTTGCCGCGTCCGATCTGGGTATTGTTTGCTCAGACTTTTCTGTTCTAATACTCAGGGTAACTGGATCAATTCAAACACCCTCATAAACCGCCTATTTATTTAATCCATTTATGCCGAATGGATTCTACCTTCACTCTTTGGACAGGTCCATTTCCAATATCAGGGGTGTCTGGTTAGTTTTTATTATTACCATCTTTTATATAGAAATTCCTGTAATCAATGCACACAATGTAGACCTTGATCAGACGCCGCGTTCTGTGGCGTCTGATCTGGGTCTTCACTATTTGCCAATGTCCCTTTTATAGGACGCTAGGCTTAAATGGGGTAATCCTGAATCCACCCCTGCAATGGGGGCTGGCTTATAAATGACTGGTGCATAACTGAAGACCCTGTTCAGACTCTGCGGATAATGGGTGATCTGGGTTTTTGCTGATTGCGTGGGTCCCAGGGGCATATAACGCTTATACAACGTCGCATTATGACGTTGCGTCGACCTTAATATGACGTCGTATAACTGGGGTCATTCTCTATTAAGAAGGTCCCAGGTCATGTTAATTTGTCTTCATGGTTACTAGTATGTTTGCCACCCCCATTCATTGTGAAAATCTTAGTGCAAATAAAACTATTCACAGTCAGGTGTTTGTGTACTGTATCCACAAAAGAAAGCTTATTTTACTTTGGTAGCTGCCGTTCTTACCTATACCCTGGCCCCACGACTATGAGTTTTAGTTATCTAATCGAATAAAGGTAAAATACTCCCCATTGACTATCCTACACATATCATCTCCATTACCCAGCAGAAACTCATAACGGGTCAGCCAAATCAGAGAGAAATACATTCCAAAGATAGGATATTTAAAAAAAAAAAAAAAATCATTTTTATGCTGATTCAAATATCAGTTGGACGAGAGCGAGTCTAGTGTTTCACCTAAGTATTCGAAGAGACATGCCTGCACAAACAGTGAAGATTCAGATCAGACGTTGCAGAACGCCGCGTCTGATCAGGTTCTGTAATCTTTATCACTCTTCTAGCAATATTTAAACACATCTACCCAGCTAGCATTCTTTATAAATCTATAGCAGTTCATTATCGGCCCGTCAGGTAGCTGATGGGCCGATAACGGCCCGCTATAGATTTATAAAGACTGCTTACTGGGTACAGGTCATGAAATGGACATGTTCAAATTTTAGGACACATTTGAAAAGGAGTTGTGGTGTCCAAATACTTTGAGTAAATACGGTACTGGATTCTCATAGGTAACATTTGGTGGTCCGTGTCGTCCATTGCACGAAAAAGCTAAGAATGAAGAAGAAAAGCGAAATATGCAACCAAATGAGATGTCCCCAGTGTTCATTACACTATATGAAAACAATTTACATAAAAAATAATAAAGCGAGCAGCTTTAAAGAGGGTGACCAAAGTTTTAAATGCTTGAAAATAAATAAATAAATAAATAGCTTTGATCCGCAATACGTACAGTAGCCGTCTCATGGGACATAACTCTGCCGATAAAATGTTTGCTGCTAAATTAAGTTGCTTCCATTAAGCGATTTTATTCGGACATGCAAATTGTGGCCAGTGTGGGTTAACCAACTCTCGGTCAGAGGAAGAAAAGGGATGAATTACCTAGGTCAGGAAAGGTCACAATTTTGTTTGAGAATTTTGTAATTGGGTGTAACATGAAAAGTTGACATTCATCCATTTCAGCTTTTTTTTTTTTTCCAACAAATAAAATTGCACAGTCATTACGAAAACATGCCTATTCAAATATAATGAAAATTTTACCACCAAAAAAAAAAAAATGAAAATTTTCAGATAAAAAACTCTGATATTTTTCATATTTCTGCTCAAAACATAGATTGTGGGTACCCGTTAGAACCGCCTCGGCGAGGCGGGAACCGCCTCGGCGAGGCGGTTCTAACGAGTACCCACAATCTATGTTTTTGAGCAGAAATAAGAAAAAATAATGTATACCCCTGTAAACCCCAGTTTTACTAAATAAAAGTGGGGTTTAAGGGGGTCAAAATTATATAGGCATGTTTTCGTGATGAAGCTGAACCCAAGTATGCAAACGTTGCCACAAAATTCACCTTTGTACATGCCCAAAACACCACAGTGTACATGTAGTAACTCTCACGTGAGCGCAGGGTCGTCACTATTAGCCTGTAAATGTATAGGACGCTGATAGATGAAAGCATCTTCAATGCCAGAACAAATACAGACCGACATGCAGGCTTGGACAGAACGACTGAAATAAAAAGACAATTGACAAGTACCGTATTTATCCTACATACTGGGACACCTAAAGTAGTTAACTCCTTACCAGAATTCCCCTAAAATTTGAACACTAAATGCTGTAAGAATGGATCAGTCGGAAACAACACAGTACGAAAATAACAGACTGTTTTACTGAGTCTATTTGTCAGTAGCACTGTAATCTCTATACTTATTTCAGGTGATATGCAGCGCTTCTCACGCCCTCTAGCGTTGGCTTAAATAGTACTCTATTTGCAAAACTACTTAAGAGCTCAATGATCCCAAAGGATCCATTTTACTACCAACTGAAGTGTCCCATCACGAAAACATGCTTATATAATTTTGACCCCTTAAACCCATTTTATACAATAAAACTGGGGTTTACAGAGGTATACATTATTTTTCTTATTTCTGTTCAAAACATAGACTGTGGGTACCCGATAGAACCGCCTCGTCGAGGCGGTTCTAACGGGTACCCACAATCTATGTTTTGAGCAGACATACGAAAAATATAATTTTTGTATCTGATAATTTTCATTTTTTGGTGGTAAAATTTTCAATATATTTGAATAGGCATGTTTTCATAATGCAAAACTGTTAGATGTGTGGCAAACAGCATTCTGGGGCATCTGATCTGGGTCGAGGCTGTTTCCTCAGGACTGTCTTTCCGAATACTTAGGGACTGAGTCATCCCATGCGAAATGTGTCTTCGGGAAATATGCGGACGGCGAAGGCCCAGATCAGCCTGTGCATTCCTTCCCCTGTCCGCTTACAAATTCACCATTGGTATCGACATGAATTTTTCGGATTCGGAGACTAATCTAGTGCTTTACTTTTCCCGTGTGTGCCCTGAAGACAAAAGTTCATTTGATGCGATATCTGTGACGCTCAAGGGGGTGGGGAGATGGGGGTGGGGGCATGGGGAAGGTGGTACCTGGGAAGAGGCAACCCTCTGCTATTTTTCTGTTTCAGATGCTCGTCAGCGACCAGTTTAAAAAACAAAACAAAAAAACAACCCACAAACAAACAATTCTCTTAGACCCACAAAAACAGTTGGATCTGGGTCTTGTTCCTTAGGGGCAGTTAAATCTGGGTCTAAACACTTCTGAGTGAATACTGGCCTCTTCAGCCCGAATTCACTTTTGGGCAAAATCAGCGCGTTCATGATTTTTTTTTTCCCAAGAAAAAAAATGGTTCTTTATTTCGTGCAATTTGCTTAAAATGTCTTTTTTGTCGGAAAAATAATTTTAAAAAAATGTCGCTATTCTGAAAGCTAATCGAAAACAAGACTTGATTTTCTGGTCCTTGGGATTATGATATACATATATGTAGGATTTGAGTGAAACTTGATTTTGACAATGCAATAATATCTCCAACACCTACACGTACTGGTCAGCTCATGTGGAGAATACTGAATAAAGGTAATATTTTACTCTCTCTCTCTCGCTCTCTCTCTCTTCTCTCTCTCTCTCTCTCTCTCTCTCTCTCTAATGAAATTATTATAGTCTGATTCTTGGGAACGAACTTAAAAGAAAGAAAATTGTTTTTATATAGTACTGTAATTTATTATATATCGCTTTGTTAAAAAAATATTTTTTGTTGTTATTACCTCTTAAAGTAAAATTTAAAAAAAAAATCAAATTTATTTTTTGCCCTAAATTTTTTAAACACTTAATTAGTTAAATAAATTAAAAAAAATAATTTGTCCGGGATAAAAAAAATGACAGAAAAAAAATGAAAAAGAAAAATGAGTAGGTGTTTTTATAAAGACTTAACACCCTGACTTGAATGAGTAACACTCTCGTACATGTTTGAATGTACAGTCGAGTGCTACCTTTATGCATTCTTTTGATGATCACACAAAAAAAATCTTTTATCGGATAAACTAATGTATTCATTATGCAACCGTTACGGAAGCCGTGATTGGCCGATAAATGAGATCACGTGTGCAGTGAGGAATGTAGGTCAGTGTAACAGTTAAGAGATAGGTACAAAGAGCATAAGCCGCCATTTGTTTACAAAAAATCAATTTCGAAGATGTGCGGCTGAGGATTTTCATTTTCAAGGTTTGTTCTTTATTTTAAATATCATTTATTCATTTAAAAATCAACTGTCATTTGTTAGACGACAATTAAAATGGGTTTAGATGTTGTGTTAATTGATTTGCTAGCGCGTGCGAGTTCGCGCCACAGCGGACAGGTGGCGAGTTTATTGTTGCAGTGAGTCGATTGTTGAGCAATTATTACGCGAGCAGAACCGAGTATAAAACCCTCGAAATTTGCTATTTACAATGAACGATCATCGAGGCCGTAATAACAAGCAAATACATAATTCATTTTTCTATCGTTTTATCCAATTAGCAGTAAAAAATATTGTATATTTGCAAAGAAAATGGGATTTTAGTAAACTGACCTTGTGTGCAAACCGGTGCAACAGGGTCAAGCCGATACGACATGCAGGCAGGCTATCTGAGTTCACTGAACGAATGGATGTAATCAAAGCTAGCGGCTATCCTCAACGGTCACTGACCGATCGTCTGTGGTCAGTGAGGAGGCATGTAGCGTGTAATTATTGATATTATTATTTCTATTCGGCTCCACTTAATTCCAGTTGACATGTAATTGGGACGTTAGTGTTAAAGTGCGTGTGAGTGTTTACAGGAGTGGCCTACTTTTACCTGGCCGTAAACATTCTGAAAGGAAAGTTTTTTGGCAGTTTGGAGAAAACTATAGTGGAGTGGTTTGTGTTCAGATAAAAAAAAAAAAAAACAACAAAAAAAAAAAAAAAAAATAGCTGTAATGTGTACTCCAGTTAATGAACATGGTTAGGATCTCATTTCATTTTTTCAAGTGATAAAATAAAAACAAAATACCATAACTATTCTAATAAAGGCCACCTACCATTTACAGGACCCCGGATAAGGTACAATAATGCCCTTACTCTGTGATCACACAGTGAAAAGTTACTTGTATCTTAGGGATGGTATTTACATATTATTTTTTATTCCTCCAGGAAAATGTTTGTATGTACTCATTAGAAGCAAATTGATCAATGATACATCTAATTGAGCAGAAGATATTTTCATTGGTAAAATAAGTAAAAAATATCAATTCTTTTCAATTAAAAAAGTTCCTTATCTGGAGCTGTGATGTATGTTCTAGCATTACATTCAAACCATCTCAGCAAGTTCTTATTTACTGTGAATCAGAATATTCAGATGTTTTAAGCCTAATACTACACCACTCACCAGGGAGCGAGGTGCAGAGGGGGTTTGGGATGGGGTTCAGTCAAGCCCCCCCCCCCCCCCCCCCCCCCCTCACCACACACACACCATTCCATTTTTATGGAAATTTTTGATAACGGTTGATAAATTTGATATACCATCTTTACCTTAAATATTCACACCCCTTAACTCTTCACTTTATACTTGTCTTCAGAAAGTCCATTTTACTACCCATGAATGTTTGTAAAACTGCCAGATGGCTGGCAAACAGTATAGACCCTGATCAGATGCTGTGTTCTATGACATCTGATCATGGTGTACACTGTTTGCTCAGGTCTGTCTTTCAGAATACATAGAGTAAGTACAGCACTTTGCCTAAATCGACCGCCTCAAAAATCATCTTGAATCTGCCCCTGGGGTGAATAAAGATCCAGTGTGAAGCTATTCATTACGAAAACAAGCCTATTCAAATATACTGAAAACTTAGTCACCAAAAAATTAAAAAATTTTCAGACAAAAAATTCAAATATTTTTCATATTTCTGCTCAAAACATTGATTGTGGGTACTCGTTAGAACTGCCTCGCAGAGGGGGTTCTAACGAATACCCACAATCTCTGTTTTTTGAGCAGAAATAAGAAAAATAATGTATACCCCTGTAAACCCCAGTTTTACTATATAAAAGTGGGGTTTAAGGGGGTCAAAATTATATAGGCATGTTTTTGTGATGATAGAGTTTGATAACAAAGCTTGCTATACATTGTTATATTCTGCAATTGGTAATATAGTTCTGTAAGCAGGCACTGAGGGCCTTACTGCTGATGGGAAGGCTGACATGAGACTTTATTATCCACATGCCCTCCTTCACCCCTATCTGGAGCTAAGCCGGCCTCGGTGGCGCAGTTGGCTGTGCGTCCGACTGGTGATCAGGAGGTTGCAGGTTCAATTCCCGCCGGATCGGCAGCATTCTTTCGTGGAGATTTGATCATGAAATATTTTCTAGGGTCATTCTCTCTCTTCCGCTGATTCAAGAAGGGCAGTTGTCAGTTTCTAGCGGAAGAATGTGCACATTACTGGTTAACCACTTAGAGGACTGAGCCTGTCCAGTAAAAGTATGGTTAGTGAACTGACCCCGCTCGACATGACCCCATTTGGTTGACTGGGCCGTAAAACCTCAACACAAACAAACAGACAGATGACAAGCTATAGATGCAAGCCTGTTTGTCCAAAGAGTGGGTACCTGAAATATTTTTTGTTTTTTTCTCTGGCACTCCTTTATTAACTCAGGATATGTAAAAATAGATCAGTTTGTTCCTAGGTCCAAGATTTTCACATATTTTAATCAAAGAACCTAAACAAACAGAAAATACAGTCTTAACCAAACCTTATTAATCTTGTCCTAGGGTTGATTCAGAGGTGGTGGGGTGTTCAGTCAAACCCCCATTGACTCAAACTTTCATTTTTATGGGAAGTTTTGAAAAAAAATTGGGATACCTTATTTATCCTAAATATTCACAGCCCTCTCTTCAACTAGTCCATTTTACTACCTGTGAATGTGTGTAAAATTGTTAGGTGAGTAAACAAACAGTGTAGACCCTGATCAGACACTGCAAGCAGTTCCACTTTACTACTAGGTGATGTGTCATAAAAACTGACGGATAAGTGGCAAAGAATGTAGACCCTAATCAAACACTGCTTTCATGACATCTGCTCTGGATCTACATTGTTTTTGTAGACCTGTCGGTTCCAATTCTACAGCAGTTCATTACACAGAGCCTTTCATTATCCCCTTTCCATCAATGATCAGGGATTCAGTTTGATGCCGGACATCGGCCACAGTCCGTCAAAATTTCCAGATGTCCGAAACTTTTCTGACCCGGTTGGACACATTGTCTGACTGCAATTTTTGTCATGAAATAAAAAAAATGGCATGTAATATATGAATTTCTTCTATTGTTTACAGTTTATTTTCGATGCCGATCTATATCTTGTTAAACGACAGATGACTGGTCAATCTAAGATGTACTGGACTGCTTATGAAACATTATTGATCTTTCGTGATGTTCGGTAATGCCGGTTCGTTTCGCATTCGCCAACAGAGTGAACCAGTCTAATGTGTTTGGCCGAAACTTAGATAAGGCTGAGTCCTGTTTCAGTTACTTCCCTTGGTCTCATCAAGTTTGTTTACATGTGACAACGTGCTTGGCGACATATTAGTCGTGGTTTTGTAAAGGGTTGGACATAACATTGCACAAATAATGCCCCCTAAAAAGCAACAAAAGTTGACCTTTTTCATGCCAAAATCCAGCAGTGACCAGAGGGTATCCCAGCAAGGAAATGGCAATAACGACACCAGCCCCATCCACTGCTGAATCTACAGTAAACGCAACTGTCAGCAAGGTAAATTCAGGCAAATAGAGATTTTCTAGCTTTTATGATTTGTCCAAGAAAATTTCAGTATGTCCGGAAAACCAGCTGCCATTTGGACAAAATGTCCGGAACTGATTTTGGTCTAGCTGAATCACTGAATTGACTTCAAGAATGTTTTAAGGGATGGAAACGTGTTGTGTGCAGTCACGAGGTGCTTCTAATCAATACATGTATTTACAATATGTTCTTTGTGGAGAAATAAAAACATATACCATATTCGACCTAATTACCGCACTGTGCGCTTAGGTTTTTTCAAAAAAAAAAAAATAGGAAAAGCTTTGGTAAAATGTGTACCTACCTATACTAACGTTACACTTTAAAAAAATCAACGAACGACTTATGTTGTCTGCAAATTGTATAAGGGCCTTTTTCGTGTGTCGTGCATCATATGCCTTGGGTGCCTGGTAGTGGTAAAAATCTGCACAAAAGCTGCAACAATATTTTACAGTTGTTGAAATATTTGTGTTTTTTTATCTTTGTGATTTTCTTTATAAAGGCATATGTTGTGGGTACCCATTTGAATTGCATCGACTTGTCGATGCAATTCAAATGAGTACCCACAACATATGCCTTTATAAAGTAGACATAAAGTACACTGGCTGTAATCTGAAGACTATGGAATTGCTTGACTGTGCGCTTATAGCAGTATGTGCGGTAATTAGGTCGAATACGGTACTTTGCAAATACCACCTCTTATCTGAAGCCATGAATTATACTGGGAGTTGTATTATGGTTCATATCATACCTTTACTTTCTGCACTGCTGGGCAGGTGAAACCCTTGGCCTGTTGAATAAATTAAGATGCCATGCCAACTTCTAATTTTCAGCCAATCAGATTACTTGAGCTGGATTGCTCTAAATTCACATACTTAATGACAAACAGTGCAGATCCAGATCAGTTGGCTTCTTCAGAAGCCAGCTGGTCTGGATCTACAGTTTGCAATGGCATGGTATATCTGGGTTCAGCAGGACGGGTTAAAGGACATAAGGGCCCCAGACAGGTAGGGTGTTTAGCTGAATCAGTTCTTGCTTTTCAACAAAACATATGTTTGGGGATTCCATAGGAATTACCTTTCAAGAGTATTGACTTGGAACCCCAAATGCATTTTGATTTCTTCCAGAATTAAGGAAACCGTCAGAATATTTAATTTTTTGTCATCAAAAGAACACCCTACAGCCCGAGGTTTATTGGTCACAGGAGTTTATAGGCCATGAATAAGTTGAATGAAGTCAACTTAGCTCTAGAAAAGCTGACCTTTTTTTTTTTCACTCAAAAAAGTATTTCTAGTTTTAATTTCTCCATGAAAACCTGTTGGTCAATAATTCATAGCTCTGGTGAAGGCACTTTTTTTTCAGTCCAAAAGTATTGATATTTTTTATTATTTCTGCGAGGTGCTTCTAATGAGTACCCACAACATATGTTTTCGTGGAGAAATAATAAAAATATTAACCTGATACCCACTCTTATCAAGGCCTATGGGTCATAAGAACTGCCTCCCCACTGAGACACTTTTGTTTAGTACACACAACATATCATATTCGATGAAATTACCGTGACCCCTATTAGCGCACAGTCAAGCAATTCTATAGCCTTCAGATTACAGCCCTGTATTTTTGTCTTCTTCTTTATAAAGGCATATGTTGTGGGTACACATTTGAATTGCATCAACTTGTGGATGCAATTCAAATGAGTACCCACAACATATGCTTTCATAAAGAAAATCGGAAAAAAAAAACATACAAAAACATTGCATCAACACCATTAGATAAGTCATTTACTGATCTTGTTTTTAAAGCTACTTTAAATTGGATACATATTTTGCGACAAGTTTTCCCAGTAATTTTGAAAAACCTAAGCGCACATTGTGGTAATTAGGTTGACTACGCTAATTGTTTTGATCGAGAATATGTTGTAGTGGAGAAATAAGAAAAAAAATGTTAATCTGCATGTGCCGGCTTAATACCTACAGGTAGAGCTATGGTCAACATGGCTGAAGTATTGTTGACAGGGCCATTAAACCCCTTTCTTTTTGTTACACAAGATCATGGAACTTTAACACATTTGTTGACAGGTCCGTCAAACCTCAACCCAGAGCTGTTTTCCTTTTTGTTCCGCAAGAACATGGGACATTAACACATTTGAATTATCTCAGTGATACAGTTATAGAAGAATATCAGTGATACAGTTGTAAAAGTACCAGCTTTTATCTCCTAGGCACCAACTTTTCTAGAGCCCTAAAATATCCATAACTACAGATAAGTCACCCTTTCCTCTTGAAAATGTTGACCTCTTTCTTATTTCTCCACAAAAACATATGTTGTGGTACTCATTAGAAGTGCCTCACAGAGGCACTTCTAATGAGTACCCACATCATATGTTTTTGTGGAGAAAAAGGAAAAACTTATTCTCCAGCTACCCCTCTTTTCAAGCCCCTTTTCAAGAGCCCCAGAAAACCAGTGGCTGATAGGTCGATAACCTGAAAGATTGGCTGAACAGCCAGAAATCTAATAACAATCTGTCACATGCTCCATGTTTATTTCAGAGCTCAAGATTAGAGGTTATATCTTATTTCCAATAAATTTTGATCTTTTGACTTATTATGCACCAATCAAAAAAAAAAAAAAAAGAATATCTCCGTAAGAAATGCCTAATCAAGTTTATCCCAAGGAGATCTGTGTACAAGTGTCATTGAAGAAAGGATGCTATTGTTGGTACCCAGCTGCCTAGAGCTCTGTGTGCTCCATGTATTAAGTAGTATTACTACTGTTGATGAGCTGGTTTCCAGATCAAACACCATTGTCATAGCTCCAGATAAGGCTCATTTTCATTCAACAAGTAGACATTGATATTGTTCTTTAAATAATGAACACATACTTGAGTACATTCAGAGTGCCTCGCATTTCTAATCAGTATCACCACATTTTCGAGAGAGCTATAGTAAAGGCTGTTTGAATAATGATGTCCCTGTTTTCTAGAGTTTATCCTTTTGCCCCAGTTCCAAAGACTAAGCTGTCATTCAAGTACCTAGTCTGGTCCTGGTTTTCACCCTTACTTTAAGTCGGATCAGCAAAGGTTCTAACTGGGAGAATGTGCAGACAGGCCTGTGTCTTTGTTGTTCTTATATAAGCAGATCTCAATTATCAAAATTATCCAGTTTAATATTTTTCCTATTTCTGCACAAAAATATATGTTGTGGGTACTCATTAGAAGCGCCTCAATGAGGCACTTCTAATGAGTACCCACAACATATGTTTTCGTGAAGAAATAAGAAAAATATCAATCCTTTTTTTTTTTTTTTTTTTGCTGAAAAAAAAGTTTCTTTTCTGGAAATGTGTATAAGGAAGGGACAGTTTTTCTGCACAGCATTGCTTAATGTATTCTATACATACAGAGGCTATTGACCCCATTAACAAGTGTAATAATCCTATATACATTAATGATTCAGTACAGTATGGTATATCATTTTAAGAGTCAGATACTCCTTGGATATGAGCCGATAAGTATGTAACTAATATTTGAGCATTTTGTTTTTAACGCTTAGCATGTTGAGTAAAAATTTCAGCAGATGACATTTCGTAATATATTTCTTATTTTTCCCAGAAAATAGGATTTGACATTTTATGCAAATTGTCTCCTCTGGAACTGGAAACAATTTTTGTGGAATGTCAAACTCTATTTACCAGGAAAAATAAGAAAAAAATTGTCGTCTGCTGAATTAGCCTATAGAATGGTAAAGGTTAAAAAGTGACTGGAACTTGTACCTGATTTTAACTGGTGTTGTACTTTAACCATTACAACTTGCTGGTCTAATTAAGAGACGACAAGTTGATGATACTTACTTTTCACAGTAAACAGGATTTGACATTTCATGCAAATTGTCTCCATTGGAGACAATTTGCATGAAATGTCAAAACCAGTTTTATGGAAAAAAAATAAAAAATATTTCAACTGTCGTCTGCTGAAACTTTTACCCAGAGTGCTAAGCGTTAATAAACTACATTGTACTTACACAAGTGTGACTATGGATATAATTAGGTCATAAAAATACAAAATTTGATGAATGGATTGAAATCAAGAACTATATTCAGTTATTGTTGTACTAACCTGAAGTAACAGATGAAACTGCTTATGGTGAGTAGTCTCTGTCTGCAGTTCCAGATAAGAGGAATATCTTGATAAATATTTTTCTTATTTCTCCACATTGACAGAAACATGTTTTGGGTACTTATTCAGTGCTTGCATTAAGGGAAGTCTGGGAGTCAGAGACTCCAAAAAAATTGCCCTGGGACTTCCAAAATTCAGTGTCAGGAAGTCTTGGACTCCCAAGTTTTAAAGAAACATGTATCTGACCATTTATAAAAAGAATTTAGAAAGAATTTGTATGTTGTTTATCTTTAAAAATGGCAGTTTTACTCCATAAATGAGAGTTTAAGAATATGGAGGTTAAACGTTTGGAAATGAGAGAAGCAGTTTGATTACCTGGACTTCCAGATATTAGAATTAGGAAGTCCTGGGACTACCTGAATTCGACAGTTAGTGCAAGCACTGCTGCTTATTAGAAGTGCCTCATTGAGATCCTTCTAATGAGTACCCACAACATATGTTGTACATGTAGAAATAGGTAAAATACTGTGTGGATAGCCCTCTTCTCTGGAAGTATGTATAATCTAGATTAAATTTTTTTTTCTGATTTCTCCATAAAAAGGTATTGGTACTCTGACACTAGAAGCAGCTCGGTGAGACACTTCTAATGGGTACCCGCATTATACATTGTATGTTTTCATGAAGAAATATGAAAAAGCAGTACTTTTTGATAGAAAAAGGCACAGTATTTGGAGATATCCAGCTGTTTTTTGTTAGCTCACCTGAGCTATGCTCAGGATGAGCTATTGTGATCACTTTTCGTCCGTCGTCCGTCTGTCTGTCCGTCCATCCTTGTGTCCGTCCGTGCATCCGTCTGTTAACATTTTCAAACGACTTCTCCTCTGAAGCCCCTGAGCCAAGTTTGCTCAAATTTCATTTGGAGCCTCCTTAGGTTGGGGGAACAAAAAATTGCTAAAATGGTCGCGGTCCATTGACCAAGATGGCTGCCATGCCCATATATGGTAAAAACCTTTAAAAATCTTCTTCTCCAGAACTGAGGATGCCTTGGGGCTGAATCTTTGCATAAGTCATCGGGGACAGGAGGTCTACCAAAGTTGCTTAAACAAATTACGTATATTGACATTCTACCTTTTTTACGGCAAGGTCAAGTTTGCTTCCCTATGCATTTGTATGGGAAAAACCTTTAAACATCTTGTTCTCCAAAACCGAGGATGCCTTATGGCTGAACCTTTACATACATCATTGGAAACTGGAGGTCTACCAAAGTTGCTAAAATAATGGTTGTACATTGACATTTGACCTTTTTATGGTAAGGTCAATTTTGTTTCCTTATGCATTTGTATGGAAAAAATGTTCAGAATTTCAAACAACTTCTTCTCTGGATCCTCTGGGCCAATTTTGCTCAAATTTCATATGGACCTCCTTAGGTTGGGGGAATGAAAGATTGCTAAAATGGTCGCGGTTAGTTGACCAAGATGGCCACCATGCCCATATATGGTTAAAACCTTTAAAAATCTTCTTCTCCAGAACCGAGGATGCCTTGGGGCTGAATCTTTGCATAAGTCATTGGGGACGGGAGGTCTACCAAACTTGCTAAAATAAATGTTGTATATTGACATTTGACCTTTTTACGGCAAGGTCAAGTTTGCTTCCCTATGCATTTGTATGGGAAAACCCTTTAAAAATCTTGTTCTCCAAAACTGAGGATGCCTTGTGGCTGAATATTTATATATATCATTGGAAACTGGAGGTCTACCAAAGTTGCTAAAATAATGGTTGTACATTGACATTTGACCTTTTTACCCTGAAGTCAATTTTGCTTCCTTATGCATTTTTATGGGAAAAATATTCAGAATTTCAAACGACTTCTCCTCTGGAGCCTCTGGGCCAATTTTGCACAAATTTCATATGGAGCCTCCTTAGCTTTGTGGAATGAAAGATTGCTAAAATGGTCATGGTTCATTGACCAAGATGGCCGCCATGCCCATATATGGTAAAAACCTTTAAAAATCTTCTTCTCCAGAACCAAGGATGCCTTGGGGCTGAATCTTTGCTTAAATCATCGGGGACAGGGGGTCTGCCAAAGTTGCTAAAATAATGGTCGTACAAGTTTGCTTCCCGATGCATTTGTGTGTGAAAAAAACATTTAAAAATCTTGTTCTCCAAAACCGAGGATGCCTTATGGCTGAATCTTTGCATATATTATTGGGAACATCTGCATGTCTGCAGTGGCTATATCACTCAGGTGAGCGAACCGTGGCCCGTGGGCCTCTTGTTAGCTCACCTGAGCTCTGCTCAGGATGAGCTATTGTGATCACTTTTCGTCCGTCGTCCGTCCGTCCGTCCGTCCGTCCGTTAACATTTTCAAACGACTTCTCCTCTGAAACCGCTGAGCCAATTTTGCTCAAATTTCATATGGAGCCTCCTTAGGGTGGGGGAACGAAAAATTGCTAAAATGGTCACGGTCCGTTGACCAAGATGGCCGCCACGCCCATATATGGTAAAAACCTTTAAAAATCTTCTTCTCCAGAACCGAGAATGCCTTGGGGCTGAACCTTTGCAGGAATCATCGGGGACGAGAGGTCTACCAAAATTGCTAAAAGAATTGTCGTACGTTGACGTTTGACCTTTTTATGGCAAGGTCAAGTTTGCTTCCCTATGCATTTGTATGGGAAAAACCTTTAAAAATCTTCTTCTCCAAAACCGAGCATGCCTTATGGCTGAATCTTTGCATATATCTTTGGGAACAGGAGAGCTACCAAAATTGCTAAAATAATGGTCGTACATTGACATTTGACCTTTTTACGTTAAGGTCAATTTTGCTTCCTTATGCATTTGTATGGGAAAAATGACCAGAATTTCAAACAACTTCTCCTCTGGAGCCTCTGGGCCAATTTTGCTCAAATTTCATATGGAGCCTCCTTAGGTTGGGGGAACAAAAAATTGCTAAAATGGTCACGGTCCGTTGACCAAGATGGCCGCCACGCCCATATATGGTAAAAACCTTTAAAAATCTTCTTCTCCAGAAACGAGAATGCCTTTGGGCTGAACCTTTGCAGGAATCATCAGGGACGGGAGGTCTACCAAAATTGCTAAAAGAATTGTCGTACGTTGACGTTTGACCTTTTTAGGGCAAGGTCAAGTTTGCTTCCCTATGCATTTGTATGGGAAAAACCTTTAAAAATCTTCTTCTCCAAAACCGAGCATGCCTTATGGCTGAATCTTTGCATATATCTTTGGGAACAGGAGAGCTACCAAAACTGCTAAAATAATGGTCGTACATGGACATTTGACCTTTTTACGTTAAGGTCAATTTTGCTTCCTGATGCATTTGTATGGGAAAAATGACCAGAATTTCAAACAACTTCTCCTCTGGAGCCTCTGGGCCAATTTTGCTCAAATTTCATATGGAGCCTCCTTAGGGTGGGGAACAAAAAATTGCTAAAATGGTCACGGTCCGTTGACCAAGATGGCCGCCATGCCCATATATGGTAAAAACCTTTAAAAATCTTCTCCTTCAGAACCGAGAATGCCTTTGGGCTGAACCTTGGCAGGAATCATCGAGGACAGGAGGTCTACCAACATTGCTAAAAGAATTGTTGTACGTTGACGTTTGACCTTTTTACGGCAAGGTCAAGTTTGCTTCCCTGTGCATTTGTATGGGAAAAACCTTTAAAAATCTTCTTCTCCAAAACTGAGCATGCCTTATGGCTGAATCTTTGCATATATCTTCGGGAACAAGAGGGCTACCAAAATTGCTAAAATAATGGTCGTACATTGACATTTGACCTTTTTACGTTAAGGTCAATTTTGCTTCCTTATGCATTTGTATGGGAAAAAATGTTCAGAATTTCAAACAACTTCTTCTCTGGAGCCTCTGGGCCAATTTTGCTCAAATTTCATATGGAGCCTCCTTAGGTAGGGGGAACAAAAGATTGCTAAAATGGTCACGGTTCATTGACCAAGATGGGCGCCATGCCCATATATGGTAAAAACCTTTATAAATCTTCTTCTCTAGAACAGAGAATGCTTTGGGGCTGAATATTTGCATAAATCATCGTGGACAGGGGTCTACCAAAGTTGCTAAAATAATGGTCATACATTGACATTTGACCTTTTTACGGCAAGGTCAAGTTGCTTCCTTATGCATTTGCATGGGAAAAAACATTTAAAAATCTTATTCTCCAAAACCGAGGATGGCTTGTGGCTGAATCTTTGCATATATCATCTGGAATGGGTGGTCTACCAAAGTTGCTAAAATAATTGTCATACATTGACATTTAACCTTTTTATGGCGAGGTCAAGTTTGCTTCTGTATGCATTTGTATGGGCGCCATACATTTGTATGGAAAAAATGTTGATAATTTCAAATGGCTTTTCCTCTGAAGCCTCCGGGCCAGTGTTGCTCAAATTTCATGCGGAGCCTCCGTGGGCAGAAGAATGAAAGATTGCTAAAATGGGTATGGTCCATTGATCAAAATGGCTGCCATGCCAATATATGGTAAAAACCTTTAAAAATCTTCTTCTCCATAACCAAATAAGCCCTGGGTCCTAATCTTTGCACAAATTATAGGGGACAGGAGATCTACCAAAATTGCTCAAATGATGGTTTATGTTGACATTTGACCTTTTTACCTCCAAGGTCAAATTTGCTTCCCTATTTGTGTGGGCCATATACATTTATATTGAAAGTATCGAAGTGACTTGTAGATCAACAGTAGTTAAAATTGTTCTGATTGGAAATCTAAGATGGCCATCATCTGGTTTATATTTATAATATGTCCCTGCCACTGTGCTGTTTACATGTATAAAATCACGATTCTTCAGAAACCACTTAGCCAATTTCCACCAAATTTCACATTGATCCTTCTGTTGAAATCTGATTGATAGTTTATTAATGATCATGCTCCATTGACTGTCAGGCCCATATATTCTTCTTCAAAACTAAGAACTGCTCAAATGATGATATTTTCATTAGTTGCGATGATAGGATTGGATAAATGTTGCATAACATCTGCATGTCTGCAGTGGCTATGTCACTCAGGTGAGCGAATTGTGGCCCGTGGGCCTCTTGTTTTTATACCCTGCCACATGAGAGTGGCGGGGTATTATGGTTTCACATTGGACGTCCTTGTGTCAAAGCAAACAGTATAGATCCAGATCAGTTGGCTTCTGAAGAAGCCAACTGATCTGGATCTGCACTGTTTGTTATTAAATATGTGAATTTCTATCAAAAACCGATCAAGTAATCTGATTGTCTGAAAATTAGAACTTAGAAGTGGGTGTGGCATCGTAATTAATTCAGCAAGACAAGAGTTAAGATACCTAATAATTATAGAAGTCTTTGATTGAATTTAAGACAATTTCATTTATATATACATTTGTCTCTTATAAATGCAACAGACAAAATAATTTGGGCTTCTGGCAAAAGAATGTGCACAACACTGGTTAACTGCTAAGAGGACAAAGCCTGCCCAGTAAAAGTGTAGTTAGGTAAAATGACTGCGCTCGACATGGCCCCATTGAGTTGACTGGGCAGTAAAACCTCAACACAAACAAACAAAAACAATTTGAGCTGCAGTATGAGAAAATGTATTTTCTGACATGTGCACCAAATGGACACTTAAATCAGCCTGCGCATCCATGCAGTTGATCAGTTTATTGATGTCTGCATGAAGAAACTGCATCCTTGGCTATCCAAAATGCACCGAGTGAAGATTCTGATCACTTCCGAAATGCGCAGACTGATCTGAATCTGCTGGACACCTGTCCGAAGGTACATTTTGATATTGTGGGTCTGTTTTTTTGTGCCTACTACATGTAACTGATTGGTCAGTGAACCAGTGGACAGGCTGTGGTAATAACTTACACTCAAAAGCATTGTAGTACAGTTGGACATCAATTGATTTTCTTCAAGCCTGTCTTTAGACAGACAATACAATACACAGCTCCATATAGGGCTCATTTATCAACCAAAAAGACATATATATTTTTTTATTTCTCCACAAAAACTTATGTTATGGGTACTCATTAGAAGCGCCTCACCAAGGCGCTTCAAATGAGTACCCACAACATATGTTTTTGTGGAGAAATAAGAAAAATATTAAGTGAATACTTGATCTTGTCTGGAGCAGTGCAATAATAGTGCACTACGGTATTGGTCAGTGCGACAGTGCTTACGTGCAATGCTGAACGTTTTCTCTGCTAGCACCTAGCGGTGAAGGCCGTACTTAGAGAATCTGTCAGAATTGTAATTTGAGAATGAGGTAATTTAACTCCAAACTTAAATATAAGGAAGTGTCTCCAAACAGCCTGCTGTCAGGTGATTTTTAGGTCTAAATATTAACACTCTAACGGCATTTTATAATGTTTTTATTTTCCCATAAGATAAAAATTTGGTGATTCATTATTCCTTATGAAACAGTTTGGAGGGAAAAAAAATAACACATAAATTCAAATATATCATATATTATTTCATAATTGTCATTCACTGTAAGATAAGACCATCTGTTTCTTGATATTGGCACTTCGCTGGCTGAATATACGCAAATTCATCAGCCAACAAATTGATGATATTTTTCATATTTTTTTTTCAGAAAACAGGATTTGACATTTCATGTAAATTGTCTGAGGAGACCATTTGCATGAAATGTCAAATCCTGTTTTCTGCAGAAAATAAAAAGAATATATTTCAGTATGCCGTCTGCTGAAAATTTTCCCAGCATGCTTAGCGTTAAATGAGGATCAATGCTATTATACTGTAAATATGATGTACATGTATACATTTAAACCCTTAAAGAGCCAGTCACATCAGTAGCTGATGGCATCCTAATTTATGTTTTTATATGTTTTTCTGAGGTTAACCCTTAAAACGCCAAGAAAACCTGCATCTGAAAATGTCGTCTGTTTATGTTGTCTGCTGAATATTCTTGCAAACTTTCCAAACCTATTTTTGCATGCAGGCAAACAGTGTGGACCCTGATCAGACTGCTCCTAGAAGAGCAGTCTGATCTGGGTCAACACTGTTTGCAAAAATGACTTTTAAAATCACAAGCAGAGGACATAGCAGACGACAATTGTTGTGATTGGCAGTTTAAGGGTTAAAGATTGACATTTCATTTGATTCATCTGCTGTCCACGAGGCAGCTGATTCATGTGAAATGTCAGGCCGTATTCCATGAAGAAACATAAATGTACATGTAGCTTCAGATAATAGGAGTATCCTGAATTTTCTTATCTTATTTCTGCATGAAAACATAGATTGTGTGTATTCATTAGATTTGTCTCTGAGGGGCATGTCTAATGAGTACCAACAGCATTTGGTTTTGGCACAAGAGCTTCTAGTACGTTTTTGTGGAGAAGTAAGAAGGTCAGTACTTTTCATCTAAGAAAAGCACCTTATCAGGAACTATAATTACCATATTCGACCTAATTACAGCACATACCCCTATAAGCGCACAGCCAAGCAATTTCGTAGTCTTCAGATTACAGCCAGTGTATTTTTTGTCTACTTCTTTATAGAGGCATATGTTGTGGGTACTCATTTGATTTGCATTGACTTGTCCATGCAGTTCAAATGAGTACCTACAACTTATGCTTTTTTAAGAAAATCAGGAAAAACAAAAAAAAAAACATCACATAAGCATCATTTGATAATTTTTATAAATCCTTCTCTGTTCTTTTTAACACTTAGTATAGATGGATACGAATTTTACCACAGTTGCATCACGAAACCAAGCCTTTATAATGTTGACCCCCTTAAACCCCACTTTTACATAATAAAACTGGGGTTTACAGGGGTGTGCATTATTTTTCTTATTTCTGCTCAAATACATAGATTGTGGGTACTCGTTAGAACTGCCTCGTCGAGGCAGTTCTAACGAGTACCCATAATCTATGTTTTGAGCAGAAATATGAAAAATATCAGATTTTCAGTATATCTGAATAGGCATGTTTTCGTAATGTCCCAGTAATTTTGAAAAACCTAAGTCCATGGTGCTGTAATTAGGTTGAATACGGTAGATGTCACAACAAGCACAGTATTGTTGCAGGATCTCTGAATATCCCATGATTATTGGTGGTAAAATTTCAAGAAAAACACAAGACAGACTGTTGATGTTGATTCTTGGCCCACAGGGAAAATGAATATTTGTCATCAGTCAGAATATCTTAATGCTTTACATGCTGGGTAAAAAAAAATTAAAAAAATCAGGGTGACATTTTGATATATACATGTATATGTTATTTTCCCAGAAAAAAAAACAAAACAAAAAAAACCAAGAGAGTAGGCAGTGTTTCCCCTTTGTCTCCATAAAAATAGTTTTTTTGGTATACTTGTCCCCTCATAGACACAACCGCATAGAGATCCTTATAATTTATGGGGACAAATTTTGAAAATTGGGGTCAAAAATGACCATTTTACACACACACACACACAAAAAAAAAAACTCTGAAAATAGGGCTTAACATTTCATATGATTTCTCAATAAATATGTTTATTTTGATATCTAAATATGAATGGCTCCTGAGAAACTGCCACTACATGTTTTCATTGACCAGATAAGAGAAATATCACTGTTTTAACCCTTGTCCTGCGGAATAAATTAAGCTGCCACTCCCACTTCTAATTTTCAGCCAATCAGATTACTTGATCCTAATTGCTGCTATAAATTCACATACTTAATGGCAAACAGTGCAGATCCAGATCAGTTGGCTTCTTCAGAAGCCAACTGATCTGGATCTACACTGTTTGCAAAGGAAGGGCATATCCGGGTTCAGCAGGACAAGGGTTAAGCATTAAAACTGGTAAAATAAAATGCCCAAGAGGATATATACAGTAATATCAAAAGTTTACAAACTGTCCTATTCTCTTATTAGTTTCCTAGTTCCCATTTTTACGACTGCCATTTTTTTTTTTTTTTTTTTTTGAAAGAAAATAAGTCGTGACATTTCATGTGAATTGTCTGCCAAGCAGAGAATTTGCATGAAATGTCTGTATTTATTTTCTCTGGAAAAAAAAATAGAATATCTTTTGCTATAAATGCTTGGCACTTTTAAGGGTTACCGGTAATATGCTGTTAGTGGTAAATATGATTTTAGGAAAACAGGATCTAAAGCGTTTGTATACAAAAATGTACCTACAATGTAATCTATTCAAACTGGACAGCATGTCCAAAATCACTTGTTCTAAAACTATTTTTCATGATAGATATTTTTCATGTACAAAGTTAATTTCTAATGCCCAATAAAAAAAACCACATTAGCGTGAAATGATAGTGGGTTACCTTAACAGGCAGGGATTCCTTGGAGATTAGGCAGCAAAAACATACATTGTATCCCTGCCCTTAAGAATTTGACAGGCCACTGAAAAACAGAGGTGGGATTTTAGATACCTGAACTGGAAATTCTTCAGGGGAAAAAATTAAAAAAAAATCTACAGCTCAGCCTTTGGATTTCTGACAAAATTAGAACTCAGGGATAAGGAATTGGACATAAATTGCCTAAGTTCCCTGTAGTAATCCTACCTCCCCTATCCCTCTGGGGTTAATTAGTGATACATGTAGGTGCATAACTGCAGAAGAGAAGAATGTCAAGCATTATGCTCCCCATCACCTGCACAGATAAGATCCTTCACAGCAGGCACACAATGTTAAAACTGATTCAGTGTTGATTCAAGGTCAAGAGGTTGAAACAAGGTCGATTCAATGTTGATTCAATGTCAAGACATTGAATCAAAGTTGAATCGGGCGTTGTTTCAACAAAGTATGTGCCCGCTGGGTTAAGTAGCTTATGGACTCACTCAAAATTATATTTTTTTCATTGTAGATGATGGACAATGAGGCGAGGGACAAGAACTGTATCCGGTTACCGGCGACAACCGGTCCTCGCCCATACAGATGTGAGGTCTGCCAGCGATCCTTTCGAGAAGTTGCAACACTGCGTAAACATGAGCAACTTCATCGTGCAGACCGACCGTACATCTGCAACACATGTGGAAAATCGTTCCTATGGTCGTCGAACTTGAAAGTCCATGAAAGAGTCCATACTGGCGAGCGACCTTACAAGTGTAAAATTTGTCACAGGTAAATATTGTGTGAGTGACTGAGTGGTCTCCATGCACATAAATATTTTTCTTATTGTCAATACTCATTGGAAAACCCTCCTGAGGAATTCCAGTGAGATCAACACTCAGGTTTTGGTAAAGAAATAAAGCAAATACAAGTTTTTCTCATAGCTCTGGACAGATAAGGCATTTTTTTTTTGTAAACAAAAAATCTTGCTTTTTAATGACAGATTTCTAGTTACAGTATCATCACCAGTGTTAGTTGCTTTCACTACCACTGAACTTGCTTCTGCCCAAAATGTAGTGCAACCTGTACTCAAGTTTTGTGACACTTACAAATGCATTTAGTCAAAACCAATTTTATAAAGTTAAGAGTTTCATGAATTTCTCCAGAAATCTGGCATTTCAGTGGCACTTTGATTTTCTTATTTGTTCCATAAAAACGTGGGTGCTCATCAGAAGCACCTTACCGACTTAATTTTGATAAGAGTGGGTATCAGGTAAATAGTTTCATTATTTCTCAGCGAAAACGTATGTTGTGGGTACTCATTAGAAGCACCTCGGCGAGGCGCTTCTAATGAGTACCCACAATATACATGTATGTTTTCGTTGAGAAATAAGAAAAAATATAGACACTTTTTTGTTGAAAAAAAAGCACCTTATGATTATCAAGAGCTATGTACCGAGGATTGAGTCTTGTCTTTTGAGTCGAACTTTCAGACGAGGTCATGATTTTAAATGAAAGCTACCAACTTATCAGGATACTCCTATAAAAGCTGTTTCTTCATTGAAAAAAGGCATTTTAAGGGCAAATATCCCAAACATAATTCAGTTTGTCCTGTATTCAAAGCTCACTTGTGGAGATGTCATTGATTTGGCATATTCATTCACCCCAAAACTGTATTGAATTTGAGAATAAAGACCTTTTCTTTTTTTAGAAAAAAAATAAATTGCATGTACTTTTCAGTTTGTATCAATACAGCAGCTGTATTTACATCACTTAGTGTCAAGGACACACACTGTATTTACCCTTAACCCTAGAGTAGTACTGATAAACTCGAATATACCCAGTCTTTGCAAACAGTGTAGATCCAGATCAGTTGGCTTCTGAAGAAGCCAACTGATCTGTATCTGCACTGTTTGTATTAAGTATGAGAATTTGTATAAACAACCTGGATCAAATAATCTGATTGGCTGAAAATTAGAAGTTGGTGGGGCATCTTAATTTATTCAACATGACAAGGGTTAACCTTTACCACACTATGGGCAATTTCAGCAGACGACAAATTTATATTTTTCTTATTTTTCTCAGAAAATTGGCATTGATATTTCCTAGGGAGACATATTGTATGAAATGTCAAAGCCTTTTCTGATAAAAGAAAAATGTTTCAAATTGTTATCTGCTGAAATTTTTACCAAGCTGGCTAAGCGATAAAGTGTTAATGACAAATTCAGCAGACGATTTTTTTTATTTTTGTTTGTATTTGTTTAAGAGAAAATAAGGCTTGACATTTCATGAGAATTGCTTTGTATGAGGAGACAATTTGCATGAAATGGCAAATTCTGTTGTCTGGGAAAAATAAGAAAAATAATCTTAAATGTGTCATCTGCTGTATTTGTCCGTAGCGTGCTGAGTTTTAATTTAACCCTTGTCCTGCTGAACCCGGATATACCCTGCCATTGCAAACTGTGTAGATCCAGATCAGTTGGCTTCTGAAGAAGCCAACTGATCTGGATCTGCACTGTTTGCCATTTAGTATGTGAATTTATAGCAATAATCTGGATCAAGTAATTTGATTGGCTGAAAAGTAGAAGTTGGCATGGCATCTTAATTTATTCATCAGGACAAGGGTTAATATGATGATTTTTATTTTTAGATGTTTCACCCAGTCCAATGATCTTCGTCGCCATGAAAGAAATGTGCACATGCGTGGTAAACTGTACAGCTATAAAACTCCAGTACCACGGCAGCCGCCGGTGAATCCCGGTCACATGAACCTCGCAGCATACCAGGCTTTTGCTCTCCAACAACGTGCACTTCTGCAGCACGCATTATCCTATGAAAGCCTGATGCAGAATGCTGCAGTTGCCGTTACGGCGCCACATTTTATGCCGAGACCGGAACACCTGCACCACGCGATGGCGATGACGAAACAGTCCGATGTAACCGTAACTACCTCAACTCCAACCACCAACAATGCTCACTTAAATCAGCCAAGACTACCTCCCGATGAAAGAGAAGCCTCATTTAAAATAGAACAGGTATGTTTAGAGAATGTAGAGTCTTTACCTTGAATACACCTCACCACAACCTCTTTATAACATTATTACTGGGCCACAGTCTCAGTGGCTCAGTTGGATGCGCGTCCAACTGGTAATCAGGACGTTGCGGGTTCGACCCCAGCCGAGTCAGTAACATTTTTTCGTGGAGATATGTTCATGAAATATTTTCTGCGGTCATTCTCTCCCTTCCACTGATTCAAGAAGGTCAGTTGTCAGTGTCTGCAGAAAGAATGTGCACAATACTGGTTAACCTCTTAGAGGACAAAACCTGCCCAGTAAAAGTATGGTTAGGTAAACTGACCACGCTTGACATGACCCCATTGGTTGACTGGGCCATAAAATCCCAACACAAACAAACAAACATTATTGCTGGGATCTAAAGCAAAAAATGTATCAGCTAAACAACTGTGATGTGTCCAAACAAAAATATGTAGATTATATAGAAAAATGGCCAAAGAAAAATGTATAGATTATATAGAAAAATGACCATAAATGGTCATTTTTCTATATAATATATACATTTATGTCAAACCAAAATGTAAAGATTATATAGAAAAATGACCAAACCAAAATGTATAGATTATATAGATAAATGACCATAAATGGTCATTTTTCTATATAATCTATACAGTTTTGTTTGTATACAACACCTTTGGGGTCAACCATCTTTAAAACCTTATATTCAAAACCGTCTTATAATGAACCATCTTATATCGAGATTCCAGTGTCTTTAGAAATCCCGAGCCAACAATATATATATATAGAGGATCTTACATGAGTGGTCATTTCATATGAAATTTATGAAACGAGCCTTCGGCGAGTTTCATAAATTTCATATGAAATGACCATGAGTGTAAGATTCTGTTTATCATATGACCATTTTTAAATTGGTTTTTATCGCATTTTAAGTTGACAACGTTTGAATAGAAAATGCATTGTTGACATGGACGTTGTCATGACGTTACTTGTTCCCGCCATAGTGTTATGTAACGTGTGGTCATACGATTTTTATGACATGACGTTATCCACTGAATAATGGCCACGTCATATGATAAATATATATATATATAATACTATACCATATTTACCCTAAATATTGGGATGGCTTAACTAACTGAAATTTCCAAATCCGTTTTACTGCCTGTGTCTAAAAACTGCAAGATGGGTAGCAAACAGTGTAGAACCATAAAATGACAACTGATCGTGGACCTATAACTGGGCCAATAATAAATCACTTGATTTACCTTTACCACTGTCTTGGCAAATTCTGCAGATGACAAATTGATGGTGTTTTTCTTTCTAGAAAACTGGTTTACTTTTTATGCAAATTGTCTCCATTTGAGACAGTTTGCATGAAATGTCAAATCTTGTTGTCTGGGAAAGGTGAGAAGAATAGAAGAATATTTCAAAATGTTGTCTGCTGAAAATTTTACTCAGAGTATCCTAAGTGTTAAATACAAAAAGCATTATATTTTAAACTTTATTGAATATTTGTATTTTATGTATTTTCCTGATTAACAAGTAAATTTATTTCCCAATGTATGTGCAGTGCAGACTTTTCAGTCTGGTGACGACCGGTTGTCAGCAGACTAAACAGTCTGGTGACAACCAGCTAAATATTTTTCCAATAAATGGCTCAGGAACTGAGAACTGGAATTTGTAAATTTTTATGAATATTTTTTAAGTTTCTCTATACTTGGCTATATACATCATCCAACAGGTTGTAGAAATCATTCAGTGACAGTCAGTATTTAAAAGGTGTGAAAAAATAAATAATCAAATGTTAATTAGGATATTTTACAGCAACAAATGAGGTAATTGGATTACCATATCTCAAGGATGTATATATCAGATATATGGGTCCTTCGGGAATTGAAGTAATTACAATGTAATTGACATTTGAAAAACTTGATAAACTTTGAAATTTTACAGCTTTTGAAATGAATTTAAACTATTCCTTACATATGATAATATGAAAGTGGCATATTCTTGATACAAAATGAGGTACCCCACCATCATATGAAAGTATCAACAGGACATTGTTAATATAACATAATTACCAACGTTCATGATGTCCTGTTTAAAAATGGATTTTGAACAGAAGTTCAAGTGCTCTTTCAATAAAGATAACCCAATCAAATTTTCAGGAAATGTTCATGAAAGCCAGGTCTTTCCTTTAAATATCTTGATTTTGAATTTTATGGCCCAAAGTCCCTTTAATCAAATCCTAGTCCATGTGTATATAATATAATTTATTTTTTCAGTAGCATTATAAAGTAAGGCTGCTCCAATACAAAGCTTAAAAAAAACAAATGTCTTGTTTCCAGAATGTCTTAAAATCGTTAGTGTAGGTAGGTCGGCATTATGATGTTTTTGAAACTGAATATCAGATCACTTCCTTATTCTTTTGAGAATACGGATTCAAATAGCGGGTGCTGCAAAAATTGATTTGGAACAGAAATGATGTTCCTTTGATTTTGTTAAATGTCTAAAGTAGCTCAGATATCAACCTTTAACCCTTAAAGCACCAATCAAGACTAAATATCAAGACTTGTTTTTTTCTGAAAAATAAAAAAAATAAAAATTTTAGAATGTCATCTGCTTCAAATTTTTCTTGGCACTTCAAGGGTTAATGATTCATTTGGTAGCCTGTTAAATAAAGTCCATACATACTTTTTCCTTTGTCTTCATGGTGATAATAATGTTTAAGCCTTTTTTGCTCAGGGCCCTAGGTAAGAAAGGATTCAAATAACATACAATGTAGCTCCAGATATATTCAACCAAACTTCAATTTTATACTTTCATGCATAACTGACTTATTATTATTACACTGTATAGCCATTTCAATGCTAAACCAAATTAATATACCATTTTGACACAAATTACCCTCGTGGGTTGACGCATCATTAAATCTGAACTCATCATCATTGTCAATTTTTAACCAAAAACCTTGATGGTTTCTTATTCCTCCAAGAAAACATGTGTTGTGAGTACTCATTAGAAGCGCCTTACCAAGGCATTTCAGATGAATACCCATGTTTTCTTGGTGAAATAAAAGAAGTATTTGATGGATTCATAGCTCTAGTTAAGGTGCTTTTTTCAATGCAAATGTATTAATATTTTTCTTATTTCTCCACAAAAATGTATGTTGTGGTACTCATTAGAAGCGCCTCGCTGAGGCGCTTCTAATGAGTACCCATAACATATGTTTTCTTGAAGAAATAAAAAAAAATATTAACCTGATACCAACTCTAATCTACATGTAGATCTGTACAGTCATTTTATTGCCGGCCTCGGTGGCTCAGTTGGATGCGCCGTCCGACTGGAGACCAGGAGGTCGCGGGTTCAACCCCCGCAGAGGTAGGCAACATTCTTTCGTGGAGATTGATCATGAAATATTTTCTACGGTCATTCTCTCCCTTCCACTGATTCAAGAAGGGCAGTTGTCAGTTTCTGGCGAAAGAATGTGCGCAATACTGGTTAACTGCTTAGAGGACTAAGTGTGCCCAGTAAACGTGTGGTTAGGTAAACTGACCACCCTCGACATGACCCCATTTGGTTTACTGGGCCGTAAAATCTCAACACAAACAAACAAACAGTCATTTTATCAAGAGCTATGAAATAAGTATTGTTTTTATTTTTGTTATTGTTTTTTTTTTTTTTTTTTTTTGCTTGATTCTCCATGAAAACATATTATTTTGACATCATATCACAAACAATGCCTTAACGGGATACCTGTATAGGGATGGTATTTTAGTTAACACTGCATGCCAGATAAAAAATTCAGGAGATGAAATTTTAAAATATTTTTTTAATTAATTTTCCCAGAAATTAGGCTTTGACATTTCATGCAAATTTTCTCCTAAGGCCTGTTTTCTGGGAAAAATAAGAAAAGTGTCATCAATTTGCATGCAATATAAAGGCCTATTTTCGGAAAACAATTAGAACAGTTTCTTCATTTTGTCGTCAGCTGAATTAGCCCAGAGAGTTATAAAGGTTAAACTCTGTCATGAAAACTAAGAAATGGTAAGAATAAAACAATAATAATGGTATCTAAGGAATCATCACATCGATTTGATTTGATTAAAGTCAGGGCTGTAAATCAAACGAGCGTAGCCTTAGATGGGAAGAGTATCCAGACAATTATGTTTCCTATTTCTCTATGACAAGATGTTGTGGTTACTCATTAGAAGCACCTCAGTGAGGTAATGACTACAAACAACATATGTTTCTGTGGAGGAAAAAAAAATCAATATTTTGTTTTGTGAAATGCCTCTAAGGGTTACCAATGTGTTTTTGTGGAGAAATCAGAAAAATATCAATATTTATGATTTAAAAAAAACATATTATTGCTATGTTTACGAATGTGATTGTTGTTTGTTTGTGACTGTTGCTTGTTTCGTGTCAGTATGTCTGAGGTGTGGCACTGCAGTAAGACAGCACTTTAAAAAGGTTTCGATTCCCTTTGTTGCATACAAACACCATCACATCATGAAGGAAAAAGTGTTCACAGTGAAGTTAAACCTCAGCTAAACAAAACCCAAAATATTTGCTTTTGTTACACATTAAAATTACGTCAGTGAGGCAGTTCTCATGCACACCAAGAACCTTTTTTGGGGGTTAAAGGAACAAAAAGAAATTAAATCAGAATTACAATCAGAATTGTCATCTTACCTGGAGCTATATTGAATGAAATGATTCATAATATTTTATGTTTGATGTAAGATACATCAGTAATACATCAGGGCTTCAGAAAAGGTGCTCTTATCAACAAAATAAACCAAACAGTATTTTTGGTTTATTTATTTATTTTTTTTTATTTTTTTTGAAACATGCTGTTGGTCTCATTAGAAGTGTCTTAGTGAGATAAATGAGTCAGAGACAACATAAACTACAATCTAATTGAATTCAAAATATGTTTTAAAGACGTAAAAAAAAAAATTCATCTGGAAACCCCGCCCATCAGGGACACTGTCTGTGGGTGAAGATCAAAGGCTTATGTCTTGTTGGCCTTTAACCAGCTACTGGTGTCAATTGTAAAAACCTTAAAAAAAATTATTTTTCAATACATACATGCCAGAGCAAATTGTGTAGTTTGATCAGGGTCTACACAGTTTTCCTGAATATCCAGCACATTTTTAGGCACATATTTTTTTTAACGCCAAAAGACATTTTTGTTTGGATCCAACATTTTTGGGGTTCACTTTTAAACCGTTTTATATATGAAACCATCTTATAAAATAAACCTTCGTATAAAAGGCTACCAGTGTAGTTAGTTAATTGTTGTCTGTGGCATACTAAAACTCTGCTTTAGGTTATACAAGTGAAATAATGTCTCTTAGTGTGATGCGCGTCCAACTTGTGATCAGTAGGTTGCGGGTTCGACACCTACCGGGGCGGTGACATTCTTTTGTGGAAATTTGATCATGAAATATTTTCTGTGGACATTCTCTCCCTTCTCTGATTCAAGATGGCCAGTTGTAAGTTTCTGGCAAAAGAATGTGCACACTACTGGTTAACTGCTTAGAGGACTGAATAAAAGTAAAAGAGTGGTTAGGTAAATTGACCGCGCTTGACATGGCCCCATTGGGTTGACTGAGCCATAAAACCTCGTCACAAACAAGGAAGAAATAAGGTCTACGGCAGGCTAAAGCAAACATATCTGTGGCATGGTAAAGTTCTGCGTAAGATTACAAGCGAACTACCTCTCTGACATTTGTCTTTATTACAGTGTACATATGTTTCATTCCGAAAGATGACTGTCTGATAGGTATAATAGGAAACAATTATAAGATGGAAAAAGCATAAGTGTCAGACAGAAAGGTCCCCTTTCTCCCAGCATATCTCCAGATAAGACTTTTTCCTACCAGATAAGGTTAATAGTTTCCTTTTAGTCCACGAAAACATAAGTTGTGGGTAATCATTAGAAGCACCTTGGTGAGGTGGTTCTAATGAGTATCTGCAACATATGTTTTCATGAAGAAGTAAGAAAAATATTTTCTTGATAACCCTTGCTATCTTAACCCTTGAGATGCCAAGAAAATTACATCTGAAAACGTCATCTGTTAATGTCGTCTGCTGCATCTTTTTGCAAACTTTTCAAACATATGTTTTGCATATAGCCTAATAGGCAAACAGTAAGGACCCAGATAAGACTGCTCCTAGAGGAGCAGTCTGATCTGGGTCCACACTGTTTGCAACAATGAGGAGACAAAGCAGACGACAATTTTTGTGTTTGGCATCTTAAGGGTTAAGCTATGTCCATAGTAAGCATAGCTGCTTACATAAGAGGGGAAGCCAGATTTTTATTGCTTCTCCATGAAAATATATGTTTTGATACTCAGTAGAAACACATTGCTGAGGCACTTCTAAGAATACCAACAACATATGTTTTTATGGAGAAATAAGAAAACTAGTGAAATTGGTGTAGGAAACCCATGTAGAGCAATGATTAAACAAAACAATACAAGTAAGACACGATATTACATTTGAGTCATTGCTCAACCCTTAATCCTTACCACTCTATGGAGAAATTGAGCAGACAACAAATTGGTGATATTTTTCTTATTTTGCCCTGAAAACAGAATTTGACATATCATGCAAATTGTCTCCATTGAAGACTATTTGCATGAAATGTCAACACTTGTTTTCTGTGAAAAATAAAAATAAAAAAAATATTTTAATATGTCATCTGCTGTAATTTTTTACCCAGAGTGCTCAGCGTTTAAGCACCAAGCAAAATTGTTGCAGATGACAATCTGTTTTTGTTTTGTTTTTTTTTCTTTTTTTTTTGAGGGGTTGAGGGAGGGCAGTTTGTGGTGGGGGTAAGTATATGTTATTTTTCAGAGAAAACACAATATTTCATTTAAATAATGTGCCAAGTGAAAATCACATTAAATATCAAGCCATATTTTCTCTGAAAAATAAAAATCAATTATTGTCATCTGTAGATGTTTTTGGCACTTAAACGGTTAACCTTTGTCATGCTGAACAAATTTAGATGCCATGCCCACTTCTAATTTTCAGATTACTTGATCTAAGTAGTTCATACAAATTCAAATACTTAATGACAAACAGTGCAGATCCAGATCAGTTGGCTTCTTCAGAAACCAACTGATCTAGATCTTTGCTGTTTGCAAAGGCAGGGTAAATCCAGGTTCAGCAGGACAAGGGTTAAGCAGGCCAGTGATGAGAAAAGTCACATGACCTGTTTTCATCTACTGAATTAATAAGGGTCAGTGTAAAGGGTTAACCCTTTCATTCCTGCAGAGCTGTTTCATCAGGATCCACACTGTTTGCCAATCTGTTATTAATCTGTTATTATTTTTTGACTGTAATCCCTATTAGCATCTGTGGACAAGTCCAAATTCCAGAATGGAAAAGCATAGCAACAGATAAGGCGCTTTTTTCATCCGAAAAATGCTGATATCTTTCTTATTTCTCGACAAAAACATATGTTGTGGGTACTCATTAGAAGTGCCTTGGCGAGGCCACACATGAGTACCCACAACATATGTTTTCGTTGAGAAATAAGAAAAATATTATGTGGATACCCCCTCTTATCTGTAGTTATGGAAAAGTCCACTTCAGAAACGCAGCGATAAACTACTGTGTATTTTCTACTTCTAGGTGACCCCACCTCCATCAGATGCTAACAGGTATGAGAGGGGAGATAACTCATCAGATCAAGGTCGTGATGATTGCTATCAAAGCCCTAACCAATCACAGTTCTCTCCTGAATCAAATAAAGCCCAATCACCTCAGACTTTGTCATCTACAACCTTTGGGCTTCAGAATGGGCGCCATCCATCTGGAGAGTCACACGAATCTCACAAAGAGGAACGGCCAAGATCGCACAGCGGCAACTTCCCACACTACTTCAACTACCCCGACGAAAGGTCTCCATCAACTGATCTACCTCAAAATAATCATAATTCCGTCTTTACTCACGCCCATCATAACTCCGAGAATGTCATAGATCTGAGTATCAACAAGTCATTGTCCAGTCTAGATTCTGAGGACGGAGACTGGAAACACCGGAATTCTTCAGTTCTCTCGTCGAAGAGTGTTGATTCAGAGTCAGAGTGTGATTCTAAGCGCCACGTAACTACAACATCAGCGACACCGACGGCAGACTCTGGCATTCATCACTGTCCACACTGTAACATCTTTTTCCATGATTTCACGATGTACAACCTGCATCAGAGTTTACACTCCCCCATTGATGAAGACCCATTTCTCTGTCCCTCCTGCTTAAAACATTGCCAGGATCGTATAGAGTTTATGTTCCATATTGTTTGGCACGTCAAGTACCCACACACAATACCAAAATACCAGTCATTCAAAGAGAGTTATCTTCTTACAGAGGCAGAGCTGGAAAGTAAGTACTTCCTTTATGCATTGCATTCTGGGTAAAAATTACAGCAGACAACAATTCGAAATAGTTTTCTTATTTTTCCCAGAAAATAGGCTTTTATATTCCATTCAAATTGTCTCTGGATAAATAAGCTTTGACATTTCATACAAATTGTCTCTATAAGAGACTATATGCATGAAATGTCAAAGTCTATTTTCTGGGGGAAAATATCACTATTTTGATATCTGCTGAATTTGCCAAAATACCAGACATTTGAAGAGAGCTATCTTCTACAAAGGCAATTCCCGAAATTAAGTAACTCCTAAAAGTATCATAGCATGCTAGATAAAAAATTACCTTTAAACTCTTTGTGGTGGTGTAAGCGCTATTCTGAGATCTGAGCATTCAGAGAATGTTTTCTCATCAAAATTCATGGACATTGTCCAGGTAGCTTGGATTGAGAGCAAAAACATTCTCTGAATGTTCTCAAGAAAGACCAGATCTCAGAATAGCACTTACACTACCAGAAAGAGCTTGATTTTCCATGTACTTTGCACATTATTTGAATAAATTCCGTTAGATATATTAAAATAGAGATATTCTAAAAAGTCTTACCTTATAGGGTGCTAAAACTAGAAACAAACTTTGTGTACCTTGTCATTTGGTTAAGTAAATTCCCCACATCAGGCTGCTGTATGTGACATAGGCAGAACTCCAGATAAGAGAGGGTATCCACATAATTATGTCCCCCTCTATCGAAGGGTGGGTGGTCATATTGTTTTTGGGACTTAAAATAGATAAGAATTTATTTTTCTATTTTAAGTTTTTTAACATATGCTGTGGGTACCCATTAGAAGTGTCCCAGCAAGGTGCTTCTAATGACTACCACACCATATGTTTTTGTGTAGAAATGAAAGAAAAAAATTATACATTATATTATTATATAATTGTTTTACTTTGCAGACTGACTGATGCTGGCACAGAATGGTTCTCAACATAATACAGTAAATGGGGTAATGTAAATTCACTTGTTAAAAGCATCAATCAAAATATTTGTAGGAAACTACCAAAGAATATGTGGTTTCTCATGGAAATCAGGCTTAGAGTAGAAAATTTATACATTTTTTAATTGCTTGTACATGTTAACTTTGTTTTGTATTCAAGAGTTGTTATTAAGATGTTTAAGATCTCAAACTTTAACAATTAACCCTTAAAGTGCCAATCACAACAGCAGCAGTCAACATTCTAAAATATTTTATTTTTATTTTTCATTGAAAATAAGGACTGCTATTTCATGTGAATTGTCTGCTTTGCAGAAAATTCACATGAAATAGCAGTCCTTATTTTCTCGAAAAAATTAAAAAAGCAGTGTAGGTTGAGAATATCATCTGCTGCAGTTTTGCAGGGCTCTTTATGGGTTTAACTTGAATTCATATTCATGTGAATTTGATCTTATTTCATAAAAATGTGAAAATGCTCTACAGTTGTGTGATGCTTGAAATACATGTATACTCTTGTGACTTTGATCTACATTCATGTGAACCTGATGTTTAGTCATGTGAAGTAGATCTAGCCATGTGGACTAAATTTGATCAACACTCATGTGAATTTGATCTACAGCAGTGTAAATTAGATTTAAAGTTGTATATTTGATCTACAGTCATGTATGAGTTTGGTTTACAATCATGGGTATTAGATCTAAAGTTGTGGATTTGATGAACAAAACATATTAATGTGATCTATAGTCATGTGAGCTTGATCACCATTCATGTGAATTTGTTCTAAAGTCACATGAGTTTGATCACCATTCATGTGAATTCAATCTACAGTCATGTGAGTTTGATAATCACTGGTGTGAATTTGATCTAAGGTCATGTGAGTTTGATCCACAGTCATGTTAGTTTGGTCCACGGTCATGTGAAATTGATCTAAAGGCATGTGAATTTGATCTAAAATCATGTGAGTTTGATCCACAGTCATGTGAAACTGGTCTGAAGTCTTGCGAAATTGATTATAAATTTGCAGTGTTTGGCTGCAAATAATGAATCATGGCGAGATATATGTAGTAAGGGAAATATGAAATACATGATATGTTGGCGGACAGGGTTATATTGGTGTAGAATTAATTTTGTAACTGATCTTCTGTTATATAGTGTTACGGGTTATAAAATCATTATATCATCAGGCTATATTTCATCATCATCATCACTTTGTCTCGTGTCCACCGCTTGTCTTCAACGATAGCTAGTGCCATGTAACAGTATACGCATAATTCTAATTCTGTATTTTCATTTTTGTTTTCGATCAATGTACAGTATTTACCCTAAATATTGGGATATATTAACTCATTATCATACTTGTCCTAAACTTTGAGCAACTTGAAGTCAGTTTTACTACACCACTGTTCGTGTTTAAAAACTGCTGGATGAGAGGCAAACAGTGAAGACCCTGAACAGGTGCCACGTTCTGTGGCACCTGATCAGGGTCTAAATTGTTTGCCAATGCCTGTCTGTCCCCTTACTTAGGTAAATACCGTAACTGCCGTATATTTTTCCAACTTTTCATCTCAGCAGCCAAGAACCTTGAGATAACTATATACATGCACATGTATATGTTCTTTCAGGGTTTTATGCTGAAAAGATGAAATTTATTGTAGATTAATATTGTTCATTGATTATCTGCAATATTTAACATCAGATATATCTAAAATATTTTTTGGTTCATTTCATTTTTAAGCAGGGTAAAGTGTGATTTATGCTTAAATTGTGTTCAGAATTTTTTAAGCTTGATTCTTAGTTATAATAATAATAATTTTCTTTCCATTAAAAAATTGAGAGATCAGTATATCTTTTCTACTCAGAAATCCTAAACAGATATTGCAGACATTGTAGATCCCAATGAGACAGCTCGTAATGAGCTGTCTGATTGGGATCTACACAGTGTGCCATTCTGTTTTTGATTTTTCATGAAAACTCCAATTCACAACAATGGACATGTCAAAATTACAAAATGGAAGAGTCCACTTCAGAAACTTAAGGGTGAAAGGGTTGAACAGTCCTCCTTTGCTCTGTATAATTTTTTTTTCAGCCCAGAAGTATTGATATGTTTTTCATATTTCTCACAAAAGCATGCACTGGATCTTATGGGTACTCATTGGAATTGTCTCATGCAGGTAATTCCAATAAGTACTCACAACCTATTTTTGCAGAAAAGTTTATCTGAATACCTCTCTTATTTAGAAATGTGTTCCACCCAGGCAAGTTCAGTTTTCTAGTGAAATTGATAGTGCCATATTGAGCATGCTCAAAGGTATATTCTGTTCATGTGACATCTGTTTTGTTTTTGATTGGCTAGGTCTAGTCATGTGATTTTAATTCATTACTCCAGATAAAAGGCATATCCAGATATATATCTTTCTTTTTCCTTCCTGAAAACATATGTTGTGGGTACTTATTAGAAGTATCTCTTTAAGGCACTTCTAATAAGTACCACAACATATGTTTTCATGGAGAAATAAGAAAAATGTCAACATTTTTGGGTTGTAAAAAGTTCCTTATCTGGAGCTATGACTTTAAGGGAACCATGGGCATTGTCATACAATCCATCTATGAGTATCATCTGTCATGGTCAGTCCTATATTATCATGCTATAGGGAAAAGATAATTAATTGATGAAATATTAGAAAATATTCCAGTAACGGTAATGATACAGATGTGTGCTATAATAAATGAAAATCATGATTAAATTAGGTGATTTGCTTCCAGAATAATTTCTTGTCTGATGATTACCGATATGTTTGCCTTTTATACACAGTAAGATCAGGGCTCTCACTTAAATATTGAATATATACCAAAATTGATTTGAACTTGCTTTGTAAGTCATTTTGAATTTGTTTGTTTTTCTGTGTAAGATTTATAGCAGAGTCTAGAGTTGTATGCTTGAAGAATGCCCTGATACACAGGTTATCTTCATTAAAATACACCACAACCTCTTTATAACACTAATGTTGGGGTCCATAGCATAAACCGTGTTAGTCAAACAACCGTGTTATATCCAAACAAAAATGTATAGATTATATTGAAAAATGACCATTTATGGTCATTTTTCAATATAATCTATACATTTTTGGGATCTGTCTTTGAACCGTGTTATATCGAAAATCGTGTTATAATGAACCCTTTTATAAAGAGGTTGAAGTGTACTTGTTGACTTCGCATGATAAAGTATTTGGAAACATTTTTTTATACCAGTGTTGTCTATTGAAAAACTTTTGACATTGGCACATAAAATTTCAAGCCCCAAAGAGATTTGCTTTTCATTGATCTCTGAATATTGAGACTTGGTGCAGATGTCTTCCAGTTTCATAGCAACAGATAAGGCGCTTTTTTCATCCGAAAAATGCTGATATCTTTCTTATTTCTCGACGAAAACATATGTTGTGGGTACTCATTAGAAGCGCCTCAATGAGGCACTTCTAATGAGTACCCACAATATATGTTTTCGTCGCGAAATAAGAAAAATATTTTTTGGATACCCCCTCTTATCTATAGCTATGCAGTTTTCTTTTTTTTTTTTCAGATCATCTCTAACTATGTATCTTCTTATGACACTTTGGTAGCTAAACAGAAAAATAAAGTTTTCACTTTCAAAATTTAATTTCCATTTTGGTATAAGAGAAAATATTTCAAATTAAAGTATACTGTTTTGCGAAATGAAAAATATCATTGTAAAAAAAAGTCCAATATACTTTTTCCTGGAACAAGGATCTGATGACATCCCTAGAGATATTAGTTGTATATTTCTCTATGTTAATATGTGCTTGTAAATATTCTTTATTCGCAGAAATACTGATAAGTATACTTATTTAAAAAAAAAAATACACAGGAACCGCTTTATAACACAGCTTCATTTTTTTAAAATGGTTGACAGTATTGATGAGAAGATGGTGTAGCATTGAAAGAACTTAACTCTCTTGAAAAAGGCTTTACTCAGCTGAAACATTGAGATTTGTGAAATAAACTGTGCAAAAATATATGTGTAAAAAATATTGTGCACTTAAGAGATATAATAGCATAGTTTTGGCTGTAACACTGTTTAAACATGACCCCCCCCCCCCACCACCCCCCCATTGTATCCAAACAAAAATGTATTGATTATATTTAAAAATGACATTTTGCTACATAATCAATACATTTTTGTTTGAATACAATATATTTAGGGACTAAACAAAAATGTATAGATTGTGTAGAAAAAAAAGACCATTTATGGTCATTTTTCTGTGTAATCTATACATTTGTGTTTGGATACAACACGTTTGTTTAACTAACATGTTTTTTTTGGCTTAGGATCCAGATAATAGTGTTATAAAGAGGTTGTGGTTTATTATGGGTACTCATTAGAATTGGCTCGCTGAAACTACCCTCGATTTTTTAGAGCAATACGAAAAAACATGATAATGTATGGGTAACTGCTATCTGGAGCTAGCAAAGGTTCTAGTCAACCAGGGATAGCACGACAGGATCTTAATAGTGTTGGCTGGGCCGTAAAACATCCAGCTTAGTCAGCCAGGATATTTAAGTATGCTGAACCTAGATCTGACCCTGCGCTGCCTTTGCAAACAGTGTAGGTCCAGATCAGTTGGCTTCTGAATGTGTATTTGTATCAACAACCTGTATCAAATGATTGATTGGCTGAAAATTAGAAGTAGGTGTGGCATCTTATTTGGCATGGCAAGAGATAATGTTACTATATAAACATACCCATTGATATGTATTTGTCACATTTACCCCACCCATCGGCTGATTCAAGAAGGGCAGTTGTCAGTTTCTGGTGAAAGAATGTGCACAATACTGGTTAACCGCTTATAGGACTCAGCCTGTCCAGTAAACGTGTGTTTAGGTAAACTGACCGCGCTTGACATGACCCCATTAGGTTGACTGGGCCATAAAACCTCAACACGAACAAACATTTACCCCAAATATTGGGACTGACATGTTTGTGCAAACAGTGTAGACCCACACCAGATGCTGCAAAATGCAGCATCTGATGTGGGTCTACACTGTTTGATCTGGTTCTACACTGTTTGATCTGGGTCTACACTGTTTGATCTGGGTCTACACTGTTTGCCACTCATCTGGCAGTTTCTAGACACATCATCAGGTAGTTAAATGGACATTTAACTTTTAGCACAAGCATGGTAAGGAGTTCTGATAGGTGTCCAAATATTTAGGGTAAATACAGTTACCATACTTACCCTAAGTATTCTGACACTTCAACTCCTTACCATACTTGTTCTAAATTTACTACCCGATGTGCCTAAAAAATGCTGAATGTGCGGCAAACAGTGTAGACTCTGATGAGATGCTGTGTCCTGCAGCATCTCATCTGGGTCTACATTGTTTGCTTAGGCCTGTCTGTCTTAATCCAAATGGTAAATACGATACACAAAAATAAAAAAATGAAAATAAACATTGATATACCCGTGGTTAGCCATTAAATCGGCTCATAAAAGCAGAAAGGATAAAGGTCACTGCTTCTATTTTTTTTTTTTTTTTTTTGTAATATTTTACACCTGAGTAAAATATGACACTCTGATATGAAATAAATGCTTTGCATGCTAGGTAAAAATTTCAGAGGACAAAATTAAAAAAAAAAAAAAAAAAAAAAAAACTTGTTCTTTACAGAATAAAGGGATTGACATTGCATGCAGCTTGACTCTTAAAAATGCCAACCCTTACTTTTTGGGATAAAACAAAATAAAATAAAACGGCAAAAAAAAGAAAAGAATATCCCCAGTTTTTCATGAATTTGCCCAGAGGGTGCTAAAGGTTAATGTGATTTGCATCAGTAGCCAGGGCAGTCCAGATGAGCATTACAAAAATACACCTTTTCAAATATATAGAAAATTTCACCTCCAAAAACTGAAAATTTTCAGATAAAAAACTGATATTTTTCATATTTCTGCTCAAAACATAGATTGTGGGTACTTGTTAGAACTGCCTCACTAAGGCTGTTCTAACGAGGCAATCTATGTTACGAGCAGCAATAAGAAAAATAATGTATACCCCTGTAAACCCCAGTTTTACTATATAACGGGGGTAAGGGGATCAAAATTATAGAGGCGTGTTTTAGTCATGGAGATCCATAGCACAATTTTCTTTCGTGAAGAAAAAACAAGATCCATTTTGATACAAAATTAGCAATAAATACTTAACCCTTGTCATGCTGAATAAATTAAGATGCCATGCCCACTTCTAATTCTCAGCCAATCAGATTACTTGATCCAGGTTTATGTTACAAATTCACATATGTAATGGCAGTGCAGATCCAGATCAGTTGGCTTCTTCAGAATCTACATTGTTTTCAAAGGCAAGGTTTATCTGGGTTCAGCAGGACTAGGGTTAACACTAACAACACTATGCGCTGATTCAGCAGACGACAAACGTGAGATAATTTGTATGAAGTGTCATACCCAATTTTCTTGGAAAAATAAGAAAAATATTTAAAAATGCCGTCTGCTGAAATTTTTACCCAGCATACAAAGCGTTAAAGAAGCAATTCCAGTGAGTACCCAGAAGATCTCTTTTGACGCAAAAATAAAAATTTACTTCAGAGCACTTTATCAGGACCAGTATGTTTTTTCACTGTAATATTTTCAACTGATTTTCTGATTTAACTAAATGTGCTGTATTTCTGTTATATGTTTTATGAATTTTCCCTATTTTCAGTTGTATAGATCTACCCCTTAGTATGTTTTGCTTAGGCCATATAAAAAAAATGCATTTAATTCTCAGGCACCGCGGCATCTGTTCAAATTCTCCTGCATATATAATTTTTTTCAATGGGATTTTTTTTTTTTTTTTTTTTCAACCCGAATAAAGATTTTTCTTACTTTTTTATCTGAGAATAATTTTAACCAAATTATGATCCAGACCACAAATATTTGGTATTTTTACTTTCTTCCAAAGAAATCAGTAATATATGATCTGTTTATGTTGTTTGAGACTGGAAACTTGCATTTCAATAACTTTCTGTAAAAGTCCGCCATTTTGTTTTGCCAAAATGAACAACAGTGTACCCAGCCAGAAAAAATAAAAAAGCTGCCTGCACGCATCGATTATTTTAAATACAGTCGAACCTCGATAGCTCGAACACCGATGGTTTGTTTACCATGTCTAATTCGAACTCGTTTTTGAGTCCCTACGAAGTTCTTTCGATAGCTCAAGAAAACAAATATTTAGGGAAATTTTCTTATTTATATAGTGAAATTGTATGTTGTGTGTACTCATTAGAATTGCCTCGATTCTAATGAGTACACTCAACATTCAATTATTGTGTAGAAAATCGAAAAAAAAATTCCTAAATTATTGCCATTTGCTACCTGACTTGGCACCATAATTAACCCTCAGTGGCTCGAACCACCCATGTCTTGAACAATTTTCTATGGTCCCAAAGATGTTTGAGCCATCGAAGTTCGTCTGTATGTGCCTGAGAATCTGACCTTTTTTTGCCTTACATGTATTTAATTGAACCTGAAGAACTATCTTTTACCTCACAATATTTAAGTAAGTATTGTAAGTCCATTGTTCAGGTAATTTTAGTACAGGCAGTACCCAGCTGTTTACAGGAGATTTTTGATGAGTTTATGAAAATTAACTGGCCTAATCAATCATATTTATCAGTCAGATAATCCGTAGGTTACAAATATGATTCCTTAAAATATGAACTTTTAAGCCCCATACAAAATTGTAGTAGACAACAGTTGTTTGTTTGGTTTTTTTTTGTTGTTTTTTTTTTTCAGAGAAAATAATATACATTTTATATGAATTGTCTACTAGGCTTTTGGGTTAATTCATAGTTCGCAGAATTCAAGGGGAATGGATACACCACCAAGGGAGATCACGCTGACCTGACTCACTTTAATGGAGGGAGGCAACTCTCTCAGAATTTAGTTCCAAAATGATTTACCTCCCTTTTGAAAAGATGTCTACCTTAAAAGAAAAAGAATTTGTCCTACTCTTTTCAGAAGGGACTTGATGTGTAGGAAAACAAAACAGAAATTACAAAAAGTTGTCTGCCTTGTACAAAATAATGGAAAACCTGTCATGTTTACCAAATCTCCTTAAACCCTTGTTATGCTGAATAAATTAAAATGTCACAACCACTTCTAATTTTCAGCCAATCAGATTACTTGATACAGGTTGTTGATACAAATTCATATACTTAATGTAAAACAGTGTAGATCCAGATCAGTTGGCTTCTGAAGAAGCCAACTGATCTGGATCTACACTGTTTGCAAAGACAGGGTATGTCCAGGATTAGCAGGACCAGGGTTAAAGTACCAGTATATTTTCTAAGGAGACAGGTCCAAAAGAAATTAAAGACCAATTTCCAGGGGAAAAAAAAGAAACAAATAATTCTACTTGTCTGCAAATATGCAAAGATTTAGAAATTTGTGCATTGTGCACTTTTATAAGTTATTTGCAGAAGCTTGTATTAATACTTAGCACTCTGGGTAAAATTTTCAGCAAACAACATATTGAAGTATTTTTCTTATTTTCCTCAGAAAAGAGATTGTGACGTTTCAAGCAAATTGTCTGCATTGGAGACAATTTGCTTGAAATGTCATATCCTGTTTTCTGAGAAAAATGAAAGTCATTATTTTGTCGTCTGCTGAATTTGCCCATAGAGTTGTAAAGTTAACTTAATCTCAGTTGCCTTGGTAACAGAAAAAAAATTTTTGATACTGTCTGTCTTTATTAAACCTTACAGAGCCAGTCATAACGTCAGCAGACAACATTTTTAAATGCTTAGCATGCTGGGTTAACATTTCAGCAGACGACATTTTGAAATATTTTCCTTTTTTTCCCTACAAAATAGGCTTTGATATTTCATGCAAATTGTCTGCTTTGGAGATGTTGCATGAAATGTCAGTCTACTTTCTGGGAAAAATGAGAAAAATAATGTTGATTTGTCATCTGCTAACTCTGCCTGGAAAGTGGTAAAGCTTTAAAAAAAAAAAACAAATATTTTTTTTTGTTGAAAATAAGCCTAAATATTGCAAAGCAAACTATTCACTTTGAAATTAAAAGTAAAATTTAGAATGTCGTCTGCTATAAATATTGCTTGGTGCCTTTGAAAGAGTTTAATAGATTCTTGCTTGCAAAATTGTCAGGTTTTGAAAGTTGATCAATATATATACAGGCCTTTTTCTCTCTAGGAAATCAAGAAAAATGCATATATTTTAAAATGCTTGCTGATATTGAAATTAATGCCATTTGATATTAATGATACAGGCCTTTTTGTTCTAAGAAATCAAGAAAAATGCATGTATTTTAAAGAGTTTGCTGATACTAAGATTATGCCAATTAAATACTAATAATTATTATGATGAAAACTAAATTAGATGTTATTAAAAACATTTTTAAATATACATTCCAGTGACATTAGATGGTGCAGGGTATTTGGACCTTTTTCATTCATTTATTACATTTTTTGCTACCTGAATGTTTGGCTACAGGGCTCCGGGTAGGGTAAAATTGGGATCCCATCAGAATTCTTTTGGGATGATTGTAATAAGATCCCAGGATATGTTATATTGATATAATGAGATGCCATGTTTATCAGGAGCCCTGAGTAGTAGTAGTAGTAGTAGTAGTAATGACCATTAGCTTGCTACAGACGACATTTAGTTTCACAACCATGGCTTTAGATTAGGCGATTCCATCCATGCAGTCTGCTGTTTGTACCCTAAGTACATGTATAGGGACAGACCCGCCTAAGCAAACTGTGTAGACACAGATTAGATGCCACAGAATGCAGCATCTCATCAGGGTCTGCACTGTTTGCCACTCCCCCCCTCCAGCTTTTAACCCTTGTCCTGCTGAATAAATTGAGATGCCACACCCATATCTAATTTTCAGCCAATCAGATTACTTGATCCAGGTTGTTGATATAAACTCACATACTTAATGGCAAACAGTGCAGATCGAGATCACTTGGCTTCTTCAGAAGCCAACTGATCTGGATCTACACTGTTTGCAAAGACAGGACATATCCGGGATCAGCAGGACAAGGGTTAAGACACATCCATAGGTAATAACAGAGATGTAAGCAAATTTAACTTATTCTCACCGCTGTGGTCACCGCTATGGTTCGAGCCTCCCTCTGGTCACATGGGAAAGCCAAGTTCTACTTATGGATGGTCAGGTGGTTTTTCTCCAGGTTCTGCAGTTTTCGCCCACCTTCGATGAACGATCAGCTTGATATAAGTGAAATATTCTTGAAAGGGCTGTAAAACCGAAATAAAAAAAAATTAACTGCTGGATGGGTGGCAAACAGTGTAGATGCTGATCAGATGCCACAATTGCGGTATCTGATCAGGGTCTACACTGTTTGCTCAGGGTTATCTATCCCAATACTTAGCTTAAATATGATAGGCAGGCTACAAATAGCAAACGGTAATGCACAGATTGTCGAGATCTGTAAACTGATCAAGTTGAGCCCTTGTTGCGTATATAGGGTAAGAACAGATTTCCTCACAATGTTGGTAATTTGGCGGTAATTTGGCGTCAACAAAGAACATAGGATGGAGAATATTATGACTGATCAGATTTCTTCATTTAACCCTTGTCATGCTGAATAGAGATGCCATGCCCACTTCTTATTATCAGCCAATCAGATTACTTGATCCAGATTGTTGCTTTAAAGTCACATACTTAATGACAAACAGTGCAGATCCAGATCAGTTGGCTTCTTCAGAAGCCAACTGATCTGGATCTACTCTGTTCGCGAAGGCAGGGCAAATCCGGTTTCAACAGGACAAGGGTTAATACATTAATATCTGTTAGCTTATGATTTTTGTAACATGAGGAAAAAATAAACCGAGAGCCATGCTATGTGAAAAGGGCGGGCAGCTAAGACTCAGATCAGGTTACATTCTTATCAGGGCCTTTGATGCCCGGGCTTTGATGTCCATTTACAGTATAATGGGATTCTGATGTTTATAGTTAGTGAAGGACCTGTTTCACACATACTGATCCGGGCTATCTTTGTCCACAGATTGCCATAAGGGCCCATTTCTTGATGCAGGCCTTGAAATGGTATTCATACTATTGTTATTCCTCTGTCGATAGTTAATTTGTTCGAGAAAGTATGAATAGAAAAACCGACCGTTTTCTGTATCATAGCAGTAGATGAGGGGAGTAGCTGGGAAAGATTTCTTATATTTCTTCACGAAAACATATGTTGTGGGTACTCATTAGAAGCGCCTCAATGAGGCGCTTCTAATGAGTACCCACAACATACGTTTTTGTAAAAAAAAAATAGAAAAATGTTAATATTATTGAAAAAAAAAAAAAGTCTTTTATCTAAAGCTGTACTATACGCAAATAGCTAAGACTGTGACCAGATGCTGTATTTGCACTGTCTGGTTGGGGTCTTCACTGCTTGCTATCATGAAATCTAGATAATTGAATTTCAGGAGGCTAGAATTTATGAGAATGTAAAAGGGGAACATTGAAAACCCTGATCAGATTGTAAATATATGTACTCTGGTCCGGATCTTCGGTGTTCACGGATGGGAATATGTTGGTCTTCCCACAATGCCCTAGATATATTAACTCTTAAAGCACCAATCACAACTGCAGCAGACAACTTTTTGAAAAAAAAAAATATATTTTTCTTATTTTTCATAGAAAACAAGTATTGATACTTCATGTGAATCCTCTGCCAAGCAGACATTCACATGAAATGTCAAGATTTATTTTTTATGAAAAATGAAAAAAAGAAAAAAATAGACTGTATGCTGCTACAAATTTTATGCGGCGCTTTAAGAGTGAATATTTCCATAGTTTGTTTTATGAAACCGGTAATAGAAAGACATTAGACCCGTCAGAGGAGGTTTGCTTTGTTTGTTTGTTGGTTGCCTAGCAACGGATTGTAGAGTCTATACTTTCTATAATTTCCCTGTTTTAGACCTGTGATGTCTTGCGTCTTTGTTGTATATAATAGGCGTTAGAATTTCAGTTACCAAAGATAGGCTGTTTGTGTCTTTTACCAGACTTCTGGGTAAACAGAGTATTTAGAGGGTTTTTTTTTTTCTTTTCTATTTCCCCTGGGGAAAGATGTATAGATACCTGATATTATTATCAAAGACTTTTTTTTCTGAGATATTTCTGTTGAGACCACACCAATTATTATCCCTGAATGCTTAGCATGTGGGGAAAATTTTTCAGCAGATGACATTTTGAAGTATTTTTCCCAGGATAGTCTTATTTTTCCCTGAAAATAGGCTTTGGAATTTCATGCAAATTGTCTCCTTTGGAGACAATTTGCATGAAAAGTCAAAGCCTGTTTTCTAGGAGTAATAAGAAAAATATCATTAATTTGTCAATGCTGATTTAATACAGAGTGGTAAAGGTTAAAGTGTCAATAACATCTGCAGCAGACGATATTCTGAAATATATATATATTTTTTTATTTTTCCATGAAAATGCTTCACATCATATGTGCATCATCTGTTGTATAGATGATTCATGTTAAATGTCAGGTCTTATTTTCTTGGGAAAAAATAAATAAAATGATGTCTGCAGCAGTTTCGCATGGTCTTCAGAAATCTAGAAGAAAAAAAAATCTTAATGTGTTTTTCTCCAAAATAACCTGTTTACAGACATGTATACACACACACACACACACAAAAAAAATGCATTTTTCTATAGTCTTTGTTTACTTATTTAGTACCTCACCAAAGATATGTTTGATGTATCTTGTACACAAAGATGTCAAAAGAAAAATCTATATATGTAATATTTAGTAATATAGTTTCAGTTATGGATGTAGAATATGTTACCATGGTTACTGCAAAATAAAATACTGATGTATTATAACATACATTTTATTAAGTGTGCATTTACATATGTGCTTGTGAGAGAATACAGACATTGAACCAACTATTGTAATGATTTGAGCCAGCAGCATAGGCCCAGATCAGCCTGCGCTTGAATGCAGCCATGATCAAAACCAGTTTTTTTTTAGAATTGATGGACTTTAAAGTGAAAAGCAAACTGAGTACTTTGGATAAGACGTTTTTCTTATTTCCCCACATAAAACAAGGGATTTCATTAGAATTGCCTCATGTTTTGGGGAAATTGAGAAAAAATGATATTCTCAGAAAATAGGTTTGAGATTTCTTGCAAATTGTTTCCATAGAAGACAATGTGCATGAATTTTCAAATTCAGTTTTCTGGCAAAAATAAAAAACATTTTTCAGAATATTGTCACTTGAAACTTTTATCCAGTATGGTAAAGGATACAATTAATCACAACAGTTGTCATCTGCTTGTGATTTTTAAAAGTCATTTTTGCAAACAGTGTGGACCCAGATCAGACTGCTCCTCTAGGAGCAGTCTGATCAGGGTCCACACTGTTTGCCTTTAAGAAAAAATAGGGTTGAAAAGTTTGCAAGAATATTCAGCAGACAACATAAACAGACGGCATTTTCAGAAGCAGGTTTTCTTGGCATTTTAAGGGTTAATAGCAACTGGGGATGGTTTGATCAGGGTCTGCATTGTTTGTCCAGGCATTGTTGCTGACTGCCTCAAATAAATGCTGTATTTTGGTTTTGTGGAGTACAACTTACATTTATTGATTGAAAAGATAGCCTCTCTGGGCTATTTCAGCAGACAACAAATTGATGATAATTTTCTAATTTTTCCCAGAAAATAGGCTTTGGCAGTTCATCCAAATTGTCTCCAATTTACATGAAATGCCAAAGCCTATTTTCGGAGAAAAATAAGAAAAATATTCCAAAATGTCGTCTGCTGAAATTTTTACCCAGCATGCTAAGCATTAAATTTTTTCATTACAACTTGAAATTTTGATTTATTGGTGATAGCTTTTTTTTTCTTCTTTTTCTGTTTCTTTGAGTAAATAATTTTGGAGTTACTTGGGAGAAAAAGGCTGCAAAAGAAGAAGGAACGTTACTTATTTCTCGTCTGCTGAATTTGCATTCAAGATGCAAATAGCTAAACTTGTAGATTGCGTATTTGGGGTATTCATCAGAGTCATTGCCATTTGTCAGTATTTATCCTAAATATTCCTACAAATTCTCGAGCAAATAATACAGTCCTAGGTCTCACTGCTGCAGAGCATACTGATCATATTCTACACTGTTTGCCATTCTGACAGTACATTTCAGATCATTACGAAAAAATGCCTATTCAGATATATTGGAAATTTTACAACCAAAAAAGGAAAATTTTCAGATAAAAAAATTCTGATATTTTTCATATTTCTGCTCAAAATATAGATTGTGGGTACTGGTTAGAACTGCCTTGGTAAGGCAGTTCTAACAAGTACCCACAATCTATGTTTTTTTAACAAAATAAGAAAAATAATGTATACCCCTGTAAACCCCAGTTTTACTATATAAAAGTGGGGTTTGAGGGGGTCAAAATTATATAGGCGTGTTTTTGTGATGACTTTGCAGACAGGTTTAATCCCTAAAGAGCCAATTACGACTGCAGCAGACAACATTTTGAAATATCTTTTTTATAAATATTTTCTCTGAAACTTACAATAAAAAATTAGACTGTGGTCTGCTACAGCTTTGCGAAACATTTTAGGGGTTCAGTTTAAGGATTAGAACAGTAAGGGGTTCACTTAGTCCCTTGCATTTGACATTTCATGCAAATTGTTACCTTAAGAGACATTTACATGAAATGTCAATTTCTGATTTCTGTTTAGATAAGATTTTGTCGTCTGCTGATTTTCTCCAGAGAGCTCTGGGTTGAAAGAGTTGGAATATTTAGAATAATTACTGGAACATTTGCAGACTTGTGTCCTTTTTCTCCCGTCAAGCCTGAATATTAGAACGTCTTGTGTGATTTGTTAAGAAGGAATTAATTTGAGACCGTATATTCATTATTATGTATTGTGATGAAGAATCTTATATTTCGCATAAAATGTCAATAATTTTTTATGAGCGGTTTACATCAAGTATTGAAAAACAACCAATCTACCTCAAGTTGTCATAGCAACCTGCCCAACAGAGTAGGCGCTGTCGTTTCATTTCTCATTTTTCATCTGCTTCAATAAAAGCTTTCATCAAAGGATGATGGAACAGGCTATAAGAAGTTCCCTAAAGATATGACATTGTTCACGATTCTTGAAAACAGAAAGTAAGAGCTTCCGTTAATGCCAGTTTTGAGGGTAAATTTCTAATATTTATTATTTCACCGACAAAACATACCTTGTGGATACTTATTAGATCTAAGAAGTCCTCACAACATACACCATTTAGAGAATCATGAAAAATACTACATGTAGTTGACCCAAAATTATAGCAGACAACATTCTTAAAAAAAAAATCATGATTATTTTTCAGACTTGATATTTCATAAGTAATACAATGTACATCCTGCAGCATTCAACTGTACTTTTGAGCTGACAGAGATCTGGATTGGAGATCTTACTCAGACTGCACGTGCACTTTATCTGTCCATATACACCCACAAAACTCCTGTTCTTGTTCCCACTGCATGGCTCATTGATGCCTTCTAAGCCCTTTGTGTGGGCAAGTTGCTATGACAACATATCACCTTGAATCCATGACAATGTGTTATGTAAATAGAGCTATATGTTGGTTGTGAGATGTCTGTGTACATTATAGTAATCATAACTCCAGATAAATAGTTTTCAAATTTCTCCACGAAAACATATGTTGTTGGTACTCATCTGAAGCGCCTCGGCGAGGCGCTTCAGATGAGTGCCCACAACATATGTTTTCATGGAGGAATAAGAAAAATAAAAAATACTTTTTGGTTGAAAAAAAAAGCATGATATCTGGAGTTGTGTTATAGTCTTCTGTATATAATTCATAATACCATCATTTTTGGTAGTTCTGTTTCTGTACCGATATGTTATTTTTTGAAGAATAGATTTCCTAGGAAGGAAGACTGCCTATTTCTGTCAGTAGACTGATAACCATGTGTAGGTTAAAGGACTTAAACCTCGAAGTGACAAGCAAAGTTGTAGCAGACGGCACTTAAAAAAAAAAAAAAATCATTCTTTTTTTTTTCTTCAGAGAAAATGAAGACATTTCATGTTCTTAATTGTCTGCATATTCAGACAATTCTCATGAAAAATCAAGCCTTACTTTCTTTGAAAAAAGAGGAAAGATAAAATATTTCAAATTGTCGTCTGCTGCAACTTTTAGTTGTGCTTGGCACTTTAAGGGTCAAATGGTCTATAAAAGAAGCGTCTGTAATATGTATGGATTTATAATATACCCCAAACTTGTTTTCTTCCATAACAGTTGACATGTAATTGTATAAACGTAACTGAATCTTTTCAAAATGCTGACACACCATAATAATTAACCATCAAGCAAAACAGGCCTTGACTTTTCACCCACTCACAGCTGTCGGCCTTCGGTGACTGCTTGGTCAGACTATTTATAATTGATATGGACTGTCACTGCATATTAACCCTTGTCATGCTGAACCTGGATATATCCTGCCTTTGCAAACAGTGTAGATCCAGATCAGTTGGCTTCTGAAGAAGTCAACTGATCTGGATCTACACCATTTGCAAATGCAGAGTATATCTGGGCTCAGCAGGACAAGGGTTGATTATTAGCATGATTGGTAATAATTTCAAAAGACAACATTTTGATTTTTTTCCCCCAGAAAATAGGATTTGACATTTCATGCAGATTGTCTCCTTAGGAGACAGTGAAATGTCAAATCTTATTTTCTCTGAACAATAAGAAAAAATATTCCAAGATGTTGTCTGCTGAAATTTTTACCCAGCATGCTATTGGTTAATGAAGCATGCTTTCTTGTTCTAAAATAGATTTAATGTTTTGTTGAGTCATACTGACTTCATGGACACTAGGTGCACATTTTATGTTGAGGTGTGGAAAAATTAGTTAGAATATTGTAATGTATTTTATAGTTACATGGTTCGCTTCAGTTTATCATCATTTTTTCATATGGTCATTAATTTTAATTGGTTTCATTTCAAAGATTTCAGGGTTGTAATTTTCTCTAGTCTGTCTCTTTTCTTGTCTGGTACCCATCCTTGATCCTGTGTTCTCTCAGGTAAGCGATGCAGTTGCATATTGATTGATAGAATGGTGGTGCCTGTATTGTGACTTCAGATAAATTATTTTTAAAATTGAAAAAAAGCTACACCAGATGTTTTAATACAAAAAAAATTGTATCAGACAACAATCTTAACAAATATAAGTATTTTTCAGTGAAAATTGACTTGCTTGAAAGGTTATGATTTATTTCTAGGAAAAATAAGAAAAATTTACATTTTTTAGAAGTTGTATTCTGCTGCTGCTTTGACTGGAACATTAAGGGTTAACCCATGTCATGTTGAATAAATTGATATGCCCTGCCCACTTCTAATTTTCAACCAATCAGATTACTTGATCCAGGTTGTTGATACAAACTCACCTACATATTGACAAACAGTGCAGATCCAGATCAGTTGGCTTCTTGAGAAGCCAACTGATCTAGAGCTACACTGTTTTCAAAGTAAGGGCATATCTGGGTTCAGTAGGACTAGGGTCAAGATATACTGCCTGTAAATTTTGATGTTCATTGAAAAATAGTCACAGCATTGCCATAAAGTTTTTCTTTTTGATTTTTCTTTTCATAGGCACTACCATCTTCAACTGGTTACAAGAAGTTGGGTACCAGACTGCTAAACTTAGGTATATTTTAAATGCTGTTGTGTTCATCATAATACAATCAGAAACATTTGATTGTCTGGAAAGACATATTGTGCCATATTCATTTTATAGGAGAGGACGAAACCTAGATACTGTAAAACAATTTTCTTATACTTGAGAGAAACTTCTGTAACATCCATGCAAAAAAAACTTTCTTGCTGTGAAATTTAAGTGTGTGGCATTCTGGGTAAAAATTTAAACAAACAACATTTTGAAATATTTTTTTGCAGGAAATAGGTTTTGACATTTCATACAAATTGTCTCATAGGAGATAATATGCGTGAAATATCAAAGCCCCTCATGCTAACAGTTAACTAAATTATCAACTACAATACTTTCTTATTTTTCCCAGAATATACTCACACATATATAAAATATAAGCTTCAATAGTTTTCATACTTCTTAATCGATTTTGATCAAATTTATGCTAAGATGCTTGTTTTCTAAAGATGAATATTTTGCTGCATTTACTGGGCCTTTCCCTTAAGCATCTGAGTGTTTTTTATTTTCGCCACTATATAGCCAGATTTTGGCAAAATACAAAAGTTACAATCAACAAAAGAAAATTTGTTTATAGGAATTCAGTTTATAAATGTAAAATAAAACCAGAAAAAAATGAATTTGGCTGATATTGAAATGGAAAGAAATACCAGAGTTGTTGCTTCAAAATGAAATTTAACACATTATGCATTGAGTCCAGGTATAAAGTGGACTTAACAGTGTTGATCCATATCAGATGATGCAGAATGTGACACCTGATGAGAGTATCTTAATAAAATACATATATTTATTAGTAAAAACAAAGCAATTTTTGTCTGGTGGCCTGCTAAGAATTACAAAAGAGGACTGCAGATAACCTCAAAAAAATTCTTCTGGTGTAATTATAACGCTTAGCACACTTTGGGCAAATTCATCAGACAACAAATTGATGACTTTTTTTCTTATGTTTCTCAGAATATTGGCTCTGAAATGTCAAGCAAATTGTCTCTTGAGGAGACAATTTGCATGAAAAGTCAAATTCTGTTTTCTTTGAAAAATAAGAAAAATATTTCAAACTGTCGTCTGCTGCAATTTTTCCCAGCATGCTAAGAGTGTCTTATCCTATAACAAAATAGGTTTGCATATTGTATTTCTATAACAAATACAACAAAAGTGTTGTGCAAGAAATTCTCACAGCATAAATTACGGCCCTTCCCCAAAATAGGTGAGGTATAAATAAGAATGGAAAGACAACTCTTGGTTTTTCAGTAGATGTTTTAAAGATGGTGGTTTCTGTTGCGGATTGTAATTCAGCCCGGTGTCAAGAGGCAAGCGCCAGTCTGTTTCATTAGATGAAATCAGGATCTGGTGTAATGACCTCAAAACGCTTTTAAGTTTACCATGCGATAGGTTTCAAATAGCATTCCGGTTGGTACGAGGGGTTTTGAATGAAAAACAGTGAAGTGCAGCAGAGGTGGAAAAAACAATAAAACAACAAATCTGTTGTGTCTATAGCTGATAGCAGCAAAAGTCAAGGCATCCTAAATGCATGCACATTCATGCATTCTTCATAATAAAGTAAATATGCAGTCCATATCTGGACTGGGTATATAGGGGCATAGCTCCAGATAAGGCACTTTTTTCAGTGGAAAAGTATTGAATATTTTCTTATTTCTCTCATGAAAACATATGTTGTGGGTACTCATTAGAAGCATCTCAGTGAGATGCTTCTAATGAGTACCACAACATATGTTTTTGTGCAGAAATAAGAAAAATACTATGTGGATACCCCTTGTCTGGAGTCAGAGCCTCTTCTTGGACACTGCTGCTTACATATAGGATACAATATTGTTTGTTGTTTTGTTCTGATTGCTTTTTGTTTTTCACTGGATGCATCAAATAAAGTGTTAAAAGTTTCGCTGGTAAAGTCATTGCTTTTTTATTATTGATGAATGTTTGCAGTGTGTGGTTTAACATCTATATGCTTATTCCATTTATTATCATGTGATACGGGTGATTATTACACTGTTCATTTATAGCATTGTTCATTTAAAGCATAAAGCATATCATAAACCTTACGTTTTGCTGTTACGGATAGGTGCTGATAATTTACTGGGTAACTGCGCCATGTCAAAATTAAAAGATTCTTTAGCACTTACCCAGTCAGCATTCTACGTAAATCTATATCGGGCAGTCATCGGCCCGTCAGCTACCCTGACGGGCCGATGACGGCCCGATGTAGATTTACGTAGAATGCTAGCTGGGTAGCACCCTGGGTAAAGTTTTCAGCAGACGATGTTTTGAAATATTTTTCTTATTTTTCCCATAAAACAGGTTTTGATATTTCATGCAGATTGTCTCCATTGGAGAAAATTTGCATGAAATGTCAAATTCTGTTCTCTTGTAAAAATAAGAAAAACACCATTTTGTCGTCTGCTGAATTTGTCATGAGAGTGGTAAAGGTTAACAGATAATTCATGGTGTCAGATAAGGTGATAATATTAAGGATAATTTTTTATTATTTTTGTGCCAAAACATATCCTGAGGCGATTCCAGTGAATACCAACAAGATAAGTTTTCATGCAAAAATGACTAAAATTATCTCCCTTTATCTGAGCTTACAAAAATTGTCTCCCTTTTTCATGACCTACTTGACAGGTTCTTGGTTGTATTCCAGGAGGGAAATTAAAGAATCTGCTGCTGAAAAGTGAAGGTCTTGTTCAGACTGGGCAGACACTTCTGTTGACCTTGACTTTTCACATTTTTTAAGGCCCCTTTTTGAATGGCTCAGCCCAGATGGTGACATAAGGTTTGTATGCATTGTCGTAACGCTTTCTGTTGCTGTTTTGTATTTTGTAAAGAAAAATGTTTGTAGCAAAGAGAAGAGAAAAATTTCTGTTACTGTTCATTTGTATCTTGTAAAGAAAATATTTGTAGTGAAGGCGAGTAAAATTTCAGGGGATCTTATAGTTACATTATGTTGGTAGATTTATCTTTTTTCTTTTTAAAAGATTTACATGGTGAATTTGAATCACAACAGATGATGTGTTACAATATTTCTCCTTCTTTTGTAGCAAAAATCAAATATACTATGACAAAATCTTTCTGTTTCTCTCTGGATATATGACCTTGTGAATATGGGTTATGAGAGGTCAAGGTCAAGAATGATTTGAAGGTCAGGAGATGCCTTAATTACAGTAGCTGTGATAATTGCAAAGTTTCAGGCCCTACATATATTTTTTCTGAGATGTATATTGTATTATATTGGGAGAAAAGGGCCAGAAACTCTGTGATGTTTTATTCAATATTTTTGAGGAAGTTGAAGGTATTATGGTTGTCATATTCTGATTATCAGTGTTTTGCACACAAAATTCATAGCTATAGATTAGAAGGGATATCGAGTAAAATAAGAAAAAAGATAACTCATTTGTCTTTTGCTGAATTTACATCTAGTGTGCAAAGGATTAGGTTTGGAATGGCAACCTTGAAACATAAAGATTTTGTCATAACCGTTACATATACATGTATATGTATATACATGTCTAATTGTCTATAAATACATGTAGTGAGTTAATTCAGTTACTGATTTTGTATTTCTTCACAAAAACATATGGCATTTCATGGATTAATCTCAGATTAATATTCTGATAAGATGTCATATGTTTGCACAGAGAAACAAAAATCTTAAATACAGCCCTGACATACCCTTGATTAGCAGGGCTGTGAGAAAAAGGACCATTTAAGGGGAATAAATATAAAGGGAGATAACCATGGCAAGGAAATATTGACCTTCCTTTTTCATGGGGCTACTCCCTTGTCATAGGGGTTACTTTTAAAGGAAAGAGTTTGTTCCCTTTAGCAGCAAATTCTTTTCTTTAAGAGTGATTGCATACTTGGGGTAAATTAGTTATTTTCTTGGGGAAATAAAAATGTCACTATTATAAATTCTTAGACGGTTTAAGCTGAATGGATACTGCGCCAAGGATGACGATCACTCTGATCCGGAAGGATTGTCCTCTTATCGAAGGGGACACTCTCAAAGGAAAGGATTGCCACTCTTCTGGAGAGCAAGTCCTTGTTTTTAAGATTAGCTCCATGGAGAATGGATTATTATTTCAGTTCTACCTGAGTTGTCTCCCTTTGAAAAGGGAGGTAAAAACTTTGCAGAGTGCTAGCCCCTTTGAAGTGTATTCAGCTACCTTAAGAGGAATGGATAAACTTGCAGGGGAAATAACTCTTGTTAGAAATGTTTTTGCTCTCTTTTGAAAAGGGGTCTGCTGTAAAAGGAAAGATTTTGCTCCCCGTGGGAGCAAATTCTTTCCTTTTAGAGTAGACCCCCTTTCCGAAGTGTCTGGATGTGCAGGAAAGGAAACAGAAAGTCACAACAGTTGTCTCCCTTGTACAAAATGGCAGAACAAGCGCCAAGTGTATCCATTCACCTTAACCTTAACCACCCTTTGGGCTATTTTAGCAGACGATAAGTTGACGATATTTTTCTTATTTTTCAAGAAAACCGAATTAGAAATTTCATGCAAATTGTCTCCAGTGGAGAAAATTTTCATGAAATGTCAAAACATGATTTCTTTGGGAAAAAAAAAAAAAATTCAAATTGTCGTCTGCTGAAATTTTTCCCAGAGTACTAATTGGTAAGGTAAATACTTGTTTATTGGTCTTATTGTCATGTACTCAAGCTTATTGTGTTCATATAGCTTTGAAAATTGTTTTTGGTGTGATAACTTGCTGGGACATATGGACGGTGGAAAATCAGACATGAGTTTTTTACCTTTTTGTGAGTTTTTTTTTACCTTTTCTGTATTGATTGAGATGCATTTATGTTATCGTCCTTCCCATAACGAACTAGTTCTACAAAGGGAGGATACAATTTTAACGCCACACACTATGGGTAAAAATTTCAGCAGAGGACATTATAATTTTTTTTTTTTTTCCAGAAAACAGATTTTGACATTTCATGCAAATTGAAATATCAAATCCTGTTTTCTGAGTAAAATAAGAAAAAACATAATGGAGGCAATTTGCATGAAATGTTAAAACTTGTTTGCTGGGAGAAATGCAAAAAATATCATCTATTTTTTGTCTGCTGAATAAGCCCAGAGAGTGGTAAAAGTTAAAACTTCCCTTTGTAGAATTTACTTCCTGATTCCTTGGAATTGTATCATTTACTGCTGTTTGTGCATTGCTGTTTAGAAAAGTTTACTATAGAACCCTTATCATGTCGAGTTTAACAATTAACAGATGACACATTTAAAATAGTATTTTGCTGATAATAGGACTAAACATCTCATGTAAATTTCTTGAAATGTCTGGTTCTATTTTTGGTAACTTAAACTGTTTGCTGTAAATTTTAGTGCTGATCAGATGAGAAAGAGTCTTAGTTTCATATGCAGACGACAATGCCCAGATCAGCTTGTGCATTTGAGCAGTCTGTTCAGTGTGCAGGGCCTACATTGTCCTCTTACAGAATATTGGATACTGTAGAATCAGAGATTTATAATTCTACTAATGGGACTATCAGTTCCCCAGTATACCTGTGCAACATGTTGTGTGCGGGTTCCTATCATCTGATTGGCTGCTGACTGAATACAATCAATATTGGATACTGTAGAATGTATCAGTGTAGGGCAAAGACCATGATGAGACTGGGCAGATGGGCAGAATGATCTGGTTGCCCATTTTGCATATGTTTTATGACAGTTTTTCTTCTTGATATAGCATATTTCATTAAAAATATACTATAATAACTTCACATAGCTCCAGATAAGAGGATTTTCCTAATAAGTGTTTTTTCTTATTTCTCCATGCAAACATATGTTGTGGGTACTCATTGGAAGCACCTCAGTGAGGTGCTTCTAATGAGTACCCAGAACATGTATTTTTGTTGAGAAATAAGAAAAAAAAACAATACTTTATGGAAATAAAAAAAACCTTATCTGGAGTTCTGGTAAGGAAATAAATTTCTAAAAATGTAATGCCAAGAACTCTGCATAATTTGAATTTTAGTCACTGTACAAAATTATTTTAAGTAAAGAAGAATGTTGGACATTTGATGTGACCACATATGAATATTGTCAGCATTTATATAACATATATACATATATTTTATGTATTTTCCAAATGTGCTTGCAATTTTCGCCTTATAATGGTTATAGTGTGTTTTCTTGACACTTTTTCAAAGCTCCAGATAAGAGTATTCACAATTTCTTATTTTTCCATGAAAACATATGTTGTGGGTACATTACCCACAACATATGTTTTCATGGAGAAATAAGAAAAATATCAATATGTACTTTGCTGTTGACAAAACAAAAACAAAAAACAAACACCTTATATGGAGCTGTGTTTTTCTCACTTTTTTATACCAGAGATAATCCTTGTTTGAAGAATCATCCTTGGAGGTTCCTGATTCACCGACAATAATTCCTTAAATAAGCATTAACTACAACATAGCTACCTCATATCTCTAGACTTGCTCATTTTACAGTCTTAGTTCAAATGTGTTCCTTCAAAATGGCTTCGGGTAAAGCACTAGTTTCATCCAAGAAGTGTTGATATTTTTCTTATTTCTGTTTTCTACATAAATAATCTTGCCTTCTATTCATGTGAATACTTAGAACAAAATGGGATACAGGCTTTTGGTTCAGTGTGTTAGAAGGTTTTGGTTCATTTGAATTTTATTATAATGGAAACACTTTTGACTAAGACTGTAGTTACAGAAAACCCAAGGATGATGCTTTAAGCATACATTTTCTTTCCGTAATTTTTGATGTCCAATTAAAACTACCTCAGTTTAATGGCAGCATCAATTGTATATGACTAAAATCAACACACACACACACAATAGATTCTGTGATACTACTTTGTAGCTCCAGATAAGAGGAGGTTTCCAGATGATATTTTTTCATATTTCTCCACCAAAATATATGTTGCGCTGTGGAGAAGGTGTTGTGTATCTTACGTCACGGGGCGTCCAACTGATATTGGCTTACAGTTGGGCAAGGCCTGCTATCCTTATAGCAGGTAAGGGTAGAGGGGGAATGTTTTTATTTTGTTTCTTCACATTCAATCCTGTTCCTCTTTCTTCCCTGTCCCTCTCTTTCATCTTCTCTACTGTCTTCTATCTATTTCTCCCGTTCTCTGGGAGACGACACAAAATGACCCACAAGGGTTGACGTGTTGTTAAACCCCAACAGAATTAATACATGTAGATCCCAAAAGTGTTGTATCCAACTTAAAATGTATAAATTATGTAGAAAGATGACCTTTATGGTCATTTTCTATATAATTTAAACATTTTTTTGTTTGGATACAAAATGTGTAGATTATGTAGAAAAATATAAATGGACATTTTTCTATATCCTGTATACATTTTTGTTTGGAAATAAGATGGTTATTATTTGGTTATTTAGCTAACATGGTTTTGTATATTTGTGTGGAAAAATAAGAAAAATATCTTTCATTGAAAAGGTGCCTTGTCTGGAGCTGAGCTGGCCTAGACCCTATGTCAAAAGAGATCAGGCATTGTATTTACTTTCAGAAGTTTACTGTTGATAGATTTATATAAATTAACCCTTGTCATGCTAAATCAGTTAAGATGCCACTCCCACTCCAATTGTCAGCCAGTCAGATTACTTGATCTAGGAATCAACTAAGATGCCATTCCCCCTCTAATTGTCAGCCAATCAGATTACTTGATCCAGGTTTATTGATACAGATTCAAATACTTAATGACAAACAGTGCAGATCCAGATCAGTTGGCTTCTTCAGAAGCCAACTGATCTGGATCTACACTGTTTGCAAAGGCAGGTCATATCCCAGTTTAGCAGGACTTGGGTAAACTGGCATTAAATTGTTGTCCACTAGATGACTGCAGTCTGTAAAGGAGTAAGAAATTTCTCACTTTCCATTGAAAAAATTAATGACTTGGCTTTCAGTTCACGTCATCTCAGGAGACAGTTTGTGTCTCATTTTCAGAGAAAAATCTAATCATTTCTCTGGATACTGACCTCCTGTCTAAGCGCTATGCATATTTTGGAAAATCCTGAGCTGGTCAACTGGAAGGAAAAGTACAAACGTATGTAAGGCATGCCATACAACAAAAGGCATGCATATATGTAAACAGAGATGGATTGTCTGGGCAGACTTCATGTTCGTTTATTAATCTTTAGCACTGTCTAGGGAATTTGTGAATTTCTGCAGACAACAGATTGATATTCTTCTATTTTGTTTGTTTGTTTCTGTTTTTTTTTGTTTGTTTGTTTTTTCTTTCGCAGAAAATAAGGAGACAATTTGCATAAAATCTCAAATCCTATTTAATAGAAAAAAATAAGAAGAAATATTTCAAAATGTCGTCTGCTAAAATTTTTACCCAGCATGCTTTAAGCATTATCTTTTAAAACTGTCTGAGCAAATTCAACCAACATCAGATTGATATTCATCTTCTTACTTCAGAAAATAGGGTTTGACATTTCATGCAAATTGTCTCCATAAGGAGACAGTTTGCATGAAATATCAAATCCTGTTCTCTGGGAAAAAATAAAAATAATTGAAAATGTCTGCTCAATTAATTCACAGTACGCTAAAGGTTAAAGGAAGAGGATTGAATTCTGTGGAGCCTGCTGATGAAATTAGACCATCATCATACTGCAAGGGGCGGGGTTGGCTTGTCTCGGCCTTTCTGTTTGCATTTACACCAGGCCTCTTTTTTTTATGTCACTTGGTCAATACATGTAATTGATGCTGAACATGGGAAAAGGGTAGAGATATCATATGCCAGCAGTGAAGGCCCAGACCAGCTTGTCCGTTTACACTGTCTGATCAAGACTTTTATCATCCACCTACAAGTAAATAAATTGATGAACAGAGAAGACCCTGATCAGGCTATGCAAATGTGCAGGCTGATCTTGATCTTCATTGTTTAACCCATTGTAGTCAGGAGACCCCTAAAAAGGGTAATTGGTAAAAAGTGCAGACCCAGATCAGATGCTGCAGAATGCAGCGTCTGATCAGGGTCTTCACTGTTTGCAAATAGTTTATCCATTTTTCTTTAGGTGGATGTACCTTAAATTGAAATTGGACTCTTCCAATAAATAATGTGGGCGAGTCTATTCAGTCTACAATGGGTCAATTATGATATAAAGATCCTTTTCCTATATTCCTCAGCATTTATACTTTGACTGTGCACATGTATGAAATCTTTATACATATCTTTTATTTAGATCAGAGAAATTTACATCTTCATTCCTGAAATCCAGAATCATTCGCATAATCACGAGAAAAAGTGCCATAAATTAACATTGTCATCATCATCGTAATTCATATCAAAATACAACAGCTTACCTCATAGGTGTAGTACTGCATTTCTGATTTTCCACTGTCCTGATATATGTTAAAATGTTATATGTTTTGCATTTATATACGTAGAATCATGAAATGTTATAGATTAAATCATTTACTGGAAACTGAATTTGTTTTTATTTTTTCACCTACTTGAACATCCACACGGACCTCCTTATAACATGGTTCATTATAGCATGGTTTTGGATATACTTGGATTTGACTATAACAACGTTTAAAGATGGACCCTAAAATTGTCTCCAAACAAGAATGCATGTATTTTAAATGACCATTTTTCTGTATAGTCTGTACAGGTTTGTTCAGATTAACATGGTTATTGAACTGACATGCTTTAAACCTTAACAAAAGTTACATCTCGAAAAGACGCCTGTATAATTTTGACCCCCTTAAATCCCACTTTTATATAGTAAAACTGGGGTTTACAGGGGTATACATTAGTTTTCTTATTTTACTAAAAAAAAAGCATAGATTGTGGGTACACATTAGGACCGGTTCTAACGAGTCCCCATAATCTATTTTTTGAGCAGAAATATGAAAAATATCAGAATTTTTTATCCGAAATTTTCCTTTTTTGGTTATAAAATTTTCAATATATTTGAATAGGCCTGTTTTTGTAATGTAAAGAAGTTTGGGAAAGCCTCCTGGTGGCTGATTGGTTAACGTCCTCCACTCCGGATCGCGTGGTTCCAGGCTGGAATCCTGCTAGAGGTGGAATTCAGCTCATGACTGTACCTGCTTCATTGCACATACCGTATTCGACCTAATTACCGCACTGTGCACTTAGGTTTTTCAAAATTACTGGGAACACTCATTCGTGGTAAAATATGTATCGACCTACTAAGGATACCATATAAAAAAGATCAGAAAACGACTTATTTGATGATGATTATGCGATTTTTTTCTGATTTTCTTTATAAATGCATATGTTGTGGGTACTCATTTGAATCGCATCGACAAGTCGATGCGATTCAAATGAGTACCCACAACATGTGCCTTTATAAAAAAGTAGACAAAAAGTACACTGGCTGTAATCTGAAGACAGGAATTGTTGACTGTGCGCTTATAGGGGTATGTGCGGTAAATGGATCGAATACGGTAGTCTTTCATTATTACCCTTCAGTCACATCCCATTATGATAGGTAATATTGGAAGGGAGGTCAAACACCAAATGGGCCTCGGTGGCTCAGTTGGATGCGCGTCAGACTGGAGACCAGTAGGTCGCGGGTTCGACCCCCGCCGAGGTCGGCAACATCCTTTCGTGGAGATTGATCATGAAATATTTTCTACGGTCATTCTCTACCTTCCGCTGATTCAAGAAGGGCAGTTGACAGTTTCTGGCGAAAGAATGTGCACAATACTGGTTAACCGCTTTGAGGACAAAGCCTGCCCAGTAAAAGTGTGGTTAGGTAAACTGACCGCGCTCGACATGACCCCATTGGGTTGACTGGGCCGTAAAGCCTCAACACAAACAAACAAACACCAAATGGTCATCCTGTTCCTCTAGTCCAGTCACTTGACTTTTACCACTCTCTGGGCTAATTCAGCAGACGACAATTTGGTGATATTTTTTATTTTTCCCAGAAGACAGGATTTGACATTTCATGCAAATTGTCTCCATTAATTTGCATGAAATGTCTAATCATATTTTCTGGAAAAAATAAGAAAAATACTTCAATGTATCGTCTGCTGAATTTTTTACCCAGAGTGCTAAGCGTTAAAATACACAGGGACCTCTTCTTAACATGGTTGAATATAGCATGGTTTGGATATAACATCATTTAAAGAATCATCGCAAAAAAAAATGTATCCAAACAAAAATAGAAAAACCAAAATATACAGATTATATTAAAAACTGACCACGTTAGTGGCGGGGTATTATGGTATCTATCACGCTGGCTGTCCGTGTGTCCGTATTTTCGTTTCAGGATGATAACCTGAGTAAATATCGACAGATTTTCACCAAACTTGGTATATGCATTATTTGTGGAGATCCGGTTTTGGATTGCTAATGGACAAATTTCATTAATTTTTGATAGTTGTCTGCCCGCAACACGTGCATATTTTCGTTCCCGGGTGATAACTAAAAATCAATGGATTTTCACCAAACTTGGTTTGTGCATTGATATTATGATCTGGTTATGAATTGTTAATGGGCAAATTTCATCGATTTTGGCAGAGTTATCTGCCCGCAGCACGTCCGGATTTTCGTTTCCTGGCGATAACTTGAGCAAATATCACAGGATTTTTACCAAACTTGCTATGTGACTTGATATTGTAAAGATCTGCTTTGGGAATTCTAATGGGCAAATTTGTCAATTTTTTAGTTATCTGCCCGGGATACGATAATGGCGGGGTATTATCGTTTCACGTTTTTATTCTATATAATCTATTAGTTTTTGTTTGGATACAACACAGATGGCCTAACCCAGCTCGCATTCTACGTAAATCTACATCGGGCCGTCATCGGCCCGTCAGCTACCCTGACGGGCCGATGACGGCCCGATATAGACTTACGTAAAATGCTGACTGGGAACATGGGTTTGCTTTGGATCCCAGCCAGGGCCCAAAGTTATAAAACTTTTTTCATGCTCAACTCAGCTGAGTATGAAATTTATTTTGCTTATAAATTGTAAAATACTGACGATTTTTTAAAACATCTTTCATGCTCAACTGAGCATGATCAGCTGAGTTGAGCATGAAAACGTTTTAATTGTTGGTATTTTTATTTTTATGACCAAGTGAAATTTCATGCTCATTTGAGTTGAGCATGAAAAAGGTTTTATAACTTCGAGGCCAGTAGTGTTATAAAGAAGTAGTGTATTTTATAAACTAAACGGTCCTCTGGACCGTTATGCCCCGACCCCTACTCAGCAATGTGATCATGGATATGAACCTGCTTTGATATCCTAAATATAAGGACAGCCATAGGAAAAGTATGGTTAGGTAAACTGACATGCATAGGTAGACTGGACCGTTGAACTCCAAACCAGTCAACACAATTAACATGGATTCAGCTGCAATATCATTTTATGACCTTGACATTTTTAAGTGCCAAACGACTTTTGCAATTTTGGGTCAATCCTAGCGTTTAGCACCGTTTCTCATTACTACAACACCTACAATCATCCAACATGCCTAACAATGACCGCAGTTTAATTTTATACTACATTATCATTTTCTGGCCCTGACCTATATTTCAAGGTCGAATATAGGGATCAAACATGGTTGTTCATGCATTAATATTCACCAGGTCCCGAGGGAGGTGTTGGAAACCGAGGCCGGAGGCCGCGGTTTTCAACACCTCCCTAGGGACAAGGCGAATGTTAATGCATTGAAAAACCATGTTCGATCGCTATTATTGCATAAAAACTGAAAACATTTGCTACATTTCGCGTTATTTCTTGCACTATTTTTCGCCGATGTTTCGCAAACGCAATTTTCACGGATTATGCTCGTTCTGGGGCCGCGCAGTGCACATCTCGTAACGGCAGCAAATCTGTGGCCCCGGTACGATCGTATTGAAAGTTGCGTAGCCGTGCATTAACAGCGCGTGAATTGCCTTGTTAATACACGGCTTTTCGCCGGTTTACTTGACTTGAATAACGTGCGACACTGCATTTTATGCAATTCTGACTGTTATTTTGTACTTCATCCATAGCTTTACCTCCATTTATGATTAAATGTATGACATACAATCATGAAATCTGGCGTTTACACTGTGGCCATGGCTTACAGTATCACGGTCCAACGATTTTGTCATTCTTTACACGAATTTCAGTGTAAAAATCGTTGATGATACTGACGAGCGCCCGCAGGTGTATCATCGCCTTTCGCTGAATTCTTGCTATTTGATTATTCCGAGAAAATACGTCTTGATAACTGACCGGACACATAAAATCGAATGGAAAAAAAATATATATATATATATTTTTAGAATGTCGTCTCAATGTCGCTTTAAGAGTTAAATGTTGGAATGCAGACGATATTTGCGGAATAGAGAAGGTTCCGGGAACTGCTGCGAGGTGGAGATAGACATGACATTATTGAGCAACCTCATGACAATACCAACAAAATGGCATGTGCGCCCAGCGAAAACTCAGATCAGCCTGGTCATCCGCCCAGTCTCATCAGAGTCTTCGTTATGCGCTAAATGGGTAGCTAAGGACCGAAGCTTTCTTCATGCGGACAGCGGACTGATTAGACTGGGCGGATGCCCAGGCTGATCTGAGTCTTCGCTGGGCGCACAAGCCGTTCTGTGGGTTTTGTTATGAGGTGGCTTTTTTATAATACCATATGTACCTAAATACTTGGACAGACAGCCCCAGGCAATTAATGAAGACCCAGATCAGACGCGTCGTCGATCAGGGTCTATCTCGTTTTCCAATAATCTAGCATTATTTTGGATACATTTACAAGTAGTGAAATGGACTTATTCAATTTTAGGACAAGCATGGCAGACGCCTGGTAGCTTTTATTTCGGTTCTGAGCATGTGGTCGGATCTGCGTCATTTCAACGTTTGTGTTAAATGCTTGATCCCTTAGACTGATGAGGAAATGGTGATACCCCCTATATTTTTTTAGGCTGGAACATATGAATGTCTCATTTACAGGGATGGGAAACTTCAGGACTAATCCTGATTTCGGGATTTTAAGCAAGAAATTTTACTTTAAAACTTGTTTAGTTAGTTGGGTTTATATATGCCTGAAATAAATTTGAAAATTAATGATTATTAGCTGCATAGCTGCAGATAAGAGGGAGTATCCCTCCGTGGGCGAGGGGGGGGGGGGGGGTGGTAACTTCCTATATATGGCATAGTATGGATGTGCGTGCCGAACAGCCCCCTTTTTTCAGCCCTGCCAAGTATATGATTGGCCCCTTTTTTTCCAGCAAAAAGTATATGATTGGCCACATTTTTCTCGAATAGTATATGAAAGGCCCCACTTTTCTGACGTATCCCGGTACATGCACATATTTTTCGTTCGGAGATTTTTCGAGGCTACTTGTTCTCTTGGTATTCAATGAAAAGACTGCTATATTTGTCTATCTACCAGCAATAAATGGGTACAAAAATCAAAGGGCAGTATATGAATGGGTCAGCATTTCAGACGATCTAGTATATGAATGGGTCCGTTTTTTCAAAGGCCAGGTATATGATTGGGGTAGGTTTTGAAATACTGGCTCGAACACCCGTACCAAAATTACCCCCCAAGTTACCCCCCCCCCCCGCCCCCCTCCTCCCGCGAGGAGTATCCACATAATAATTTTCTCCAGTTCTCCATAAAAACATATATCGTGGGTACTCATTAGAAGCGCCTCACCGAGGCACTTCTAATGAGTACCCAAAACATGTTATAATTGAGAAATAAGAAAAATATTAATAGTTTTTAGACTGAAGTTTTAGATTTTAGGATTGATTATTAGCAACTATTCTTACCCCCGCATTTCCTTTTGATGACACATCAAAGGCTCAACTTAAACCTAAATACCAGGAAAAAGGACAAGAAGGATATCTGCAAATCCATGTTGCAGTGTCGTAATAAAGCTGTGTTTCACTTGTGCCATTGGAAAATGGAGAATATGATTGGATATTAGGCTGATATAATAAATATATGAATCAGTCTATCAATTGATTTGACCAAGGAAATTAAAGGATTGTTGTTGTTTTTTTTTTTTTTTTTTTTTTTTTTTTTTCTGGTTTTACAAACTAACGTCTGTACCAAAAGTATGTCAAGTTACCCCTACCCCCACCGAACCCCGTGAGGCCCTGATTAATTAATCTTACTATACTATCATGACATAAAGTTTGGTATGGCAATGGGTCATAAAGTACAACGTATACAAATTTCGACCTTTTTTCTGACTAAATACAATATTAAAGCAAATATTCGCATATGACATACTAGTTTGATATCGGCTGCACGTCTCCACTTTAAACTGACTAGGGTTTTTTAAGAAAGGACAAAAATGACAGTCTTGACAGAAACGTAAATTAAAAACAAATATTAAAAGCATAATAGGCCATGTAGAAACTGGAAACATTTGTGTTTTGCCAATTTTCAGACACTAGTAATTGAAAACCTGTCAAGAAATGTTTATTTTCTGATGTGTGAAGATTTCATTTATACCAGACTTTCTCTAAGTCTCCGGACACCATATCTCCCTACCACTCTAGTACTAAAGTTTGACCAAGTAAATTTTACTACCTTTTAATACGTCTGAAATATTTTTTGGATTCGTGCCAAACAGCGGTGACCCTGATTAGACGCCGCATGCTCTGATCTGGGTTTACATTGTTTTAGGTCCGCCTGACCCTAACACTAAGGGTAAACATGACCTTAAACCACGATGCGCAACGCAAGAAAAGCACCCGTATACAAAGCAGACGATAAAGGCATGGACCCAGCTAGCATTCTACTTAAATGTATATCGGACCGCTATCGGCCCGACAGGATTCCTGTCGGTCCGATAACGGTCCGATATAGATTTAAGTAGAATGGTGGCTGGGGAACAACGCGTAGTCGCAGTCTGATCAAAGCATCGTTTGAACGCTTTGAATGAGTTCACAAGCCGTCTGATCAAAGCATCGTTTGAACGCTTTGATTGAGTTCACTTGGGTTCAGTCTGATCAAAGCATCGTTTGAACGCTTGAGCAAGTTCACTTAGGTCCAGTCTTATCAAAGCATCGTTTGAACGCTTTGAATGAGTTCACTTAGGTCCAGTCTGATCTAAGCATCGTTTGAGCGCTTTGGATGAATTCGCTTGGGCCCAGTCTGATATAGCATCGTTTGAACACCTTTGAATGAGTTCACTTGCGTCTCCAGGAAATTTAGTTTTGATTGGTTCTTGCTATCTTAATTCATTATATCATGCATGATATTAACGGGCACATTCAAAGAAGAAATGGTTTATATCCTCAGTGGATCCACAAATACATAAATGACTCGCGACAACAGACATTGATTTAGAGAACTGCAAAATGGTATGAGACTTTAAGGTATATGTGTCCATGCATTTTTCTCATCTCGAAAACATACCTATATAAGTTTGACCTCCTGTAAACCCCACTTTTATATAGTAAAACTGGGGTTTACAGGGGTATACATTACTTTTCTTATTTCTGCTCAAAAATATAGATTGAGGGTACTCGTTAGAGCCGCCTCGGTGAGGCGGTTCTAACGAGTACACATTCTATGTTTTGAGCAGATATGTGAAAAATATCAGAATTTTTTATCTGAAAACTTTCAGTTTTTGGTGGTGAAAATTTCAATATATTTGAATAGGCGTGTTTTCGTAATGTAGCACAGACTTAATATCGAAGAGGAGAGTTCTGGTTAATATTCAAACCACTTTTAAAAGAAGATACATTGGACCCTCGTTACAATGATAGCATTTGTTCCCAAAGATGTTGTCGTTAAAATAATTTTGCTGTTGTAAATAATCCTTAAACACAGCAAAATGATGTGTAAGAAAGAGTTGTTTTATTTTTTTTCTCGGTGAACATATGTTTGGATACTTGTTAGATTCGCCTCAGTGAGGTGGTTCCAACAAAAATATCCAAAACATGTTTCATTATAGGGATCAAACATGGTTTTTCATGCATTAACATTCGCCAGGTCCCGTGGGAGGTGTTGAAAACCGAGGCCAAACAGGTCCCGTTGGAGGTTGAAAACCGAGGCCTGCCTTTGGCCTCGGTTTTCAACACCTCCCACGGGACCTGGCGAATGTTAATACATTGAAAAACCATGTTCGATCGCTATTATTGCATAAAAACTGGAAACATTTGCTACATTTCACGTTATTTCTTGCACTATTTTGTTTTGCCTTTTCACCGATGTCTCGCGAACGTAATTTACACTGACTATGCTCGTTCTAGGACCGGGCAGTACACATCTCGTGACGGCAGCAATTCTATGGCCCCGGTACGAGCATATTGAAAGTTTCGTAGCCGTGCATTAACAACGCTTGAATTGCCCTGTTAATACACGGCTTTTCGCCAGTTAATGCACGGCTGTTGATAACGTGCTGCACTGCTTTTTTATGCAATAATAGGTATTAGCGCTAAAGACAATATTCTTGCAAAATTTCTGACTAATTGTTACTTCTTGAGCGAAGGTTTCGTACACGTCAAACTATCGTTATTACGAATGCTGTCGTTATATCGAGTGTCGGTATAGTGTGGGTTGATAGTATATGTACCGATAGTAATACATGTGCGATTTCTTTTTCCTCCAACAAACAATTTAAAAATGCAAGTAACTGTATTGGAGGCATCATATTTTGTAACTGTGTTGCATCACGAAAACATGCCTATATAATTTTGACCCCCTTAAACCCCACTTTTATATAGTGAAACTGGGGTTTACATGGGGTATACATTATTTTTTTTATTTCTGCTCAAAAGCATAGATTGTGGGTACTCGTTAGAACCGCCTCGGCGAGGCGGTTCTAACGTACTCGTTAGAACCGCCTCGGCGAGGCGGTTCTAACGAGTACCCATAATCTATGTTTTGAGCAGAAATATGAAAAATATCAGATTTTTTTATATGAAATTTTTCAGTTTTTGGAAGTTAAATTTTCTATATATTTGAATAGGCGTGTTTTCGTAATGCCAGTTCAATTTATTTTGTATTGACTACAATTTTGTACTACACGACATCAGCGGTCTTGTATTGCTGTCTCTTCTCATGATGTTGATATGATACCAAACTCCTGCTTTAACGCTCTGCATGCTGGGTAAAATATTCAGCAGACGACATATTAGAATATTTTTTTCTTATTTTTCCCAGACAACAGGTTTTGACATTTTCATGCAAAGTGTCTCCACTGGAGACAATTTGCGTGAAATGTCATATTCTGTTTTCTAGAAAATAAGAAAATATAATCAATTTGTCGTCTGCTGATATGCCCAGAGCGTGGTAAAGGTTAATTAAAACCTAGCTGTTTATGCCAAATGCAATCCTTAGCAATGTTTCCGTACAGTGCAGTTATATTGTTCGTCGACGGAATGTTTACCAGAAAAACACACGAGTGTCTCATTGAAGCTATTGTTCGCTTAACCCTTGTCCTGCTGAACCTGGATATACACTGCCTTTGCAAACAGTGTAGATCCAGATCAGTTGGCTTCTGAAGAAGCCAACTGATCTGGATCTGCACTATTTACCATTCAGTATGTGAATCTATATCAACAACCTTGATCAAGTAATCTGATTGGCTGAAAATTAGAAATGGGTGTGGCTTCTTAATTTATTCAGCAGGACAAGGGTTACAATGCGCAATCAAGAAAGAGTCCTTTATGCTTTATGTGGACAAGAAAGGTCTAGCTCAGCCTGTCGGGTAACATAGCGCAGTCGTGCGGTGTCTGACTGCACATCCTGAGTTCTCAAGCTCGAATCAGGGCTCTGCATCACGAAAACATGCCTATATAATTTTGACCCCTTTTAACCCCAGTTTTATATAGAAAAACTGGGGTTTACAGGGGTATACATAATTTTTCTTATATCTGCTCAAAACATAGATTGTGGTACTCGTTAGAACCGCCTCGCCGAGGCGGTTCTAACGAGTACCAACAATCTATGTTTTGAGCAGATATAAGAAAAATAAAAGAGTTTTTTTATCTGAAATTTTTCACTTTTTGGAGGTGAAATTTTCTGTATATTTGAATAGGTGTGTTTTCGTAATGTCTTATAACTTTCATGGAGAGCGAATATCTTATACGGTCATTCTCCTCTTTTCGTTGATTCAAGAAGAGCACTTGTCAGTTACTGGCAAAAGTATGCGCGCGAAGTACTGGTTGACCGCTTAGAGGACTGAGCCTGCCTGGGAAAAATGTGAATAGGTTATTTGACTGGCTCGACATGACATTAACAGTGTTGCTTGGGCCATAAAACTCCAAATCAAACAAACAAAAATGCGCAACCAAGAAATAGTACCTTATGCTTTATGTGGACAAGGAAAGCCCAGATCAGCCTGCGCATTCGTACAGTCTTATCCGGGCTTTTGCTGCTTGCTTACAGAACTAATGAATGTAAAATACAGTCAAACCTGTGTTGAGCAAGCATGTAAAGGCTAAAACAGTGTTGCTTAAGACAGGAGCTTGCTTGCTTAATACAAGTAAATTTGCAATTACCGACCTTTCGACATCACTCAGAAAGACGTTTTTTTTTTTTTTGTTTTTTTTTTTTGCTTGGCGTTTTATTTTAAACGAAAATATTTTGCTCTTACTGACCATACCTTGTCAGAAGTCATTTGTCTTTTCTATTTCTCTGTTTTTTTTTTTTTTTTTTTTTTTTTTTTTTTGTTTTTTTCTTTTTTTTTCTCAAATATTTACCTAAAATTAAATTTACAGCGATAAATTGGTCTGACCTATGCAATTCCTATAGTAAAGTGATTTTTTTTTTTTTTTTTTTTTTTTTTTTTTTTGAATTTTTTGTCTAAGAAAATATTTTTTACTTTTCTTTACTGAATTTAAATTATTGATGTTTCATAACAATATTGTAAAAAATTCAGAAAAATTGTACAAGCGGAACTTGTCGAAAATCTGTCTCTAATTTACCTACCCTACAGATTTCTGCATAATTTGCATTCATTTTTACTATGGGAAAAGTGGAAATATTTTATTTTTAAAAACACAATTACTAGAATGAAACTTTTTATGCATAGGCAGTTACAACGAATGGTTTTGCATATGATCATTTCAAAAGTTTGCAAATTTACTTCTTCTGTGAAATGCGCCAAGCAAAAAACAACTTCCTGAAACTTCAAAGATGTCGAAAGCACAGTAGTTTTCTTTTAAGGGACATGAAAACAGATTCTGAAAGGAATGACCCTTGAGGGCAATGGATACACTCACAAAGCTGAACACATTCGAAGTGTCAAGTTTTCTTGGCTAGTCTATTAGTCTAACTAGTTTCGGCCAAACTGGGAATCCTTAATGATCCTAAAATAATTTTTCAAAAGTCCATGAATGTACCCAATGATCACAAAGGACCAGAAGTATAAACTACAATATAAAACCAAACACTACTATAAAACTGGACCCAGCTGTTCAAAGCATAGTTAGCTTAACGAGCTCGTTAGTGGTCAAAATGTTAACTGTTCTAATAAGCACGATATCTAATTCATAGGTATTTTTCTGAAAAAAAATGTGAGTAGCTTTTGCAAATGCAAAAGCTACTCACATTTTTCAGCAAAATATTAGTGTATATGCCATATTTATTGATCAAAGTTTTAACGATACGTTAACTAACGACATCGTTATTTTGAATAACTGGGCCATGATCTTTAAATGCAGGTGATTGCTTAATACAGGTGGTCTTTATGAGATGTTTGACTGTATAAGTAAGAACGGTGAAGGCCCTGATCAGACTGCGCGAATGCGCAGGCTGATCTGGACCACCACCATTCGCATATTGCATAAGGCCCTTTTTGCGTCGAGGACCATACGGCCAAAGTGTCCCATTTCTTTTGAAACCGCGAAAATATATGATGATGATATTACAGGGTCATTATCCTTGAAGAATTATTATTTTATCATATTACTCAACATAAACAATGATCACTATTATATGTCATCACGTCCACATAGAAATCAGTACATGTACAGTACAACTTTGAACAATGACTCGGAACACCGATATGGCTCGTTTACCGTGACTGATTGTGAGTCCCTGGGAATTTCGTTCATAAGAAAATAAATTTTAGGGATACAGTAAACCCTCAATGGCTCGAACATGTTTGGGACCATGGAAATTTGTTCGAGATATGGGTAGTTCGAGCCACTGAGGGTTAATCATGACGCCAGGTCAGGAAGCAAATAGCGATATATGCAATTTAGAGAAATCTTTTCGATCTTCTATACGATAATGGTATGTTGACTGTACTCATTAGAAATTGCCTCATCGAGGCGATTCTAATGAGTGCAAACAACATACAATTTCATCATAAAAGGAAAAAAATTTCCATAAATTATTGTTTTCTTGAGCTACCAGGACTCAAAAGCGAGTTCGAATTAGCCATGGTAAACGAGTCTTTGGTGTTCGAGCTGTTGAGGTCCACTGCATTTTGGAGAAACTTTCGTATTTATCATGAAAATGTATGTTGTGTGTACGCATTAGAATCGCCTCATCGAGGCGATTCTAATGAATACACTCAACATACTATTATTTTATAGAAGATCGAAAAAAACATCCCTAAATTATTCACATTTGCCTCCTGACTTGGCGCTATGATTAACCCTCAGTAGCTCGAACTACCCGTGTCTAGAACAAATTTCCATGGCACCAAAGATGTTCGAGGCATTGAAGTTAGACTATATATGCTCCGAGTTATCTCTCCTTTTGCGAACGGAGAAGGCGGAGAGAAAGAAATCGCAAACCGGAAAAAGTGGTTGCAGTTGCTCAAAAACCGTTAGTCCAAGTTGCCATACCCACGTACAATATGGTTTGTAGATTAATTGGATTTATTGTATTAGGTTACAAAATTAACGAAAATGAGCAAACACAAGGTTTGAACCAAACACATAAAATGAAGAATATTCTAATAGATACCTAGATGATTTGCTTAGTATTTATTTTGAACTTCAGTTAAATAAAGCTATTTCTTCTGATATGAAGCACTTTTTTGTATTTGAATTTGTCGGTACCAAATGGTATAATTTCTTTTAAAAATTACGACAAACTTGATGATTTTGATTTCAACATTGTTTATTTTCCTTTTCTCAGATTGTAGTTCTCCTCGATCTCCTTCATAGGGAGTATTCTAGTCTGTCTCCTGACTCTTTCTTTTCGTTTCTATCATTTTCTCTTTTCCTTTCAAAGGTATACAATCTAGTACAGCTTATAATGATTTGATAAGTTATGTCCCTTAGTAGAAAAGATAGTAGAATGTAGTAAACCAGTGAAATGGGATTAAAGAGACAAATACAGCTACAGGAAGTGATAAAGAATGACCAAAAAAAAAAAAAAAAAATCAGATGATAGGCAACCCGCATAGAACATGTTTTGCACCCTATACTAGGGAGCTGATAGCCACCTTTGTGGAATTATAAGCCTGTGGCTCTTCTCCACAGAATTTTAATTATTAATTTACTGATTTCAAATACAGTCGACTCTCTTTATCTCGATCTCGCTTATCTCGAATAACCGCTTATCTCGAAGTGAAATTCTGGTTCCTGTTTTAACATGGAAATCTAAGAACAGGTAACAAAATATTGTGGGGAAGGAGGAGAAATTGCTCCTAAGGAGCAATTTCTCCTCTTTTCCACAATATTTTCAATATGTCTCTAACTTCTGGAGTCAAATTACATATTCATTTGTTAAATGTGGTTATTCGATTTATTGTTTTCCTCTCTTCTGCAACTCTGATATTTCGAGGTACGGATATCTCGAAGTGTCTCAGAGAGTCCCATTGGAATTCGAGATAACGACAGTCGACTGTAATAACGTGAAAATCTTAGAAATTTTGAACAAGTAAAACCTAATGAAAACCAGCTTCCGAACTACATACTATATCTTTTCTATCTTTTCTTTTCTTTCTTTTTTTTTTCATTTAATAATGTTGCAAGCATTTTTGTATGGGACATATTCAAATAGATCTACATTTGTATTTTTAAAATCAGTGAAGAGAATGTTAATGCATCATATAGTTTCGAAAAAAAAAAGGTTTTTGTATTAAACACGTGATAAAACTTTGGTAATTTACTTTCTTTGTTGCAAGCAGAGTGAATCACATTCACGCAGTCTCAAAACAATGCCCGAAAACAAGAACATGTATCATTAACTTAAAGATCATCAAAACATTGTCTTCCTTTATGTCCAGAGGGGCTATTAATCTTATAGGAAATAAAAGTATATATCGATAAGTTACAACATAGCTAAAGCAATGAAAAAGAGCATACATAATGTACTATTACAAGGTTTTATCATCTGGACTTGTCCGCTTGTCATTAATTTTCCTGACATTTATTAACACATAACGCTGATTTCTCAACATTGATAAACAAATTTCTCCATTCATCTTTATTTAGAAGTAAAGGTTTTTGTTACGTGTCAAATTAGGTCCGATGGCTGGAGCATAATTAGTGAGAAATTAGCATATTTTCCCCGTTCTATACAAGGACAGTAGAGATGTTTCAGGGCCAAGGTCCCGGAAATGCAGATCGGTCATTGACGTCGGTTTATCGTGGCGTGTCACGCGACAGTCAGAAACTGGGCCAATCTCGAGTATTGACTAAATATTTTCAGAAACACAATGCACCAACTGTTTAAATAACACTATGACATTCCATGAACTCCGAACATAGCGTTATAAAAAAAACTTCCCTGCAGTGATTCCATGAACCCCGAACATAGCGTTATAAAGAGACTTCCCTGCAGTGACTGTCACTGCAGGGAAGTCTCTTTATAACGCTATGGTCGGGGTCATAGAATGGCACAGCGTTATAAGTGAACAACGTTATAATAACACAAACATTTCTTAATATACTTTCAATCCGAAAGTATTGCTATTTTCTTGTTTCTGCATGAAAACGCATGTCGTGCATAGTTGTCAGAAACTTCTCCAGGAAAGAGTCTAATGAGTTCCCATAACATATGTTTTCATGGAGAAATAACAAAAAAGTAAATATTCAGGATAACCAGTTTTCCTAGGGCTATGTAAAATGTGTGGAAATCATAGGGAAATAAGCATTTCGGAGATATGGCTTAATAGCTTTATAGCTAGAGTAATCATGATTGTAAAGAATAGCATTGTAACGGAATAACTTTATAATGAGGCTTGCAGTCTGTCAACACTGCATGAGACATATATAGTCAGCGTCAAATGCTTTTGTCGATGCGAGCATTTGTATAGTCATGCTTTCATGTAAACTTGGTATCGCTGTCAACCACAATGTACCGCTATCTGCCACAGTGTGCCGTTTTCTGCCACAAAATGCCGATGTCTGTCACAATGTGCCGATGTCTGTCCGCTTTAGATTTAAGGTAACTCGAGTATGAGTTATGAGTACAAATGAGCCAAACCAGATTCCAACCCACGACCTTTAATTTTCAAGATAAAAACATCAGCCACTAGGCCACCGAGTGTCTCTGGTTTCGCTGCTCGCCTATGACAATGAAGTTGTTTGCTTTTTTACTGTTTTTCCCCCAAAGAAATAATCATTTTTAATATATTTGTTCCTTTGTCTTCGGTTGTTTTTAATATCGTATTTACACCAAATATACAAAAAGACAGGAATGAGCAAACAGTTTAGACCTGGATCAGACGCCGCAGAATGCTGCGGCGTCTGATCTGGGTCCAGCCTGTTTGCCACTTATTCAGCAGTTTCTAGACACTTCAACAGGTAGTGAAATGGATTTGTTCAATGATAGGACATGTGCAGTATGGCGTCTGATCTGGGCCTACCCTGTTTGTGGCTCATCCGGCAGTTCTACACGCATCGAGTGAAATGGAGTTGTTGAATGAGGATGCCCGAATAGTTGGGGTAGGGTAAATACGGCACGGAAGTAGCTTTTATTCAAAGAACACGAAACGAAGATTCTCAAAAAGGCAATTTGCATTCAGGTAATGACGTTACTTGTTTTTCTTCCTTCTGTTTAGTTCCGCTTTATAAAGTATGTTGATTTTATTTCTTTGTTCACTTACCTTGAAATGGAAGGACAGCTTTTTTTCAGCAAAAAAGTACCGTATTCATTAACACACTGTGCAAATTCAGGAGACGACAAACTGATGATAGTTTTCTCTTTCTTTCTTTTCTTTCTTTTTTTTTTTTTTTTTTTTGCCCCAAGCAGATCACTTACTCTTACCCCGATGACGGCCCGATTTAGATTTACATAGAATGCTGACTGGGTAATGACTTTGCACCAAGCAAGGTACTTACTGTCTTCTGCATCAAGCAAAGACTTGCTGACATTTGCACCAAGCAAGGTACTTACTGTCTTCTGCATCAAGCAAAGACTTGCTGACATTTGCACCAAGCAAGGTACTTACTGTCTTCTGCATCAAGCAAAGACTTGCTGACATTTGCACCAAGCAGGGTACTTACTGACTGTACCAGGCAGGATAATAACTGAATTCTGTATTAAGCAGCTAGGGTTCTTCCCAGTCAGCATTCTACGTAAATCTATATCGGGCCGTCATCGGCCCGTCAGGGTAGCTGACGGGCCGATGACGGCCCGATGTAGATTTACGTAGAATGCTAGCTGGGTTACTGCTATATGTTTGTACGAACCAGGATACTTACGGACTTGTTGCACGAAACAAGATACGGGCTTTTGCACCAAACATGATACTGACTGACTTTTGTACCAAGCAAGATACTTACTGACTTTGCACTAAAGGACATAGTTACTGACTTTTGCACGAAGCAAGATAACTACTAACATTTGCACCGAACAAGATACTTACTGTCTTTTGCATCGAGCAGCATACTTACAGAGTTTTTTTTTTTTTTTTTTTTTTTTTTTTTTTTTTTTTTTTTTTTGCGCCAAGCAGGATCCTCAACTACTTTTGCACCAAGCAGAATACTAACTGACTTTTGCACTAAGCAAGATACGTACTGACTTTTGCACGAAGCATGATGCTTTCAGATCTTTTTTTTTTTTTTTTTTTTTTTTTTTTTTGCACCAAGCAGGGTACTCAATGACTTTTGCATTAAACTGGATACTGTCTATTGCACCAAGAAAGGTACAGTTGACTCTCGTTACCTCGACCTCGCTTATCTCGAATAACCGCTTATCTCGAAGTGAAAATCCGGTCCCTGCCTAAACATGAAAATCTAACAACAGGTAACAAAATATTGTGGAAAAGAGGAGCAATTTCTCCTCTTTTCCACAATATTTTCAATATATCTCTAACTTCAAGAGCCCAGTTACACATATATTTGTTAAATGTGGTTGTTCGAGTTATTTTTTCCTCAATTCGGCAAATCTGATATGTGGAGGTACGGATATCTCGAAGTATTTCAGAGAGTCCCTTGGAATTAGAGATAACGAGAGTCGACTGTACTTACTGCCGTTTGCACCAAGCAAAGTAATTACTGATTTTACACAAAGCAAAGTACTTACTGACTTTTGAACTAAGCAAGATACTTACTGACCTTTCTGCACCAAGTAGGATACTTACTGAGTTTTTGCAGGATACTTACTGGCTTTTTTGCAGGATACTTGCTGACTTTTTGCACCTAGCAGGATACTTACTGACTTCTTTACAGGATACTTGCTGACTTGTTGCACCAAGCAGGATAGTTACTGACTTTTCTATAGGACACATGCTGATTTTTTGCACCAAGCAGGATTCTTACGGACTTTTTGCAACAAGACGGATACCTACTGACGTAATTGTTCCAAGCAAGTACTTACTGTCTTTTGCACAAAAGGCAGGTCTGCAGTCAATTTTCATGAAATATCTGGCCCTATTTCCTGGGGAAAATAAGAAAAAAAATATTTCAAAACTCCGTCTGCTGATTTGTTTGAGCATGCTAAGCGTTAAAGACACATTAATAGATAATAAAATGGACCTTGTTCAATATGGTAAGCAGTCAAGGTATTGGAATGATAGTTCGTCTGTCATTACTGACAATGACCAATCCTAATCAAATACATGAACTGCTTCTGTTTGTGTGTTCTAAGAGGAGACCAATGTTAGCTCTAAACTGCCTGTTGCAGATAGAACAAGAGAGGTCTGAGGAAAAAAGCCCTGTTGGTGATGTCTTTGCTCTGGCTTTCCGCTGAGCACGTTTCTGCTCGGCTTTGCTTATTCTTTCTGTTTCGTATTCACCAGCACCCCCTTTTGTGAGGCCTCGCAACTTTGCTCGATCCTGTGCAATCTGTTCCCACGACTCTTTTTGTATGTTGAAGTCTTCAAGGGAGGCTTTGAGAATGTCCTTGTATCGCTTCTGACCACCATGGGAACGTTTTCCCACTTAGTTCTCCGCAGAGGATTTTCCTTGCCAAACGTTCATCAGGCATTATGGTAACATGGCCTGTCCATTTTAAGTGTGCCGATTTCAGAAGAGTATGCACAATCTGCACCCCTGCCCGTTTTAGGACTTCTGTGTCTGGAATTCTGTCTTGCCACTTAATCTTTAGAAGTGCTCTAACATGATTTGTATGGAAATGGTTCAGTTTTTTGTTTTTTCTGTTTTTTTTTTCTTTGCATGCCGGTGGTAAATTGTCCGTTTCACCTGCGTATAATTGTATTGGCAGCACCATATATCTGTAGACTTTCAGCTTTGTGTCAAGTCTGATTCCTCTTTGATTCCAAATACTTCCACGTAGTCTGCCAAATGCTGCACTAGCTTTGGCAATCCTGGCACTGACTTCATTATCAATGTGCACAATTCTTGACAATGTGCTTCCAAGATAGGTGAACTTGTCTACCACTTGCAATCGTTGTCCTTTCACTGTGATGATAAGCTCCTTGTAAGGCTTTCCAGGTGCTGGCTGATATATCACCTCGGTCTTTTATGATGCTGATTGTGAGATCATAGCTGCCACATGAATCAGGTACTTGATCCACACCTTTTTGCATTTTCTCTTTTGTTGGAGCACCCTTTGCCATGCCACCAGCAAAGAGAAACTCATCTAACAATCTCTGTCCGTATCTTTGATTTAGCTTGCAACCTTCTTAGGTTGAAAAAGCGACACCTAATACAATACCATTGTCACCATCCTGGAAAGCATCTGTGAGCATGGCAGAAAACATTATGCTGAACAACGTTGAAGCTAGGACACAACCTTGCCTAACTCCATTTGTCACAGGGAATGGATCAGAAAATTCGCCATCATTTTGGACCTGTGCAAGCACACCAGCGTGGAACTGCCGCACCATTGCTATGAACGGCCGGATAGTCAATAATTGCCATAACTTTCCAAAGTCCCTCATGACTGACTGTGTCAAATACTTCGGCAAGGTCGACAAAGGTCATGTAGAAGCCCACATTCTGTTCCTGGCGAATCTCTTGAAGCTGTCTTGCTGTGAAGATCATGTCAACTGTTCCTCTGGCTTCCTGAATCCACATTGGCTTTCTGGTAGAAGGCCTGACTGTTCAAGGTGTTCATTCAATCAGTTCAGTAGGACTCTTGCAAGGATCTTCCCAGCAAATGACAATAAAGATATATCCCGATGATTATCATAGACTTTGGGAGTCCCTTTCCATTTGAATATGTGGATAACTGATGCATCCTTATATTCTCGAGGGATGGCTTTTTATTCTCCACATAATGTGAAATAACTCTGTCAGTTTCTCTGCAAATGGAGAACCTCCTGCTTTGTAGATCTCTACAGGTATTGCATCTGATCCTGGAGCCTTGCCAGATAACAGGAATTTTATTGCTTTCACTGTTTCAGAGACGGTTGGGAACTCGTCAAGAAGAGGATTACATTCCACCTGTGGTAGTCTGTTGATAGCTTCATCATTGAAAAGTTATGGCCGATTAAGGACGCCATCAAGTCTTCAGCACATATTTTCAAGACAGCATCTTTGTCAGTCAGGAGACTGGTTCAATCTGCACTAAGGAGCAGGGTGATTACTGAGCTGTGAGAACCATATACTGTCTTAAGTGCATCAAAGAACTTCTTCATATCCTTTCTGTCTGCAAAGGACAAGATTTCATCAGCCTTTTTGCTCAGCCAAGAGTCTTGCATGTCCTTGAGCCTACCCTGGACTGTCTTACATATGTTCGAATAAGCAGTCTTACGAGATACTGAGCTAGTATCAGTCATGAGGTATGCCTTGTGTCTTTGGTGTTTCTCTTCAAGGAGTACCTGGATTTCTTCGTCGTTCTCATCAAACTAATCTTGGTGTTTGCGAGATACTTGTCCTAGGGAATCCATTCCTGAAGAGTGAACGGTGTCTCTGAAGACTGTCCAGTTCTCATCTGGATCCTCCGAACCGTGTTCCAGTGCATCTAAACGGCTGCAGATATCATTGATGAATGTTTTCCTCTTGCTGTCTTGTTTCAGCTTGGAGCATCCTATCTCTTTGGCACTTTTTTGCCTTGTGGTCGCCGTGCAGGTTGAATGCGTAGGTTGTGTTGATGAAAAGAAGCCTGTGTTTTGTCCAAGTCTGCACCACACATAGTCTTTGTCACTCTGACATTCTGTCTGTCTTTCCTTCGCACTATGACATAGTCAGTGAGATGCCAGTGCTTGGAGCGAGGGTGCATTCATGATGTCCTATTGTGAGTTGGTAGACGGAAGACTGTTTGGTGATCAGTAGTTCATGCTCTGCACACTTCTTTAAAAGAAGGAGGTCGTTGTTGTTGCAGTTTCCTACTCCTTAAGTTCCAATAATTCTTTCCAAGGTTGATGGTGTGTGCCCACTCTGGCACTGAAGTCCCCGAGGAGGATGAATTTGTCTGTCCGGGTTGTTACAGAAATCGCAGAATCCAGATCATCATAGAACTTGTCTTGAACCTCATCTGGGTTGGTATTAGTGGGTGCATAGGCATTTAAAATTGTTGCATACCTCTTGTCAGAAAAGGGAAGTTCTCAGCATCATCAGTCGGCCAGTCATGTCTTTTGGAAGTCCTGAAATTTGCTGATAAGATGTGACTTGATGGCGAATCCTACTCCTGCTTCACGCCACTTTTTTTTCTTGCGTCCACTCCAGAAGAAAGAGTAGCTAGCACCAACTGCTTTTCAAAGCCCTTCCTCTGCAATGCGAGTCTCACTCAGAGCTGCAATCTCGACATTGTATCTGTCAAGTTCTCCACCAGGTAGAGCTGTTCTTCGCTGAAGCTTGGCAGAACTAACACTGTCCATCAGAGGGCGCATATGCCATGCGCCGATTGTAGAAGGTACCACTTTCGTCTTCTTTTTTCTTGTTCGACCGCTAAATGGGATCCCCGCTTATCGCGAGTTTTAAAGCAGGCAATTGTTTAGGGCACCTTTTCTATCCCCTTCCCCATGCTTAGAGGGTGAGCAGTGCAATCCTAAAAAAGGTCTGCTCGATTCGGCTGCCGAATTCCACGTACTGCTTCGCTCTTAAGGAAAGCGACCATATAGAACCAAGCCGCCTGTGTGCAGGTCCGCAACTACAGATTCCTGCTCGCCCATCGCCACAGGGCTTTTTTGTGCGGCTTGCATATGTGTGCTTGCTGTGACTGGGTGTTGATGATTAAGATGGCATGCGCTCTGAATTGCCGACCAGGGCTTGAGAGCTCCATCTACCCCAGATTTAGTTAACAGCTAAACAAAAGCAATAACTTCAGTGTCTTAAATATGCAGAAAAAAATATTTACAAAACTTCGTCTGCTGATTAAAGACACACAAACAGATACTAAAATGGACCTTGTTCACTATGATAAGAGCTGCTGATAAAGCCTACAAGATTCGGCCTTGTTTATAGAGAACTTAGGGCTATACTAATGTAGAAGGAAATCGTATGCAAGCCTTTGTGCACTCAAGCCGGTTTGGTACCATCAAAAGTATCCTGATACGGTAGCAATGAACGGAAATGTTTTACACGTGCGAGATCGCGCGCGTGTGCGTGCGAGTATGGGTTATTATCCGAGATCAGATTTAAGAACGCACACCATGATTCGGCCGAGCTCCGAAGTGAGAAATATGCCCGATTTTCATCCCTGATCTGATTCGACACTATTCGCCAACGTCCCGTATTTTGGGACGCTTAAATGGGTTAAGTACTTTTACCACTACGTGGCCGGAACTACGTGGCCTGGGTGCACGCAGACAACATTTACAGAACAGCAAGCCCACATTTTCTTATTTTCTCAGGTAAAGGGGTTTGATGTTTTGTTCAAATCGCCTCCTTCATCTACCCGGAAGCCACGATCTGGATCGAATATGATCCTATTTGCCTTAAAAATGAAAAAAAAAAAAAAAAATCAGATTAGTTTTAACACTCAGCACGCTATAGCAAATTCAGCAGACAACAAATTATGATTTTTTCTTACTTTTTACGTTTTTTTCTGTACAAAATGGGATTTGACATTTCATGCAAATTGTCTGCTTTAATTGGGGACAATTTGCATGAATTGTCAGAATTCATTTTCTGGGGAAAAATATAACTACAGTGAGCCCTTGTTACAACGACAGCATTTGTTCCCAAAGACGTTGCCATTAAAATAAATTTGTTTTTGTATAGAATACTTAATGAGCAGATTGATATGTATGTAAGAAAGGTCTTGTCTTGTTCTTATATCCTCATAGAACATATGTTTTGGATATTTGTTAGAATCGATTCTAACAAATATACAAAAACATGTATTTCTTTAATGTGTTAAACACAATATTCTTGCATAATTTGTGACTAAGTGTTACATCTTAAGCGAAGGTTTCGTGACAGTCAAATTGTCATTATAACGAATTTTGTCGTTGTATCGAGTGTAAAGAGGGTTATCTGGATTTCAAAATGTGGTCTGCTGAAATTTTAACCCAGCATGCTAAGCGTTGAAATATCGTCTGCAGATATTTAAATGCCTCATATTAAAGTTGATTGTTTCTATTACCATCTAATTAAATTGCTAATTGATGATTTAACGCTTAACACTCTGGGTAAAATTTTCAGCAGACGACATTTTGAAATATGTTTCTTATTTTTACCATGAAACAGGCTTTGACATTTCATGCAAATTAACTCCAATGGAGACAATTTGCAATAAGTATCAATTTCTGTTTTCTGGGAATAATACGAAAAAATGTCATCAGTTTGTCGTCTACTGAATTATCAAAGAGAGGGGTAAAGGTTAATAACAAGCACGTAATGACATGATGACAAACTTGGGTAATGTTTACTACTTTGTAGACTTTTCATCAGCTCATTACGAAAACATGCCTATTCAAATATATTGAAAATTTCACCAACAAAAACTGGAAGTTTTCAGATAAAAATTCTAATATTTTTCATATTTCTGTTCAAAACATAGAGTACTCGTTAGAGCCGCCTCGCCGAGACGGCACAATCTATGTTTTGAGCAGAAATAAGAAAAATAATGTATACCCCTGAAAACCCCAGTTTCACTATATAAAAGTGGGGTTGAAGGGCGTCAAAATTATACAGGCGTGTTTTTTACAATCACCCGAAACGTCTGAAAACGTACCTTCTGATATGTGCGCCTAACGAAGACTCTAATCGGCCTGCGCATCCGCGCAATCTAATCATAGTCTTCGTTGTCCGCATAACGAAACCTGGCATCATTGGCTATCCGAAATGCGCCCAGTGAATATTCTGATCAGATTACGCGAATGCGCAATCTGATTTGACTCTTCTCTTGGCGCAAATGCCCGGGAGTTCGCCCGGGAGTTCGTTTTCGGACATTTCGGCTGATTAAATCTTCAACCTGTAGAATTTAAGCTACAACAGGCGGCATTATAAAATATTTTCTTGTTTTGCAGAGAAACGAATGCTTGACATTTCATTTAGTTCATCTCTGTTGGAAACATTTGCATGAAATGTCCAGTCTGTCTAATGTGTTCATTGAAAATAAGGAAAAAGAATATCAGTTATAAGTCATCCGCAGATTTAGCCTGAAGAGCGCTCAAAAAGACACGTGAAAGTCTTTATAGGCACATGTATTTTGGTATGTTCTTGTAAGTTAACCCTAAAAGTCCTAAATGTAGCGGACGGCATACTATGTTTACTTTTTAAATTATATTACAGAGAAAGCCAGGTTTGACAGTCCATCTGAACTGTCTGCTAGACTCAGGTCAGGCCCACAATTGGGACTTTTCTCTTCAGATGTGTTGTGAGATCCCTTTTGCCTGTTGGCGTACATTTTAGGGGATTCGATACACTTGGATGATGTTTGCATGAAAAACAACTTTTGTAACTTCTTGGTAGCTTTCTTCTGACTTTTTGTTAGCTTTCTTAATTGTGACCACTTGGTAGCTTTCTTGTGACTTCTCATTAGCTTTCTTGTGATTTCTCATCAGCTTTCTTGTGACTTCCTGATAGCTTTCTTGTGACTCATTGATAGCTTTCTAGTGACTTCTCTTTAGCTTTCTTGTGATTTCTTGTTAGCTTTCTTGTGACTTCTTGCTAGCTTTCCGGTGACTTCTTGATAGCTTTCTTGTGACTCCTTGATAGCTTTCTTGTTAGCTTTCCGGTGACTTCTTGATAGCTTTCTTGTGACTTCTTGATAGCTTTCTTGTGACTCATTGATAGCTTTCTAGTGACTTCTCTTTAGCTTTCTTGTGACTTCTTGTTAGCTTTATTGTGACTTCTTATTAGGTTTCTCGTGACTTCTTGTTAGGTTTCTTTTTTTTTTCTTGATAGCCTTTCTTGTGACTCCTTGTCAGCTTTCTTGTGACTTATATGCATTGACTGAGTTGGGAGCCTTTATGCGAACCGAATTTTTATGTATTTCTGTATTAAGAGTAGCATCGGGACCCAGGGTGAAGTTAGCTAGCTGTAAAAGTGCTTTAAACCCCCGGTGGTTTGCTCTACCGACCGTTCTAAGGCAGTGGTCCCGGTGTTAGTCTTACTCTTTGTTGCTTTGTGGTTTATTCTACGAGGCGATTTGTTGTATGTCTTTCCGTGTGTCATTTTGTTCTTGTGTTTTTCAGTCCTTTTAGTATTGCGATTACCTCGCTTGGGGAAGAGAGAGCTAATCTTAGTGCTTTTCGTACATTTGTTCGGTTTGTGCTTGTTTAGATTTGTCGGTTTCCTCTTCCTCTTGGGTTCTGGGAAGGGCTGCGGTTTGTGATTGTGGCACTCCCTGGACTTTTCTCTTACCTTTTTTATTGTAAACTTTCTTGTGACTTCTTGTTAGCTTTCTTGTAACTTCTTATTAGCTTACTTGTGACTTCTTCTTAGCTTTCCCGTGACTCCTTGTTAGCTTTCTAATGACTCCTTGTCAGCTTTTTGTGACTTCTTGATAGTTTACTTGTGACCCCTTCTCAGCTTTCTTGTGATTCCTTGATAGTTTTCTTCTGACTACTTGTTAGCGTTCTTGCGGCTCCTTGTTAGCGTTCCTGTGCCTCTTTGTCACCTTTCTTTTGATGTATTGTTAGCTTTTTTTGGACTCCTTTATAGCTTACTTGTGACTTCTTGATAGTTTTCTTGTGACTCCTTGTCAGCTTTCTTGTGACTTATTATAATGTTTCTTGTGACTTCTTGTTAACTTTCTTGTGACTTCTTGTAAGCTTTCTTGTGACTTCTTGTTAGCTTTCTTGTGACTTATTATAATTTTTCTTGTGACTTCTTGTAAGCTTTCTTGTGACTTCTTGTAAGCTTTCTTGTGACTTCTTGTTAGCTTTCTTGTGACTTCTTGTTAGCTTTCTTGTGACTTCTTGTCAGCTTTCTTGTGACATCTTGATAGCTTTCTTGTGACGTCTTAATAGCCTTCTTGTGACTCCTCGTCAGCTTTCTTGTGACTCCTTGATAGTTGTCTCCTGACTACTTGTTAGCTTTCTTGTGAATCCTTGTTAGCTTTCCTGTGACTCCTTGTCAGCTTTCTTTTGACTTCTTTTTAGCTTTCTTGTGACACCTTTATAGCTTTCTTGTGACTTCTTGATAGTTTTCTTCTGACCACTTGTTAGCTTTCTTGTGATCCCTTTCTTGTGTCGTCTCGTTAGCTTTCATTGTATTTTACGTTTTGATTATACCCCATGGGGTGTCTCTTAACTTGTTCCGTTCCGCAAATTACCATTAGCCCTTTTTTGTGACTTCTTGTTAGCTTTCTTGTGACTTCTCTTCAGCTTTCTTGTGACTCCTTGTTAGCTTTCTTGCCTGACTAATTCCAAGAAAGCTCTTTTCTAAACCAATATCCCAGTCAGCATTCTACGTAAATCTATATCGGGCCGTCATCGGCCCGTCAGGGTAGCTGACGGGCCGATGACGGCCCGATGTAGATTTACGTAGAATGCTGGCTGGGTAGAATTTGTTCCTAATGGTGAGCAAATTCTTTTCTTTGAGTGTAGGTGCCTGTCTGGAAGGGAGGCAAATTTGATAATTTTTATTTTACTTCGTTTTACAAAGAAAGCTCAGCGTTCTCGAAGGCGCGGATGTTGGCGTTTCGTGATCACGGGTGGTGGAGGAAACCGGATTACCCGTGGAAAACCTACGACCATGGATGAGCGACCACCGAGGTACTACCCCGAAGGCTGTATTTCCCCCTAAAATGTTAGCATTTGAAGAAATCAGCACACGGCAAACGAATGGTGCAATGAACAGTCGACGTTATCTCGAAGTCCAAGAAATTCTCTTAAATACTTCGAAATATCCGTACCTCGACATATCAGATTTGCAGGTGAGGAAAAGATAAATCAAACAACCACATTTAATGAACGAATATGTAAATTCGATTCCTGAAGTTAGAGATATATTGAAATAAAATGTGGAAAAGAGGAGAATTGCTCCCTAGGAGCAATTTCTCCTCTTTTCCACAATATTTTGTTACCTGTTGTTAGATTTTCATGTTAAAACAAGAACCAGATTTTCACTTCGAGATAAATGGTTAATCGAGATAAGCGAACTCAGGGTAACGAAAGTAGACTGTATTTATTTTTACTTTATTTTTCCAGAACTATGGTTTGACGATTCATGTTATTCGTCTTCTTGGGAGGGATGTTAATGAAGTAGCAACCCTTTCTTCCAGAACAAAAATGATTTCATCTGCCGTTTAAATTCACTAGCCAAAACGTTAACCCATCTGTGCCTAGGGTTCCTTTAAAGGTACATTGGCAAACAGTGTAGACTGTAGACCCAGATCATACGCCACAGAACGCGACGTCTGATTCAGGGTATGCACAGTTTGTATTAAATACAGGAATTTCTATAAACCATAATAATAATTAACCCATTGCAGACTGAATGAACTCTCCCAAACTTTATATTGCAAGAATCTAATTTCGGTTTTAGATATGTCAGGCTACGTGATTTAGACTTTCTGAGAGAAAAATGGTTGAACTATTTGCAAACAGTGGAGACCCTGATCAGACGCCGCATTCTGCGGCGTCTGATTTGGGTCTGCACTGTTTGCCAAATACCCTTTTAGGGGTTTCCCGACTGCAATGGGTTAATATAACCTGGCACCCCATCTACTGTAAAAGGGATCCGTCCAAAGAGCTGAGGTAGCGGAGTCCACGTCGCATAAATAGGTTAATCATATTCGTCTTAGTGCATTCGTCTCGCTCATATTGTCAATCACGACTGTCTGACTGTAGAAGTTATTAGCCTAAACTTGTTTACAGAAGTTGTAGTCACCAGGTACAAAATGAATAAAAAGGAAATAAATAAGACGAATACAAGGAAGTTAGGCTATTTAATTTCAAGTTGTACTGCTGGAGTCAGGAAAACAAAACACTGATTCCAAACGATCTAAGTCGGCATCTATCCCCCAGTTTCTGTATGATACAGGTGCATTGCACAGACCAAAGGGCATCCTAAGAAAATCATAAACTCAAATCGGACAGCTTCCACTTGAAAAGCTGTTTTATCCTTTTTTTCTTTTTTTTTTTTTTTTGTTGTTGTTGTTGTTGTTGTTGTTTTCCTTATCATTGCAAGTATTACTACAAAAGTACTTTGTACAATAGGCCGCTATAGTAAACAGTGTTGATTTGTATTTCACAAAGTTTAATTGAAATAAACTTTTGATTTTAGTTAAAAATATTATCATTGGTTACGAAATGATAGGTTACAACAAGTATATTATTCGGCAAATTGCATGCATGGTCGTTAACCCAGTTATAGTTAATAATAGTGCTTCCCTCTTTAATTGCATGATGCTGAGACGACCTTAAGGCTTAATGACGTTTCCTTCCTAAATCTGTTTCAGAATGTTGGCGCCTGATTATTACTGTCATAGTCTGGTCCATTACGAAAACACGCCTATTCAAATATATTGAAAATTTTACCACCAAAAAATGAAAATTTTCAGATAAAAATTTTTTATGTTTTTTTTTTTTTCATATTTCTGCTCAAAACATAGATTGTGGGTACTCGTTAGAACCGCCTCGGTGAGGCGGTTCTAACGAGTACCCACAATCTATGTTTTTTAGCAAAATAAGAAAAAATAATATATATCCGGTTCTATCGAGTACCCACAATCTATGTTTTTTAGCAAAATAAGAAAAAATAATATATATCCCTGTAAATCCCAGATTTACTGTATAAAAGTGGGGTTATAAAAGTGGGGTTTAAGGGGGTCAAAATTATATAGGCATGTTTTCGTGATGCCATCATGGCTTTCTTATGCTCTGACTTCAGGTTGCCGTTGAGCCCTCTGTTTTATTTCTCTGCAGTTTTGTGATTATATGTGATTTACTGTGACGTTTTACTGATGAGGTAGAGGACCCTACGCTGACCGGACACATTGCGAAAACATGCCTATTCATATATATTGAAAATTTTACCACGAAAAAATGAAAATTTTCAGATAAAAATTTTGATATTTTTTTTTTATATTTCTGCTCAAAACATAGATTGTGGGTACTCGTTAGAACCTCCTTATACTGAGTACACCCAACATACAATTATTGAGTAGAACATCGAAAAACATTCCCTAATTATCGATTTTTGCTTCCTGACCTGGCACCATGATTAACCCTCAGTGGCTCGAACTACCAATGCCTCGAACGATTTTCCATGGTCCCAAGGATGTTCGAACCATTGAAGTTCGACTGTATAATGTATGAGTCCAGTAGACCCGAAGGACCGGGTAGTTTAATAATACCAGCACTTTATCGAAGACGGTTCCTCTGTTTTTTATTTATTTATTTATTTTTTTTTTATCATTATTTTTTTTTTTTTGTCTTGCCATTGTTTGTTCCCCATTTCTTCTTTCAATCCGTCGGGAAGGTTGTGCTTCGTGACTGTGGCCTTTTCTATAGCCTGTATGTAGCGTATATCCCAGTAAGCATTCTACATGAATCTATAGCGAGTCGTTATCGGCCCGTCAGGGTAGCTGACGGGCCGAGAACGACCCGCTATAGATTTATAAAGAATGACAGCGGGCTCAGTTAGCATTGTCCCGCTATAGATTTATAAAGAATGCTAGCTGGGATATACTTTGTTTTGCCCCCGGAAAACCTCACGATCAGTTCACCTAAATTCCATCATGGCTTACATTGTATATATTTAAAAAATTCTATCTATGGCGGGAAGACAAGACGTGTCCATCGACACTTGGTGACCATATATTACGGTTTCACACTATGTCGTCAATGTCACAGGCCATGGAAATATTGTCGTACCTTATCTACGTATCGAATCAAGACAAACTATATGTCTCTCGGGGTGGGGTGGGGGGGAAGGGTGGTAACTTAGGGGTAATTTTTGGTACGGTGTGTGCGAACCAGTATTTCAAAACCTACCGCCATTCATATACCTGGCCTTCGAAAAAACGGACCCATTCATATACTTGATCATCCAAAAATGTTGACCTATTCATATGCTCGCCCTTTGATTTTTTTGTTACCCATTTTTTGCTGGTTATTACACAAATATCACAGTCAATTCATATAATACCAATTTTAAGAGGATAAGCAGCCCTCGAAAAATCTCTGAGCGAAAAATATGTGCATATACCAGGATGTCAGAAAAATTGGGGCCTTTCACATAGGAACCAGAAAAAAGGGGCAGTCGTATACTTTTTTGTTGAAAAAAAGGGGGCCAATCATATACCCTGGCAGCGCCGAAAAAGAGGCTATTCGGCACGCACATCCGTACTATGCCATATATAGGAAGTTACCCTCTCCCCTCCCCACCCCCGCCCCCCCCCACCCCCCACCTCCTCCCCGAGATATGTCTTCTTTTCGTTTTACAATCTCAGAGTTTACAATTTACTCCATTTCTTATCATTTTGGTCTCGCACTGTTTCTATGTTTTACATTATTTGGTGGTAATGGTAGTTTACCAGCACGTTTTTTTTTTTTCAAGGTATACATATTTGTATGGAATGTTGATTTATATTTCCTATATGAAGATATATGATATGTAATATAATACATTCTCTCCACAAATTTCTCTTAATAAACAAATCTCGCAGTCTTAATTTGAAAACCGACAATAAAATATGTATGTAAAAAAATCGCTGATCTAGATTTTACTTGAATTGCATTGTTTACTTTGACAATCACTATATCTATTCACTGGGGAATGTAGAAGCGATGATTGCACAGACCACAAGAAGGTACATAAGTGTGGCTGCATCAACGTTTAACATTTATTGAGGTTATACAAATCGAACCTCAATAGCTCAAACACCGATGTGCTCGTTTACACATGGCTAATTCGACCTCGTTTTTGAGTCCCCAAGAAATTCTCCTCATAGTCCATGAGAGCAAATATTTATGGATATTTTAAGGAAATTTTCTTATTTTTGTTATGAAATGTTTGTTATGTGCACTCATTAGAATCGCCTCATCGAGGCGATTCTAATGAGTACACTCAACATACAATTATTGTGTAGAAAATCGAAAATATTTCCCTACTTTATCGCTATTTGCTACCTGACCTGGCGCCATAATTAACCCTCAGTGGCTCGAGCTACCCATATCTCAAACAAATTTCCACGGTCCCTAAGATGTTCGTTGAAGTTTGACTGTATGGTAAGTAAATACGGTAAATTGGAAAAAAAACAAAACAAACAAAAAAAAAAAACAAAAAAAAAAACAACAACACCTAGACTAAAACCTGAAACAGAAGCCGTATACAGCAAAATACCAGGAAATATGCTTTTGACAAGCAATTTCGTATGAAATAATATTAAATGAACTATTCTGGCAAGATTTTGGACGGAAGATTTAATTTTCTGTCAATCTTGTGAAGCATTTGGCTCGAATATGGAACTAGCTCCAGACAAATATATTTTAGTGCATCTTCGATCAGTAAAAGGGCACTGATCCGTGCCGTCAATGTAGCAGACGACATGCTTTTTTATCATTTTGATTTTGTTATTTTTTTTAGAGAAAACATAAGGCTTGATGTTTCACGTAGGCAGACCATTCACTTGGGATTTCAAGCCTTATTTTTTCTTTGAAAAATGATGAACGAAAAGAATAAAAACAAATGCCGTCTGCTACTATTTTACATGGCGCTTTAAGGTTGATACGTGTACTTATAGGAATCGTAGCAGACGATTCATATAAAATGCTAAGCCTTATTTTCTCTGAAAACATAAAGAAGAAGAAGAAGCAGAAAAAAAAATTACAGTGTCATCTGCCACAGTTGTGATTAGTGCTTTAAGGGTAAAATAAGGTCCGGCTATGTCTGATATAGTGTGAGACCAGCAACAATAGAGAACAGACTGATAGGCAGGCTGATCTGAGCCTTTGCAGTTTGCAGATGGCATTCTACAGCTTTTTTTTTCTGGATTTCCATTATCTGTTGTGCAACCAAATATTCCATGATGCGAGAAAGTACTTTATTCCATCTGCGCCCTGAAGACACATATGATAATTTGAGCCAGAGCACGACAAAACCTACAATATATCTTGTGCGATCAGCGAAGACTCAGATCAGACTGCGCATCCGCGCAGTCTGATCAGAGTCTTCGCTGATCGAATGTGTCTTCTACAGACTCTAGGCTATCCAAAGTGGGATGAATGAGAACCGTTGCCATACTGGGTGGATGTACAGGCTGATCTGAGTCTTTGCTGGTCACACAGGTCTTATGGGAGGTTTTGTCGTGCGCTGGCTTATTTCTGATTCATGATAAGAGCCGTGGCATCCGAAAATGTATCTGATATATGCGCTGCAATGACTCAGATCAGCCTGCACGTGCGCCTATTCTGATCAGTATTAGCTGATTGCCTGAAGAGACGGACCCATTGGCTGTGCACAGAACACCTGGTAAAAACTCCGAAGAGACTGCATCGCATTCTACATAAATCTATAGCGGGCCGTTATCGGCCCGTCAGGATGCCTGACGGGCCGATAACGGCCCGCTGTAGATTTATAAAGAATGCTAGCTGGGATGGATTCACATACTGAACTGAGTCTTGGCGCACATGGATTGGGCCCGTTCAATTGTGTTTGATTAATGCTATAGAATGAAGGATCAGATTTGTACCTTAAGGAGAACTGACACTTTCAGGGGAGGTAACTCTGTCAAAATCGTTTTGTCCCCTTCTAAAAAGGCATCAACTCTGAGAGGGGCCAGATTATTTCCCTTTAGCGCAGTCCCCTTTCCAGAAGGGACTTGAAGCACAAGAAATTGTAAAAAAAACAAAAAAAAAAAAAAAAAAAAAACTTCCTTTTAAAAAATGGTGGAAACTCTAACGTTTGTACCAAGTCCCCTTGAAAGTCGGAATTTCGGAATTAAAAAAAAAAATAATTATGCCTTGTTGGCTTCGCTTTGCATGCAGGTAGTCTACTGGTTATTCGTTAATTAGCAAACACTTAAGTCTCAGCCCTTCACAGGGAATCGAACTCGCGAACCTTGGCTTTGTTTCGGCGGTATCTAAAACAGAAGCAAAACAATAGTGGTCAATTCTCTGATTGTATCGTGGAATATACAAGGACCTGATTATCGGCGATCTGCCAAGTGTCTAGCCAGCCGTAATTTCTGATTCCAACATGTAAGAAAAAAAAGAAGAAAAAAAGAAAATCGATATTGCTTTTCTTATAAAACTCAGCCGCTAGAATGTAAGTAATGTCAATCTGGAAGACCGCGCTGCGGGAAAAATGACCTCTTCATGAGTGCTAACAATCGCTAACCGCTAACAGCGGGGAATCAGTATTCTGTTTGTCCTTTCGCGGACTGGATAGTCATTGATGCGAATAGCGATGATCCCTACCAGCCTGCGCATTTGCGCAGGCTGGTATGAATCTTCGCTGTTCGCATGACAGGCAAAAAGGCGGATTTTCCCATGGTGGCCCCCCATTTATCTTGTCCTCATTCCGCCAGTTTCTGTTGGAGGTTGCCCATAGCGCAGTAATTACATCCGTGTTTAGTTTGAGTGCACTAAAATAAAGAACAGAAACTCAGTAATAATGATGACAAAGGGGACGGACTTGAGGGATGATGATGATGATGATGATGATGATGATGATGATGATGATGATGATGATGATGATCGTTGTCGTCGTGATAGAGAATGGAGATTGCGGCGATGAGACAGCATTGTTTTTGTTGTTCATGATGATAATGATGATAAGGATGATGATCCTGGTAATATTTAGGGTGATGATTGTGGTGACGAGACATACGTATTTGTTTTTATTGTTGTTTATTGATAATGATGATGATGATGGTGTGGTGGCTGTGGTTGTTGATTGATTGTATTGGGGTTTAACGACATGACACGTCAACCCTTGTGGGTCATTTTGTGTCGTCTCCAAGAACAAGACAGAAAAGAGATAGTAGAGACAGTACAGGAGATGAAAGAGGGGGACAGAGAAGAAAGAGGAACAGGACTGAAAGTAAGAACATAAATAATGCTAATAATGCAGTCATTACTACTACCACTACTACATATGTTACTATTACTACTACAACTACTATTTCGTCTACCACTACTACTTCTACTTCTAATAATAATAACAATCGTAACACTATTCAAAGGTTTCTTATTTAGTAAATTGAATTTCAACGTCGTTTCAACAGCGACCAGACATCAAAAAGACGTTGTTACGACGCTGTGTCTATTTGGGTAAATAACTATTAGTAAACCGGTAAACACAAAACACCTTAATAACGCCATTTCGACGTCGCTGCGACGCCAGCGACGGTAGTAAAAAGGTTAGTACGACGTTGTGTGTTTGCTGGCAACGCATTTGTAACTTCATACTTTCCTAGAAGGCACGTGACGTCTATGCAACGTCGCATTAACGTGGATGACGTTGCATCGCCGTTAATGCGACGTTGTCTACAACTGTTATCATCTGAAGAAAACCAAACGGGCACGCAACGTTGAGACAACGTAGCATCAACGTCGATGCAGTCATGGCGTTGCATCGACGTTAATGCGACGTTCTTGCATAAAATCCTATGAACATATCTGTTTGAAGCTATTCTTGAATGGACCAGAAGCTGTGTTCAAACAACAAAACCCATGTTCAAATCATGAAATTCACGTGCTGTTTGAACATGGATTTTGAACTTTTGATATCACAAGATGGTCCCGAGGATGGGCCTTACTTTGTTTACGTTACGTTGAGCGTTGTAACTTAATCGCCCTGAACGTAGCATTTTAGAATTTTATGATGACGTCAGAGGGTCATTTTGCAACCGGAGTTGCAAGCCGTCGCATTTGAAGAGTTAATATATGGAGCTTTGCGGCGTTTTCTTCGTCACGATTTGCCGTTGGAATCTAGGTTATGCAAGAACAACGATCATCCATGGTTATTTCATTGCAATAACATTTGCCGGGTCCCTCGGAAGATATTTGAATACTCGGCCTAGCGGCCTCGTGTTCAAACAGCTCCCTCGGAACCTGGCAAAATGTTAACTTGAATGCATGAAAAGCCATGGGTGATCCCTATATTATTGCATAAAAAGCAGTGTCGCACGTTATTAACAGCCGTGTATTAACCGGCGAAAAGCCGTGTATTAACAAGACAATTCACGCGCTTTTAATGCACGGCTACGCAACTTACAATATGACCGTTCCGGGGCCACAGATTTGCTGCCGTTACGAGATGTGTACTGCTCGGCCCTAGAACGAGCATAATCCGTGGAAATTACGTTCGCGAGACATCGGTGAAAAGGCGAAACAAAATAGTGCAAGAAATAACGCGAAATGTAGCAAATGTTTTCAGTTTTTATGCAATAATATTGATCGAACATGTTTTTTCAATGCATTAACATTCGGCAGGTCCCTTGGGAGGTGTTGAAAACCGCGGCCTTCGGCCTCGGTTTTCAACACCTCCCAAGGGACCTGTCGAATGTTAATGCATGAAACACCATGTTTGATCCCTATATTATATAAACGCCTTGTGCCTGGTTGGACGGGTCTAGAGCTTGTTGTACTTTTATGGTTATTATGAGCTGCTCTCATTGATCTGTCCCTCTTGTTTACTGTCAGCTGCAGTTTACAATCGATCTAAACAAATTGCAAGCGGAAAACACCAACAAAATGTTATTTTACAAGGAATCTAAGACTTCAGACTTTCATGGATTGAATTTTCACCAGTTTTGACATATTAGGGGAATAAAGGAAGCTTTAGAACTGTCTGCAAAATAATTTATTTTACTTTCGACTGCTTTTAAGATTTTCTTGGAATTTGATCTTTTACTGGAATTGAAGGGCATTTTACTGGGAGTAATGTGTGAACAGACAAATTAACTTTTGTGGTTCCACCATTTAGATCTTTCGAATCTTTATTTAAGGGGAACTGATGCAATTACAGGGGAGGCCACTCTGACAAAATGGGTTTTGTCGCCCTTCGTATGCAACGTTGTCTCAACGTTGCGTGCCGCTGTAATACAAGAAAAAAAGGATCCACTGTAAAATGAAATAGTAGTAGTAGTAGTAGTAGTAGTAGTAGTAGTAGTAGTAGCAGCAGCAGCAGTAGTTGGGGTGGTGGTGGTGGTGATTTGGGCATTCCTGAACAACCAGTTATGGTCCAGACCAAGCCGCTCCTTTGAGCAGGGTCTGCGCATTTTGCCCTACAGCAAGTACTTTTAAGACAAATACCAGGCTTGTTCAAAGATTAGGATAAATATATGGTAAAATGTCAAGTGTCTGAATATTTGAGTATATCGCATTTACTCAGGCACTGAGTACTGAGACAGACAGACAGGTCAGAACAAACAGTGCAGACTCAGATCAGACGCCGCAGGGCACGGCGTCTGACCATGGTCTACACTATTTTCCACTTATCTCGCAGTTTTGAGAAAATATCATCGGGTAGTAACACAGACGTAGCCAGAACGGAATTCTTTTTACGCACACCCAGGAAAAAGCTTGAAAAGTATGCCTAGAATCGCTTCCAAAATAGAGGCTACTCTTAAAGGAAAGAATTTACTCCCTCTGGGAGCAAATTCTTTCCTTTAAGAGCAGCCCCTATGGTAAAGAAGCAAAATATTTTATGTTAATGCCACTTTATTACAAATATTTTTTCTTACGCATGTTACGCACATGCGTATTGTACGTATTGAGCTCTATGCCTATGAGTAAAGTGGACTTGTTCAAATATCAGGATAGTTAGACATTAAGGGTGTCTGAATATTCAGAGTAAATATGGTAATTTGTTCGCTGGATAAAGAACATATGCGTAGCGCTCATTACGCAAATTACGCATGCGCGTAGCATGCGTAATAAAAATAATATTATTTGCAAAAAAGAGACATGAACTAACTTAAAATACTTTGCTTTTTTGCCAAAGGGACCTCTCTTAAAGGAAAGACTTTATCGCTTTCGAAACAGGGGCTACCCTTTAAGGAAAGACTTTATCGCTTCCGAAAGATTTTTCCTTGGTGTGCTTAAAAATAATTCCGTTCTGGCTAAGCCACGAAAGAAAGTGGTCGAGACTCAGATATTGTGAGTAGTATGTGCATATGTAATCGCAACCTGATCAGAGTCGGAATACTTCGTTTAAATGAAACGTTCCTTAATTCTACTTTTCACACAGCTAACGCTCAAATCAGCGTCAGAAATTGAAAGCGTCAACGTCACCAACGTCAGTGCGTACTAAACACGCCTTAGCGAGAAAAAAGGGCACTTCAAAATATATGTGAAAGGCGAAGATCCAAATCAGCCTGCGCATCTGCACAATCTGAGCCTTTGCTATACATCTGATGAGGAGTATGAATACTGTACAATCTTTTTGCCAAAGCGGCAGCCCTGGTCAGACTGCAAAGATACGCATTCGCAGTTCGCATATGCCTTTGTTACCTGACATGTCACGCTGTAAAACTCACAAAAATGAGGGCGAAATCGTACTTTATACCCTTTGTTTACTTTTCAAGGTCTCTCTCTCTCTCTCTCTCATCCGTACCATATTTATCCAAAATGCAAGGACAAAGAAGCCCGCTTAAACAGTGTAGACCCAGATCAGACACCGCATTTGTGGCATCTGATCAGGGTCTACACTGTTAGCAGTTTTTAAGACACATCATGAGGTTATAAAATCGGACATGTTCAAATTTCATAGCCAGTACGGTAAAAAGCGAAGGTGTCTGAATATTTTGGGTATATACAGTAACCCTAGCGCCAAAAGCATATTATACCTATTACTATTTAAGTAGGCCTATGTAGGTCACCGCCCTAGAAATCATTGACCGCTGAGAACTAAAAGTGCGTAGTTATCATTAGTTTTCATCACATCTGACAGATTTTCTCCTCGCGAATCATGATAAATGTACCATTTACATTTTAGTAAAACATATTAAAGTCAGCTTTGAATAAAATATGTTATTGCTTTTTGGCAAATGCTGAAGCATGAAAGACCGAGAGAGCTAACTACACTGAACAAAAAAAGAAAAGGAGAACTCCGAATTTAATGGTATCAATTTCAATTAATGATGTCAGTTATGATCAGATTTACGTATAATAAATACAGTAAACTATATATTGTACTTAACCTAATTATTTGGACAGACATGCGTGAGCAAACAGAGTAAACCCTGACACCTTACCATACTTGTCCTAAAATTTGAACCAACATCATTCTACTGTACCTATTGACGTATCTAAAATTGCTGGGTGAATGGCAAACAGCGTAAACGCTGATCAGACGCCGCAGAACGCGGCGTCTGATCAGGGCTTACACTGTTTGCCTTTCACCCATCAAGTAGTTTTAAAAGCATCAACAAGTAATAAAAATGACTTGTTCAAATTCTAGAACAAATATGAGTCTACGAGTGTAATTGAACAAGTATGGGAATATGATAAGATGGCTTAATATTTAGGGCACCAACGGTAGGAAGGAACAGACCAAAGAAAGTTAATTTAACAATCGAAGGTATGCCCATACTTGCTAGTGTTTCTCCTTCCCTTGGATTCCTCCCCTATTTGTCATTTTCTTTGGGAGGTTCTACCCAACAAGCACAGAACAGGGCAACAACGCCATTTCGACATCGCCATAACGTCTTGACGTTACAGTATTTACCAGGTACAGTATCAAGGATTGTTTTCAGCAGAAGATTGAAGGACTGATCAAGACTTGTCTATGGCAAGCTGACTTTGATGTTTACTGTTTTCTTCATGTTCTTTTTCGCATGATACGGCTCAAAGAATGTCAAAGAATGTCCGTATTCGCCAAACATAACAGAATCACATTTCGCCTCTCGTGAGACATGTGAGACATAAGAGGATTTAGTGTAGAAGTATACAAAACGGGACAAGACCATTGGTCGAAGAGTGATTAGAAAGTTTTGCTCCAAAGCGACAGCTGAAATTCATATGCTCAAAGTTTTGAATAAGTGAGGCCCTCTCAGGGGTCTTGGGGAACAGGGGAACAAGGCTATTTATTTCGGGGGAACAATGGAACAAAAGTCTAAAAATGAAGGGAACAGTGAGACAAGGACATTTTGTGGAAAAGGGAACATAACATAGAAAATCAAGATTTTGATTATAACATAGAAAATCAAGATTTTGATTTTAGGGAATAAGGGAAAATGCCTATTATTTCAGGGTGGTGATGGTGGGGGGGGGGGGGGGGGGGGGGTGGGGGGGGGGGCTTGTAACAGCCCAACTAGCATTCTTTATAAATCTACAGCGGGCTGTTATCGACCCGTCAGCTACTCTGATGGGCCGACAACGGGCCGCTATAGATTTATGTAGAATGCTTACTGGGAGGTTACCCCCCACCCCCACCCCCACATACACACACACTTCCCTGGGAGGGCCTTATAAGTGACCTGGCCAAAATATTACAGCTGGGGAGGAAAAATGGGCCGGGCGTTGCCAGTTTGCTCTTTTTGCTCGTATTGAGGCCCAACCCCAGCTGACACACAACGTTAAAATAACTTCGTTTCAATATTGATGAAACGTGCTTGAATCAACGTTGAAACGACGTCGCTTCAACGTTATGTGCCTGCTGGGATAAACTAAGCCTCCTGTTTTCACTCTTTTTCGTGTTTATTATTGTTTCTATTTATTTTGATTTTTTTTTACCTTAACTAGTACCGTTTGTCGGCCGTACATCAATATATTCAAGTCTATCTTCTAATCATTTGGAACCATTGCATTTGAAACTAGAGATGCATGGTAGGAGGGACTGATCAGTATATCACTGTTGCTTGTGAAGAGACCTAAGAAAACGTTTTATTTTCCTGTTTTCATTCTTCTACGTTTTCCATGTTGCCAAGGGTTCTATCTTCTTAACAGCATATAACATTTTTAATAAGAAGGAAAAGACGGTTTGCTGTTTAAAGTATATAGCGTTGAACATATACATAATAAACTGGAGAGAAACTTCTTATAAAAATGCGCAGAAAAAAAAAAAAATACTTTCTTTATCGATTCAGTATATTTTGTACTAAGGACGTGTGTAACATTTAATTTTCGGGTTCTGAATATACAAAATGTAAATGGACACTCAAAACAGATAAAAGGTTTACCTGCCTGTCAAACACAATACCCTGTATTTTATGAATGAGGGTGCTGATAGGGGCATTTACAATAATAGCTCCAAATAAGGCGTTTTATTTTTCAACCAAAAATTGCAATATTTTTCTTATTTCTCCACAAAAACATATGTTTTGGGTACTCATTAGAGGCGCCTCATCGAGGCGCTTCTAATGAGTACCCACAACAATGTTTTCGTGGAGAAATAAGAAAAAAAATATGTGGAAACCCTCTACTATCTGGAGCTATGGTAGAAATTATAGAATAAAGAAACTTGATCCAACTTTTATGGTGTAACCGAATAATGAAACTGAAAGTGTAGAAAATAAAGAATTTTAAACTTTATTGTGGCGATTTAAATTTTTATTCAGATACGGATTTCAATTTTCTGTTGAAACAGCGTTCAGAATATAGGACAAAGTAAAAACTTACCTTGAATAATTGCTATAGGCAGACGTATTTTTGAAAATGTTGCAAAGATGGAGAAAATAAGAGACAAGCATGCCAAAACACACTGAGTGATAAAATGATATAATATACCATTTTTTTTCATGATAGAATGCATGTAATGCTATTTACTGAATAATAATGATAATAATAATAATAATGATGATGATGATGATAATGATAATGATAATAACAATAATAATAATAATAATAATAATAATTATTATTATTATAATAATAATGATAATAATAATAATAAATAGTAGTAGTAGTAACAGCGGTAGTAGCAGTAGCATAGAAGCAGTAGTAGTAGTCGTAGTAGTAGTGTCGTCGTCGTTAATTGTTATTGTTGTTACGTATGTTGCTGCGTCTCTGCTGCGGACATTTTAAAAATGAGTATTTTAATAGCAAAAGATCTTATTTTACACTAAGCAATATGAATACACATATTATCATGATTTTCATGATTTTCTGTATCTCTCAAGTTCTCATAAATATCAAATCCAGAAAAAAGAACAGTTTTTTTTTTTTGTGTAAACAGTATTTTATTATAAAAGAAGTATTCGTGAGTACCATTTGATGCATTCGACAGAGAATTGAATGGGATACAGAAGTAAGTCAAAGACATATATAAATATGCCTACCAAGTACATTTTTTGTTTCAGTACCGAATTTTTATCTTCCCAGTCAGCATTCTACGTAAATCTATATCGGGCCGTCATCGGCCCGTCAGGGTAGCTGACGGGCCGATGACGGCCCGATGTAGATTTACGTAGAATGCTAGCTGGGTTAATCCTTGTCATGCTGAATGAATTAATGTCACGCCCATGATTGCTTTAAAAATGTGACATCTAGAGTGTTAACAAGTTTTTCCTTTCCTTTGATTTGACCTGGTGACCTAGTTTTTGACCAAGTGACCCAGTATCGAACTTGACCTAGATTTCATAAGGGCAAACATTCTGGGCAAGTTTCATCAAGATTGGGTCAAAACTGTGACCTCTTGAATGCTAACAATCTAATTGTTGACGACGAACGACTGGCGACGAAGGACGGACGACGACGGACAACGGACAGAGGGTGATCACAATAACTCACTCTAAAAAAATAGAAACTAGAACACGTCCAAAGTACACAAATGTCCCGCCCTTTGGTATTTGCCCCTATGGCAACAACATCTGGATGTATCATTTTCAAAATGTCGTCCACTGGGTGGACAGAAAGCCTATTCGACATAATCAACGTTGTTGCATAAGGGAAACAACCAAAAGATTAATTTTCAATTTTGTTGCACTGATCTACTTCCCCTATATGACAGACCAATTGAGTGAACACCAAACTGTCTGACAAAATGACATTCGCAAAGAGTGCAGACCCAGATCAGACGGCTCCTGAAGGAGCAGTCTGATCAGGGTCTTCACTGTTTGCCATTCCACTAAGTACATGTATTTTAAGAAACAGCTGCCTAAAAAGCAAACTTTTGGCCAAATAGAATGGAATAAAGTGTTCGAATATTTAGGACAATCACCTTAGTCAAATTTTAGAAGTATGGAATACTTTAGGTACATACACTAGTCCCTTAGCGCTCTTTTCTAGAAAATCTCTGACCGGGCAGGTTGTCAGCTGTGTTTACCATACGATTTGCCCGCTATTGTGTCTTCGCTGTTTTTGAAAGACTTTTAGGCGTACCGGCTAGGTGCCACGCAAGCAATATAACAAAGACAAAATTTTATTGTATCCAGAATTTATTATGCATATACAGTGAGCTTCAACACGCTTTAGACAAAATTAGAAGGCGACAGACGGGTCAACTTTTCTTCTTCTTCTTCTTCTTTTTTTTTCTGATAAACATAAGACGCTTCATATATCAATCTTTTGGCAATGAAAATCCAAGCAGCACTTTACAAGAAAATAAGAAAAAAGTGCTATAAAGTGTCGTCTGCTTATATTTTATTATAACAATCTAAATTATAAAGTAGAACTGTAATACAATGTAAGATATAGAAACCTACAACACTTTTTTCAGACATTTAATGCTAATTGTCTCCTTTTTTCTGGGAAAAACGAAACTGTCATCAAGTTGTCGTCTGCTGAATTTGCCCAAAGAGTAATGAAGGTTAACAATAATAATAATAATAATAATAATAATAATAATAATAATAGTCTCCATTTTCAGAGCTTAAAGTATTTGCTTCTTTGTACGCTGAATAAATATAGTAATAGTAGTCATTTTAAAATGTTCTCATGTTTTTCCCCAGAAAAAGGGTTTGATATTGATGCGAATCCCATCCTAAGGAGACAATTCACATGAAATGGCAAACCCTCAGTTATTTCTGGAGAAAAGTAAATGAAATATCACTGAATTCACAGTCAACGTTCAGAAGTAATATGAAAAAAAAAAAACAAAAAAACATCAGCATGGAAATATAATGAAAAAATAGAGACCTGGAAAAAAAACTATTATGCTTTATTTCTTATAACGCTAGTTAAAATATAAATTAGCAGACGACATTTTAAATATGTTTCCTTTTTTGTCTCATCAAATGGGGTTTTCGTGTGAACGGCCTCCAAAGCATACGACTGACATGAACAGTCAAAACCCTTCGAAACCAAGGAACACAATGGAAGAAACTAAAATTATTGAGTCCGCTTTCTGGGAAAAAAAAAAAAAAAAAAAAAGAAAACGAGGATACTTGATCTTCCTTTAGAATATTAGAATACCAAGTCCTATTTCCAAGAGCAAAATGTCGCTCAAATGTCGTCTGGAATAGCTTGAAGCTTAATTTTGTTTGAGCTATGCAGCTCAGTGTTTGTTCCATTGACTCGTTCATGTCTACGATATATACCCTAATTACTGGGACACCATAACCCTTTACCATACTTGCCCCTAAATTCGAACAAATCCATCTGACTACCGTATTTACCCTTTATATTCGGACACCATTACCACACTTTTTCTAAAATTTGACCAAGTACAATTTAATACTTGTTGTTGTGTCTAAAAATTGCTGGACGGGTGGCAAACAGAGTAGACCCTGATGAGACGCCGCGTTCTGCACTGTTTGCTCAGGCCTGTCTGTCCGCAGTACTTACGGTAAATACAGTACTGTCAATATGTCCTAAAATTACTGGAAGCCGGAGTGAAAAAAATGCAGACCTACGGCGTCCGATCTCTTCTACACTGTTTGCTCAGGCATGTCTGTCCGAGTATTAAGGGTAAATATAGTAACCCATTATGCCGAGTGGAATCTTCTACCAGAACTATTTGGGCCGCTCTATTTCAAAAAGAAGTGATGTCAAGTTAATTTTCATTCTTACTATGTTCATAGAAATTCATGTACTTAATGCAAACAGTGTAAACCTTGATCAGACGCCGCGTTCTGCAGAGTCTGATCAGAGTCTACACTGTTTGCCAATGTCCCTTTTATGGGATGCTAGGCATAAATGGGTTAACATTAACACCGTCTCTGATCAGTCAGTAGGCAACGAATTGATGACTTGTTTTTCTTATTTTGTCCAGCAACACAAAAAAAGGATTTGGCATTTTATGCAAACTGTCTCCTTCAAACCCTATTTTCCGTTGTTGTATTTTTTTATTTTTTTTTTTTTTTTTATTTTTTTTTTTTTTTTTGCAGGAACTGTCAAACCAATTTTCCACGACAAAAGAACAGAAAATATTTTAAAATGTCATCTGCTAAATTTTTACATAGTAAGACGGTAACGGAAATACAAAAAAAAAAAGAAAAAAAAAGAAAAGAAAATATACCTTATCACATATAAAATAATATATATAGAATGTATATGTTAGCCGCGTCTTGCGAAAATATGTCTTTTAGCATACACGAAACCTGCAGACTCAGATCATCCTGCACAACCACATAATTTCTTGCGCAACCACGTGGTTTGCGCAACCACATAATTTCTTTTGCAACCACATGGTCTGCGCAACCACATAATTTCTTGCGCAACCACATGGTCTGCGCAACCACATACTTTCTTGCGCAACCACGTGGTCTGCGCAACCACATAATTTCCTGCGCAACCGCGTGGTCTATTCGTGGCTTCATTATACTGTATGCAATGTAAGCGAATAGACAATGCTCTTAGCCCATGCAGATGCGCATGCGTATCAGGACATTCACTGTCTGTTATCTTAGAGCTGAGAAAACATGCTTATTCTTGCATAACGTGGCTCATTCATCATGACGGTCATACCGGTAGATTTTTTGAGCACAATTTCGTTAAAATACACAGTCAAACCTCAATAACTCGAACATCTTTGGGACCATGTAAATTTGTTCGAGACATGGATAGTTCGAGGCACTGAGGGTTATAATTATAACGCAAGTCAGGAGGCAAATCGATATAATTTAGAGATGTATTTTCGGTCTTCCATATAATATGTTGAGTGTACTCATTAGAATCGCCTCGATGAGGCGATTCTAATGAGTACACACAACATACATTTTATGATAAAATAAGAAAATTTCCGTAAAATATCTATAAATATTTGCTTTCTTGGGCTATCAAGAGACTGTCATACGGACTCAAAAAGGAGTTCGAATTAGCCACGGTAAACGAGCCATCGGTGTTCGAGTCATTGAGGTTTTACTGTACTTACACAATAATTGCATAACTACCCTATTCACCCTGAATATTAATCAAGGACAACCTAACTTCTTACCATACTTGTTCTGAAATTTAAACAAATCTTTTCTGACTGCATGCTGATATGCCTAAAACATGGACTGTCTGTCCGAATACTTAGGATAAACAAGGTAAGAGCATGAATTTTATATGACAAGAATGAATTTAACATGAAATGAAATGCACTTATAAAAAACACTAAACTATGTAGTCGACTCTGTTTCCCAGTAAATACAGTCGACTCTCGTTATCTCGACTTCGCTTATCGCGAATAACCGCTTATCTAGAAGAGAAAATCTGGTCCCAGTTTTAACATGGAAATCTCACAACAGGTAACAAAATATTGTGCAAAAGAGAACCCATTATCAGACTGAATGAACTGCGGCGTCTGATCTGTCTCCATTGTTTCCAAATTACCCTTTTAGGGGTCTCCAGACTACAATGGGTTATTCTAGCAGTATACCCTAATATCGAACTGTGCTCATCAGGCTATTGCGGGCAAACATCCCGTCTCTGAATCTGAATTAATCTATAGATTTGTCCAATGTCACAAATCATAAGACACTGTCCTCAGAAGCCTCAACTCAGGACATTGTAGAAACTGAGAGAGCATTCCAGTCTCAATTTTAGCTGGAAAGAAGCTAACACAACGTGTTTCAAGAGAAATAACAGACGTGTCTTAATGACTTAAGATTACGTGATGCTGACACAGGACAAATGTGTCAGTTTTAACATGGACAGTTCAAAAATAAAACGAAATAACACCTTTAAATGGTTGTCTTAAAGCGTTTCAGTGCATAGCTATACTTTTGTAATTTGAAGACCTCATTTGAAAGAGCACAGGAATTAAGCATTTTCCTAAACTCCCCCTCGAATAGCAGCCTTAACAAAATCTCAGTATTTATTGCATTGTGAAAATAAAATAACATGTAATTGTGCATACATTCTTTTTTTTGGGTAGAATAAAACATTAACTATGGGTTGGCATCAACTGAAATACATGCATTGTGAAAATAAAATGCAGCAAAATCTCAATGGCTCGAATATCGTTGGGACCATGGGAATTTATTCGAGACATGGGTAGTTCGAGCCACTGAGGGTTAATCCAGCTCAGGAAGCAAATGGTGATAATTTAGGGAAGTCGTTTTGATCTTCTGTTCATTTATTGTCTGTTGAGTGTACTCATTAGAATCGCCTCGATGAGGCGATGCTAATGAGTACATACAACACACAATATCATGATAATATAAGAAAATATCCTTAAATATTTGTTTCTTGAGCTATCGGAAGAATTTCGTAGGGATTGAAAACGAGTTCGAATTAGCCATGGTAAACGAGCCATCGGTGTTCGAGCTATTGAAGTTCGACTGTACATGTAATGTAATACAATAACAAAAAGCGCTATCAGACGCCTTAGGCACCTCAGGCACACAATGTTGAAACAACATCAATCAATCAGTCAATCAATCAATCAATAAGATTTTTAACATAGCCGGGCAAAAGAGTCACAAAGGGGCTACGCCAACAATATAATTTCAATGTTGATTCGTTTAAGACGTAGAATGAAGGTTGAAGCGATATTGTTTCAATGCGTGTGTGTTGAATAAGGGTCTGAATGGGGTTCATTTGACTACTCATCAATGACCTTATTTTTTTTTTATTGACTCCTGATTTTTTGGCCTAAAATTTTAGTGACTACTAATTGTTGTGATATAGAATTTAACGATAAAGCCCCAAAATCCAAAATATACTGATTTTTTTTGAGAAAATAGCTTTAACGATTACTGATTAAAGGGCTAAAATTTTAATGGTTAGCGATTTTTGGTATCCCCATCCAGACCCTCTTGAATCAATGCTCAAACGCGGTGTGCCCGCACGGACAGGCACTGGTACCCCCACTGAGCCAATTTTACGTCACTTTTGAACCTGTTGGTCGTGATGTGTATACCTAAATATGAAGTTTTCGACTTGATGAGATGTGCTTAAAATATCAAAAGCACTGAGCCAGCGCATGACAAAACTTACAATAAGACCCTACCCAGCTAGCATGCTTTATAAATCTATAGCGGGCCGTTATCGGCCCGTCAGCTACCCTGACGGGCCGATAACTGCCCGCTATAGATTTATAAAGAATGCTTACTGGGTAGTGACCAGCAAAGACTCGGATCAGCCTGTACATCCACACAGTACGGCAATGGTTCTCGTTTATCTAGCTTTGGATACCCTGGAGGCTGTAGAAGTAGAAGGCATATGCGATCAGCGAAGACTCTGATCAGACTGTGTAGATGTGCAGGCTGATCTGAGTCTTCGTTGGTCGCTTAAGTATTATAGTTGGTTTTGTCGTACGCTGGCTCAGGTGTCTTTGGGACACATACAAACAGTAAAAATCCAGATCAGTTGGCAGCGAAGATCTTTTCTAAACATTGATGTATTTTACGCTGGATTTTTTTTTGTGTGTTGAGGTTTTACGGCCCAGTCAACCCAATGGGGTCATGTCGAGCGCGGTCAGTTTACCTAACCACACGTTTACTGGGCAGGCTTAGTCCTCTAAGCGGTTAACTAGTATTGTGCACATTCTTTCACCAGAAACTGACAACTGCCCTTCTTGAATCAGCGGAAGGGAGAGAATGACCGTAGAAAATATTTCATTATCAATCTCCACGAAAGAATGTTGCCGACCTCGGCGGGGGTTGAACCCGCGACCTCCTGGTCTCCAGTCGGACGGCGCATCCAACTGAGCCACCGAGGCCGGCGCTGGATTTTACGGTATCCAATAATTCTGTAAGCGGACAGCGAGGGCCCTGTTCAGACTGCGCGCATGCGCAGTCTGATTTGGGCCTTCGCTGTCCATATGTGCTCCATTTTATCATGACGATTCCCAAATAAATTGTGAGAAAATCCGTGGTGGTCATTCTTGAAGAACGGACAGACGTAAATCCTTATACCTGCCCTCTTTTTCAAAGCGGATACATAAAAAGCCTAAAAAAAAAAAACAATCTCCGTATAGAAAACAAACTACAATTACAAGAAGAATGACAAAAAATGATAATGATGATGGCGATCAGTGTTTTAAGGTTCTTTTCAACAGTGTTCCGATATTGCATCGAGACGATAGAAGTGTCATAATCATGGTTTTGGACAAGGCACTTCTTCAACCGAAAAGTAACGATATTTTCTTATTTCTCCATGAATACATATGTTGTGGTACTCATTAGAAGCGCCTCCCTAAGGCGCTTCAAATGAGTACCCACAACATACGCTTTCGTGAAGAAATAACAAATGTGCCAGCGCACGACAAAACCTGCAACAAGACTAGTGCGACCAGCGAAGACTCAGATCAGCCTGCGCATCCGCGCAGTCTGATCAGAGTCTCCGCTGATCGCATGTGGCTTCTACAGCCTCTAGGCTATTTAAAGAGGAATAAACAAGAACCCTTACCATACTGGGTGGGTATACAGGCTGGTCTAAGACATCTAAGTCTTTGCTGGTCGCACAGGTCTTATTGTAGGTTTTGTCGTGCTCTGCTCAAATATATCATGAAGATACCCCTTCTTATTTGGAGCTATGCTGGTAAAGATGAAGCGCCATAGAGTCAAGAACTAAATTCCACCTCTGGTGTTGTCCGAATCAGGGATGTTGTGATCCGAAGTAAAGAGCCCAGCCGTCTGGCAAACCCGATGCTTCAGAAGATAAAAAAAAAAAAAAACGTTTGACTTGCGATGTGTGTTAATAAAATGAATACAGTGATTTTGAAACAGTGAGTACAGTAATTTTGAAACATCTAAAATGTAGGTAACTAAAGTTACAACACAAAATGAACGAGGGAAATTCCAGAGAATGACAATGATTCTTGTAACAGTATTGATATATATGTACTTCTAAATCGTTGCCACTGTGTGATCGTTCCACTCAGGGAGTCATCACTTGTTCTTCAATCGTTCCACTCGGGGAGTGATCACTTGTTTCACAACTGTTCCATTCAGGAAGTCATCAATTGTTTCTCAACCGTTTCACTCAGGGAGACCTTCCTCAATCATTTTTTCACCATGACAATGAATCAACGTTCATACTACTATCTTTCAACGTCTTTTCATCTGTAGCAGTGTAAGGTGAACGGATACACCTTGGCGGGAACTAATTCTGTCAAATTGTTTGCCGCCCTTATGACAAAGGTCCACTCTTAAAGGCAAGAATTTGGGAGCAAACTCTTTCCTTTTATAGTGGACCCTTTCCAAAACTGTTTGCCGCCCTTATGAAAAAGGGTCCACTCTTAAAGGAAAGAATTTGAGAGCAATTATTTTCCTTTTATTGTGGATCCCTTTCAGAAGGGATTAGGTCTATAGGAAACAAACCAGGGTATCACAAAAGTTATCTCCCTTGTGTAAATGCCGAAAATATGGCAGGTGTATGAAGCCCCTTTTAAAGCGCATTTAAACGTCATACCATTGTCAGCTTTCTTCTTAAAATGACAACGGCCACACGAAGGTAGAATTCTGACAGGTAGTTTCCAACCTCCAACTACTTCGTAAAAGAGCGACTCGCTTAGTCTTTTACTTTCATCTCTAAACTGAACGTTTCTCAACACGATGGACTTCATTAGACAGTGTATAAGATGTGGTATACTGAAAGACCCTGTTTTCCATAAACACCGGGTATATCCCTGTATATTTATTCGGATGGTACACATGTTCGGACTGGCTCTCTTTTGAAATATTTTGAAAGCAGGGGAAGAGTTGATAAATTTTATGCGTCTATAGGAGACAGAGACATACAGATACATATATAGGGTTTATTTTGACGTCATAATGAGTTTTAAGCAGTTCCACTTGAAAACAGTCAAGAAAATCACACTAAAGAAAAACAAAAAAACCCAGAGGTTTTCACTGCCACCTTACTGTGAGTGTCCTGAATGTTTCTTGAATATTTTCGTTAAGAAGGAAATCTTGAAAACAAATATGATGATAAACTAAACCCTACATATGTTTGTCGCGTATAGGCACATATAGCTTTGTCAACTCTGCATTCGCTTTCAAAATAAAAAGTGAGTACGAGTATATGTACCATCCGAATAAATACACATGAATATACACGGCGGTAAAATGATAAAAAAGGAAATTTGCCTCGAACTGCTACACGGAACATCAAATTGCATTCGTCCAGATTCTTCGTAATAACAGTTGACGCTGTTTCTTAAAAAACTCATCTCCAGTAAACATACAACGCCGTAAAAACCGTCGAAAACAACGTCGCTACGACGTTGTGTGTTTAACAGATTTCGAATGCTCATTTTGCGACACTGTTATGGTTACAAACTCTTAGCATGAATCTAGAAATATCACATCTGAATAATCCGCTATTTGCATAATATTTTCATACGCAGTTTGTATCTATCTATCTATCTTAAGATTTGGTAAATGACAGTCACAGCCATGATCTATTATATCCTTTCATCACGAAAACATGTCTATGTAATCTTGTCCCCCTTTATATAGAAAAATGGGGTTTGCGGGGATATATATTATTTTTCTTATTTCTGCTATGAAACATAGATTGTGAGTGCCCGTTAGAACCGCCTCGATGAGGCGGTTCTAACGAGTACCCACAATCTCTGTTTCGAGCAAAAATAACAAAAAGCTCAAATTTTTTCATCTGAAACTTTTCGTTTTTGCAGCCGTAAAAAGTGCCACTATATTAAATGGGCGTGTTTTCGTAATGAATGTTATTACTCAGGTTTTATTTCTTTTTCTTTGGCTTCTTTATTCTGTGTTTGTGCCTCTCCGGCCTTTAAGAAATCTGGCGGGTCTCTCTGTTTGTAAGAGGACTGTCCTTCAGTCGCTATACTGCAGCGTTGTTTAAGTTGTTCCAGCTTATTAGGGAATGACTTGAGTTTATTGTCAGAGACGTCTAGTTCTGCGAGACAAGGCAACTTACAGATCGATTCTGGAAGCGCTTCCAGAAGATTGTCCTTCAGGTTTAACTTTTCTAAACTTGTCATTTTAACAATATCAGTAGGTATTACAGTCAAATCGTTATTCGCCGCATTCAAGATTTTGATGCGGTATAAATAAGGGAGGTCCATGGGTACCGCGTTAATGTGGTTTTTACATACATTCAGTTCTACCATAGAAGCTAACACATCCCATCTATCTTCAGGCAGAGACAGAAGCTCGTTGTTTGAAATATCCATCCACACAAGCTTGTTCAGCTCTCCAAAATTTTCAGGCAGTTCAACCAAATTGTTGAATGATACGTTTAGTCGTTCTAGCTGGTGCAGACATGTCAGTCCCTCACAGAATTCACTGATCCTGTTCTGTGAGACATCGAGTTTCTTCAGATTCTGCATGTTTCTGATACTGTCCGGCAGACCTGAAAGATCGTTGTCGCTAAGATCGAGCTCTTCTAGAGCTCGGAGCTTTGTAAGCTCCTCCGGTACTGCTTTTATATTGTTGTGGGAAAGATTGAGTATTTTCAGCACTTTCATATGACAAAAGCTGAGTGGAATTTCATCTAGTTTCAGTGAAGATGCATTAAGATAAACCATAATGGAAGCATAATCCTTTTCTCCAAGTGTTGCAATGACAGATTTAGAATCTTGCGAAGGAAGATACAATGGGTTATCCGCAATACCGATTGAAATTAGTGTCTTTGGTACAATAAAGTCTGTTAATGAGTTACCAGATACATCCAGCTTCAACAAAAATCTTAGAGATTCTAACGACTTTGGTAAAGCCGATATCTGATTATGCCCGATATCCAGGCTCTCCAAACTTCTCAACCTTTTCAATTCCTGTGGCAATCCTTGTATCCTGTTATGCGACACATTTAATGAATGAAGAAGCTGATTCTCTCCCAGAGTCTCAGGAATTTGTGTCAGTTTGTTATTTGCAGCAATTAGATGTTTGAGAGTAGAAATCTTGTTTAGAGACTCTGGTAAAATTTTGATGTAATTCCCAGAAACATCAAGTGACACTAAATTTTTCAACTGCGAAACATCTTCTGGTACCTCCGTTAAAGCATTATTTGCCAGATTTAGACTTTCAATTGTCTTGAGCTTATGAATTCCAGCTACCGTCTGTAGCTTATTCCCTGACAAGTCTAAGTCTTTTACCGCTCTAAGCTCATAAAAGTTACTAGGAACTTGCTCAATCTGGTTGTTGCGCACCTCTATAACTTGTAGCCTTTGTAATTTATGTGTATCCTCAGGAAGATTTTTGATACAGTTGTTAGAGGCATGTAGATAAGTCAGGGCATACTCTAGGGTGCAGACTTCATCTGGAAGAGTTGGAATCTTATTGTGACTGATATTCAGAAAATGAAGATATTTCAACAGACCCAGCTCACGAGGCAGATCCTCCAGCTCGTTATGTGACAAATCCAACCATGTCAGAGTTAAAATATTATTTATATTGTCAGGTATGTGGGCGATCTGGTTGTGAGACACGTCAAGGACCCTGAGACATGGATTCTTTACAGTAGCATCAGGGAGTTCACCAATCTTGTTATGATGGAGGACGAGTTTGGCTTTGACCTCATAGATGTTCTTCTTAACTGATCGGACCTGATTGTGTGACACATCTATTAGTTCCAACGATGATGACTTATTGATCGTCTTTGGCAGAGCTTTTATCTTATTGTTGGATAGATGGAGGTACTTCAGCGCAGGAGCTTTGTTAATGGTCCCTGGTATGCTCTTTATACTGTTGTTTTCCGCGTTTATTATTGACAGCTTTTGCATCTTGCCGACTGTTCCTGGTAACGCCGATAGGGCGTTATTTTGCAGAGTTAGGGAATCAAGGACTTCCAAATCTGAAATAGTTTTCGGCAGTTTCTTTAGTCTATTACTTTCGGCTCTAAGTTCAATCGCATTCTGCATTATCTCCTCGTTTTTCCAGATTTCAAGTGGCAGGGTCTTCATACTGGCGGTTGAGAAGTTGAGGATAACCTGTTTACCCTGTCTAAGGATGAACCGGCGAAGGGGCGCCGCTAGGGCACTGATTTTACTGCCCGGGCCCATGGCAGGGATAACCTCTTCCTTTTCTTGCTTTTTGTTGCTCATTTTGCTTTCTGTCTGAAAAATACAATAATACGAATTGTAAAAAAAGATTTTAAAACCGTGTCATGAAAAATGGTTCTCTTAATATCAATCCCTATTTTTTAGGGAAAATAATGAAAATATCATCGTCCGCTGACATTGTCCAGAGAAACATAGGACATTTCATTCAGACTGTCTTTTATTTTCCCCGGAAACAAGGCTTGATATGTATATTTGTGAAATCCTGTTTTCTATGTGGAAACTATAAGAAAACATCACGTATGTGTCGTCTGCAATCTTTGACAAGTGCATGCTGATGATTTATTGCACTTTTTGTTTAGCATAAACCACCCCGAAGAAGTTGTTGCATTCAATATGGGCCGTGTCAAGCGAAACAGTGCCTTCGAACGTGCGCAAAATGCGCAGATTCAGATCATTCTGCGCATGCGCAAAGTAAAATCCGGGCCTTTACTCTCCATTCATACATTCTGTAGTATCCAATGATTCTGTTAGCAGACAATGAAGGCCCTGATCAGACTGCGCTGATGCGCAGGCTGACCTGGGCCTTCGCTGTCGCAATATGCGCAAGATACGTTTTCGCATGGCACGTATGGATCCGTATTCTTGTCAATAACCGTTTGTCTAGTTTAAAAAAAAAAACTCTTTGCACGATGAAGGTGATTTCGGCAGACGACTGATTTGTCAGATGTTTTTATTTTTTTTCCCAAGAAAATAGGAATTGACATTTCTGGGAATTATCTCCAAATTACATGTAGATTCTTCGCTTAAATATGTCTACTTCCTGATACTAAAACAATGATTTACCATGTTTATTCTGGGTATTTGGACAGACAGACCTGAGCAAACAATGTAGACCCTGATCAGAAGCCACAGAACGTGGCGTCTGATCAAGGTCAATACTGTTTGCAACTCATCCAGTGATTTTAGACACACTAACAGGAAGTCAAAAGGAATGGTTCAAATTTTACAAGTATGGTAAGTAGTTATGTTGTCTGATTACTTCGGACAAATACAGCATATTTTTATAACCTTTACCACTCTCTGGGCAAAATTCAGGAGGCGACAAACTTATATGTCATTTTTCCTAGTAAATAGGCTTCGACATTGCATGGAATATCAAAGCCTGTTTCTGAAAAAAAAAGAAAAGAAAAAATATTCCAAAATATCTGCTGAAATATTTACCCAGCATGCTAAGCGTTAAAACGCTTGCTATTCTCAGAGTTGTTATTATTTTAATTCAGCGCAAAAAGCCTTTAATTTATCGACCTTTTAAATATTCAGTCGATCATATTTCATATATTTTTCAATTTCTATTCAGCGATCTTGTCAAAATGCCCCATACATTGCGCCCTCCCATTCAATAAGATTTAACCATTACCACTCTCTGGGCTAATTCAGCAGATGACAAATTGATACCTTCCTTATATGCCAGAAAACAGGAGTTGATATCTGATGCAAAAGCCAATTTGCATGAAATCTCAAAGCTTGTTTTTTTGTTTGTTTTTTTTTGTTTTGTTTTTTTTTTTGAAAATAAATATAGTATTTCGAAATGTCGTCTGCTGAAAATTGTACCCAGCTTGCTAAGCGTTAATGCAAATATTCTGAATCTGTAAAGCGCGATTTCCTCTCGTTAGAAATCTCTTTGATTAAAATTTCAAGCGTATAATTTGTACGTCTGAATAGAAAATAGTTCTGTTCAACTGATAAAAAAGAGAATTTGAACAAAAACACTGGAATCCCAAATACTTTTAACCATCACGAAATGATTGCTCTCTCTAAGATGGATCCACTGATGGAAATAGAAGGTGGCGATCAGGAACTTGAAGGCTACACAAGCTGGCATACGCTTTCGTTGGTCGCTTTAATCAATGTAACATTTTTCCGTGACATGATTCATAATCATATTTATCTTTCTATCATCTTACTTTGAGAACTGAATTCCTCATTCATAGATTATTGACAGAAGTTTTCAAGGCTCACATTCAATATATATATATATTGTTTTGCACCGTTCTGAAAATGGTCTGTTCTAGAAGGAAAGAATTTGCTCCCTCTCTGAGCAAATTCTCTTTTAAGAGTAGACCACTTTTCAGAAAGGGGCCTGTGTGAAGGAAAGCAGACATGGGAGCCAGAATAATTGTCTGCCTTGTAAAGAATGGCGGAAAATTTACCAAGTGTATACGACTGGGAGCAGTTCTTTCCTTTTATAGCAGATCCCTTTTCAAAAGGGACTTTGTGCTAAAGGAAAGCAAACAACCCAGTAGGCACATGACTTTAATACAACGTCGCCTCAACGTCGATGCAACGTCATGACGTTGAGCCGACGTTGTATAAACGCCATGTGCCTGCTTGGAAGAAAGCATAAAAGTTGTCTCTCTTGTTAACAATGGCTGAAAATCCACCAAGTGTATCCAGGCCCCTTAATATTTTTGTTATCGTCTACGCCATTGGCCGTATGATAATGTATGTTTTGGTTCGAATACGGAAGTGACGACTTAATTTTTGACCCACAATGCACCATTGGACTTAGTCGTAGTGTTGGGATTAGATTTAGCGCTGAATAGAATAGAATAATATTTCAAGTATTGGAACACCAAAATGTTCTCCATTCGAGTGCACTTTTTTTTCGACACACAGCATTTATGTAGATATTCTAAACGTTTACCATTGCAGCACGTTATCAAAGTTTATGGGATTAACATTAATCTTGATAATTTTACTTAAACTGGATGGGTGCATTGGTACTGCTAAACGCAATTTATAGCATTCCCAGGAAAGCGTGAAAAAAAAATTATATCCTTATAACTTCTTATTTAAGTTTTGATGAGGTAAGCCTAAAAGTGATGTGAAATTAGCTGTAATTTCACATTGTACTGAGAGCTAGTGCCATTCTCATTTAGACGATATATCATTTAGACCTCTCCAATTCACCCTTAGCGTAGACCAAGCTTTTTGTGAAAGTTTATACTTGTTTATTTAATTTAGTCTTCCACAGAATATAAAGACAGAAACGCATCATTTAAAGAAGAATAACTGAAGGCAAAATCATGTCCTGTATTCAGTAGAAATAAGCCATAAATACTCATAAAGTGTCTTCTGCACATTTTTTTTTCCAGATGCTTGTTATACTGGGAAAATTTCAGCAGACGGAAGTATGAAATATTTTCCCCCAGAAAACTGCACTTGCCATTTCATGCAAATTGTCTCCCAAGGGTCAATATACTTGAAATATCAACGCCTACTTTCAGGAAATATCATCAGTTTGTCGTCTGCTGGTTTTGCTCTGAGAGATTTAAAAGGTGAATGTTTATAAATATGAAGATGGTGATTTAAATCCCACAAGAGAATCATGAGCAGACGCAATCATTTTTTATACTTAAGTAGAATTTTGTTGATTTATAAAATATGATGTGACATATAAAAATAAAGAGACAGTGTTTGAAACAATTCGTCTGGGCATAATATGCCCAAGGGCCAAGGCTCCTAACATCAAAGAACGGTTCAACTAGAAATGAGCCACTTTACAAGCAAAGGGTCTTAAACTGCATATCCACACAGACTGATTTGTTTTATTCAACCCTTAATGCGTTAATCACAACTGCGGCAGACGACACTTTGATTTTTATTGTATTTTAGAGAAAATAAGGCTTGTAATTTCATGTGAATCGTCTGTCTAGCAGATGATTCGCATTAAATGTCAAGTCTCATTTTATCTGAAAAGTAACCATGAAAAAAAATATTAGACTGTCGTCTGCAACAATTTTGCTTATCGCATAAAAGAAAATATCGTATTTTTAGGCTTAGATGTCATGATAGGCCTAAAAGATTCTGACACCAATTTGAAAAGGGAGACAGCTTTTGCAGACATGGTCGTCTCCCTGGTTTTTGAAGCTCAGTGTGTGTTAGGGAGAGTGGAATAGTGAGACCAGGCTAAGCCAGGTCAGGCCAGGCCAGGCTAAAAAATATGCCACATCCTTCGAAACAATCCAGCACATGTTGGATTCTGGGTTGGAACTTGGGCGCAGGCAAAGAAGACCAACAGAACAACGAAAGCTACAACAATTAGTTCGAAAGCTCAACTTAGGGAAAACTGTCGCTAGAAGACTCAGTACTGTAATCAGAGAATATACTCTGACACCCTTCACAATCAACCTTGTGACGACATATATATGGCGTAAAGAAAGTTGAACAAAATACAATTATCGATTTGGAGACATTTTCCCAGTCCTGCTGGGGTCAGATATGTCAGACCAGGCAAGCCCAGGCCAGGCCAGAAAGTAAAATATGCCCCGGCAATACAATATCGGATTATTCTTATCCCCGGGGAGCTTTTTAAGTGTCTTCGATTGAGAAGAGTTGTTTAAATGGATTCCTTAGTTGCTAAAATCAAAACAACGCCGCGCCATGAAAAAATATACCTTATGACGGTTCAGATTAAAATATCCTGGCAGTTGTCTTGGAGAATTATTTTTGCGACACGCAACATACGTCACTTATCAATGGCTCTAAATAAGAATGGTATCCGAAGAAATATTTCGTCGTAGATCTCCGCGAAAACATATATTGTGGGTACTCATTAGAAGCGCTTCTTATGAGTACCCACAATATATGTTTTCGTGGAGAAATAAGAAAAAAAATCAGTATTTGTTCATTGAAAAAAAGTTTTATCTAGAGCTGTGTAGGACCCCTTTTTTATTTGACAGGATTTCTTTCATTGGGGAAAAAAGCACCTCGTCGACATGCTTCGAATGAGTATCCACAGCATATATTTTCGCATAAAACGAAAAAAAAAAATAAAAAATAAAAAAAAAAACAAAAAAAAACATACCAATATTTCTTTCGCTGAAAAAAGCTCCTTATGTAGAACTTTGTAAGACCCCTTTTTATTTGATAGGATCCTTTTTATATCTGTACTTATTGACTTCTTTAGCCCCGCTAATGGGTTAGACAAATCCATACAATCATCAAAGCTATCTCTTTCTTTCTTTTGTCTTTCTAAGAGAAAAATCAAAATATAGATTTATTACCGGAGAAGTGCCAGGCAAATACATGTGCGCTATTGGAATAAGTCTCTTCAAGAGAAAACTGCCTTGTGTTTATACAGTCGAACACGTCTTAAAGGCACCTGTATAAAGGAATCACCTCTGTTAAGAGGCCATATTTTTGAATCCCTTAAAAGTCAAATAAGTGTAAACTTAAAGGCTCCATATTCCTCAAAAATAGACATTTTATTATCCAAGAAAGGTTTAATAAAGATATATGGTATTAATACAAACATAAAATGTGGCACCTGACAGCCTGTAAAATTTCAGCTTGTCTCTGTTCTTGAAATGAAATGAATTTTTTTATCGTCTCTCTGAATTAATGTTGCCAACATTAATTCAGAGATACGATAAAAAATCATTTCATTTTTGATCCAGTTCAAAAACGAGAGACTAACTGAAATTTTAAAGGCTGTCATTTTATGATCGTATCAATACTATATATCAATTCCTTAAACCTTTCTTGGATAAAAAATGTTCATTTTTGAGGACTATGGAGCCTTAAACTGATTTAAGCAAACACCTTTCTCAAGCAACCATTTTTACCTTTCCCTTAGATGTTTGTTCAACACAGGTTTGACTGTGTACCAGGAAACAAAATCGAAACAACGCTGCAGGGGCGGATCCAGATGGGGGTTCGGGATTCAAGGGGCACAGTCGAACAACCCTAGAAAAGGGAATATTTGGGTATTAAAAGGTGACCGACTTTTAAGACCGTATTTACTCTAAATATTCGAACAACTCTTTACATTAATTATACAGACAACCCTCTTTATACCGATACTCGATACAACGACATAATTCGTTATAATGACAATTTGACTATCATAACAGGTAACAGTTAGTCGCAAATTATACAAGAATATTGTATTTAATACTTTAAAGAAACATATGTTTTGGATATTCGTTAGAATCGCCTCAGCGAGGCGATTCTAACAAATATCCAAAACATATGTTCTGTGAGGAAATAAGAACAAAACAAGACCTTTCTTACATATCAATTTCCTCATTAAATATTCTGTACAACAGCAAATTCATTTTAATGACAACGTTTTTTGGGAACAAATGCTGTTGTTTTAACGAGGATTCACTGCATTTCTAAAATTTCAATAAGTCCATTTTACCTGTGAATTTGTCTAACAGTTCTGGATAAGTAAATATTGGGCCAGGCATGCCTGAGTAAACACTACAGACCCTGATCAGACGCCGCATAACGCGGCATCTGATCAGGGTCAGCACTGTTTGGCAAATTATGCAGCACTTATTAGATAACGGTAGCGGGCCTTCCAGCTGTTGGTTAGCTTCCTTTTCTAAATCTTACATTTTCGGTCAGCGACCCTACGGTGAGTGCCGAAAGGTATGAAGGCACTCTCATGTGTTCGGGGTTAAGTTTAGGATAAATACGGTATTTTGTCAACAATTCGCACAGACTGATAAGACCAGGGTCTGTAGTAAAATTATGGATCAATTAAAATCCACGTTCGGTACAAACCGGACAAAGTCTTTATTTACTACAGAATTTCCCAGTTAATCCATACAACACTGATATCACTATCGCATTCCTGAGACGTTAATAGGATGCCTTTTTTTGAATTACGTCACGTCAGCATAACGCTGATGACCCATGAGTGAACAGTGACCGTTTCAAATGACTTGCAAATACTCAGATAACGTTTTTCTTAAATCTATATCGGGCCGTTATCCTGATAAAATCGACCCCTCGGGCCGACAGGATTCCTGTCGGACCGATAACGGCCCGATATAGATTTAAGCAAAATGCTACTGGGTAGCTGAATCAATGATCAGTATACTAATACAGAAATAAACAGAAAATATTTGTTTGTTTTAAAGACAGTCACAACCGTCTTGAATCAGACTACAAAGATATACTCGGAATGCTGCTACGACATCCATACAATGTTGGTGTGACGTCGTGTTTGCTGGGTATATTTAGATATATGTGCGCCAACTGAGGGATTTACCGAAATGCGGGCGGCAATCTAGGGTTATGATAATCTAAAAACGGACAAATGAGCTTGCCAATCTGATTAAAGAATATGTGTCATTAATTTTAACTCTGTGTGACAAATACCAGAATTTAAGGAGCGCCAAGTAAACTTAAACAATCCAAGAATAAAGATATAAGATCAAGGATTAACATACAATAAAACGTGAACCGAACGACAAATAAATATTATACCGCACGAGAACAGGCCCCGAGGTTATAAAAACCTTTTCATGCTCAACTCAGCTGAGCATGAAATTTGTCCGGCTAATAAATCTCAAATTACTGACAAATGTAAATTCTTTCTTGCTTAACATAGCTGAGCATGAAAATTTCTCTGCTAATAAATATGAAAATGCCAACTATTGTTGGCATTTCCATATTTATTAGCAGAGAAAATTTCATGCTCAGCTGAGTTGAGCATGAAAAACGTTTTATAACCTCGGGGCCAGGGCATTATTTATGTTCAGTTCATGATTGATTCGCAGTCGTTTAAACATCGATAAAATCCCTAAAAATAAAAATTCCAACTCGGTCGCGTTTACGTTGGAAACTTCCATACGATCAGAATTTTCGTTCAACAGCTTACTTTTGAAAAAAATATACGTAAAGAAAATAGTTCCGGGATATATGTTCAGTGGATTTATCGAAGTGTATAAAATATCGATTCGAATTTACCCGCGACCAATCGAATTGCGTTAAATTAACGCAAGCCTGTAAAGTTGGAATTATATGTCTCGATATACATGTACCCTACAGTATCCAATCGTTCTGTAAGAGAATAACGAAGGTTCTTATCAGTCTGTACGGATGCGCAAGTTGAATCTGGCCTTCGTTCTGCATAGACATCGAGAGCATAGTTTCTCTTGTTGAGGCCAGCGAAAGCGCAGATCAGCATGCATATCTACATCATCTGATCGGGACCTTCGTTCAACGGCCATATATTCTACAATAGCCAATGCTTCTATAAGCGGACAATTAAAGGCATGATCAATCTGTACAGATGCACAGGCTGATCTGGACTTTCGTCGCCAGCATGTTTCGAAGATAACTTTTTACACAGTTCGCCCTTTGGTGTTGTACGAAATCGTTAGCATAATCCTCTCGGTCACAAATAATCCTTTTAGTCACATTATTTATTAACGCTTAGCACTCTGGGGAAATTTTTCAGCAGTCGACTTTTTTTTTATTATTTTCCCCTGAAAACAGGATTTGACATTTCTTGCAAATTGTCTCCAATGGAGACAATTTGCATGAAAAGTCAAATCTTGTTTTTTCGGAAAAATAAGAAAAAATATTTCAAAATGTCGTCTGCTGAAAATTTTACCCGCAGTGTTAAGCGTTAAGTGACCAATCACCCCCGTGTCTGCTCTCTCTGACCCACTGAAAACTTTTTGACGAGAAGATTAAAACGTTCTACTAATTATGGGATAAAATTATTTAATACAGGTTAATCTATTCGTATTTTGCCGTGAAGGTCAATGTTACACGGGAAACCCCCAACCAAGCGCAAATAAATCATGTATGTCGGGAACGAGGCTTGCCCGACAGCAAATAAAACGTGTGTCGGGAATGAGGCTTGCCGACATTTCCTTTTTTTTCCATGCAGACCCATGAGCTTCCTGGTCCGAAGTACTCCGCGTGCCTTAAAGATTTCGCAAATGTAAGATACCAAGTGCCACCAAGTGGCATATGCCACTTGAAGATACCTGTCAAGAAGTTATTGAAGAGATAACTTACGATGTACAAGCCCCTCCTCATCCCCACCCCCACCTACAAGGGTTACTGAAAAATGGATCCCTGTCAGTAACTTATAGAAACCCCACTAAAATGAAAATCTAAACGTTTGCCTTTGGAAACGAAGAGCAAACAAGAGACCGAAAATCGAAGACTCGGTTTTATTAAGTCTCTTCATAAAAGTATTCAAATTATGACTACCTAATAAAATCAGACATCACATCGTTTCACAGAATCAAGGAGATATCCTGAAGTATTTATTCTGCTCCTGAATGAGATAACTTATGCATTCATTTAGGCTTTATTGGACAAACATCATAAGCACAGTCAAAAAGATATATCATGCATTTGTTCAGGCCCATTGGTCCGCAGTTATGTCTCAGTGCGCGCAAATTCACTATACTTCTTCCTTGAAAGGACGCTTTGGTACGATTTTCTTGATAGTACGTTATTTATTTAAATTTATTTAAGAGGAATGGATAGTTTGGCGAATTTACCGCCATTTTCGACAAAGCCAACAACTTTCGTGACTTTCTAGTGGCTTTCCTGCACACCACTCCCCTTCTGGAAAGGAATCTACTCTAAAAGGAAAGAATTTGCTCCCCAAGGGAGCAAATTCTTTCCTTTTAGAGTAGATCCCTTTTCAGAAGGGTTAAAGGGGAGCAAATTCATTCCTTTTGGAGTAGATCCGTTTCAGAAGGGATAACGGGAAGCAAATTCTTTGTTTTTAGAGTAGATCCCTTTCAGAAGGGATAACGGGAAGCAAATTCTTTCTTTTTCGAGTAGATCTTTTTTTAAAGGGGATATAAAACAACTGTGACAGGGTTGCCTGCCTTGAAAGTATATACATTTCCCTTAAGGGAAAATATTTTGCCAACAGTTTCCGAAGGCTGACGGCTTTTCCAGAAATCTGCTGAAATTGGAGGTACTCTTATAGAAAAGAATTTGCTATCAAAGGCTGCAAACCATTTCCTTTAAGAGTAGCCTCCCGATGAGAAATGAGGTCGCCGTAAGATATGTCACGAAGACAACCTTTGCATCTGGTCAGGCTATGAAAAAATGATAGCTTCCTTCCGCTGATTCAAGAGGGGCAGTTGTCAATTTCTGGCGAAAGAATGTGCACAAGTACTGGTTATAACTGCTTAGAGGAGAAAGTCTGCCAAGGAAAAGTGTGGTTAGGTAAACTGACGGGCTCAACATGTCCATAATAGTGTTGACTGGGCCGTTAATTTCTAACCCAAGCCAACAACATGACAGCCTCTGCTTTTGAACAGGCCTTGTCAGTCAATATTCAGATGTATTTGTTAGAGAGGAATGGAACGCTTTCAAGGGAAATAACTTCTTCATTATAAGAAAATATTTATTTTCCCTCTCAATTGGAGTTTCCTCTGGATATACTTCCCATTTAAGACTGGAGACCCCTAAACGGGTAACTGGCAAACAGTGCAGACCCAGAACAAAGGAGACCCCTAAACGGGTAACTTGCAAAAGAGCAGACTCAGATCAGACGCCGCAGAACACGGCGTCTGATCAGGGTCTCCACTGTTTGCACCCATTTTTCTTTAGGAATATCTATATCATATAGCCTGACATACCTTAAATCGAAAATGGACTCTTCCAATATACAGTGTGGGAGAATGTATTCAGTCTTTAATGGGTTAATATAGATTAATAAAAGAGTTGGACCCAGGTCTACTACAGATTCTGCAAAGACTCATGAGACAGGCCTAATACAGATTTATTCAACGAATCGTGAGATACGCCTAATAAAGAATCGTGAGATAAGGATTATGTAGCTTTAAGAATTGTGAGACAGGCCTAATGTATACTTATATCATCACGAAAACACGCCTATATAATTTTGACCCCCTTAAACCCCACTTTTATATAGTAAATCTGGGGTTTACAGGGGTATACATTATTTTTCTTATTTCTGCTCAAAACATAGATTGTGGGTACTTGTTAGAACTGCCTCGCCGAGGCGGTTCTAACGAGTACCCACAATCTATGTTTTGAGCAGAAATATGAAAAATATCAGCGTTTTTTATGTGAAAATTTTCAGTTTTTGGAGGTGAAATTTTCTATATATTTGAATAGGCGTGTTTTCGTAATGTAGAACGGAATGTTCAGAATTTAGGGCAAAGGTGATAAGTTCATTAAGGTGTCCTGATATTTGAGATAAATACGGCAATATGGCGGGCTAACCTGGCCCCAGTTGTTCAAAACCTAACGAAGTTGTTAGCTAACATGACGTTAAAATTACTATCTTGAAATATGGCAAATACATTGATAGAGTGAACCCTCGTTACAACGACAGCATTTGTTCCCAAAGACGTTGTCATTAAAATGAATTTGCTGTTGTACAGAATACTTAATGAACATACTCATATGTAAGAAATGTCTTGTTTTGTTCTTATTTTCACATAATATATATTTATAAAACATATGTTTTGGATATTTGTTTGAATCGCCTCAATGAGGCGATTCTAACAAATATCCAAAACATATGTTTCTTTAAAGTATAAAATACAATATTCTTGCATATTTGTGACTAATTGTTAGCACTTAGGCGAAGGTATTGTGACAGTGAAATTGTCATTATAACGCATTTTGTCGGGTTTTTTTTTTTTTTTTGCTACAAAATATGAGTAGCTTTTTCATTCATATTTTTGCAGCAAAAAATATCAAATTATTTTAAATTACCTTAGCTACAACAGTTAACGAGTTTGTCATTAACGAACGCGTTAAGCTAACGATGCTTTGAACAACTGAGCCCCGGAAGTTAAGTTTGTGACTGTATACATGAATCTTTTATGGTAAAGGAACTATTTTATGGCGGATTTATTATCCCCTGTGTTTCTTTTACCGTTAAGTATAACACGATTTAATCCGTTAAATGGAGATTCTCACACTACATGAACTCAGAATAAACAAACTTAGATAAAATAGATCTTGATCAAGTTACTAAAATAAAAATCCTAAATATTTGCGCAGTTTAAATCAATTATTAGATATCAAACTAACATAACCCCGACGCAAAATAAATACATGCAATGAACTGTGCCAGGAACGAGCCCTGACTGTTGGTTTAGTTTGAAATATAATACTTATTTTACCGTATTTTCCCAAAGTATTCGATCAAACAGGCCTGAGCAAACAGTGTAGATCCTGATCAGACGCCGCAGAACGTGGCGTCTGACCAGGATCTACACTGTTTGCCACTCATCCAGCCGTATATTTGAAACAACATCGACCTGTTCAAATTTTAGGACAAGTATGGTAAGGTGTCCCAAAATTTAGGGTAAATATGGTATTTTGCATATTGTGTAAGAAGGGTGGAATTATCTATTGGGACTATCTATTGGAAATTATCTATTGATAAATAAGTATTAATTTCATTTTTTTTACTGGTATTGTTAAAATTTACACGCTTAAGAGCAAAAAAAAAAAAAAACAGTCTTAACCCTTAAAACGCCAAGAAAACCTGCATCTAAAAAGGTCGTCTGTTTATGTCGTCTGCTGAATATTCTTGCAAACTTTTCAAACCTATTTTTGCATACAGGCAAACAGTGTGGACCCAGATCAGTCTGATCTGGGTCCACACTGTTTGCAAAAATGACTTTTAAAATCACAAGATGACAAGGCAGACGACCATTGTTGTGATTGGCAGTTTAAGGGTTAAGTAAACAACATGGTGAAAATATACAAAAAGGGATCTAATCGCTAACAGCGATGGCCCAGATCAGCCTGCTCAGCGACTTTCCTGTTCCTGCATACAGGGGCGGGGCGGGGCGGGGCGGGGCGGGGCGGGGCGGGGCGGGGCGGGGCGGAACGGGACGGGACAGGATAGGATAGGATAATAAATCATTTTCATGATCCACTGATCTCCACTTGGTCTTTTATGCAGAGATGCAGCTGTATATTAAAATTAGAGCAATTGAGTAGGGGCTGTATACCCGTGACCGAGCCCGTGACCAGCGGGCATCAGAATATTTTTGTGGTCAGCAGCAGCAACAAGGTACGGCAACTGATCAGTATAGCCATCTAGTGAGGCCCATTTTTTTTTCTCTGGTTGGGGTGGGGGGGGGGGTGGGGGAGGGGGTGGTGGGAAAGGAGATATATTTTCTATAATATGAAAAAAAAATCAAATCTTGTCTTATTAATGGACGGGGGAGGGGGAGGGGGTTAATAAAATGAAATACGGCTCCGCTTATTTATCATCCTTATTCCATATATAACATTTCCAAGATCCTATTTCTGACCATTCTTGATCGCATGCTATGCGTGACAAACGAACGGACAGACGAACGGACACTCCAATGTCGGGATAGGAGGCTATTTTGAATGGGAAAGTATATGCCTGCTTAGGGGCTAATCCTAATCGTATTAGGGGCTAACAATGTATTCTTAACGCTATAAAGCCTTGTATGATTACGAAATAAACCCCCTAAACCTAAACGTTCTCCTGGACTGGACGGACGGACGGACGACCGATCAAAAAGCAATATGCCCCTCCAACTTCTTCGAAATTGTTGGCATAAAAAAGGTAAATCGAAAATCCTTCTGAAGTAGGTAAGCGCGTAACCTTATTTTTCAGCCGTAACAATAAGCTTAAGGTAATCTGTGTTTGAGTCATAATAATAGCCAATTCTCTGGTAGATTGTCAAAGAAAAACTTCATGGAGAGAAAATTACACCCAATTAACGTGTGTCAAAAGCAATGCTACTTTTCATTATAAATACGTACAAAAATATTTGTGTTGAAGACCATTATCTTCGTTTAAAACCATTACCTTCGTTTCTACATGGCTATATATAGGACCTATGGAAAGTTACCGTAATAACCATCAAAACAGGTCTGAGCAAACGGTGTAGACCCAGATCAGACGCGGCGTCTGATCTGGGTCTACACTGTTTGCCACTCAGTTCAAGTTTTTAGACATGTCAACAGGTTGTATTCGTACAAAAGACTTGCTCCAATTTTAGGATCAGTATGGTAAGGAGTTATGGATTCCTAATATGTAGGTGTAGTAGTGTAGTACGATATATAGGCGGTGACACAGGAAAATGAGCCCTTTAGGGTTCGTCCAACATCTAGAATGTAGATAACCGTAGACTTAGCAGGGCTTCCCTGGATGGCGTTAGAAACAGATAGTATACCAACTTATGTCTAAGCACAGGGAGCATGAACAGACTACGTACTCTGGTAGATGAAGGAGCTCTCAAAGGTTAGAATTGTGTAGGGGTGAGGGGAGGGGAGGGGGTTGCGTGTGGTGATGTCGACCTACTTAGCTTAGTTGGTAGAGCATCTGATTGCAAGCAGACAGTTTCGGATTCGCGTTCTGCACTGGTCAACACTTTTGGTACTTTTCTTATTTCTCCAGAAAATAGAACATGGCATTTCATGCGAATCGTCTCCTTAGGACTACAGGACTGATGGACAATATGACTGAAAATGTGTATGATTTATATGTGATTTAAATTGTATGGCTGACAATTTCACATGTACGACTGTCTGGGACTGACTTTAGAACTGGTCAGTTGTACTGGCATAATACAGCTGCGACAAGTCCCACAGCCTTTACATAGTACCCCCTCCCCCCCCCACCCCCAACCCCACCAAGCATAGTACATGTATTGGCATACTATGGGGTTGGTCAGATATACAATGGACACGATGTGAGACTATCCATTTATATAATGGACAGACTGATAGATTGGCCAGTAGTAGTATGGACAGGCTGTATGGAAGGCTGAACAGTGATAGGATTAGCCCATTTATGCCTACCCCGCCAACCCCTCCCCCCCCCCCCCCCCCCCACACACACACACACAAACCCCACCCCCATTAAAGGGATGTTGGCAGACACCGCAGATAGTTATACTCCTGTGATATTTATATAAAACATGGTGATATAAAACATAACTAGACAATCCTAATATTGAAATGAACCAGTGCAAAGAGTTAAGGTAGAAGAGTCCATTCGGCATAATAAAAGGGTTAAGAAGATGTATGGAGAAGATGCAGGACTTACTGTGAAACTATGAACAGACTGTGGGACTGATCATTGTACAGCTAAAGTATGTGTAAACAGTCCCGCCTAGCATTCTTTATAAATCTATAGCGGGCCGTTATACGGCAATATGGCGGGCTAACCTGGCCCCAGTTGTTCAAAACTTAACGAAGTTGTTAGCTAACATGACGAATTTTGAAATATGGCAAATACATTGATAGAGTGAACCCTCGTTACAACGACAGCATTTGTTCCCAAAGACGTTGCCATAAAAATGAATTTGCTGTTGTACAGAATACTTAATGAACATATGGATATGTAAGAAAGGTCTTGTTTTGTTCTTATTTCCACATAAAACATATGTTTTGGATATTTGTTAGAATCGCCTCAATGAGGCGATTCTAACAAATATCCAAAACATATGTAGGCTACAAATTTATAAAGAATGCTGACTGGGGTGCTACTGACCAGCTGTACTATGAACAGACTGGGACTGGCCAACTGTATTTAATAAGCATGGGACTGGTTAGCTGTTTGTGATTGTGTCCAGCTTTACTATAGATAGACCGTGTGATTGACCAGTTGTACTATAAGCAGGATGTGTTAGTGGTCAGTTGTACTATGAACAGGCTGTTGGTAACTGTACTATGGATCGACCAATTGTATATGTAATACGACAGGCTGCGGGACAAGTCAGTTGCATGTGATTGACCAGGTGTGCTACGAACACTGTGGGAGTGTCCAGTTGTACTGTGGGTAGACCGTGTGATTGACCAGTTATGCTATAAACGGAATGTGTAACTGGTCATCTGTATTATGGACAAGCTGTGTGATTGACCAATTGTAAGGTGAACTGGCTGTGTGACTTGTCAGATGAAATAAGGACAGGCAAGATAAGGGACTGGTCAGCTGCATGCGTTTGACCAGGTGTACTATCAACAACTGTGGGACTGTCAACTGGACAGGCAGGTACTGTCGATAGGCTGTGCGACTGACCAGTTGTACTATGTCTTATGCATATGCTGTTGAACTGTTTATTTATACTACGGACCATAGGGACATGGGTCATGGACGTTTTTGTTATTTTTTGGGGGTTTGTTTTCGATTAAAACAGAAATACAGTTGGCTCTCGTTATCTCGACCTCGCTTATCTCGAATAACCGCTTATCTCGAAGTGAAAATCTTGTCCCTGCCTAAACATGAAAATCTAATAACAGGTAAAAAAATATTGTGGAAAAGAGGAGAAATTGCTCCTAAGGAGCAATTTCTCCTCTTTTCCACAACATTTTCAATATATATCTAACTTCAAGAGTCCAGTTACACATATATTTGTTAAATGTGGTTGTCCGAATTACTTTTTCCTCAATTCTGCAAATCTGATATGTCGAGGTACGAATATCTCGAAGTATTTCAGAGAGTCCCTTGGAATTCGAGATAACGAGAGTCGACTGTAATATCATGACTATAAAGGCTGGTCACTCTTTATAGCCTTTATAGTCATGATATTTTGGTTCTGTTTTAGTGGATTATCAAACAGGATTATAAGAGTAGATATTTAGTCACTGGAGACTGGAGCCAGTCTAGATGGACAGGTATAGTATTCGGAAAGCTTCTCCCAATAACAGTACTTTACCCTTTTCAGACTGAATAAACTACC